>CM048745.1:567159826-567811770 GCA_026315105.1 Locusta migratoria
CAAACTATTCTTGCCAGTTGCCCCAATACATCTGCAGGACCGGACCGAATCCACTGTCAAATGCTGAAACATCTTTCTGAACACTCGCAACGCCATCTGTTGGATTTCTTTAATCGTCTCTGGGTCGAGGGAGCATACCCGTCCCAATGGCAGGAGAGTATCGTTATCCCTCTGTTAAAACCAGGTGCAGATCCATTGAACGTTGACTGTTACCGTCCCATAAGCCTCACAAACGTTCTTTGTAAACTTTTTGAACGTTTGGTGAGCCGGCGACTTCTGTGGGTTCTCGAGTATCGGGGTCTGCTCGCCCCACAACAAGGTGCTTTCCGGCAGGGTCGCTCTGCTATTGATAACCTTCTCTCTTTGGAGTCGGCGATCCGTACTGCTTTCGCCCGACGTCACCATCTCGTTGCCATCTTTTTCGACCTCCGGAAAGCATATGACACGGCATGGCGCCATCACATCCTTGCCACGCTACATGGGTGGGGTCTTCGTGGCTCCCTCCCACTTTTTATTCAGAATTTTTTACTTTCGCGCCGCTTTAGAGTCCGCATTGGCACCTCCTTAAGTTCCTCCCATATCCAAGAGAATGGGGTACCACAAGGGTCCGTCCTCAGTGTTCTTAGTGGCCATTAATGGCCTAGTGGCTGCAGTGGGGCCATCGGTTTCCTGCTCCCTCTATGCAGACGACTTTTGCATGTACTATTCCACTGCTAGTACAAGTGTAGCTGAACGACGACTGCAGGCAGCCATCCACCGGGCGCAGAATTGGGCTTCTGGCCATGGTTTCACATTTTCCCCTGCAAAAACTAGGGTAATGCACTTTTGTCGCCAACGGGCGGTACATCCGCATCCAGAGCTCTACCTTGATGGTGAGCTCCTTCAGGTTGTGGACACACACCGCTTCCTGGGTCTCCTTTTCGACTCGCGTTTGACATGGCTCCCTCATCTGCGCCAGCTTAAGCAACGGTGTTCCCGGTATTTGGACATCCTTCGTTGCCTCAGCCATACTGTCTGGGGGGCAGCACGCCCTGTCCTCCTGCGGCTGTACAATGCTCTGGTGCAGTCACGTCTAGACTACGGCTCAGCCTCTCCATCTGCACTGCGAGTTCTCGACCCAGTGCATCATACAGGCATCCGTCTGGCCACTGGAGCCTTTCGGACAAGCCCTGTCACAAGTCTCTTGGCAGAGGCTGGAGTCGCCCCGTTGCGATACCGGCGCCAACAACTACTCGCCCAGTATGCTGCTAGAGTTCACTGTACCCCTCGGCATCCGAATAACAGACTCCTCTTTCCAGGGGAGGTTACTCGTTTGCCGCAGAGGCGACCTCGGTCGGGACTCCCGATAGCAGCGCGTGTCCAATCGCTACTGTCGACCCTGGACTCCTTACCTCTTAACCGTCCTTTCCGCTCGACTCTCCATGCTCCACCCTGGACCGTTCCTCGGCCGCGGATTCGGCTGGATCTTTCCCGTGAGCCAAAGACCTCTACTTCTCCTCTGGTCCTACGGCATCAGTTTTATGCGCTGCTCCGTGAGTTCAGTAACTCCGAGGTCATTTATACAGACGGTTCTTCAGATGGCGACCACATTGGTTATGCCTACATCCATGGCGCCCATGTCGAACAACGCTCTTTGCCACCCGGTAGCAGCGTCTTCACTGCAGAACTGGTGGCTATATACCGCGCCCTTAACCACATCCGCATGTGCCCCGCGACCTCCTTTCTGATTTGTAGCGACTCGCTGAGCGGTTTACAGGCCCTTGATCAGTGTTATGCTCGTCATACATTGGTCAGGGCCATTCAGGAGTCGATACTGGCTCTTAGTGACTCCGGTCGCTGTGTTACATTCGTTTGGACCCCGGGCCATGTAGGCATCCCGGGCAACGAGAGCGTTGACCAGCTAGCCAAACAGGCTACCACTTGCCGCCCTCTGGCGATTGGCCTCCCAGAAGCAGACTTCCGCCCGTTGCTTCGCACTAAAATACGCGACCTGTGGAACGCCGAATGGTCCGCTCTGGACGTGCCCAATAAGCTGCGTACGATAAAGGACACAACATCTGTCTGGAAGTCGTCGCAGCTGGGATCTCGTAGGGACTCCGTGGTTCTCTGCCGTCTCCGCATTGGTCACACCCATCTGACGCATGGTCACCTCCTCCGTCGACAGGACCCGCCCATGTGCCAATGTGGTGCCCCATTGACTGTGGTCCATCTCCTACTCGACTGTCCCATTTTAGCCCCACTGCGGCATTCCTTTAGCCTCCCGAACACTCTCTCTTTGGTGCTCGGCGACGATGCCTCTGTGGCTAATTTGGTTTTACGATTTCTTCGTGCTGCGGGGTTTTACCAGTTGCTGTGAGTCCTTTTGGATGGTCTTTTACTTTTTTATGTTCTCTTTGACGTGTCGTTAGACTACAGTTTTTATTTTGTACGCAATGTGGTTGACTTTTCCCTTTTATACACATGGTCGGTCAACCACATTCACTGGCTCTGTCATTTTGTCTCGTATTTGTTGCTGTGTGTCTGGCGTCTTTCGAATTGTCTCTTGTTGACTCTGTCAATAATTCATGACGGTGCATTCTTTTATCCTGTTTTGTTTTAAAACTCGCTCAGGCACGATTTTCGACGGTTCTGTTTTACGGTGTGTCGCCTAGATGTGAATCGGGGGACTGATGGCCCTAGTAGTCTAGTCCCCCTAAAACACCCATACCAACCAACCAACGAAGCAAAAAATGGTCAAATGTTTGTTAAGCTTTGGGACTTAACTGCGGGGTCATCAGTCCCTAAACTTGCAAACTACTTATGAACTAACTTATAGTAAAGACAACACAAAGATCCATGCACGAGGGAGGATTAGAACCTCCGACGGAGAACGGCATCGCGCATCGGAGCATGCTCTCGGCCACTCCGCTGCGGCTACGAAGCAATAACAAGCAAGAATCAGTTGGCAGCACTCAGTGAACCGCAAGCGAATGCCTCCCACAGTTTACCGCGAATGTTGTTTTTAGATGGCCGCAATGTATTTTGAAAAAATCATTCTTCTGCGCAGGGTTGTATAATACTTATTTCCTACACTCGACTGGTTTCGACAATTGCTGCTATCAACAAGCGATTAAGAAAATCTTTCACATCAACAACAAAACATCTTTTTTGAATACGGTAACGTCAAATTTACTATAATTATTGCGCTTATTTCTAGAAAACTATCCATTTTACATAATTTTCAATGTATTGCTTCATTTGATCCTTAACTATTACTAATGAACTTATAACAGATTCTAACGAGATTCACAGCTAACATTACTGTAGTGTGACGAAATAATACGCACACTAGTAAAGAAGCAATACTTTCAAAATGATGTCAAATGGATAGTTTTCTACAAACAGTTGCAATAAGTACTGTAAATCTGACGTTGGCATTACTCTGAAAAAATGTTATCCTGTTGTTGATGTAAAATATTCTGTTAATCTCCTGTTAATGTCAACAATTGCCGAAACCAGTCGAGAGTAGCAAATAAAAGTATTATACAACTCTGGGCACAAGACCGATTTTTTCACTTTACTGTAACTCGAAATAATGGTGGAGCAGGTATACATCACCGTAATGTAAATGAACAGCACAACACTCGTCGTTCGTTGTTCTCGATGTTGTCGATGATCGTTGCTCTCGGTAGCAGCTCGCTGAAATTTCTTGAGGCGAGAAGTAATCCACTACAAATAACGTAGGAAACACACAGAACTGAAGTCCTTTGACACTTTAACGATTTATTATTAGTGCCCAATTGTCCCCATTTATGGTCAGCTTACAAGTCTCATTCATTACAATTAGTGTGAGAGGTAACTCACATTCCACGCATCAATAATACGACTTCACAACACAGTTTTTGTGGAATACAAATGTTCGAGGTGTACATAGTAATGTGGCAGAAATATTAATTAATCACGGTAGATGCACTTTCGACACTAACAACACCGACTATCTTTTGCATAATTGTTCAAAATCAAAGTTACAATTGGCGTGGCTTGTTCCTCAGTTCACGGCCGAAACAATAAACAATACTCGGAACTGACAGATTGTACATCTCTCAACTAGCGTGGGTAGTGCTTCTGACAACTGATGAAATAAATATTACATGCTGCGGGACATCCTTTTTATATCATCCAAAAAATGTCACTGAAAATTGCGTATTGTTAATTATGTACATTAAATTAATTATAACTAGCGTGGGTAGTGCTTCTGACAACTGATGAAATAATTATTACATGCTGCGGGGCATCCTTTTTATATCATCCAAAAATGTCACTGAAAATTGCGTATTGTTAATTATGTACATTAAATTAATTATAATGGAAAAGTAAACAATTACGTGCAACTGTCCATAGCAAAAGATAGCGTAAATAATGCTGAGTAAATTGGTTTACAAATTTCGGTTAAATTAATAGTATTCCACTTGCAAATAGGTTTTCAAACAATTACTTCGTAATAAACAGTAATTAAACTAATGAGGGCAAGACTTTCACCGAGCGAGGTGGCGCAGTGGTAACACACTGGACTCGCATTCGGCAGGATGGTGGTTCAAATCCACCTCCGGCCATCCAGATTTAGGTTTTCCGTGATTTCCCTAAATCACTCCCTGCAAATGCCGGGATGGTTCCTCTGAAAGGGCACGGCCGATTTCCTCCTCCAATCCTTTCCCAAAAATCCGAGCGTAAGCTGCGTCTCTAATGACCACGATGTCGCAGGGCCGTTAAACTCCAAGCTTCCTTCCTTCCTTCCTAAACTTTCCTAACATTATTTGTGAAACATAGTAATACCTACTTTAATATCATGAGAAAAGAATTTACTTGGTTTTAACAGTAATAGTAATTAGCAAACTATCTGAACTGTAACAATATACCTCTGGCACGAATTAATTGATATTTGCTAATTAAACAAACCTCTGGTGTGAAATAATAGCAAACGATTTCGGCCTCGTTACAACAAATAATAATAAACGTATTGTAAAAGAAAACGATAATAGACTAATTACACTCATATCTATTATTATGCAACAGTGGTATCGGGAGGTTCACTAGTGCAAGCATATGGAAATAAATCCCAGCGTGCTTCGCTACACACTGCGGGCTCCCGTCCGCTGCTGCGTCAGAGCGGCCGTTGATTCTTCGAGCCCCTGTCATAATCTAGGATAACACACACCCTTGAGCTAATGTCAGGCCGCGCTCTGTGTTCACACCCGAGTGCACCGACAGCAGGAGTCCTGGGTTACCTCGTAGCAAGTCTTGACTTCTCCTCTCACCCAAAACAGGAGAACAAATAAAACACAAGGGGGCTCAAAACAACCATTCGCCGGTGTTGCCTCTTTCCTACTCTTTCCCGTGCCAGGAACTCCGCGGATCGATTTTGCCTTCTCTCGCGTACATGGCCGCTAAAGTAAATTCCACAATAACAAGCCGAAATTTCACAGGCCTTATGTAAAGCAACGGTATCCTCCACGTACTTCTACTTCAAGGCTCGGGATCAGTTCTGACGTCATCAGAAAAATAAGTTTAGCAGTGCCACCTGATGACTTTGCCTGTCAGGAGCTCTACTGCCATACGTGACGTCACTCACAAGTTTACCGAGGCCATGCAGTACACTTTCCTGCAGGTTTCTAACCATAGCTTCGGTTACAGGAATTAAATAGGTACTCCAAACTGCAAGGACAGACTAATCCGTATTCTGATGGCTGAAAGAATAAAATGACTATCTGAAACCAATGAAAGGACAACGAATTATTAGCATGATCGACAGAGTGATATATCTTGGTTGTTTATCGGAATATAAAGCACTGCTTATTAATGTAACTACATGCAGTTGGTTTTATGTGTACGTGACAGTGCCAGTGTGCGGAAATTTTATGGTATTCACATGCAACAAAATTACTACTGTCTATCAAATAAGTTGAATATGAGAAATTTTAGTAAATCACTCGTTTATAGGTGTACTTATCTTTTCTCAAGTATTCATGTTGTCCTTGAATTCTTCCTGTTTAGTGTTCACTATGAAATTTACTCTGCAATCTTCTTTCAGGTTCCAAAAAAATTGCGGGAATATAGTACTTTCAGTTTTATTAAGTCTCACATCCAAAGATATTCTTCTTGTTACACCAAACTCAATTCTGGTCACTTTACAAGTTACAATTTCTCATTACAACTGAAACCTACAACTGTCAACAACTCAGAACTGACTTCTGCCAATAACAACTGTCAACTCATAACTGATATATCACTCATAACAGATGACCACCACTTGCACTGACTGTGCACACTGTGACAATGACAGTCTATATGATTTGATCAGTTACAGTATGTGAACATATCATAAGGTGCAATATTAATTAAATAACAGTTAATTGTTTATTACAATCAATTTGTATTGTCAATTTTTTAGATTTTAAAATAGAATTTCATGTTAGCAAAATATGGTATTACTATTAATTTTGTTTCATAACAAATATGACATTTATCATAAAGGTAAAACAATTTAATTTAATTTACAAGGCTATAGTGTAATGTAATATAAGGAGATTATTTACATTGAATACGAATTTAGATAATTTATATTTTTAAATGACAGATCTTTGGCTCTATGATTTAGTAATCATGGAATTATCGCCTATCGCCTGAGACCTGTCAAAATAAGTGAATTGACTTAAACACATTTGTTTTTGTGTTATAAACTCAACAAATCGTGATGTAAGACTTATATACAGATTTTTAGGTAGGTTTAAAGAAAACTTACATAACTAATTCGCATAGCTATTTCTGGGGCCAAAAAAGAAAGTTCAAATTCGTTACGTGTACATCTTTCAATTGTTACAAATTTAACAGTTCGTTTTTCGTGAAGAATACATATCATATATACAGATTTAAAGGTAAAACAAATTTCGTGATAGCTTCCTTGCATCGTCACAGTAAAAAATCAAATGTTTGTAAATCTATCGGACTTAACTACATGGTAGCTTACAAACTACTTAAACTAAGTTAAACTAACCTACGGTAAAGCAGTCAACAATCCGAGGATTGGTTTGAACACCACTGTGCTTTACTAGGCATGGTCGTTTTTGGAGGTGGTATGCCGTTGCCTTCCTCCGACCTTCGAACTGACTTACCCAGCCAGTTACAGGGGGGACCTACAGTTTAACGTGGGTTCCGAACCACGGTGCTACTCGGTATTTTTCACATGAGCAACACTACCAGAGGTGAAAGAAGTGGAAAGTGATAGATAAGAATCCTAGGACCTAGCGGGGATCGAACCTGCGACCTTTGGATTTATAGTCTGGCACTCTACCACTGTGCAACCGAGGCGCACTAAGACAACACAAAGCCCATGCCCGAGGGGGGAGTTGAACCCCGACGGCGAACGGCCGCGCGCAACGCAGCACGGACGCACGTCTAATCTGCCGCGGCTCGTCACAGTATTATGAATTAAGAAGTAGAGGGACTAAAGAATGAGAAGAGTGCTATTTATTGTTTATTGACGATCAGTATCGCCAAAACTTTGTTCCTATAGTCTGGTCTCATGCCTATGCATCTCAATAAAACAATAATATATCTAACGTATTTCTTGCTTTCTAAGTAAATCCAGGTAGTCCAAAAATTGTTTAAATTATGATTCATATTGTTCAATCAAATAACAGTAATAAACAGTGGTAGTGGCATTTTTAAGAATTCTTCTGTAGTCATAATTCATATTTTGCACTAATAAAATACGAATTCACGTTTTCATCTGGAGCAGCAGTAACAAATCCGGAAAAGGGGACAAAATACTTGAACAGTAACCTTTAGGCCTACGAAATTAGCGGGACGCCCTTTGCACTTATTCCTAGCTTTGTTGTTGTTGTGGTCTTCAGTCCGGAGACTGGCTTGATGCAGCTGTACATACTACGCCCCATACTTCCTGCGGGCCCTTAATCGGACTTTCCGTATTTGGCTTTGTGTCATGCTTTTTCCCGATATGCTTATGTAAATATTCTCGTAGCTGAAATGTTTTATCGCATACGAAGTACTTGTTGCAATCCAGCATCATGCACAAAGAATGGGAAAATCGCTTCTTTCAAAATAACGACGGAACGTCATGAAACACTACCCAGTCGTCGTGACGTTCCTGATGACGTCAGAACTGATTCACTGCCTTGACGCACGTGTATCCTCCATGGGCCAAGTGTTCTGCGGAGATTGCTAACTCGGTGATGCGTCTTGACCGTTCGTAAACTGGCAGGCCAACCGTTCGGGGCATTCCTATCTGTTGCAAGCAGCTTATCCACCGGTTAATGATGAAAGGTCCGCTGGGCACCACCAGCCGTCATTTCACACACGGGGCTAAGGAACATCCGCTAGAAGACATTTCCCAACCGTAGCTTTTGTGGGCTCGTAAATGTTGAGTGACACTGGTTTCCGAAATTTTACAGTTACAATCCAGTAACCAAACCTTCCATACAAAAGGGCATTCAAAGAGTTTTGCACAGTCGTCTCCATTTTTTTTAATTTTTGCAGGAAGAGAATGACATTTATTGTGAAGATACTTTGAACATTTAGCTATACATTAAGCTATTCCACTCTGGCAAAATTCTGGGGACTGACTTTTACACCGTTGCTTGGAATAAGGTCTTACTATCAAATGTTTTACCGCGTAGGTGAGCTTTCAGACGACCAAAGAGGTAAAAATCAGACGGATCCAAGTCCGGACTGAAGGGAGGATGAGGAACAATTTTCTAATACATTTTTCTAATTTTCTCCTGCGTCATAGGGCCTGTATGGGGTTTGGAATTGTCATGGTGTAGTCTGATGAGCTGACCGTGAAGGTGTGGTCTGTGGGTCCTGATAGCACGCGCACCTTGTTCAAACTAATGGTCCCGGTTAATTGTAGTACCAGGTTCGAAAAAGTTAATTAAAATGACACCACGCTGATTCCAGAAAAAGGAGGCCATTATCTTTCGGCCTGTTTCGGAAGTTTTGGTTTCTTCTTCGCACACATTTTTCCTCACCGTTCTCAATTATCTTGTCAATAATCTAGACACCCAACGTACACAGATTTTTCTGTACCCTAGTGACTGTACCAGTGATACCACAGTACCAAATGACAAACGATTCATTTCAGCAAGCTGTCGTGTCATCACACATCTGTCATTTTAGATGATTTGATTAATGCTTTCCTTATCCACATCACTCACTGACGTTGATGGCCTACCGAGTCGTAATTGCCCAGTAGAGAGAAATCACCATCTTTGAACGTCTGCAACCACCTCTGAATACTGTTACGATCCACTGTGTCCTCCCAATAAACAGGCAGCGACGTCCTGTGAATCGATGTGGCAGAGTCATCACCGACCGTTGTCGCAACCTGACATCTACTTCACGGTCCATTATGGCTCATCTGTAAAGGAAAGAAAATACTTTTATATACCAACTTATAGCTAAATGATCCAAGTATGTTCACAAAAAAGTCATTGTCCTCCAATTTTTTTTTAAAAAAAGGGGGGGTAGAATATTTATTGGGTCGTAATAACATTGGCTGGTCTTCGTTCTGATTTTGTTTAAATAACTGACAAATCAGTGAATAACATACACTGTCATCAATAGTTGTGATACTTTCCAATAACCTTCATCTTGTCAAGTCCCATACTTAACTCCACTGCACTGTCGCTTCTGACCAATAAAAATAAGGACCAGCACATTATTTTCCCACGTGCCGTTTATTACGCTATAAGTTAACCTGCTGGACGGTGAACATAGACATAATTGATGAATTTCACTCAGCTTGTTAAAAACCTTTGATTATTTTTGTGTCCATCCCGACGTTCTCTTCGATCGGGAGTCAACTATTGGAAAGTGGAAAATAATGCCACCTTACATGTAACCAGAATACTTACTGCCTAAAAATAGTCTTCTAGTCTTGGTAGTGTACCAAGGGCCAGACATAGTAGCCATAATCAAAAGCCAGAGAATTATCTGTCGTGAGATAAAAGCTAGCATTGTACGAGATGAGATGATAAAGAGACCGGGGGAAAGAGACCACTGGGAAGGCCAAGAGTGAGGTGGATGGATGACGTCAGGAGAGTTCTGCTGAAGATAGGAAGGAATGAAGATGAATCTCAAGACAGGGAAGAATGACACACGTGAGGATAAGGACCGACTGCGGTTCAAATGGCCCTGGCAGTAAGTAAGTACGAGGCGTGTTTTTTTTAAGTCTGTACTGCTTTGAAATTTAAAAAAAATCGTGCTTAGATATCGCAATAATTTTATTTTTACATCAAAGCCTGTACCTTAATCGACTTTTTTACATAATTTCCGTCAATATTGAGGCACTTGTCATAACGTTGTACCAGTTTTTTAATACCCTCCTCATAGAAGTCTGCCGTCCGACTTCTTAACTATTGCATCACGACTGTTTTGACTTCGTCATCGTCTTGCTCGGTCACAATGCCATACAAAACACTACGAGAAACATTTGGAAAGTCATCCTGCAAGGAGGAAATCGTAAAGCGTCTGTTTTCTCTCACCTTATTGTCCCCTTCCTGCACCAAACTTTCATTAACGACCGAAGGACGCCAACTCCGTTGTTTATCATGCACATTTGTGCGACCATCTTTAAATTCTCTCATCCACTTTCTTACCATTCCATCGCTCATAATGTTTTCTCCGTAAACTGCACAGATCTCACGATGAATATCGATCGCTTTTAGGCCTTTAGCACTAAGAAATCTTATAGCAGCTCGTACTTCACAGTCGGCGGGACTCACGATTATCGGAGGCATCTTAAAAACTCACTACACAACGTAAACAAGGAAGAATAAGACTGTAATGGCGTCAGTGCGTAGACAACAGATGTAGGTACCCAGTGCGCATAAAATTATTCAGATATCTTAGAAAGTCTGTTTTAAATTTCAAAACGGTTCTTACTTAAAAAAACACGCCTCGTAAATATTATGGAGGTGCTCTGGAATGCAACTTTAGAGCTGCAGGTCCTTGACCCTCCGCAATGTTCTCGTATCTTGGGATTGGATTAACATTTATAATGTTGTAAGGTTTTATCATTTGCTTTAGATGTGAGCTGAAGACCAAGGTGATTGGCAGTGTTACGCTTTAACGGCGGTGCATAAAGAGAAATCCATTGTCACACTTATTTCTGTCGGTAACCAATGTGGAACGGATAGTTGGAATGTTGTGTTACGATTACCTGACATAGTCTGGTTTGGAGGCGATCTAATTGTTTTATAGTTTTCAAAACGACAAGCCGAGATTGCACACTAACAATTTATTAAATGACGACCGGTTTCGGTGCACTCTGTCACCATCATCTGGTCAAATATATGTTATAATCTGGACATCTTGTTAAAAAAATTGGGTATAAAATAACAAGTGCAACACTGCACTTAGTCACTATATAAAAAATACGTAAGTTAAAAACATGTCAGCTTACACAATACTCAAATTGCTGTCATGTTTTTAACTTCTGTATTTTTTATATAGTGACTAAGTGCAATGTTGCACTTGTTATTTTATACCCATTTTTTTTAACAAGATGACCAGATTATAACATATATTTGACCAGATGATGGTGACAGAGTGCACCGAAACCGGTCGTCATTTAATAAATTATTAGTGTGCGATCTTGGCTTGTCATTTTGAAAACTATGCAATCTTGTGTGTCGCGGTGGAGTGGCACAGCTCTCCAAGGCGCCTAGCTGCGGAGCCCGCCGCTGCTCGCCGTCGGAAGTTCGAGACCTCCCTCGGGCATGGGTGTATTTAGCATAAATTAGTTTAAGTAGTTTGTTAGTCTAGGGACTGATGACCAACTTAGTTAAGTCCCTTAGATTTACAAACATTTGAACATTTTTGGAACGTTTTGTTATTATCCTCGTGTGAGGTAATACAGTCAATAGTTGTCTGGTGAAGGTTGTGACCGAAGACACGGTTTCGCCTACTTTTGTTGTATGACGAAATAATACTGTCGCTTCGTCGGAAACTGACTTACTGGATTTTCTGTGACTGAATTGTACCTTTTAACTGTCATTCCGAGACTTTTTCTTCTTATGATATACGGAACGAAAGGAGGATTGGCGGAAACGTTTCTCCTGAGAGCGCAGTGCACAAAAAGAACTGTTCGTTGACTGAAGGCTGTTTGCGGTGCTCGCTTTCCGGTCCAGCGCTCGGATCTGGGAAATTTTGTCTGCGCAGACAGAGAACTTCAAAGATAAAAGCCAGGGGTGCGGGAGCTGTGACTTGTCGAGAGTGTTTCGCCTGTTGGAGGGAAGTCGCCGACATTTCAGATTTATTTCACAGGTTCACCGAGCTGCAGGTTAATTTATGGCGTGGGCGTAACGGCACGAGGGAAAACCCTGTAAATAGAAGCGACAGTCTAGTTAATTACGGGACTTAAGAAGGTGAAGGATATAGGGAAGTATAACTGTTGATGGTAACGTATGTTATTCACTGCGTAGTCAGTCAGTCACAGAAAATAGGTACATTTAAACATCTCGGCTGTTTCAGGGCACTTAATTACATGAATGGCGAAGATGAAAATTTGTATCGGACCAAGATTCGAATCACGATTTCCCACTTTGGCCAGCGATAATCCTTAACCCGTTTAGGCTATCCGGACAATATTTTTTTTAAAAAAAAAAAAAAAAAAAAAAAAAAAAGAAGTTCTGATGGTAAAACTATGGGACTTGATTGCTTGGTTATTAGTCCGTAGCCTTACAAACTAGTTACACTAAGTTAAACCAAACTGAGGGTAACACAGACACACTCATGCCTGAGGGAGGACTCGAACCTCCACGACAAACGTCCACGCGCACCGCAGCACGGCGCCTCAGTGCGCACGGCTATTCCGCCGCGGCTTTCATACTACAGTTGCAGTGTCTCCTGTCCATTAATACCACTTGCCAGCAGCTGTGTATGCCTTCAACAGATCGGGCGTATTTGTGCACCTATAATTTGCCTCTAAGAGGCAAAAATACTGTTAACTAATTGAACACTTATTATTGCCTTGTTTCACAAAACTTTATTTGTACGAAGTAGGTTTCGGGTTATGAGCCCATTTTCAAGTACTTTACTGTTCCATAGTTGTTACACCAGTGAAGAGAAAGCAATACGTTACTACAGGTCTCTGTTTATCGACTTTAACATTGTAAGAAAATACATTTTACCTTGCAATTTAGGAACTATTACACTTGAATTACCTTATTACAATAACCTTATTTAAATATCTATTGTGCTAACATTGTATTTAATGATGTTATCTATTACTGACCTCAAAATTAAACAGTTTATTCTGCATGGCCTTGCTTCTTGCCGAGGACCGCCTCAGGTTAGTAGTATAATTGTTATCTACTATGTAGAAGTTACTCATGATCTAAAAGAGGTGAATAATTGAGTTCTGCCTGTTTGTTCAGTATCAAAGTTCGGGCTGTGCACATCGGTCTTTTAATTTCCATAATTTCTAGTTGGGTCAGTTTTGTACCTTTAGCTTCTACATGTAAGACTTCTACATCTGAGGTGTATTTGTGCTCTTGCTCTAAGAAGTGTTGCGCAAAAGAAGAATCTGGCTTTCTTAATATCCAGCTCCTGTGGTGTTCCGTAAGCCTGGTACAAATTGACCGACCTGTCTGTGCTATATAACAGAACTGGCACTCTTTACAACTGTTTTTATGTACACCCCCGTTCATAATATATGGCTGTTTGTCCTTTGAACTGAACAGACTTTTACCTATATGGGACATAGAAGTCTGTTTAATTCAAAGGAGAAACAGCCCGCCGTTATGAACAGGGATGTATGTAAAATCAGTTGTAAAGAATGCCAGTCCTATTATATAGGACAGACAGGTCGGTCAATTTGTACTAGGCTTAGGGAGCTAGAGAGATGAAAGCCAGATTCTGCCTTTGCCCAACACTGCTTAGAGCAAGAACACAAATACGCCATAGATGTAAAAGTGTTACATGTATAAGGCAAAGGTGCAAAACTGACCCAACTAGAAAATTTGGAAATTAAAAAACATGCGCACCGCACCAAATTTGATATTGAATGATCAGACTGAATTCAATTATTCACCTCTTTTAGATTATGAGTAACTTCTACACAGTAGTTAATAACAATATTATTAACATGAGCCGATAATCGGCAAGAAACAAGGACTTGCACAATAAACTTCAATTTTTGGGGTCCAATGATGATTAGTAATTTCAGTAATAAATAACATTATTAAATACAATGTTAGTACAATAGATATTTAAATGAGGTTATTCTAATAAGATAATGCAAGTGTAATAAGTCCTAAATTGCAAGGTAAAAGTATTTTCTTCTAATGTTAAAGTCGATAAACAGAGACCTGTAGTAACGTATTGGTTTCTCTTCACTGGTGTAACAACCTTAAAATCAGTAAAGTACTTGAAAATGGGCTCATAACCCGAAACCTGGGTCGTACAAATAAAATCTTGCGAAACAAGACAATATCAAGTGTTCAATTAGTTAATTTGAAAAGTTTCACCAAGAACCGACAGTAGAATCAATCAATATGATCAAAAATACTGTCTTCAACAACTACTCCACTGACGCTTGCGTTGATCTATCGCACGGATGTGAAAATGAAAGACATGTAAAGAAGTGAAAACAACAGTACAAGATGTTTCAGTCGTACGATACACTGTATACTGCGCGAGGTATCCGTTATACTGTATTATACAGGGTGTACATAAAGTCCGGGAACACTTTCAATTATTTATTACACAAGAACCAAACATTGTAAAGAATTTGAAGAGAAACCCTGAAAGCTTTTTTTTTTTTTTTTTTTTTTTTTTAATTATACCGCCACAAAATAGTTCGCTAATTTGGGAATCGTAAATTTAGCATTGGAGGGAAGTGTGTGGGGTAAAAATCGCAGAGGGAGACCAAGAGACGCGTATAATAAGCAGATTCAAGTGGATGTGGGTTGCCGTTCTTATGAGGAGATGAAAAGGCTTGCTCAGGATAGATTAGGGTGGAGAGCTGCATCAAACCAGTCTCCGGACTGAAGACCACAACAACAATTTGCGAAATAGCGTTAGTAGCAAACACGGCGAGTTTAAGTGCGGAACGAGCATTCTGTGCATTGGAGTTCGACAAAAGTGTGTCACAGCTGTTCAGTGGATGTTTAGAACCAAGTACGGTAAGGAGCCACCAACAAGGAAGGCCATTTACCACTGGCACAACAATTTCGTAACGATGGGCTGCTTGTGCCCGTCAAAGAGAAGCTGATGTCCCAGTGTGAGTGAACTGAACGTGGAACGCGTACCAGAGACATTCATAAGGAGTCCACAGAAACCGATACGTCGTGCGTCCCGTGAACTCGAAATAGCTCCAATGACAGTGTGGAAAGACCTGCGACAGAGCTGGCCGCGGTGGCCGAGGAGACTGAGGAGCTCCAGTCACGGTCTGCACGGCCACTACGGTCGGGGGTTCGAATCCCCCCTCGGGCATGGATATTTGTGCCGTCCTAGTTTGTAAGTAGTTCATAAGTAGTTTGTAAGTTTAGGGACTGATGACCCCGTAGTTAAGTCCCATAGACTATACAAACATTTGAACATCTTGAACCTGCGACAGAAGTTGTATATGAAACCATTCAAATTGGAAATGGCGCTGAAGTTCTATGACGACGACAAAGACAAGCGTTTTAAGTTTTGTTCGAAGTTGCAACAATTGAATGAGGTTGGGAATGGTATTATTGATTGATTAATTTTTTAGCGACGAAGCGACTTTTCACACTAATAGGAAAGTGAGCAGGCATAATTGTCGATTCCGCTCTGCATCTGCACTTGCCATGTTTTCGACTACCGCTGAATATCGGCAAATTAGCAAACTACGCTGATGCGGCAACCACGAGGGGGAAAAAACATCTGCGTTTCTCTTCAAAATGACATATGTATGATACCTGTACAATGTTTGCTTCTTGTGCAATAGATAACTGGACTTTATATTAAATGTGCGTTGGAACTGACACTACTTCTAGCATCAGTTTACCACATCACACTTAGAACGACACACCGCCCCACGTAACTCAATAAATAGATCTATCCTTCCAATGTATAATAAGGCTCACACTGCTTCTAGCATCAGTTCAGCATTTCACACTATACTCCATTCACTGAAACGTGGGACGGACTGTAAACACACCGACGCGCGCGACCAGGGGTGTACAAGGCGGGGGCGCTCTTTCAGTGTCGCCTCATCCAATTCATTTGTAAGGCCGTTGTTTGTGTGTGCGTGTGTCGTTGTATAGCGGTGATATTAGATGCTGACTGTAAAATTCATCTTCAAGGACCAATTGCTGAATACTAGCGGAAGTATTAGTCTTCGTAATCACATTCAACATTCATAGTCTCTGTGTTTCGTTCAACCCCTCATTAGTATCACGTAAGATTAAGCTCATTTTTTCATCCTCTATTTTGAGTCTAGCCAACAAGCGATTAAAGAAGAAATCAATTTTCAGAGAAACTGTGGTTCTTATTGTGTATAAAATGGAGCTAATTCAAAGACGCAGATTCTTATGAAAACAGCTGCATCTACCAGCACTGGTTCAAATGTTTGTAAACCTATTAGACCAAACTTCTATGGTCGCCAGTCCCTAGACGCCGCGGAAGAAAAACTGTGCGCACTAAGGTTCCTTGCTGCAGTGCGCGCGGCCTTTCGCCATCGGGGGTTCGAGTCCTGCCTCCGGCATTGGGTATTTGTGTTGTCCTTAGGATAAGTTACTATAAGTTAGTTTAAGTCGCTGGGACTCATGACCAACGTAGTTAAGTCATTTAGATTTACAACCGTTTGAACATTTGAGTCCATTGACTTACGAACTAGTTAAACTAACTCAGGACAACGGACAAACACCCATGTCAGAGGGAGGACTCGAACCTTCGGCAGGAACAGCATTTTATAAATTATTAATAGAGATGAATTTGAAATATGGTCGGCGTAAGTATCACCGCTGTATAACAAGATACAAGACAGCGACCTTGCACCTGGAACGGATGACGCGACAATGAGCGAGCGTCCCCGTTTTGTCCATCCCTGATCACGTGCCTTGGAGTGTTTACAGTCCGTCTCCCGTTTCGGTGTACGGAGTATAGAACAACACACCGCTCCACTTAATAAATAAATCTATCCTTCTAATGTATAAGAAGGCTTACAAATCTGTTGCGCTAAACTGAACTCGGCAACTTTTAATGAGCAGAACGGAAAAGGGCCAGTTAGTCCCTGACTCGAATTCGGCAACTCTGCCCCCAGGTTGCAGGGTAGACGGGCCCTCTTATGTGAGCCACCAAGGGAGGACACCTGGCTGCCGGCCGCGGTGGCCGAGGGGACTGAGGCGCTCCAGTCACGATCAGCACGGCCACTACGGTCGGGGGTTCGAATCCCCCCTCGGGCATGGATATTTGTGCCGTCTTAGTTCGTAAGTAGTTCATAAGTAGTTTGTAAGTTTAGGGACTGATGACCCCGTAGTTAAGTCCCATAAGCTTAACAAACATTTGAACATTTTGCATGGATATTTGTGCCGTCCTTAGTATAAGGTAGTTGATAAGTAGTTTGTACGTTTAGGGAATGATGACCCCGTAGTTAAGTCCCATAAGCTTAACAAACATTTGAACATTGATTTTTGACACCTGGCTGTAAACACGCCTCGTCACCTTGTCGTAAACTGGCTAGCGTCTCGGCACACTTGTGACAAGTCTCGCTGTGTCCTTCAAGTTCGCGTCATGGAAAAGAAAAATATGTCAAATGTACATATTTTTCCACCAGTTTATTGTACACATAGTAAAGTATATTGACGTTGTATGCGATGGCTATAAACTCAAACTTTATACGTAGAAGCGTTTCAGGATCTGAAGAAAATACATGACGATTCTGCGGTAACAATTCAGTGATCTGTTAAACTGTTCGCTTTTGGCAGCGAAAACTTATTTACGCTTTTCGCAGGCCAAAGTTAGCGCATACAAGTTACAGAACACACAATACTATGAAACTTACTTGGAGAGCTTTATGCACAACCTACGTCAGTTCTTGGGCAGCACGACCTGAAAACAGTTGAGCAGGTATTCCACAGTTCTGTTGTGCATGTCGCGGATGATCGGAAGGTCACTTGTCTGGTTCTGCGAAAGATGTCATGTAAATATGATACGGCCAAACAGGGAGATTCTGTCTCGACAAAATTATATCATAATAGTTATAAATAGATATAAATTATATCATAATAGTTTATATCATAATAGTTTCATAATAATATTATATCATAATAGTTCCTGTTTTCATCTGCTTCCTTGACTATAGGAAAGCCTTTGACTGTGTTGTCTGGGAAAAGTTGTGGCAGATACTTGCAGAGAGCGGTGTCCCTCCCCACTTGACAGCATTGATCAAACATCTGTACAATGATCACTCCGCAGTTGTAAAGACAAGTGCTGGCACGTCTGATTCCTTCAGAGTTTCAAAAGGTGTGAGACATGGTTCTGTTCTATCCCCACAACTGTACAACTTCTATGCAGAACATGTCATTAGGAAAGCTCTTGATGGTTGGACCAAAGGCATCTCAATTGGCGGAAGAACTGTCAACAACCTCCGTTTTGCTGATGACACGGTACTTTTAGCCAACAGCGAAGATGAACTTGCTGAGCTACTAACTAGAATAAAAGACATTAGTCTAGCGTATGGACTCGACATCAACCTCAGTAAGTCCAAACTCATGTTAATTGATCGAGAACAACAGATCCAGCTCACTGGTCAATTAAAGGAACTGGAAGTCGTGCAGACCTTCACCTATCTTGGGTCAACCATCTGCAGCACAGGTAGTTGTGAAGAGGAGATAAGAAGGCGGATCACGCTAGGAAGAGTGACTATGAAGAAGCTCACGAAGATCTGGCAGAGCAGAGCAATAACAAACAGCACAAAGATCCGGCTAGTTGAAACACTCGTGTTTTCTGTCTTCTTTTATGGCTGTTAATCATGGACACTCAAGGCCAGAGACAAACAGCGCATTGATACGTTTGAGCTTTGGTGCTGGTGTAGGATGCTACGCGTAAAATGGACTGAAAGAAGAACAAATGTGTCCATTATTGAACAACTGAACATCTCCAGACGCCTTTCTTCTCGAGTCGTCGAAAAAATTCTCCAGTTCTTTGGCCATATTATGAGAAGAAACGGAGAAAACTTAGAAAAAATGATCTTACAAGGAAAGTTCGAAGGCACAAGACCAAGAGGAAGAGCAGCGAGCAGATGGATAGACCAAATCAAGAAGATCTCCGGTCTACCTCTTCAGCAGGCACTGAGAGAAGCTGACAACCGTCCGGGATGGAGACGCTTGGTTCATGGGGTCACGACGCTCAGCAATGAGCACAACGACTTATGATGATGATGAGTTTCAGGAAATGCGTTCTATCGAAACAAACTAATATTTTCTTTTGTTGGTCACACGGCATAAAAATAGTCTTACTTGAGAATACACTAAGTTGCTTCCACACTTCCAAATTCATTGCCTCTCATCGCCCTAACAGCCACAACAAGAACCTCCACTCCTTATGATTTTCCGTAATAAATTACCTGTTATTCTAATATAAAAAATTTATTGTGTTGGCTAGTCTCAAATGATTTCGCTGACGTATCCTTAATTGAACTGAGCACCCTGCATAAAGCGCCTGATTGACTAATAATCTTATTTATCCAAGTTCAGCGTGTCGAATGACATGGCAAAGGTAATTTCTTCATCGTCAGATAATCAAACGCATTTGAAGATAATATACGAGTATTTTTATTTTAGTATGTTATGAGCTTCAATTTATAAATTCTTTATTATAGTAACCGCCGTTTTGTCCTCAGGTAAAATAGTCAGTCGTAACCTCCTTCATCTTACAGTTATTTTGAAACTGATGTTTTTAACTTTCTTACTTTCTCCAATATTTTGTTCTGGTTAAGCGTTGATATACTTGACAACAGTGTTCAAGTCCTTACTTCATTGCATTTTGTTTCATTAAGCCAGGTTTCGGAAAGAATTTCTGAGGTAATTGACATTTCCAGTTCGATTTTAGGAGTGATAGTTTGGACCTTTTGCTCTCGAGTGCGTATGGTACTTATTGTGCCTCTCATAAACAATAGTTTGGGGAAGCATTCAGTTATTTACCGATTTATAAAGTAGGACCACCTCTGCATTTTCATGTCTAAAGACAGTAATAAACTCCATTTATAAAAAAATTACTTATTGAGTGAAACTCTTCTGAACATTATCTTAGAATCCATTTTGTGGATATTCAGAGCTTTAATTTATGTTTGTTTAAATATATATTTCGCGTCATCATATGCAGTTTAATTATTGTTCTTATTTAAACAATTTGGGTAGCTGATTAGGGTATAGAAGCTGATATACATAACTAACTCCTATGAACAGAGACAACAAGTCGTAAACCTTATACTACCCTGAGTTATGTATTGCCCAATTCTTATTGGTAAGTACCCATAGGAAGGTCGAAACCTGGTCCTGCCATAAGTGCGCATACACAATCCTATCTGTGTATCAAGCTCCAATGATTCGGCATCTCTACTTGAAACTGATCAATGAATGTTTGAGCAAGTATACTACCGCCTTCGTCTTTGAAATTTTGAAAGTACTAGCGGTCAAAAAGTGACACTACCACCAATTACATTGTCTTGCCTGTTCTGCGGCAACCCGCTACTCACCTGCGTATTACCTGTTGCATAACCTGTGTTCAGCTCGAAATGCTGAACCGGTGCGCAAAAACAGTGCTCATTAGCCTCTGTCACAGAGTAATATATTTGTCTGTGCCTCTGTCCTCGTCGCCTGTGGTACTGCAGATGTACTGTTATGAAACTGTCACCAGGTTTACCAGTTCAGTCGCCTTTCGTTCAGTAGGTATTGGCTGACTGTACGCTTCGCGTTTTTCTACAAATTGTGTTTGATTATGTGGCATATCATACGTTAATTTCGTAACTACTCTCAGCCTTGGTGTTTCCGCAGGTGTTATGTTAGGTTTTTGTTCTACTTGTACCTTCTTTGCTTAGTATGTTCTTGTACTGAGTTATTACTTGAAGTGTCAGTAGTTTTAGCACAATTCGAATCTGTTTCTATCTTCTCTTCGATCATCTGAATCAACTCTGTCCTAAGTTTTTGCAACTGATCCTTAATATTCGTTTTTATCTTATAGACCCGCTGCCGATACCCCTTTATTAGTATCATTGCTACTCACTTTGAGTAGCCTGCTTCTCCGTTGGTTGTATTGCAGTACTTGTTACCTTTTTTGGCGAAACGTTCAACTTTTGTGTCGATTTTAACTATGTCGATTTGGGCCTTATCTAATTCACTTTCTAATTTCTGCTGACCTTGTAATAACGCTTGTATTTTCTGTCTCGCGTGTTTGTTAATCTGATCAATCTTCGCAATACCTTCATCCATCTGATCTAATCTTTTACCTGTTGAATATCCTGTAACAGTTCCTATCCTTTCTCAATTCTTGATTATCCTTTCTCAATTCTTGATTCACTATGGTTATCTGTTTCGTTAAATTACTTCACTGTGCATTTATACTGTTATTCATTTCCTGATTTTGTTTAACTATATTTTTTAACATTTCCATTAGAACATCCTGTCCTGCAATACTTCCTTCTGCTGAACTATGTACTCGAAATCTACCATTCTCTATACTATTATCCGCGGTATTTCCTGGACTGTCCTGTGACGTCTCTAAATCCGCTAACTGCAACTGTCTGTGCGGCCTTACTTTCTCTCTGTGTTGACGACTCGTTGCGTCTGTCACTCATCAAGAAATGGCACAAGGCGCAAATCGCGCTGCAAACTGGCCTCGCTGTTGTTTCTGAATCACGTGTACAGGCACAGTTGCGCTGCTCGTAACTCCGCAAAATTAACCTGTCTATACATCTTCTCCACACTCTACATCTTTTCAGTCCTAAATAAACCGTTTGCGATTCGACCGTATCGACACATATTCTGTTCTTGAATATGCACCAAACAAACGAGTTTCCTGAGCTTTCTCGCCTCTAAACATTCCCATTTCCTACGTGGACCATCCATCTCTGCCTCAAGAAGTGCCTTACGCGAAACTTCATATTCTGAAATATCTGTTGTGTGTCCCAGCCTCGTCGCTGCTTTTGTGTCTCGTTTCCGTCGTAGGTGTCGGTGGCCGAGTAGGAAGACCGACACAGGAATAAAGGTAGCACGTTTGTGCAGGTACGGAGGTGAGCAGCCACTGGGACAGCAGAAACTAGAAACACTAGAGTAAATTAGAACGAGATATATATTGCACAGAATTTATACAATACTTAACTTTTACATAGCTCAGTACTGCAGAATGCTGATACATAGTTGAGCTAGAGGCCTGCCTAGTGCCTGTCCGATAGCCAAGTCTTCACTGGTGCCTATCTGATTCCTAAGTGTTAGCTGGTTCCTATCTCAGTCCCAAGAGAACGATCTCGTTCAGTGGTGGCCACGAACGGAGTTGTGGCAGAGGGCGCTCGTGGCTGACGTCGTAAGAACGCCGCGCCGTGCGTGCATGGCGGCGCGCGGCGAAAGTAGGTGGCGCGCACTTTGGATTTGTGCGACACAACACATCTCCCCCCCAAACCGCCGCGCCGTCGTGGCGTAGGGCTCAGGGCCACGACGACGGCACTGGGAGGAGGGCCTGGGCGGGGGCGTTACTGGTGGGACGGGCGTCGTAGCTGAGGCTGGGATCGAGACGCCGTCCGCGCCCCGGTATACACCTTGCGATCCGCCGGGAAACCCGCCAAAACCAGCGGAAGGGCGCCCGCCACCGCCCAGAGGGAGCAGGTCATCTTATTCTGAGGTGCGTGGCCCAGGCGGCGGGGGCACGCACGGTCCCGGAGTTCCTCTCGGTGACGCTGTCATCTGCGGCGGCGACAGCGGCGGCGACGACTGCGTCGGAGGTGCGTCGACGTCCATAGGGATCTCGTAGTCCGGGGACGAACGATGTGGCTGTGCTCCCTGGCGGTGAACTGGGTCTGGAATCAAGAAACCCGAGACAGTATCGCGCGGCCTGTGCAGGCGCAATTGGTTTGCGTGGCGCCGCAGCTCCGACCCTGTGGAAGAACGTACAACATACATATTGCGACCGAGCACGCGCTGAACGATGCCTGTGCAACCACGTCTTCTTCATACCAGCAAATACCCTGTACAGCACCGGCGTCGAAACATGAAAACGCGTAGCGCCATACGAACCGACTCGGTGCGTGGGAGGCTGCAGCAGGTGAAGGAGAGTGCGGTGACGGCGGCCGTGTAGCAGCTCGGCAGGAGATGGGCCGTCACGTGGCATGCACCGATACGTAGACAGGAAAATTTGAAGAGCTTGCTGCCTGGAGTGCTGACCTTTCATCTTCTCCATGTGAGACTTGAATGTTCGAACGAAACGTTCCGCTTCACCATTGGCCTGAGGGTGAAAAGGTGCGGTGGTGATTTGCTGAATGCCATTCACACGACAAAACTGTTGAAATTCCGCACTAACAAACTGAGGTCCATTATCACTGACGATAGTTTCAGGCAAACCTTCGATGCAAAACACTGATGTAAGGGCACTAATTGTACTAGACGCTGTCGTTGAGTTCATGGCAATCACAAAAGGAAACTTGCTGAAAGCGTCTACAACGATTAACCAGCGCGTATTCCAGAAAGGTCCAGCAAAGTCAATGTGTAAACGTTGCCATGGTCCCTTGGGGCGTGGCCAGTCTGAGAAACGCGGAGGAGCCGCCTGATGCTCCGCACAAACTGTACACTGTGACGTCATGCTCTCTATCTGAGCGTCCATACCAACCCAGGTACAATGACGTCTAGCCAGTTGCTTTGTCCTAACAATACCCCAAAGTCCTTGATGCAGGAGGCGTAATACTCCACGTTGCAGGGAACGAGGAACAATCACTCTCGTTTGGTCGTTGTCGGTATGTAACAACAGAACACCCTGACTTAAAGACAATGCATGACGTTGTTCAAAATACCGTCGAACCAGAGGCCGATCAATGTCTTTGGCTCTGGCAGCCAACCAAATCGAACAAAACGTGCTACCACACTTAGGTCTGCATCCGCCGCTGTTTCCTGTGCAACCCGACGAGAGTTCAAAGGGAAATCTGCGACAGCGAAATCATCTCTGGAGTTTATCTGACAACATGCCATTTCTGAAGAATCAAACGACACATCCTGGCCAACCGGAAGTCGGGAAAGTGTGTCCGCGTTGGCGTGTTGAGTGGTAGGTCGGTACAAAATCTCATACTGATAATTAGACAGTATTAAGGACCATCTCTGAAGCTTTTGTGCCGTACGTGGCGGAATTGGCTTTGTGGTTGAGAACAACGACGTGAGAGGCTTGTGGTCGGTCCACAAATAGAATTTTCAGCCATAGAGATAATGATGAAACTTTGTGACACCGTAAATAATTGCTAAGGCCTTCTTTTCTGTCTGACTGTAATTCTGTTGCGTCGGCGTCAGTAGCTTGGATGCAAAGGCAATAGGATGATCGTGACATCCAATGCGATGCGACAATACTGCACCCAGACCGTACGACGAGGCATCAATTGCTAACACTACAGGCTTCTGTGGGTCAAAGGGAATCAAACATGCATCACTGAGTAGTGCAGACTTTAGTTTGTCAAAGGCAACCTGGCAATCTTTAGACCATACAAAAGGAACATTCTTCCTACGTAAGTGATGCAGTGGAGCTGCAATCTGAGAGGCATTGGGAATAAATCTGAAATAATAGTTAAGCTTTCCCATCACTGCTTGCAATTCATGCACATTCTTAGGAGGAGGCAAGTCTTTGATTGCTCGAAGATGTGACTGTAAGGGATGGATTCCTTGGGCATTAATCACATGGCCTAGGTACTCTATTTCAGTTTGAAAAAAACGAACACTTTGCTTTGTTACAACGTAGACCTGCTGCAGTCAAAACTTGGAAAAGGCACTCCAGGTATGCTAAATGTTCTTCAACTGTACGTCCGGATACCACAATATCATCTAAATTGTTCGAGCAACACGGTACAGAAACTGTTAGCTGTTCCAAAAAGCGCTGGAAAATAGCGGGGGCGGAAGAACTGCCAAAGGGTAGGCGTTGAAATTGAAAGAGGCCCATGTGAGTATTAATAACGGAAAACTTTTTTGACTCGTCATCAAGTGGAATCTGTAAGTATGCCTCTGCTAAATCAATCTTGGAAAAGAAGCGAGACTGTCCTAATTTGTCCATTAGTTCGTCAGGTCTGGGCAGGGGATAAGTGTCTACAATTGTTTGACTGTTCACTGTTGATTTGAAGTCCGCACAGAGACGAAGTTTTCCTGACGGCTTGGGTATAATTACTAAAGGCGTGGCCCACTGACTCGCAGAAACAGGAGAAATCACCCCACTATCTTGGCAACGTATAAGTTCTTCGGCAACTGTATCACGCAAGGCGATAGGCACTGGTCTAGCTTTACGAAATTTTGGAACTGCAGATTCTTTTAAAATTACATGTGCCACGAAGTCTTTTGCACAACCTAGTTCCGGCGAAAACAAGTCACTATATTTGTCACACAATGCATTGATTTTATCCTGAGGCACTATTGACGAAATTTGAAGCACATCTCTTTGAATTGATAAACCAAACAAGTCAAAAGCAACTAGTCCAAAAATGTTCTGTGTAGATTTGGCCTGAAGAACTACAAAAGCAACTGTTTTTGTTACACAAAAGAGGCGGGCAGGCTACACGTTCCTAGCACGGGGATGTTTTGACCAGTATAGGCTGTTAGCACTTGTGACGGCGACAATTTTGGCGCACCCAGAAGTTCATAAGTGTCTTTATTAATTAATGTCACAGCGGTACCAGTGTCAAACTGAAATTGCACAGTCTTATTTTCTATGAAGAGAGTCACAAACAGTTTGTGCTTCTGGCGCACGACAGGTGCGCGAATGTGGGCAACGTCTGATACAACTCGTTTGCTGCGCATGCGCGGGCCGCGTAGTGAAGTAAGCGGCGCAGACTCGGCACGCAGCGGATTAACAACATTGTCACTAGGTGGCACTACCGCCCGATCGGCGTCCGCAAATTGCGAGGCTACTATAGATTCACTAACTACTTCACTAAACTTTTGAGTAGCTACAACAAGTCTACTGTCACTATCTACACAGTACTGGGCACTATTACAATGAGAAGTTGCAGAAGGCACTAGGTTCACTACAGGATTGCACTGTACATAGTCATTTTGCTTGTCCTAACCCGTTTCCGTTGCACAGATTTACGCGCTCGTCGGCGCTTGCGGTGTGGATCACTACATAGTTTTGCAGTAGGCGCAGAAGAACTTTCTTGCAATTGAGAACCAAGTAAAGCACTGTTCAATTCCACAGCGTCTATGACATTGACAGCATGAACTGTTCGTGCACTCGGCCAAGCACTGTTTCTAACGGTACCGTTCTTTGAGTTTTTAATTTGCATACACACAGACTGTACATGTCCCGAGCTGCCACATTGATAACAGGTTGCGTTGCGACTAGGACAATGCGCACGCTTGTGGCGAGATACACACTGGGGGCAAGACTTTCGAACATTTTTTTTGAAATGAGCGTTGGCGCCCGTTATTCAAATTGCTGTTTTTAACACGACGGGGCGATCTTTGTGTCACACTTTCACACTGGCTACTGTTCACTGTCTGTTCAGCACGACCAGTAGAATTTAAAGAATCACTAGTGCTATACTGAGAATTACGGCTAGGAAAGCGTCCGTTGTGGCGCACTGAATTAACACTGTGGCTTTGCATTTCTACATCTGCTAAGTCAAAAGTATCATGCGCTTCAATAAGCTGCAGTACACTGTCTAATGAAGGGTCAGATTGTTTCAGAATTGCTGCTCTAATTCTGGGGTCCTGAATGTTCTGAGTGATAGTGTCTCTCAACATCACGTCACCATAAGAAAGTCCACAAGAGCAAGTAAATTTACATTGGTGGGTTAAGCCCTTCAGTTCCATAATCCATTGCGTTTGGGTCTGTTCCGGTGATTTTGTCAGTCTGAAAAATCGGTACCGCGCAGCGGCTACGAGAACTTTTCTCTCGTAATGAGCATTCAGTGCATCTACAATTTGTTCAAAGTCTAGATCACGAGGAGATGCGTTGGGGACAAGTTTCTGCAGTAATACGAAGGTCTGGGGGCCCACAATCGATAAGAAAAGGTTCTTCACTCTCTTACCTGTAATTTGATGAGCCACGACGAGTTCTTGAAATTGTGCGAAGTAGTCGCTCCATTCTTCCTCACGTTCGTCGTACCGGCGAAAAGTAGGAAGCGGTGCAGCGGCAGGTGTGGGCTGCTGAAGCGACGGCTGTTGTTGTTGGTTAGCTGCTTGCGCTTTTAGCTGGGACACCGCTTGCAATAGTTGCGTGATTTGCGCCGTCTGTAACTGAATAATTTCCATTAAGTTTGGGTTCGTGGTAGCGGCCATGCTGACCGATTAGGCGCCGCGCATACAAGTAAATTAGTACAAAACACAAATGCAATATGAAAGGAGGGCTCGCTGTGTAACAAAAAAGTCCACAAAACACGTAACTGAAAACGTTCCCCCAAAAATCTTATAATAAGGGTGGGTGGGCGGGAGCAATTTCTGCGTGCTCCGACTGCTGCTGTCTGGCTGCTGTAAGCGGGCTGGTCCACGGTTCGTCTATCCCATCCTCGTCGCCACTTTTGTGTCCCAGCCTCGTCGCTGCTTTTGTGTCTCGTTTCCGTCGTATGTGTCGGTGGCCGAGTAGGAAGACTGACACAGGAATAAAGGTAGCACGCTTATGCAGGTACGGAGGTGAGCAGCCAGTGGGACAACAGAAACTAGAAACACTAGAGTAGATTAGAACGAGATATATATTGCACAGAATTTATACAATACTTAACTTTTACTTAGCTCAGTACTGCAGAATGCTGATACATAGTTGAGCTAGAGGCCTGCCTAGTGCCTATCCGTTAGCCAAGTCTTTACTGGTGCCTATCTAATTCCGAAGGTCTTAACTGGTTCCTGTCTCAGTCCCAAGTGAACAATGTCGTTCAGTAGTGGCCACGAGCGGAGTTGTAGCAGAGGGCGCTCGTGGCTGACATCGTAAGAACGCTGCGCCGTGCGTGCATGGCGGTGCGCGGCGAAAGTAGGTGGCCCGCACTTTGGATTTGTGTGACACCACAATCTGTATTGCTGAGTTTGTCTTGTCGGATGTAACTCAGTTTTATCTAAGTCCTCTAGAGCCTGCATATTCTACTGCTCTCTATCCTACCTATTCTCTATTGTCGTCTATTTGCTGTTTATCTGATTGTTTCCCCATCCCCCGCCGACTTTCCTGCCTGTTATTGAGAATCACAAAGGTTATGGGCCTGTGCTGTACCCTTTGCTGAACCACAACACCTATCTACAAAACTGTACATCCACTTACTAGTTGGTTGGACCAACTACAACAACGTCGTGAATTCCCTGCTACTCTCCAATCTGCTGTGAAAAAACATGAATTTCTTAATTCAGTTAAGAGCTTGGTTGGATACAGCATCAGTTTGCGTCAATCTTCATCTGTGCCTGCCACCTGTAAACCCTACAGTCTAACACCTACTCAAAAATTATAAAAATTCAGACAATATTTTCTACACAATTCTACATGACCTTTTTTACTACAAATTTTGCTTCCTTGCAAAATATGTTTCACTTAACACTACCTTTCTACAAATAACTTTCAAGATGATTTTCTCAAAATAATTTTCAAAGTGATAACACATCCTCACCAACTGCAAGAATTTTTACAAACATTCCAACTAATACCGTCTTACGTAACCTAGCACTGCATAAATACATTAAAAAGAAAACTCAATAAACAACGAAAAAATTACTTGTACCTTACCCTTGTACCCTCTTACTCCAATACTTTAACATAAAAATTTAAAAAAAAAAAATTGCTATGTCGCAACCTGTGGCATACCTTACTATTATCTATCTTAACAACTAACTCTCCTAACGGCTTTCCTATCCTGGCAGGGACCCCATTTTCTCACATGGACTGTGCTGTTGTAGTAATTTTAATGTGCTTAATCTTCCAATTAATTTCCAGCACAATAGAATATTCTGAACATGTAGTACCATGCGGAAAAATTATCCGAACGACCTGAATTGCGTTTCGCCTGATGTGCATGCAACCCAACTAACGTACGTGTCTTGCGGGTGCTCTGCTCGCTCCGCGGTATAGTCGTTCGACTATTCAAAATGGATCCACTACAGACAACTGCTCTTTATGGCAATCTTCAAGATGTAAATTACAACTACTTAAACTAATCTAAGGACAACACGCACACCCCTGACCAAGGAAGGATTCGGACCTCCGACAGGAGCAGCCTCGTATGTCAGTCCCACACAGAACTGATTCTGGGCACTTGTGGTTAGGAACATAACGGTGATTATTAAGTTTTTGGTTCAGTAAAAAATAAATAAATAAATAAAAATATTTTAAGATTTGGCATTTTATAATGTTTTGATTTTCGCGTTCTGATATTTGTGAGGAAATCTCCAATATTTCAAACATCTTTATGCTTCGTCAGCTGTGACAATCTTAGGCATAATCAAGTATCTATAAGACATGAATGCGTTGCTTGGTTAGCTACGGCTACAGGTGGTTGGTTTGATTCCAGAACAGGCAGTTTGTCATATCAATTCAAGTTCAAATATGTGTACAAATATTTGTTCAGGTATGAATACGGAGAAAATGTTGGTGATATTGAAGTTTCCATAGTGTGTTTGCTGCTGTTAATTGAGTTTTTATTATCTGGTTAGTTCAACAATCGGTTAATAAAAATGCGCTCGCCAGTGGAACGACGTTTCGCAATTGTGAGAACACGATTTAGAGAAAAAAAAGTACTTCGAATTTCTACCTGACTATAGGATTTCCTATACTATAGTGAAATATGTTGTTTGTAACAATATTGAATGTTGTTTAAGGATTAATTAATGTTTTATGTGACGGAGTTTGTTATATCAGACTGTAATAAGTGTGATAATACTTAAGATAGGTCATTGTAATAAATTGGATTTAATAAACGTTAAGAAGTTAATAACGTGTTTCCTTTTATTTGCAAAATCGTGGTGTTAATTTACATCTGGAATGATTGCCATAAAGAGCAGTTGTCTGTAGTGGATCCATTTTGAACAGTCTAACGACTATACCGCGGAGCGAGCAGAGCACCCGCAAGACACGTACGTTAGTTGGGTTGCATGCACATCAGGCGAAACGCAATTCAGGTCGTTCGGATATTTTTGCGCATGGTAGTACCATTGGCACCTGCAAGGAAGAAATGAACAGCACGTTCAGTAAATTCAAAAAGATGTTCCTCGTCTAAGATACATGAAACTTTATCACGTATGCATAAACGAACTCAGACGACATCTGCTGTAAGAAAAACATACATAGTGCAACTAGTGAGGATCAGATTGGGTATTAAAGTGATGCCGCTAGCTATTGTAAGAGAACACTTAAAAAAGTGAAACTTGGGTATTTATTCTACAAATAACTTTTTTCCATATGAAACTGAACTTTGTCACAATAATTATAATTAACTGATATTATTATATTGTCAGGATGTTAAGAAAATACAAAACTTGATTCACATTTATTTAGATAAATTGAACGTCACTTAACGAAATGTTGTGCAATCCGCAGAATGTCTGAAGTGCCGCACCTACTTTTAGCCGATTTAATTCCCATCATTACGGCCGAGGCTACCGCGTCGTGATAAATGTCGTGAAGCGTCGTGAGTGAAGCCTACAATTGCTGATCGGTAGGAAAGGTGGGCTTTGCAGAAGCGGTCAAACACTATACCGTGAGCTGCTATGGCTGCTGGCTGCGCCGTCTCCATTTACATCTACATCTACGTGGGATACTCTTCAAATCACATTTAAGTGCCTGGCAGAGGGTTCATCGAACCACCTTTATACTATTAATCTCTCATTCTATTCTCGAATAGCGCGCGGGAAGAAAGAACACCTGAATCTCTCCTTTCGAGCTCTGATTTCTCGTATTTTATTCTGATGATCATTTCTACCTATGTAAGTGGGGGGTCAACAATATATTTTCGCATTCGGAGTAGAATCTTGGCGATTTCAGTTTCGTAAGTAGCCCACGCCGCAGCGATAAGCGCCGTTGTTGTAATGATTCCCATCTCATATCCTGTATCATTTCCGTAATGCTGTCTCCCCTGTATCGTGACAATACGAAACGAGCTGCCCTTTTTTGGACTCTTTCGATGTCCTCCGTCAAACCCACCTGATAAGGATCCCACACTGGGCAGCAATACTCCAAAAATGGACGGACAAGCTTAGTGTATGCGATTTCTTTTGTAGTTCTGTTGCATGTTTGAAGGGTTCTGACAATAAAACGCAGTCTCTGGTTAGCCTTTCCCACGACATTATCTACGTGTTCTTTCCAATTTAAGTCTGAAGTAATAGTAATTCCTAGGCATTTTGTAGAGTTTACGGCCTTTTGATTGATTTATCTTGTAAACAAAGTTTAACGGATTTCTTTTCGTACTCATGTTGACGACTTCACACTTCTCATTATTTAGGGTCAATTGCCAATTTTTACACCATAGTTAGATCGTTCTGCAGTCGGTTTTGATCTTCAGATAATTTTACTAGACGGTAAATGATGGCGTCATCTGGAACAACCTAAGAGAGCTACTTAGATTTTCCCCTAAATCGTTTATGTAAATAAGGAACAGCAGAGGACCAATAACACTATCCTGTGGAACGCCCGATATCACCTCTGTTTTAGTCGATGCCTTACCAACGATTACTACGAATTGTGTCCTCTCTGACAGGAAATACCCTATTCAATCGCAAATTTGGGGCGATATGCCATAACACGCAATTTTATTAAAAGCCGTTTGTGAGGTACGGTGTCAAAAGTCTTCTAGAAATGAAATAAGGAATTGATTTGCGAACCCTTGTCGATAGCGCCCATCACTTCATGTGGGAGAAGTAATTCTATCTCTTTCAATCTTCATTGACGGTTGTCAATCTAACCCTCCCTACGTCTTGATTATGTCAAGAATGCCTATCAGTCATAGTCTCAGTACTGGCGTGGTAAGTCGGTCAGATAACCAACCCACCGCATTGCCACTCAATATGTACTCTCTTTGTGTGTCCTCACCAGACATTAAGTGTCGCCAGCTAACACAATGAACACTGCACTTATATTCACTCAGGACAGAGTGCTCTACACGGTGAAGTACTGTATGGAGTCTTTCTGTGCACTCAGTCTGAACACAGAACTGCCCATATTTGATCTTACTCTGAATAGTGTAGCAGAAGTCTCGCGTTAAAATCGCTTCTCAACTTCAGTGTATCTGCCAGCATTCTCCCTCCCTGACACGTCAAAGAAATTGCCTGCCTAACTGCTCGCTTTTAAATATGGGAAGACGTGCAGTACAGACTGGCCAATGGTAATGCAGTTAATACATATGTTAGGATCCCGTATCTGCTTAGCAACACTCTGTTTTGGTCGTAGCCAGATGCTTCGGTTATGACGTGTTGCATCATTTACTTGAAACACGGTCTCAGTGATATCCTAATTATCCATTTTAGTATGACCAGCCTCCATTGTGAGAGAACGGGCGCATATAATCCTTTGGGTTGCGTGAGTTATAAATCTATCTCGTGGAATGGGGAGGCTGGTCATCTTTGCTGCCGACCAGCCACCTCTTAATGTCTGAGTTGCCTCGCCAACAAAAACTGTACATTTAGGTGTATTTAAACTAGTAATTGCTCCAGCCTCGAATGTAAATATATTATCGCACTTGCGACATGATTTTGTGATTTGCATATCAGATGTACTTATTATTGTAAAAAATGGACGTACCCCATCGTGTTTATACTCAAACAATTCGTCTAGATGATGATGTCTGGGTATATAAGAACATGTGTCAGAATATATAAGACATGAAAGTCAGGAGAACACGACTCCTTACAATGTTCTAACTAATCCTGTCAGTAATTTTGTTCCTACACAGTGAATAAATTATCCTGCCATTGATCAAACAGTGATAATTCAATAAGTTTGAGTCAAAGCAACTTTACGATCAATACTAGGCTGATGTGCACTGCATTGAAAATGCTAACAGCTTTTTTAATTGAATTTGTCATTTCTAACCAGCGTAATTAATATTGCTCACTTTCATTTTTAATATTTTATTATTTGGTTTTTGGAATAACAGTGATGAGAATGAATGAGGAGGCGAGGTACTGGCGGAAGTAAAGTTGTGAGGCGGGATCGTGAGTCGTGTCGCGATAGCTGAGGTAGTACAGCGCTTGCCCACGAAAGGCAAAGGTCCGAGGTTCGAGTCCCGGTTCCGGCACACAGTTTTAATCTGCCAGGAAGTTTCAACACTGATGAGGATAGGTAAGTGTTTTGGGTAAAAAAAAAGTATGTTTACACTGTTATCGCTAATTCATTTTCGCTATTCAGAAGAACAGTTCTAATACGCTAGCTAGCCGTACATGCTAGTAGAAAGATAGGCTGGACCTTACTTTAGTGTGGTAGCGTGCATTATATTCGGTGATAACAGGCTCTTCTTGGCAGAGGAATATTTGCAATGATTTTATGCCCACAGTACTCTTCCACTTACGTGTATCTTCTTGATTTCTTGTACAGTGCCCACAACCATGTAATTACGCTTTATTAATAACTTCCTGTTGCTCTGTTATGATACCACAACTGCTTCACACTGACTCTCGACTCCAACTCGTAACACACTACTATTGTCGCGGTTTCAGCAACCAATCTCTCATTCAAAGATTGTGTAGCTCTTAGAATGTCAAAGTCCCTGACTACACCAGTGTATCATCTACTACATCGATACAAATATCATTTCATTTACAGTATGGAAATGAGCATAAAAATTAACATCACACACAAAATGCAACTGGATAAATAAATCGTTAGACAGATATAGAATAAAATTTACACAAATATTTCCGCAATACATTTATCACTGCTTTTACGAACAGAAAAGAAAAGGAAAGCTATGTTTCCCACTGTGTCATTGTGTTGTAGAATGATATATGGAAGGGTCACTCGTAGTGTAAATTCCTGCGGTCCAGAGACTTCTACCCAAAGATTTACTTGAACAGTGAGACCATTACTTCTGACAGGTAGTCAGTCAATGTCGAAAATATCTTGATAGAGAAGGATAGACTGGGAAAAGGCCGCTGTCTGTAAACAGCTGGCCACAATTGACGGACTGATGCCCTGGGCCGGCAGGGGCATTGTCACTCGTGTGAATGCTTTGCTACCTCTGGAGTTTATGGAGCCGCCTGGCATATATGGTGCGACTGCGCCTTCTTATTCCTGCATTCTTGCCGGCGAAAAGCGAAATCGAGTATCAGGCATAAGGCTGCCCCTTACGCCTCAGTAACAGGATTGAGAGTAGTGGAGCAATACCGGTTGTAGCACAGTGAGAATCGCCCGTCGACGATAGTGTCATCGACGCCAGACGCTGTGGCAATTGTCGGTCCACCGATCAAAGGATGCCGCCACAGGATGATTGACAGGTCTTCTCGGAAGGACAGGATGATTGACAGTTTACATTTAGGTCCTTTTGATTTTCATCAACGCTACTGGTCTGACCGCTAATCAAAGGACGCCGCCATAACGCACTTAAGGATGATTGACAGGTTGCAAGTAAATAACACCTCCATTGGCCACACACCAAGGCGACATGAGGTCCCCCTCCACCCCCCGGCGCTGACGCCAGACAAGCGGCACCTTCGGAACCGATTATGGTCGTCTGTTGCCTGCAATGCATAATTTCCCGTTTCTATGTTTTAAAATACGTCAAAGTATTTACATGTTCTTCGAGTCAGCCCCGTAACCAGTATTCTTAAGATGAGGAGTTGAAAGCTCTATTTGAAATTCAAGATAAATCATCTTTTTAACAATGGGTTTTTAATTTCAGAGTACAAATGTGACAAGACATATATGCCTGTGTTTGTTGAGAGGTTAAATAAACAGTCAAAATAAAAATTAAACAATGGTAGTGGAGCATAATGGCAAGCTAAATTGCTACATTATGTTCATGAGCAAGGCAAAATGAATATAGTTCTTTGACCTGTGCCAAGAGTGATTGAGCCAGTGTAGCAAATCTGTAATATGTTAAGTTTTGGAAACGGTAAAATGTATACAGTTGGAACTACTAACAATGAAATGAAGCCATAAGCACGTGAGGTAATTATGAAGTGGTCTAGGTGGGCGTATTGCTATTATCTGCATTTAGAAGTGGAGAGTAAGGGAAATCTATCATTCAGTCTCAGACTTGAGCAAATTGACATGTGTTTATTGATTTCCAATATTTTTTACCTTTGTGGTCTGGAAAAGTGGAGTCACCCTTTCTGAGTTTTCAACTTCAGTGATGTTCTATTAGGTGGTTCAAAAAGCTCTGCTAGACTCATCTACAGTATGTAGAATTTAGCACAATTACAAGTGATTTTATATATTCCACTCTTTTCCAGGGCTGTGTGCTGTAATTACTATTAGGTAAAATATGTGTCAAAGTGTTGTGTACATAAAGTGATGTTTTTTGGTTCCTGGATTTTAGGTTTCTGCCAACATGGAGAGACACATTTCATAAATATGGGATCATGCACCATTTATCACAGTCTTCAGATGACGTGTCAAAGAAGGGGTAAAAAAAGTGAGCTGTTCTTTTTATTGTTGATGCAATATGATGTCCATTACGTGATGAAACTTGTTTGATAGTTTTCAGTTCTGTCGCTCATCCGTATGGAGGATCAACGGTGGATCATTTAGAGTAGAACAGCATAATCGTGGGTTCTTGGGTGTTGAGAATTTGCTTGTGGGATAATGACAGTGGTGATGAGTTTCCTGTAAATTTGGGAATTATGGATGTGTTGACTGTTATAAATGGATAAATCTAAAAGGTTTATGGAGTTACATACCAATTACTTATTAGTTTTCATTTAATTTATATCCGTTAAAATTGTACTTTCCTCACATACCCATTTCTATCACTTAGTGTTTCTTAACAAATAAATAAATAAATCAATCAATCAATAAAATATACTTTGTGAGATTCGCGGTGGAGTTAAAAACTCCGCACTGAGTGCGAACGCTCCTTGCTGTCTACGCCATTGGATCGGCGACTATCATAGCTGGAGAGAAACAATAGCCGTGCTACCATTGACGCACTCTGATACATACGTCATCAAGAACAGCTGTCACTGCTGAGGTCAGTAACCAAGCAGGCAGCCAATTACTGCCAACAACTGCTGGAGGCCAAAGCATTTCACACAGTAGCTGGAAGAGGTAAAAGTATGGAGTCGTTGGTACTACTGGCTGCCTACACAAGCCATAGAGACAGGGAGATATCATTTCCTTCCTACAGCAGTAGCAAGTATTCTATGTAAATTAAGAGGCAATAACAGTCGTCACATCGTAATGTTTATTGAGTCTGATTCATAAACAGATAATACGGCAACCTACTGTCTAAGCTGAGGTGACTTCATGAATAGCTTTTTTTTCCCTTCAAAAAAATTAAGATCCATGTTTTCTTTTTTGTAAGCATCCGCAGTAAGATTATTAGGATGTCAAAGATGATTTTTTTAAAAGTTGTGTATGCTTTTTCTTGTAGATTACATTATATTAAGTTAGCTGTTCGTTCCATAGGTTCGTATTGAGGAGATCCTCATGGATGTGGAACATGTCAGTACATAATTTTTTTGTTTAAATAAAGTAAGTGCTTTTAAGTTCTCCACGCAGCAACAGGACGCGCAATATCTACACAAACAGTCCGAAATCGCTTCTACGCACGGAAGCCTGCAGTGTGTGTCGCACTAAAACCACGACACTGTGAAGTCTGCAGAAACTGGTCGGAGGAACATCAGGATTGGAGTCGTATTGAATGGCGCCGGGTTATCTTCACAAATGAGTCCAGATTTCGTGTTCAGCCGGACAATCGTCGTTTCCTTATCTGGAGAGAATATGGAACTCGGAAAAATCCTGTTTATGTGCAGGAAACGTCACCATATCATGGTGGTGGAGGAATGTTGTGGGCAGGAGTCAGTATTTGCGGACGTACGGATCTCTATTTCGTTCAGAATGGCGTATTGACTGCTGGGAGGTATAGATACGAGATCCTTCGAGCGTATGCCCTACGTTAGTGCCACAGGAGATGGGTTTCTTCTGGTGGACGTTGACGCTCGTCCCCTCAGACCTGCACTGGTGGGCAACGTGCTTGAAGCTGAGGAAATTGAACGAATGGAGTGGCCAGTTTGTTCACTGGACTTAAACCCGATTAGAAGGTCTGGGATGCACTTGAAGACGTAACGCAGCCAGACCATCACCTCACACAACGGCTGCAGGGCTGGATATTGCACTCACGGAAAAATGGCTAATTATCCCTCAAGAGCTGATTGATAACCTCATATTGTCCATGTCACTCAAGTGTGCAACTGTTCTGGCCGTCACACACAATATTAGAGAGCAACGAGAGTAACTTTTCCACTACCACGGTAGCCCCACAGTGCCTCGCTCCAAATAATCGCCATGTGAACCACAAGTAACGAGTCGAGAGAGCAAAATATCATACGATATCACACATGTTACAATAGTAACGAATATCTGAGTAAAATACTCTACCGTATGTATATTGTTGATTACATCAGACCTGATGCCCTACTTGTATTGAGCAATGTATAAAGACACTTGACGAAGCTGTTCCTCGAAGGGTAGCAGCTATTCCAAAAGACCACGAACGGCCAACTCTTAATAATTAATAAATATTGTGCCGATGTTAGGTGATAGTATTAGCGCCCGTACATAAATTTGTCTTCAAAGTTAAAGAAGCAAACAAAAATTCTTCGAGGTAGCATTTACTTTTGCTCGAAAAGATATAAACAGGTAACGCAGAGACAATGCAAAGAAGACACAACTGCAACGTGCGTAACGATAGACAATGTGTTGTTTCCAACTTGACGGTTTTGCACACACATTCCACAACTGGTTAATGTGTTGAGTGTGGAATGTGACCCCTCTGGCTCCAACACAAGAATGACAGAGAGGTGCACGAATAGATTGATGCCGCGGTGGAGTGGCCGTACACTGTAAGGTGCCTTGCTGCGGAGCGCGCAGTTGCTCGTCATCGGAGGTTGGAGTCCTCCTTCGAGCATTGGTCAGTTAGTTTAAGCAGTTTGTAAGCCTAGGGCCTGATAACCGCAGCAGTTATATGCCTTAGATTTCCAAACATTTGAACAGTTGAATCGATTGATGTCATCCATCACGGTTGGGGCCTTAACGCCCATTTTTCCTGCAGAGCTCTCCGCAAGCCTTGGATAGTGGTTGATGGATGGTGAAGTGATGGAAAGCTTCTGCCTGGTGCTTCCTAAATATTTTCTATGGGATGTTAATGTTCCCATATTTGTAAACCTTTTGGACCACAGTGCTATTGTCAGCAGTCCCTAGACTTACAAACTACTTAAACTAACTTACGCTAAGGACACCACACACACACACACACACACACACACACACACACACACATGCCCGAGAGAGGACTCTAACCTTCGGCTGTGCCGCAGTAGAGTGGCCGAGCGCTCTAAAACGCCTTGCTTCGGAGCACGTGGATGCTCGCTGTCGGAGGTTCGAGTCCTCCACTGGGTAGAGAGAGAGAGAGAGAGAGAGAGAGAGAGAGAGAGTGTCTGTTTTGTCCTTAGGTCAGTTTCGGTTAGTTTGCAAGCATAAGAACTAACAATCACAGAAGTTAAGATCCAGAGATTGACAAACTTTTAACATTTTTTAACCTCCGGCGGGAACGGTCGGCCAGTCCGTAGCAAGGCGCCTTCGACCACGCGACCATTCCGCCCTGTTATGGGATTCAAATAGAGAGAGCGGCAGGCCGCACCATGCATACATTATGTTCCAAGAAAAAAACGGACCAACCACGGTCTATGAGGTCGAGAAAAATCGTCCATCAGTAAGTTTGGGCACGCAGCACCTCGAAACAGTCGCATATGAGGTCCCAAGATCTCGCCATGATACTATGATATTTGACAACGACGAAAACATGCCGATTCACCAGTGCAATTTCATGAAGAATTGTTCGAGTGGTGATTATAATTCCTTTCCACACCATTAGGGGATCCTTTTCGGTGTTAGTCTGTTTCGACAATGTTTGGATCCAGAAATCGTGATCCACGTTCTCTGAAAATCACTCTCCAGACCACATCGGAGTAGTGAAAATAATTTGGCACACTGTTCGACCATCTAGGTGGTATGCGACGACTCTAGGCTGACCAGATATATAATAATATATATAAATACGGGACACATGTGTACCGACGACTACGAAATCCATTGTTAGCGTTACCTGTGGCGTCATCATCATCACTCTTATCGCTTAAAGGTTATACAAAATTATTGTCTTGGTGTCACCCATTAACGCAAACATAAACACACCAATTAATACACATACAGTACAGTAAGAGACAAAGCCATTGCCCCCCCCCCCCCAATCCTAACCCAAAAGCTAACATGTCATATTTGGTGGATCTCGTATTTACATTTCCTTATCTCTTTCCTTTTTAGTACTGTATTTTGTGTCCAGAAAGTGCCACTTTTCAGTATAAAAATGAGCGAGTTGGTGTAGTGGTAAAACTCCTGCATTCTGAAGGGCGGCAGTTCAATTTCACCTCCGGCAATCCAGACTTAGGTTTTCCGTGATTTCCCTAAATCACTCCAGGCAAATCCCGGGATCGTTCAGTTGAAAGGGCACAGCCGATTTCGTTCACAATTCTTAATCAAATCTCCGAGAGTGAGCTTCTCTAATGATCACACTGTCTACAGGACTTTAAAGCCTAAATTTCTTCCTTCCTTCCTTCTTTTAAGAGAATTACCACAATACGAAAAGTATTTAATTGATGAAAGTATATCAAACGAACAAGACAAGCATAGAATCATCATCATCATGAGAAATAATTTTAGAAAACATGCAATTACTAGACCAATTCACATGATTTGGGTACGGCCGTGTATCTTGTTGAGTACGAACAACCATTAAACTTAAAATTTCATCATCATTAGAGACTGATTATGCCTTTCAGCGTTCAATCTGGAGCATAGTACCTCTAATAATTCCTCCATGATCCCCTATTCAATGTTACAATTGATGCCTCGTCTGATGTTATGCCTTTTACTTCAAAATCATTGTGCTCCGAATCTAAGTACTTTCTTCTTGGTCTACCTCGACTCCTCTTACCCTCCGTCGCCGAGATCATGAGTCTCTTAGGTAACCTTGCTTCTCCCATGCGTGTAACATGACCCCGCCATCTCAGTCTGTTCGCTCTAACTGCTTCATCTATGGTGTTCATTCCAAGTTTTTCTTTGCTTTCCTCATTATGGACACGCTCCTGCCATTGTTCCTATCTATTAGTACCTGCAATCATTCTTGCTACTTTCATATCTGTAACCTCTACCTTACGAATAAGGTAACCTGTATCCACCCAACTTTCACTCCCATACAACAAAACTTGGTCGAAATATAGAGCGGTGCACTGTTAACTTAGTCTTGGTACTGACTTCCTTCTTGCAGAAGAGAGTAGATCTTAGCTGAGCACTCACTGCATTAGCTTTTCGACACCTCGATTCTAGTTCTTTCACTATGTTGCCATCCTGTGAGAAAATACATCCCAGGTGTCTACCTGTTCTGTGTTCCTCCTATTTGGCACTCAATCTGTTTAAACTTCTTTCCCACAGACATTACATTCGTTTTGGAGATGCTGATCGTCATATCATAATCCTTGCACCTCTGATCGAGCTCTGAAATATTAGTTTGCAACCTTTCAATCGAATCTGCCATTACAACTAAGTCATCAGCATATGCGAGACTGCTTATTTTGTTTTGACCTATCTTAAAACCGCTCTGCCAGTCTACTGTTTTCAACATATAATCCATGAATAGTATGAACAACAGTGGTGACAGGTTACAGCCTTGTCTTACGCCTGAAACTACCCTGAACCATGAGCTTAATTTGCAATTTACTCTAACTGCTGCCTGACAGTTTACGTAAAGCCCTTTAATTGCCTGCAGAAGTTTGCCTCCTATACCATAATCTTGTAGAACTGACAGTAGCTTCTTCCTAGGGACACGGTTATAAGCCTTTTATAGATCTATGAAACATAGATACAATTCCCAGTTCCACTCATAGCACTTTTCCATTACCTGCCGTGAGCTAAAGATCTGGTCGTGACAGCCTCTAAGAGGCCTAAATCCACGCTGATTTTCATCTAACTTGTCCTGAATTAATACTCGCACTTTCCTTTCAACAATACCTACAACGATAATTAAAGAGATACATCGATATTTGTTACAATCTTTTCTGTTTTCTTGTTTGAAAATTGGCGTGATTACCGTCCAGTCAGACGAAACCTATCCCGATTCCCACGCCTTCTCAAAAGAAATTAAGGATTTCGGAACTCACGGATTATATATAATTATTTCATAATTATTTCCTTCACAGTCTGCACATTTAATACGGAAGTTATGGAACGGTTTGTCAGGATGGATGGATGCTTAGGGTTTAACGTCCCGTCGACAGCTTGGTCATTAGAGACGGTTTTTTCAGGACAATGGGACACTTCGGCTAAGAAACGGACGATCCCGTAAAATATGGGACGTCTGGTCACCCTAGACGACTCCTCTCGAGTAGTTCCCTTCTTGAAGACTGGTCAGGGGTACGCACACAGCGGCTCTCCGACAGTGAAGGCCATCTTGCTGTCTGCACACCCTTTGCCTGGATGCAACTCTTCCACTGGATGCAGCGACGTTAAGTGTCAGTTGCCGCGCGGTACCGCTACCGAAGTGGCGCTACAGCCGCATAACGGTCCTCTCTTTCTGATGTTCGCCCTGCCGTGGTTTTTCGGGGTACAGTTTCGGTCTGTATAAACTGCCGCCACAATGGAGAAACAAGAAAATCCTCATCTAATCATCTGGCCTCAGAGGTTTGATACTCCCTTGCTTACATTCTTCCTGTGACACTCCACTGCAGAGAGCCCGGTAGGCGTTTTATGTGCCACACTGGTCTGTGAATATGTACACAGAGATTACATATGTGAGACAACCCAGCAAACATTGACCAGTTTAATAGGTTCGGTTGGGCTGTTTCGTTGGGATAGGGGGACTAAATTACTGAGGCTATCAGTCCCCCAGTGGGGAGAGGGAGGAATGAGGATAGGAAAGGAGGGGATGGGTAAATGAAATGCAGTCCGGGAAGTAAAGAAGGAAGGAAGACTGCATTAGCTCGGGACCCCGTTCTCGCCATGCTCATACTCATGAAAGAACCGTGAGCCCCTGGTGGGGTTTGATAGGTACCATGAAGTGCGGGACACGATAATACGGACATCCGTTGACAGATTTTCACTCTGCAGCAGAGTTTGCGCTAAAAATATTCTGGCGGAATAAAAGTGTGTGCACAAGTTCGAATCACAGTTCCGGCAGACGCATTTAATCCGCAAGAACGTTTCATATCAGCGAATAGTCTGGTGCATAGTGAAAATATCATTCTGGAAACATCCCCTAGGGTGTGGCTAAGCCATCTCTCCGCCGTATCTTTTCTTCCAGGAGTGCTATACCTCGGAGGTTCGCAGAACTCTTGAGAAGATGGGAAAGTAGGAAGCGATGTACTGACAGAAGTGAAGCGTGTTGTAAGATCTCAGTCGGTAGGGCTCTTGTTCACGAAAGGCAAAGGTTCCAGGTTCTAATCCTGGTTGCGGCACACAGTTTTAATCCGTCATGAAGTTTCACCTCTTGGCAGATGATTATATTATATCGTGATTTCTAAACGAGATGAGGTAACTACCACGGGAAATGACAGAGGGATATTGCCAAATCTTCACCTAGCCACTACAACGCCTGCAGATCGCACCGCGTTTGGGTTTCGGTCAGCTTGCTGTCCTACACGAACGTTGAACCTTGTGATTTTGTACTTTGTCGTTATTATGGATGCAGAAGCTGTCACCTCACTTGCCGTTATCTTTTTGTTTGGTACTGAGCGATGTCAGACTGAAGTTCATTGAATGTCACGAGCCGTGCGGAGTAGGCCACGTTGCGGATTGCGTGGCCTCCCGCGTCGGAGATTCTAGTCCTCCCTCGGGCATGGATGTGTGTGTTGTCCTTAGGTTAGTTTAACTTAGTTCGAGGGGAATGAAACTTTCAATCTGCAGCGGAGTGTGCGCTGATATGAAAGTTCCTGGCAGATTTAAATTGTGTGCCGGAACCGGGACTCGAACTGGGACCTTTGACTTTCGCGGGGATGTGCCCTACCGACTGAGCTATCCCGACACGACTCACGACCCCGCCTCACAACTTTAATTCCGCCAGTACCTCGCCTCCTAATTGCCCGCGAAAGGCAAAGGTTCCAGGTTTGCCAGCGGAGGTGTTTAAACTCATAAGAATGTTCCTAGAGCTACTTTGTAACAATTCTGGACCTGTGGGGTGTCGCCCTGTCCTTCTCGAATTGCGTAAGCCACAATGGACTTGAATTGATTCACTTGATCAGCCACGATGCGTACGTCCGTGTCACCTGTCAAGAGTCGTAGTTACACTTACAAGGGGTCCCGTACCATTCCAACTGCAGACGCCTCACATCACTACAGAGCCTCCATCAGCTTGAAAATTACCCTGTTGACATGGAAGGCCCATAGATTTATGAGATTGTCTCCATACCCGTACACGTCCATCCGATCAAAGGAATTTGATAAGAGTCTCGTCAAAGCGAAAGTAAGCAATGTTTTTCTATAAACAATCGAATGTCGAAGGGCCCAGGCGGGGCATAAAGCTTTCTGTCGTACCGACAGCAGGGTACACGAGTGGAAAGGACATAAACGTGATGTTTCATTGAATGGTTCGCACGCTGACTGACACTTACTGATGGCACAGCATCGAAATCCTCAACAATTTATGGAACGGTTCTCGCAGCATCTTTTTCCGGCCGCAGCGAAGTCGAAGATCTGATGTTTTACCGGAGTCTCGACATTCTCAGTGCAATCGTGAAATGGTCGTACGGGAAAATTCCCACCTCCACTTCGGAGATACTGGGTTTCATCTCTTATACGCCGACTATAACGCCTCGTCAATTTCCCCTAAATCATGATAACCTGCCACTGTAGCAGCAGCAGCTGACTTGACGCCTGCGCCAGACACCCGTGCCTAGTCAAGTTCTTTGCCTCTTCATGTAAATGCTACAGCTCTGAACAGAAACAACAACACCACGGCTAATAATCAAGAAATAAAAAATCGAACGTTGGAACTCTTGGGGAAAAATCTTGTGGATAAATATGCTGAGGATGCGATTTGTCATTATGTTGATGATTCAGGGCCGGCGCGAGGCACGTGCGAAACGTGCGGCCGCACGGGGCGGCACTTTCCGAGGGGCGGCAAATTTGCCGTCCCCCCTTTTGATTTATTTATTTATTCATTCTTTTTTAGGACCTTCCTGTTATCGCCGGAGGAACAGAGAGGGGAAAACAATCTGGTGTACATGCCAGTAATCATATGAGTGGAGTGCTGCCAGCCTGTTATGAAATGTTCAAAATGTTCAAATGTTTGTATAGTCTATGGGACTTAACTACGGGGTCATCAGTCCCTAAACTTACAAACTACTTATGAACTACTCACGAACTAGGACGGCACAAATAACCATGACCGAGGGGGGATTCGAACCCCCGACCGTAGTGGCCGTGCAGACCGTGACTGGAGCGCCTCAGTCCCCTCGGCCACCGCGGCCGGCAGTCTGTTGCGCGCCGTGTATTTACTTACAACTAATTTTGCAGAAGACGAAATCTAATTTGGAAATTCGAATGCAGTGTTTGATACTGCGGTTGCACATTAAATCTGAAGCAATTTTGCTAAGCCCTTCAATGATAGTTTCCGACTGTTTTATTCTTCCCGCATTATGAAAAGAATTTGGTTGATCATTACTACAGTCAAACATGTCCAACACCTACAATGCGTAGAAGTATTCCGAATGGGTAAACACGCTGCCAATAATTTCAAGGGATAAAGACATTGGTAGTAAGCCTGGCATAAGTTCGGTTTCGACGTATTTTTTAAAAGTTTTGCTATCCGTTTCTGAGTGATAGTAGGATGTTTTGGTTTTTGAGCCAAGAAACACCTGTCTTCGCCTGCATGAGCAACAATGAAATTCTTACTGGCTCTTTTGTTTGACAATACTCGCTATCACTTTGCCAACATTTATTTACTGTATAATGCGTGTGAATCCATGTTTCATGTAACTAAACCACTGCTCGCGTTGATTCTGATGAAACCTGAGAAAGTATGGTCTTTTATCAGCAATGGCCTCTCGTCCGTACAAAACAAACCGTTACTTTTGACACCGAAAACGAAAATCCATAGACAGAACATCTAAGCGTCTCCTTGCAAGCTTTGAAGCTAATTTCTGTTTGACAATAGTTGTGCAGTTTTCGCAAAGTTCGTATTGCTTCATATTGTTCGTAATGCCACAGAAATTGCTGCCTGATAATACATCTACCTTTATCACCGGTCACATAGTTCTAGTGAGCTTCTTGCTTCTTGGGTGCTAGTTCAACCGTAGCTGTAACTTGTCACGTGCCTACAGTAGTTCGTGGCACTGCCTCGTCGCCACTTCGCCTTTCCAGACAATAGGTATTGTTGTGTTCTCTACAATGAAAACTACAGAATCTGTTTCGGTAGTTGGCCGAAGGAGTCAACATTGGTCAGAAGCACAATCATTGCGTTTCGTAAGAACGGAAGAATTGGTGCGTCCGAATTTCTTGCAACATGGGATGTAATAGGTAGGTGCTTTTCATATAACGTAGAATTAGTATTGCTCATACACATTATTAATAAGTTAGAATTTTCCAGCTTCAAGATTGCAGAATAGGAAAATTTATTTTTCTTATGATCTGTTACTTCAAAAATTGACAAGTCGGCAAATAAGTAAGCTTCATACCAATAGCTAGAATGAAAATAAAGCGAAGAAAGGTGAAGTGATACGGCGATGACTAATTTGTTGCCCCTTATTCCACAATCAGACACGAAATAACTGTCACATGGAACGTACGACATATGTCTAGTGTCAGCTCTTTGAAACGAACAACCGCAGTGCAGCGAGTTAATATATTTCGACAAGCATAAGTACCCGTCGATGCCCGAGGTTTTATTGCATTATTATGTTACTCCATCTCATTATTCCTCTCTCCATTGTCTTCCAGCCCACTCTTTGACCGATTCCCCCGTTTTTATTTTCCAGATCTACATAGATTTCGGGCACAGTGTGGCTATTCTCAATGCTTTGAGCTATGTTTACATCTATTCCGTCATGCTGAATGTAACTGTCAACGTGACGGTTTAGATGTAAGCACATATTAAAAGCTTTGAGACTGGCCACTCAGTGACCGAAACCTAGGTAGAACCACAAAGATTTGTTTAAATAAAATTCTATAAAAGGTACAAAAAAAAAAAAAGAAACGGGGGGGGGGGGGGCAATTTAGCAGCTCGCACGGGGCGGCACTTGGGCTTGCGCCGGCCCTGTGATTATTATTATCGCAGAAAGGAAAATCAGACCATCTTAAAGAATCATTATTATTTCAGAGCTGTCACAGAGATGCACGAGGATTTCGCTACGGAAGAAATACTTCACTTAAGAGAAGCTTATATTCACTTACCACCATATAAATGAGGAACAGTCAGATTCAGTTACACGTAGACGTGAGTAATTTACAGTGCTAAATAGCTGTTGTTATGGTCTTCAGTCCGGAGACTGGTTTGATGCAGCTCTCCATACTACTCTATCCTGAGCAAGCCTTTTCATCTCCTCATAAGAACGGCAACCCACATCTATTTGAATCTGCTTACTATACGCGTATCTTGGTCTCCCTCTGCGATTTTTACCCCCACACACTTCCCTCCAATGCTAAATTTACGATTCCCCTATGTCTAAGAATGTGTCCTACCAAGCGATCCCTTCTTTTAGTCAGGGTATGCCAAAAATTCCTTTTCTCACCAATTCGGTTCAGTACCTCTTCATTAGTTATTCGATCTACCCACCTAATCTTCAGCATTCTTCTGTAGCACCACATTTCAAAAGCCTCTATTCTCTTCCTGTCCGCACTGCTTATCGTCCATGTTTCACTCCCGTACAAGGCAACACTCCACACAAATGCCTTCAGAAAAGACTTCCTTATACTTAAATTAATATTCGATGTTAGCAAATTTCTCTTTTTCAAAAATGCTTTTCTTCCCATTGCCATTCTGCATTTTGTATCCTCTGTACTACGACCATCGCATGTTATTTTACTACCCAAGTAACAACACTCATCTACCACCTTCATTGTTTCGTTACATAATCTAATTCCTTCAGCATCGCCTGATTTTCTAAGACCGCATTCCATTATTTTTGTTTTGCTCTTGTTAATGTTCATTTTATACGCTCTCTTCAAGACACTGTCCATACAAAACAAAATAATGTTGTCGAATTTTAGATACTTTAATATGAAAGTCATAGTGGCAACTTACTTCAAATGAAGTTCGCTTCAGGAATTTAACCTATATATATATATATATATATATATATATATATATATATATATATATATATATATATATATATATATATATATATATATATATATATTTACAACATACTTTCTGTAATAGTGAATCTCTCTTATTGTCTCTTCAATTACTGGGTGGCCCACCACCACAAGGACTCATAATTTTTAAAAATAAGTATCACGGCCAGAAAATTAAAAAAAAGGTTAATTATAAAAATGGTGATTCTCCTCTCGTAACAAAACCACACGGGCGACAACTCACTACTTATACGCGAGTAAGAAAACATTTCATTCGTTTAATGTGCTTGGCTAACTTCAATAACAAAGTTTTCTGCATTTCGAAAATTTGCTATCATAGTCAGAAAATGCGTCAGTAAATCCTGTTAATAAGCTGATGCCTCAAATAAAACTAAATGAAAATATGATGCAGTTCTCCCAGAATACATAGAGGTAAGTTCGATGTAGGTACAGGAAAATTTGTGCGTGTTTGAGCGAGTTGAGTGAAATATGAGATAAGGCATACGAGACGTGACAATTCTGCCTTGTTTCTGCACGTGCTACTGCACAACTGTCAGTCCTAAACAAATTTTGAACAGACTGTAGTTCAAGGCCGCGCGGAAATAGCCAAGAGGAGCAAAAGCATCTGCAAAGCGATTTAGACAAAATTTCTACATGGTGCGAAAATTGGCAATTGACACTAAATAAAGAAAAGTGCTAAGTAATAGACATGACCGCTAAAAGAAATCCGCTGAACTTAAATTACGCGATAAATCAGTCAATCCTTAAGGCCGTAAATTCTACCAAATACCTAGGAGTTACAATTACGAACAATTTTGACTGGAGAGAACACATAGAAAATATTGTGGGGAAGGCGAACCAAAGATTACGTTTCATCGCCAGAACGCTTCGAAGATGCACCAGCTCCACGAAAGAGACTGCCTATATTACACTTGTGCCTCCTCTCCTGGAGTACTGTTGCCCATTGTTGGACCCCCACCAGGTGGGACTGACGGAAGATATTGAGAAGGTTAAGAGAAGAGCAGTTCTTTGTGTTTTATCACGTTACGGGGGGGGGGGGGGGAAGGGGGGGAGCGTCACGGAAATGTTGCAGGAATTCGGGTGGTAATCATTAAAAGAAAGACGTTATTCATTGCGCCGTGATCTGTTTGCGAAGTTTGAATCACCGACTTTTAGTTCTGAATGTGAAAATATTTTGCTAGTACCCACCTACTTAGGGAGACATGACCATGCCAATAAAATAACAGAAATCAGATCGAAAACGGAACGATTTAGGTGTTCTTTCTTCCCGCGCGCTATTAGAGAATGGAACGATAGAGAAAAATTATGAAAGTGGTTGATGAACCCTCTGCCAGGCACTTAAATGTGATTTAAAGAGTATATATGTAGATGTAGGTAAGTGTAGAAGCGGGTCTAGACGCCTTGTCAGGGACCGCGACGCTGCCCTCCGTCGGAGGTTCGAGTCCTTCCTCGGGCTTGAGTGAGTGTGTTGTCCTTAGGTTAGTTTGAGTTAGTTTAAGTAGTTTATAGTCTAGGGACGGATGCCCATAGTAGTTTGTTCCTATAATTTTACAAACATTTGAACATTATTATAGTAGAAATTAATTTTTATAAATGTCTTTTACGTATTTAAGTACATATTTTGGGGCGCACAAACCGCAGTTGCGTAAAGCAGAAGTGGTTCTTGTATACTGTTTCGGCGTGTGCTCTGCAGGTGGTTACCACGCAGCTTCTATTGGCTCACTCCCCTGCCTGCACGCAAACTGCGCAGTTCCTGTGCCACAAAGGACGGCCCCGCCTTTCTCGGAATCGGTGGGGGGAGCGAATACTCTGCTCCCACGGAAAGCTTCAAGTAGGGATTCCTGGAAACTAACTCGCCTGCCAACATAAACAGTGCAGATGCAAATAGGCTTAAAAGGGATACTACGAAAACTGTTAGCGCTGTAAAGAACAGAGTGTGCGATTGTACCAAAATTGAGTCATCAAAATTTCTGTCTGTAAGCAGGAAATAGTCACTCGTGAACCGCATCACACAGATTGTAGTCGTACTCGGGGGATGAAACCTCATGGTCACTTTCCACCCCTCTTTATTCACTTGATGTGATGAGTGCTATCGACAAGGGATGCAAATAAATTTTCTATTTGCAGATTTCCGGAAGGCTTTCGACACTGTACCTCATAAGCGACTTCTAATGAAACTGCGTGCTTATGAAATATCGCCACATTTGTGGAATAGGATTCGTGATTTCCTATCAGAAAGGATACAGTACATAGTAATCAACGGTAAGTCATCGAGTAGAAGTGATGTCTGACGTTTCGCAGGGAAGTGTTACAGGGCCCTTACTGTTCCTTATTTTTATAAAGGATTTAGGAGACAATCTGAGAAGCTCCCTTAGGCTGTTAGTGGATGATGCTGTCACTTATCGGTTAGTAAAGTCACCATAATATCAAAAGCAACTGTGAAATGACTTAAATGTTCAAATGTTTGTATAGTCTATGGGACTTAACTACGGGGTTATCAGTCCCTAAACTTACAAACTACTTATGAACTACTTACGAACTAGGACGGCACAAATATCCATGCCCGAGGGTGGATTCGAACCCCCGACCGTAGTGGCCGTGCAGACCGTGACTGGAGCACCTTAATATCCTCGGCCACCGCGGCCGGCGAAATGACTTAGATAAGATATCAGCACCGTGCAAAAAATTTCAATTGACCCTTAATAACGAGAAGTGTGAAGTCATCCATATGGCCACTAAAAGAAATGCGTTATATATCGGTTACACGAGACATCAGTCAAACAATAGGCTGTTAGTTATAGTAAATAACTAGGAGTAACAATTACGAACAACGTAAATGGGAAAGAACACATAGCCGGCCGCGGTGGCCAAGCGGTCTGCGACGCGCTAGTCACGGTCTGCACGGACACTACGGACGGGGATTCGAATCCCCCCTCGGGTATGTATATTTGTGCCGTCCTTAGTGTTAACTAGTTCATTAGTAGTTTGTAAGTTTAGGGACTGATGACCCCGTAGTTAAGTCCCATAAGCTGTACAAACTTCTGAACATCAAAGAACACATAAAATATTGTAGGGAAGGCGAACCAAAGACTACGTTTCATTGGCAGAACACGTAGAAGATGTAACAGTTCTACTAAAGAAACTGTCTACACTACACTTCTACGCCCTATTTCGGAGTATTGCTGCGTATTGTGGGATCCACACCAGGTGAGACTGACAGACGATTTAGAGAAAATTCAAAGAAGGGGAGCTCGTTTTGCATTGTCACAGTATAGGGGAGAGAGTATCACGGAAATGATGCACGAGTTGGGGTGAATATTATTAAAAGAAAGGCGTTATTCGTTCCGACGAGATCTATTTGTGAAATTTATTTCACCAACTTTCCTTCCGAATACGAACATACTGTATTAGCACGCGCTTATATAGGAAGATACCATCATCAAAGTAAAATAAGAGAAATCAGATCGAAAACGGAAAGATTTATGTGTTCCTTTTTACCGCGAGCTATTACAGAATGGAACTGTACAGTAACATTATAAAAGCGGTTCGATAAACCCTCTGCCTTGCAAATATGACTTGCAGAGATGTAGATGGCGGACGTTGAGTAGTTGACTAGGTATTTTTTTTACGGTGGGCGGGCAGCCCTCCGATCGTGTACGCAGAGCTACCGTACCGGCAGGTCACAAGGCAGTTCCGCTAATCATCCGCCGCACTCGAAGGACACGGCTCACCATCCTGGCAAGGACTGTCAAAGCACGAACCGCGTCCGACACACTCTCATACGTCCTCTTTTTCGACAGTTGTACTTCATGACTAGTAGCTGGCACTGTTATTTCCGTCAGAGTCCGGTTCTCGTGTGCACTCGCGCTAAAATAAGAACGACACCTCAACAACGTGGGTTACAAATAGTGGTGCACAGTCCTCTTATGAGGCTAATACCACATCATATCTGATTTGTCTGTAGTGTTGTGATTTAGCTTGCCCTCATCCTCTATTGTACCGAATCATACCTAACATGACATTAAGTAGAAAACTACTGTGTCGGTAGAAGAAGTCAGTTACTTGAACTCTGCATTGTTCATGATTTTAACTAAATTATTCATCTATATACACTGCGCAAAACAAGTAGGCGATCAGGCGAGATATGACACACGATATACAATGTACATATGGTAACGTATTTTATTCAGATATTGGTTATTGTAGTACAACTGTAATACAGTACGATATTTTGCTACCTCTGCACTTGAGGCTTACACGGCGTTTACTTACAGCGAGGCGCCATGGGGCTACTATAATAGAGAAAAAGTCATTCTCGTTACCCTCTAATGCCAGTACAGTTGCACACCTGCGTGGCATGGACAGTATGAGTTATCAATCAGCTTTTTAGGGATATATGGCCAGTCTTTCCTGAGTGCAAGGTGCGAGGTGCTGGTCTGCCGGCCGCGGTGGCCGCGGGGACTGAGGCGCTTCAGTCACGTTCTGCACGGCCACTACGGTCGGGGGTTCGAATCCCCCCTCGGGCATGGATAATTGTGCCGTCTTTAGTATAAGGTAGTTCATAAGTAGTTTGTAAGTTTAGGGACTGATGACCCCGTAGTTAAGTCCCATAAGTTCTACAAACATTTGAACATTTGGTGCTGGTCTGGCTGCAATGAGACTGCCAAGTGCATCCCAGACAAGTTCAATCGGATTTAAGCCTGGCGAACAATCCCCTCAGCTGCAAGCATGTTCTCCATCAGTGCAGCAGCTCTGTGGGGACATCTGCATGGATATTCTGCAATTCACATTTAAGTGCATGGCAGAAGGTTCACCGAACCACTTTTATGACGTTTCTCTATAGTTCTATTGTCTAATAGCTCTCAGGAAAGAGGAACACCTAAATCTTTCAGGTTTCGATCTGATTTATCGTATTTTATTATGATGTTCATGTCTCCCAATGTACGTGGGTGCTAACTATATATGTTCGCATTCAGAAGAGAAAGTTGGTGAAAGAAATTACGCAAATAGATCTCGTTGCAACAAATAACGCCTTTCTTTAAATGATTTCCAAAACAACTCGTGCATCATTTCCGTGACACTCTCCTGTATCGCGATAATACAAAACGAGCTGCCCATCTCTGAATTTTCTCTAAATCATCCGTCAGTCCCACATGGTGTGGATCCACAATGTGCAGCAATACTCCAAAATGGGACGCACTAGTCTAGGCAGTTTCTCTAGTAGAACTGTTGCATCTTCTAAGTGTTCTGACAACGAAACGTAGTCTTTGGATCGCCTTCCCTACAATATTTTCTATGTGTTCTTTCCAATTTATGTTGTTCGTAATTGTCACTCCTAGGCATTTAGTAGAATTGATTGATTTATTGTGTAATTGAAGTTTAATCGATTTCTTTTGGTGGTAATATGAATAACCTCACACTTATCAATATTAAGCGTCAATTTCAGATATCTAAATCATTTTGCAGTTGCTTTTGATCTTCTAGTGACTTAAATATCCGATAAATGATAGCATCATCCGCGAACAGTCTAAGAGAGCTACTCAAGATTGTCTCATAAATCGTTTGTAAAAGTAAGAAACAGTAGGAACGAGCGTTATCGTCCTCCAGAAGGATCCCCTCGTCAGTGGCATCAATGTAGGGCAAAAATAAATAAATAAATAAATAATAAACAAATAAAGTTCGATGTATCTCGTCTGTATACCTCTGAGCAGTCAAAGCGCCACTCGTCCGCCACTATGCCCACACTATTCGTCCACCACCATGATTTGGTGTTGTTTCCTGCAACTAAGCACGGTTGTTCCGTGTTCCACGTTCTCTCCAGATGAGGAAACGACGACTGTCTGAGTGAACGCAAAATCTTGACTCATTTGTGAACAGAACCCGGTGCCATTTCTTGCGACTTAAATCCTAATGTTCCTCCGCTCGATTTCTGCGGGATAAACGGTGTCGTGTTTTTAATGGGACCCTGCGCGTAGAGGCTACACTTCCGAAGTCGATTTCGGATTATTTTGTTGATATACGTGGAGGTTGCGTTGCAGCTGAGTTGCAGTCAGTCTCCTGTCTCGACGGGCAGTTAATCCGGAGTTAACGGTCATCTCTTGCTGATATTACCTGTGGACGACCTTGGCCTTGCCTTCTCTTAACGTTACCTGTTGTTTGAAATCGCGTCTACGTCATGGAAATTACACTTCGGAACACTTCAATAGCTGCAGCCACCTCCCTCTGTGTCTGTCCCGCTTCCAACTTTCCTGTGGCTCTCCAAGCCATAGCTTCGGGTAAGTCACGTTGTGGCTGCATTGCAGTACCTGCTCACTACGCTATCTGAACCTAACTGCCGGCCGCGGTGGCCGAGGTGACTGAGGCGCTTCAGTCACGGTCAGCACGGCCACTACGGTCGGGGGTTCGAATCCCCCTCGGGCATGGATATTTGTGCCGTCCTAGTTCGTAAGTAGTTTGTAAGTTTAGGGACTGATGACCCCGCAGTTAAGTCTCTTAAGCTTAACAAACATTTGAACATTTTTTGAACCTAACTGCTTGCTTAATTCGTTTGGTAGAGAAACCACAAGTCAACATCATCCCCCTCTGTAGCAATCTCGTTTGCTGTGATGTTGTTGTTTTCACTCCGTACAACCGACAGAAAGACGTCAAAGCATTTTACTTCATTCAGCAGATGACGATACTTCAAAACCTAGATATCTCAACTGATCCCCAAATATTCAAGGTCTTTGGTGTCTGTATTAAAATCCATGAAGACGAATGTAGTTAAAATAATTAAATATAGTAACAACTATATATTTTTCGATTATTTCCTTCTGAACTTGTGCATATCACTGTTTCATTTCCTTTTCTTCTTTTGGTCTCAGAACTTCATTTCTTCACTGTGGTTTTTTCCTTCCTATTGTCTGTCCTCTTCTTCCTCGTTGTTTCTTTCTTTGAGCCTTGTCCAGTTCTATTGTTTCTGATTTTAATCCTGTCCATAATTTCTTCTTCTGAAATGTTGAACCGCGCGAGAAATGCCGTGCAGTCTGGTGCGTCACGTTACGGAACAAGCGGCCGATCGTGGCGGAGGTTCGAGTCCTCCCTAGTGCATGGGTGTGTGTGTGTGTGTGTGTGTGTGTGTGTGTGTGTGTGTGTGTGTTTTGTCCTTAGTATAAGTGATTTAAGCAGTTTGTAAGTCTTGCGACCGATAATTAATCACAGTAATTTTCTCCCTCAGAATTACATAAATTTTATTTGATTTGGAACTTTTCAGTCGTTTTTGATCTTCTTGTGTTTGTTTAATATAGATGGTCTTTAATTTTCTTGTTTTAACGACGTTAAAAATTCTCTTAGTCTGCATCGATCCATCCTACATAGATGTCCATAGAACTGTTGTCAGCCGGCCGCGGTGGCCGAGCGGTCTGCGGCGCGCCAGTCTCGTTCTGTACGGCCACTACGGTCGGGGGTTTGAATCTCCCCTCGGGCATGGACATTTGTGCCGTCCTTAGTATTAGCTAGTTCATACGTAGTTTGTAAGTTTAGGGACTGATAACTCCGTAGTTAAGTCCCATAAGCTCTACAAACATTTGAACATTTAGAACCATTATCATCTTTTCCCAAATGTATCACTGATGTTCTCTGTGTTTTCGTACAGATCCTATGCAGGTATTCTGACGCCCGCTCGGTAAGGAAAATAGCGCGAATTATTCTTCTAAAAATTTTTAGTTTCTGTTTTTCAATTTCGTGAATTTTCATCTTCCCTGTAATTACTGCCGGCCGCGGTGGCCGAGGGGACTGAGGCGCTTCAGTCACGGTCTGCACAGCCACTACGGTCGGGGGTTCGAATCCCCCCTTGGGCATGGATATTTGTGCCGTCCTAGTTCGTAAGTAGTTCATAAGTAGTTTGTAAGTTTAGGGACTGATAACCCCGTAGTTAAGTCCCATAGACATTACATACATTTGAACATTTTGTAATTACTGTGGTTTCTCCCGCATACAAAGCTTTTGGTAATACAAGGATGTTTCTGTGTCGTACTTTGCATTAATACTCTTACTTCTAGGGATTCCACGCAATTTCCTAACCCTTTTACAGTTTGAATATTCTTTCCGTATTGGAGATAGTGTTTTGTCCGGTGGGTTGGATGGTTTCTCCTAAGTACTTGAAATGAGTGACCGGCGAGATTTTCCCCTACTGTGTTGTGCCGGTAGGCACATGACGGTGTTGGCTACCCTGTTTTGCCACCCGCTAACAAATCTCTGGTATGAGGAAAACATCTATGGAGTGGACCAGGAAGCGACCAGTCGGTGACCGGACGGGCTAGAGCGGGCGTCTTGCAGGGCAGCGGGAGTTGTTGTTCGCTGCGGCCTGGAGTACCGACAGTCAGCACGGCAAAACGCAAGCAGTCGCGCTTGCTAGTGTGTTGGAGGTCAGATGTTTGCCGTTGTCTGGAGAAGTGGCATGGGGAAACACAATTTGGCCAAACTATTCTGTGTGTGTGATCGACGTGTGTAAGTAAATTCCAAGGTACACGTCGAGGAAGGATAGTACACGTTTGTCACAGGTGATATGACAGGACGAACAGCAGTTCGGGTACTGTGACTGTTTGGGTTATTGGTTATCCACGACACAAAACTGAATGCATTTCATTGTGTGGGTTGTGAACGGTTCTGTGGCTACGCCACTCCGTCTAGAGGGTTAACGACAGCTAAGCTGTATAAGCTACGTGACGGTGTTGTCAGTGATTTCTTGTGTTCTGTAGTTCCTGTACTGTACCGTCAACAGGCGTGTTAGATACGCGGTGCCAGTGAGGCTGTAGTTATGTATTGGGACTCACTAGAACTATTGTTAATACGAGTTTGTTGCAGGTACGCCTTCTGTATATTTTGGTAACATTGTATCTAATGCCACACTATTCTGGCTGAACAAGTGTGGACGCAATTCAGAGCCTAGTGCATACGTCTCGTACTTCTAGTAATGGACGAAGCATAGAGGAAGTACCTGTTTCTGAAGGCATCGCGAGAAGAATTACCAAGGGAAGCGCACGTTCCTGATTTATTAAGTTTGATGATTGATCTGTATATACTAAATTTGTGGTGATTATTGAAGTTTTGTAACGCATTTTTCAGTCAGAAGGAAGCTGACGGAGTATTATTTACATGTATGTTTCATATTGGTATATCTTATGTTCTGTGAACTGTCAGAAGTCTGTAATGATTATGAGTCATTGCCGAATGTAAGCAAAGCAATATGTTCAAAAAAATCACGCTTTTTGATTTGTTGATATACGAAGTGAATTAAGTAAATTGTTCCTTCATGATTTGATGCTGTCAGAAATTTCAGTATCTCTTGTACATCTTAGTTAATAAATATTGTTAAATTTCCACATGCTAAACGGTAACCCAATCAACAGTTTCCCCCTTTTATCCTGGCCCACGCGTTCTGACTTTTTACAGTGTTTTCAGTGGGAGTTTTCCTGTCGCTTTCGTGTCCATGTAACGGTGGGGTTTACAAGGACAAACTTCGAAACAATATTGTAGAAAGGGTAGAGGAGGTAATGAAAGAGAAGACAGTACACTAAGAGAGGAATTTGACAGAGCACTGTAAGACCTAACGCGACACAATGTCCCTGGAGTAGATGACATTAACTCAGAAGTCGCTGGGAGAACCACTCATTACTGAACACTTTCACCTTGTTTGTAAGATGTATGTGACAGGCGAAATCCCCTCAGACTTTAAGAAAATGTAATAATCTACATCTACATACATACTCCGCAATGAGTTTAACGTCCTGTCGAGATCGTGATCATTAGAAGCGGAGCTCATGCTCGGATATTTACTTAAGGATATGGAAGGAAATCGCCCGTGTTTTTCAATTGAACTATCCCGATATTTGCCTGGAGTGACATAGGAAATACACGGAAAACCTAAATCTGGATGGCCGGAGGTGGATTTGAACCTCCGTTCTCCCGAATGAGAGTCCAGTGCGTTACCTCAGTTTGAAACTTTAACTTCAGTTATAATCACCTTGTATAAGCATGCATTCCAGTGCAACGTTGTGTCAGATTTCGAAGCATTCAGTCAAGAACTTTAGTAGACATATAATTTTGAACATAGTGTGCAGAGGAGATGGGCAGGAAGAGGAGGGAGAGATGGACAATGAGATGGGAAGAAGGCAGATAGAGAGGGGAGGGGCAGAGATAAGGAGAGCTGCAAGTTTCATATTCAATTGCCATTCAGTATGCATTGTGAAATCAAACTTTTACATGTGTGTGGTATCTCTTTACTTTCATTTCCATTTAATCTGGAACATGCCACAGAAAAATGTTGCCCTACATGAAACCAGTAAGTGGATTTCGTGTTTGGTCAACACCGCATAGTTTTCTTAACACATACAGACAACGTAAAGTCGCAAAACCCCACCTGCCATTGATTTAATTAAATGCCCATCGGCAGGCAATGTCGTCTATTGCTTTTCGTCTCCAGTCATTATAGCTGCAGGATCAAAAATGGTACCTAAAAACGAATGCTGCCGTCCCACAAAAAGAGATTGCCATAATGAGAAGAGACCTAGGAAAGCTATTATTCCTAGTATAGCATTAAACAATGTATATAATTACCAGCTGATAAATGCTCCTTCCGGAGCACAGAAAAGGCGCATGTGTTCTCTGACACCAGCTGTCTCAATTCTCATTCCGACTTCCTCACCAAAAATTTTGGCATGCGAACATATTCGCGCACTTATAGCGCATTACTTTGTAAATACTTTTGCCCTGTTAAGCCGTCATAGTCAGCAATGTCGTCTCACTGTCAGTGTCTATGTATGTCTCTGTCCGTTTATTTGCTACCTCTCCCACTGTCGCTTTCTGTCTGTGTCAAACTTTCAATGCCTTCATCCCTTTCCCTCGCGATTCCTCACCGCTGTCTGTTTCTGCCACTTTCATCGTCTCTCTGCCCCACTAACGTTGCCCCATTCACTTCCTGTCCTGTTGCCAGTATCCTTTCTTTCTCACTTAGAGTCGGCTTTATTGTCTTAAATCGCGATTGTCTCCTTTACAAATATGTCCATGGGGATGGTTTGCTCTGGGTTTGGCCTGTAGACCGGAAAACTTTAGCACGCGGGTACTGGGGATGGGAAACATTGGACAAATTGTTTCCTGCTATAGAATTGGAGAGCCGCATGCTCATGCCTTATGTATGGTCTCCATTCGTCTCAATTTCCCACTGTTTTCTCTGTTGCTCCAATTGCTACCACCTTCATCTGCCTTATTTTGCTGTTGCCACTGTTTCTGACTTCCGACATCTCGTTTCGCTTCCCACTCCTGTTTTCATGCATATGCCTTTCTCCTGAACTGACACTTTCTGTGTTCCATCATATATGGCTCTCTCTTCCTGTCTCCTACTCACATTCAGCCGAAAAAAGCGCGAATATGTTCGCATGCCAAAATTTTTGGCGAAAAAGTCGGAATGAGGATTGAGGCAGCTGGTTCCACACTTTTGTGTCAGAGAACATATTCGCCTTTTCTGTGCTCCGGCAGGAGCATATTCAGCTGTTTCCCGTTTTTTCCTGTTACATCAGAGTGTACTGCTTATGTATCATGAAATCAATGGTGAGTATAATTTGGATAGTATTTTATCAGATAAACAACTAAACAACATACAAATAACGTTTTAGTCATTTCCTATTCCTCAAGCTACGTTACCTCACTATGGGAAATAGTGTTTTCGAACCTATGACTGTCCCCTGCTATCATTCACGGACCGATATCTCAAGAACCACATATCATTCTGCTCTAAACTTTAAATAAAATTTCGATATGTTATCTACATTTCATACGCAGCTATGTGTAACCTAAAATCAACCATGCGAGAAGTCTACGCAATGTGTTTTTACCTCTGCAAACTCTTTAAAATATGTTGCAATAGTTCACTAAACCGGATGCTGCTTATTATCTGTAAAGTAAACGAGAACAAAAATCACCCCTTCATCGACTGAGGGTTTCAATCTTCAAGATGTACAAAAATCAAATTTTTTCACCGAGTACCTTTTTTCAAATCGCATGGTAAGTTTCAGAGCTGTCCGAACGCCATATTTCAGCACAATACGCACTTTTCTAGCAAAATATGACGGTTTTTCGGCGGTATCTTGCTAACGGACTAAGATTTACGAAAACTGAAAATTGCCGTTTATAGATAAATGTCTACAGGATGTATTGTAAATATTTGAACAATTTTCTATGGTTAGTTAGTTAGATATTTGCGATTCACGGTGTTAAAACGCCTAAAAGTCGGGTTATGTCATTTTGTGCAAAACTATGATACGTTTCAGCCTCTGGATCTCGGCAACGGATAACTATATCGAAAAAATTTAAAAACGGCCTCGAGAATATCATCATGAGAACATATAGTAAAAATTCGAAGATTTTCAATGAATAGAAAGTATGGTAGTGACCATCCCCATAATACGTTTTATTGGTACCCAGCCGGCCGCGGTGGCCGAGTCAAAATGCTTTACGGTGATGCCATCAAAGTTTTCTCCTCTTTTTATAATACTAAATGCAGCAAGCATATAAAATAGTCACACTTAATATCAATAGAATATGGTCAGCTCTCAAATTAACATCCTTGCAACAATTCATATATGACTCTGATACTGACATAGTGTTTCTACAAGAGGTTATGACAACAAACCTACATATTCCTGGTTTCCAGGCTATCTTAAATGTAGCTTTTGAATATAGCACGGGAGTAGCGCTTCTGATTAGGGTTGGTATTCCCATCACAGACTTAGAACAATTAGAATCAGGACGAGGTATAGGATGTAAAATTTATGACGTCACCTTTGTTAACCTGTATGCCCCTTCCGGAAACAGTAATAAACTCCAGAGAGCAATTTTTTTAGAGATGAACTTATTTACCTGCTACGAAAGAATCCGCAGAATGCAATTATTGAAGGCGATTTTAATTGTGTCCTTAACCGAAAGAACCAGACTCCTAATTTTAAATATTGTAAAGAGCTTCATGACTTAGTACAAAAAATGCACTTTAAAGATGCCTGGGAAATTAAGTATCCAACTTTAGTAAAATTTACGCACTTTACTTCATCTTCGAGTAGCAGACTCGACAGAATTTACATCTCTGATCCACTCAATGAAAAAGTTATAGTAGCGGACGTCATCCCGGCCTGTTTTTCAGATCATTCCGCGCTGTCGGTAACAATAAATTTACCACGACAGCCCACAAAAATGTATCGAACTCAGTGGCACCTCAATACATCGATATTAAATGATGTAAAATTACGTGACGAGATTACGAAATCATGGAATTATTGCTTGCGGTCAATGTGTAGGTACCCGTCCAAATCCGAGTGGTGGACAAAAATAGGCAAAAAGAAGTTGAGGCAAAGCTTAATTATCTATAGTCGTGAAAAAGTCCGAGACAACAAGCGAACCTTCGAATTTTACTACAGTGTTTTACGAGATCTCTACGAGAAGCAGCAACTAACAAACACAGAATTACAACAAATTAAAGAAATAAAAGCTAAAATGTTAAGTATAACAAGAAAGCAGTTAGAAGGTCTGAAAATTAAATCTAAATCTAAATATCTTGGAGAGGAAGAAACTAAGTCATTATACCATTTGATAAAACATCAATCTCTCCGCAAACGCACGTTTATTGATGAACTCGCCACAGAAAACGGGCACCTACTCACCACCCACCCAGAAATTGTACAAGAAATTTTCCAGTATTACGAAAAACTCTATACAGCAAACGATATTGATGGCGCTCCATTATCGCAAGTAGTGAATTCCTTGAATAAAATTATAACACCAGAGGATAACACTGAATTTTTAACTGATTTTACAGTGGAAGAAGTTTTCGAACTCGTGTCCAAATCACCCTCAAATAAAACACCAGGCCCGGATGGACTTCCAAAAGAATTTTATTTGAGTTATTGGGATATAATTGGACCAACTTTTACAGCAGTTTTAAATGAAATAATGAAAGGAGGAATCATACCCCCGGAGCTGAAAGAAGGAAAAATTGTTTTGGTGTCGAAAAGTAAAAGTCGGAAGAAAATCAGCGGGTTTCGGCCGATAACACTGATGAACTTCGATTATAAAACCATTGCTAGAGCGATCAATGAGAGGATGACACCATTAATACGCAAAGTAGTCAACACACATCAAACCTGTTTCCCAGGGCGATCTATTATGACTGCAACTTCCGAATACAGAGATATGGTTTCGATAGTCGCCGTTACCAACATTAAGTGCGCGTTACTGTTTTTAGATTTTAGTAAAGCCTTTGATCAAGTTAGTCATCGATACATCGAGTATGTACTACAGCAAATAGGAATAGAAGAAAGAGCTCTTGGGGTGGTACGCAACATGATAACTGATATTAAGGCATCCGTATCCATAAATGGCCAGCTGTCAAAAGCAATAACTATACGGAGAGGTGTTCCCCAAAGAAGTCCTCTTTCCATGTTACTATATGTGTTATCACTTGAACCACTACTTCGCACGATAGAAGAAAAACTAAGTGGAGTGACAATGTCGGGCACAAATTTTGTAGCGAGAGCCTATGCAGACGACGTGGGCATCGTTATACGGCGGGAGGATGAAGTAGATCTTCTGAAAGAAGAAATTGATAACTATTGTAAAGCTTCTGGGGCGCAAATCAATACTGATAATTGTAAAATTTTTAAATCTTCTAGGACTCGAACATTTAGATATAGAGTGGGCAAGTTTCGTGGAAAGTCACAAAACTCTGGGTATTATCATCAATAAGTGCCCCATAAAAATGTCCTCTATAAACTGGAAGCAGACAGCTGGAAGAATTCGTGGTGCACTAATGGACAATAAATGCCGCTCAGTGAACCTTATTCAGAAAATTAAAATAATAAATACGTATATTTTTTCGAAAGCTTATTATCTAGCACAGATGTTTCCATTGCCGAAATTGCAAGGAAAAACCATTATGCAACTTGCAAGCAGGTACGTGTGGCACGAAAGTATTTTTAAACTAAAACCCAGCGATTTGACCAAATCCAGAAAAGCAAGAGGTCTTGGTCTAATTGACATCTGCAGAAAGGCTTTGGCACTTTACATAAAAAGAATAGTAACACTTTTAAATAACGAGCCTCATACCATAACTGCCAAACTCTTCACAGCTGTCCGTCCGGTAAGTATGCAACAGCCCATTAATGTCGGTAACTTAAACTATAAACTGAAACATGTAAAGGATTTTTACCTTGAACTTAGCTACATTGGAGAGGCCACGATGAAAAAATTACATTTAACAACTAAAGAAGTTATTGAAAAATGGCAACAATCCCACAGTCCTAACAATATCGAATCAAAGTTTCCGTTGGTAGACTGGAAAGCTGTTTGGAAAAATCTTAGCCTTAACATTCACTGTTCCGATGTCGTCTCGGCCTGGTATAAAGTCGTGAACAATCTTATTTCGATCAATGAAAAATTATATAAAATTGGTTTAAGTAACACAGACAAATGCTCAAAATGTGGCCTAGTGGACACATTAAAACACCGATTCACTTGTGGCAACCATCTACAAAATTGGAAGTGGGTTCAGAAAAAGTTAGGGCTACTTACACGACGTTCGGAAACGTCTTATTCAACAGATATATTATTGCGGCCCGACACCGAATTTTATCCATCAACAAAAAATAACACAGTGATGTGGCTCCTCGGAAACTACGTCAATTTTGTAGTCAACAGATGTGGAGGTGACAGCAGTGTGGAATTTTTCTTATACGTGGCAGCAGCATATTTACAAGTACGACGATATCCGAAGATAAAAAACAACTTTGGGAACATGATAGGAATTTTGTTCGAGAAGGAGGGAATTGGTTAAAGAAGATAATGTAAGACGAAGTAGAAGGAAAAAAATGACGAAACCATTGATGTTGAAATCGATCCAAATATATATAACTTTTAAACATATTACAAGGAAAAAAATTTCAGTTATACAAGACGTTGTGTCATAGTTTTGGATTGGTCATGGCAATGACATTTTGTTTCATCACTTCATTTCTCGTTTAATTTTACTAAAACCGTAAGAATTTTTTATTCGTTTAAAATTAGAATTTTGTTTAGTGCAGAAAACTGTATTGTGTTATATCGTCAAGAAGAAATTAACAGCACCATGGGAATCTTGGTTGGATTATTTGATATATAAACAATACAACGTCCTAGCAGAAATAAATTACTCTAAGGAAATTACTTTCCTGATGTAAATCGAAAGTAGCATGACCGACCTCATTTACGGAGAATAATTATTTAGTTATTATTTAAAAAAAATCAGCAACGGGTGACTTCGGAGTTTTAGAGAAGGCAAAAATAAAGCAAAAACGAAATATTATTGATTGTCAAGAGAAAACGACCAGGAATCCTACTGCACAGGCAGCTCACTTTTCGAGAAGACGAGCTTTGAGCAAAAAAAAAAAAAAAAAAAAAAAAAAAAAAAAAAAAAAAAAATAATAATAATAATAATTTGGGACTGAGGCGCTCCAGTCACGGTCTGCACGGCCGCTGCGGTCGCGGGTTCGAATCCCCCCTTGGGCGTGGATATTTGTGCCGTCCTTAGTGTTAGCTAGTTCATAAGTAGTTTGTAAGTTTAGGGACTGATGACCCCGTAGTTAAGTTCCATAAGCTATACAAACATTTGAACATTGGTACCCAAAAATCAGAGTTTTTGTTTTGTTTTTTGAGATTTCCTCAGGAACCGCCCATTAATGAATGGTGCTTTTGTAAGCCGTTTAAAGCCCACCATAGGCTACACGTCATGTACAAAGGGCAACGTATGTGCTCAATTTGGATGGGCTCCAGGAAGAGTGTAACTTTGAAAATTATGACGATGTACTGTATGATAGCTATAGTATACTCATTCTTCTAATATGTACACAAATGATCACTAGGCCAAGATCTATCCAGAACACTTTAGCGCTTCACTCTGAGATGAATAGAACCTGACATATGGGCCCCTAAAGAATCGCAAATTCGCACGCGCCGTTCACGAACATATTAATACATCAATCGGTATGATAACTTAATGAACATTCAAAACCAGCTAAAGGAGAAAAATAGCTTGAAAGGCTAAATAGTTTTGGTTGCTGTAAATCACGCAGAAATGTAGATTACAGCCAATGTTTTCATGGACTCTTTTATGAAAAAGATGAATTATCATAAACAGTAATCTGAGCTGTACAAAGCTTTTCTACATGCAATCCTATTGCAGGCGAAATATTCTAGTTTTTTCCTTGCCTGAGAACCGATAAATACAGCCAACTGTATGAAGACCTATAATTTAGCGTGCATTCTTAAACACATTGCTGTTACAATTTTTCTGCAACCGCTACTAGATATGAAGTCATCATAATGGCCAGAAAAACTCTTAGCGGAATTCATAGCTGCAGCATGACGAATCAATGGCTTCTTTTGTCAGATAAGGTTTGTTACCAAACCTTCAAGCACTACACTATTGGAGATGCCAGAAAACATATGTTCTGGGGGTTTTTGCAGCTTTTAAGCTCGGCTTCGAAAGCACCGTGTCCCTCTCTCACTCCAACAGAAAAATAGTTCCCAGAACGTCAACAACGATTTCCATTTCGCTGTAAACCTAAAATTGTCGTCTCGAAGAAATTCGCATCCCTAACGTCAGTGGCTTAAGCTAGAGTCTCATAAAAAGGGAAGTCTGCGTGAATCATCTGCAATGTAAAACCAAAAACCGAAATGGAATCAAAACCTGTACTTTCATAGTTTTGTAAATGAACTGTTACAGAAAGTGTTTATTACAAATAAATAACACCCAATTAAAGCTTCCTTTTAATTCACTGAAATAACAAATTTAGTGCAGTGCTAGAACACTAAGGGGTATCTTGACTGAATAGATCAAATGCAAAATGGATTTTTTTTTTTTTTTTTTTTTTTTTTTTTTTAAGTTGCCATAACCGTCATCTTACAGAGATGTTATGTACTTGGCCATTCCGTCTTCAGAAAAATTACGCCTGTCGTTTCCTTGATTGACCTAAGACTTTTCTTTTCTGGTTGTAGTTCAGGAGTTTCTTGGGTCACTTTTCATTCTTTTCACATATCGTTTACACCTCCATTTGTTGTAGTCAGCCGCGACGGAGCGGCCGAGCGCATTGAGGCACTATGCTGTGATGCACGAGGCCGTTCCCCGTTGGGGGTTCAAATCCCCCCTCGGGCATGGATGCTTTTGCTGTCTTTAGTATAAGCTAGTTCATAAGTAGTTTGTAAGTTTAGGGACTGATGACCTCGCAGTTAAGTCCCATAAGCTCAACAAACATTTGAACATTTGTTTTAGTAATTTCATCATTAACAAATTGTAGACTCAGCCTATTTCGTTCATCTTCGTTCTGTATTAAATCTCTTCCTGTGTGGCCCTTTAATCTCTTCATAACTCATCTGTTCTGCTTACACTTTTATTTGTCAAACTCTCACTTCATAATTTTTATAAGATTTATGTTTTCGGGTTTTCTAGGCAAGTGTTCGTTTTATTGTTCCACATATTGCTTGAAGTTTATGCAGCTCTTCATCTACATCAATATAATTATCATGCCATAGTTAAGTCAGTGCTCAGATATTTAATATGTCACACGGTTAATACTTTGTTACTAATATTTTCAATAGTTCTAACTACTAATTTTGTAAATTCATAACTTTCGTGTAATGCAATAAAATGTATAAATTTTATGTGTGTTTTTGGTTTAGATAGTATACAGCTAACCGAAAGACACCTTACTTTGGCATTATTACTTTATCAACTGTGAACAGTTTGACTTTAGATCTGCGTGGTTATGTAAATTAATTATTGGAGATTTATTAGTTCATTGTTTCCTGTATTTTGGAATGTGATAATAGCTCTGGATTTCCTTATCAGATTTAGCAGCTGGTCGTTCGCCTCCGTAGTCCAGTGGTGAACGTGGTGGGGTACCACTCAGTGGGTTGGGTTCGTTTCTCGGACGAAGCAGAGATTTTATCCGCTAGGTGTTGTGTTCTTCTCATCATCATTTCATCATCAAAAATGTTCAAATGTTTGTTAAGCTTATGGGACTCAACTGCGGGGTCATCAGTTCCTAAACTTACAAACTACTTGTGAACTAACTTATACTAAAGACAACACAGACACCCATGCCCGAGGGAGGATTCGATCCCCCGACGGGGAACAGCCTCACGCATCGGAGCCATAAATGCTATTCGATCATGGTCATCAGTGGTTAGTCACTGTTATCCATTCTTTCTTTCTGTTGAGCCACGTTCTCGTACTCGCAGGGTCGGCTTTGGTTATGTCGACCGGCCGCGGTGGCCGAGAGGACTGCGGCGCGCCAGTCACGTTCTGCACGGCCACTACGGTCGGGGATTCGAATCCCCCCTCGGGCATGGATATTTGTGCCGTCCTTAGGATTAGCTAGTTCGTAAGTGGTTTGTAAGTTTAAGGACTGGTGACCCCGTACTTAAGTCCCACAAGCTCTACAAACATTTGAACGTTTGATTTGGTTATGTCGGATTTGGCGTGTTAATATTTACAGGATGGCCGGATGTCGTTTCTGTCAATCCCAGCCCCCGGAAGGAAATTTGTAACCCAAATGTCTGCCTATAGTGTTGTATCTGTGAAAGTGTAAAGTGTGACGAAATGTTTGCGAATCGTGTAACTGACGCGGGACTTGAGGACCAGCCCGGTACTCACATAGGGTGATGTGGAAAACCGCCTAAAAACCACATCGAGGCTGGCAGGCACTCCGACCCCTTTCATTAATCCGCCGGGCGGATTGGAACCGGGTCTGGTACGCCTCCCCGTCTCGGTAAGCGACACGGCTAACCATGGGGATGTCACTGTCATTCATTGTTACCCATAATTTAATTAATATTTTTTAATTCCAGTAAATAATCGATATGTAAATGTATGGTACAGTGCTGGCAGTATATTTAATGTCACCATTGGCTACAACAAAAATGATAAGGTCTTCCAAGATTTTTTTCAATTCGCTTGCTTCGTGCGTGTGTGTCTGTGTGTGTGTTAGTGTGAAGCTTTCAGGATTGGAGACAGCCATGAAATTCAATATAGAAATCATTTGTTACGAGACGGGTAAAAAGCTAACTAATGTTATTTCTTCTAACTTTTTGGAGAGAGCTGGCAATAATGAAAGAGGGAGAAAATATGACGGTGTTCCTTTACTCCTTTACAAACAAAGGCTTAACTTCAGGGTGTTGCAGTATTTCAGGAAATATTCCACCCATAGAGAGCTGCATGAATATCAAGAGCTGAGGTGGAAAACCAGTCCTAAGCAAAGAAAGGAAAGCTGAAAGGTGAAGGAATATAGTGAGTCCCTATACAAAGGAAATAAACTTGAAAGTAGTATTGCAGAAAAGCAGTAGATGAAGATGAGATAGGATATACGATACGAAGAGAAGAATTTGACAAAGCACTGAAAAATTTGATCTGAAACGATTACACCCTTGGAGTAGGCCTACATTATATCGATGGGAGAGTCAGTCATGAAGAAAGTGTTCCACCTTGCGTGTAAAATGTAAGAGACACAGGGAATATCCTCAGACTTGAAGAAGAATATAATAATGAAAGTAGCCTGTTAAATTATTTAAGCAAGATCTCGGGGAGCTGAGTTCTGCAAATGCAAGTTAAAACGCTCATTACTGCTCTAAGTTACTTTGCGAGTGGCCACAGTATGGAAATTTATGTAACTGCTCACTTTTTAAGGGAGCAGCAAACGTTTTAAAAAACACGAAATAAATGGTAAAAATAAATGAATAGATAATTAAACATGGGACAGTGAGCATGAAATTATAAAGCAGAGGTTTTATACTTTAATTCAACGTCTATTCGATAAAATGAACAAGCAAATGACTATGGAGAGAACCATATTAAGCACACACTTTGTAAAAAAGTGAATTAAATCATAAAGTTAATGCCCGTAATAAAATTGTTCCTGCCCTTTATGAATATGGAGGTAACATGGGAGGAAATTTGCAAATACACAATGGGAAGAGGAAAGCACACTCATTCATTAGCAGACATGCACATAATGCTTGCAACACTTTACTCATACGGGATCACTTGATAGCAGCGACAATCGAAGCGTCGGCGGCGTTTTTGATGAGATGGCGGATGTGTTGAAGCACAAATTTAAAATCACTATGCACTAAACCAACTCATGTTCGGGGAGGCAGTGGCATACTATTTTTAAGTACCACATGGTGTATGACCACGAGGAATTACACAGAATTTACAAACTAAATTAATTTACTATAAGCAAGTAAAACACATGTGAGAATTCATATAGAAAAAAGTTAGTATTAATAAAAGCATGGCTGAAGGCTGAAGTAATGATCGTTACGAAAGCATGTGGTGCAATCGGTCATACAAGACAGGAAAGACAGAATCAAACTAAAAAATCTGAGAAATATTTAGCATACTTGTGGATACAGACGTGGTGCGAAATCGTTAGTTAAAAAAACAATAAGAAAATTTAACATACTAAGTTTACACAAAGGCTGAAGGCCACACATGAGAATTCTAAAGCAGGCCGCGGTGGCCGAGGGGACTGAGGTGCTCCAGTCACGGTCTGCACGGCTACTATGGTCGGGGGTTCGAATCCCCCCTTGGGCATGGATATTTGTGTCGTCCTTAGTATTAGCTACATCATAAGTAGTTTGTAAGTTTAGGGACTTATGACCCTGTAGTTAAGTCCCATAAGCTCTACAAACATTTGATTTTTTGAGAATTCTAACTTGAGAAAAACCGGACTCATAATCATCATTAGAATGAAAATGCAAATACTAAATTTTCACCGAATTAATCGAGTTCCGTAAATTAACAAACACTTCGCCTCGCATAGTGAAAGAATTACTCAAGAAAACTATCACTGATAAACCAAGACTGCCTGATCACAAAGAAAGCAAAGTTCTAACAGCCTGCTATGCCCTCAGCATGATTCGACGAAGTACTTACTTTCACGGTCGCAGCAAGACTGAGGCCCTAAGGCCACGCAAAAACCTTCCCCACCACACACCGGATGTAAAGCGCGCTAAAAACCCATTCAGCGCATGTTCAGAGCATAGTGCTAAGTTGGCGATTCCTTGATGTTTCACCAATCGATTACTTCTTTTACGCTATGCCAGAAATTTTTTCTCTCCCCAATTCTTTCAGTACCTTCTCATTAGTTACACGATCTACTCCTGCAATCTTCAGCTTTCAGCAAATTTCTCTTCTTCAGAAACGCTTTTCATCCCGCAGTCATTGTCTCGTTTCCTAATCTAATTCATTCGTCATTGCCTGACTTTCTTACACTACATTCCATTACCCTTGTTTTGCTCTTGTCAGTGTACACCGTATATCCTCTTTTCAAGACATTGTCTATTCTTTTCAATTCCTCTTCCAGGTCCTTTGCTGCAATCGACAAATCGGAGAGCCTTTATTCTTCTCGCTGAACTTTAATTCTGTTTCCAAATTTCTTCTTGTTTTCCTTCAAAGCTTGCTCAATTACAGATTGAGCAAAATTGGGGAAAGGCTGCATCCCTGTCTCATTCTCCTGTTCCAATCACTGTTTCTTTTCATGCTATTCGGCTCTCGTAAGTGGTGTCTGTTTTCTGAATAGGCTGTGTAAAACTTGTGGTGGAACACGGACGGGATAACTGCAATGGTTAATATAGTTACTCATTTTCATCTTTAGTCGCTAATCATGAGAGTATTTTGATACTAGAAAGGTTTTATCAGTTGTTAGGCCGTTGTTAATTAGTTATTTACAGTCCCCTAGCAACACCAACTGTCACAATCTAACCTTGCAAAATTTCAAGACTTCGTCCGACGTGCCCCACGCCACAATACAAATTAGAAAATATAGAATTAACTCCTTTAAATAGTTCACAAAGAATAAATAAGATTCTTGTACGAGCGGGGCAAGGAAACTAGTCTGCGGCCGTTACTAAAATTTTATCGAAGTCAAACACATGTACTACTGTTTGCTGTTGCTAACTTGTGCTGAAAAAAAAATTAATATTCCACCGCCGGCTTAACACTGTTTTTCAATATTCACACTCGATACCAATATAATATAACATTCGAAGCTAGTCAGTAATAATTTAAATCAAAATTTAAATTGTTTTCTGAAATAAGTAGAAGTTCTTCACAAAAATCAAATTACTCTTACTATAATATATTCTTGTTTATAAATAACTCTTTATAAATGCAAGATACTTTTCAATATTAACAAATATTTATTCTTCTTCATACTAATACAAAGTCAGTTTAGCAAGAGACCTGAACCTGTACAACCAGCTTGGACTGAATCTCAAATAACAATAACAATAATTTAATGTTTTTTTTTTTTTTTTTTTTTTTTTTTTTTTTTTTTTTTTTTTTTTTTTTTTTTTAATACGATTGACGCGCGGCAATAAAGAAGGCGCAGCTGCCTGCATTCGTAGCCCCGTAGCCGTCGGTTAAATTCTGCTAGCGGTCACATACTTCAAGGTTGGCTGCGGCGGCGACGACGCTGCCCTTGTTGATTGTGGTGCCTCGATCGTACATGTAACATACAGAAAATAAAACATTTTAAGAATCATATTACAAAATAACAAGATTTACATGAACATCTAATATGTATACAATTTAAATAAAAGTTTCGTTTTTCCTATTTACAACTTCAAAACAGGGCTGACATAGGAAAATGTAGTACGACTATCTTGTCCCACTACAAACTTTTTGTTCGCTATGTTATACTTCGGCGTGACGGTAGCAAGCAGGAAACATTAGCATAGTCCATTTAAAACGATGACTCACTGTTTCCTGGCGCAGCCCCCGTTCCCGGCAGCGGGCTAGTACCTGTTCGACTTAATATATCGTCCGCTCTGCCGCGGCTGCTCATTTACAGCAGGGAGGTCGTAACCCGCGCGCCGTGCGGCCGGAGCCGCTTAATGCCACCCCCAGCAGCAGATAAGTGAGCAATTTGGCGGCCCGGTAAGAGTGGGCTCCCAGAACAGGGCTTTCAGCTCCACGCGGCCGCCGCTGTCAGATCGTAAAGCCGCGCGGCGTGACGCGGCAGAAAGACCGCCGGCCGCGCATGCGCAGATCCACGAGGCCAGATACTGAGCTGCGGGGCGCCGCGCCGGCTCCGCGTGATGACGTCACAGGTGGGTCGCCACGTCCAGAAACAGAAAACCCCGACTCCCAGCTTTATGTAAGTGCACATTTCATCTTAGAAGCTAATTTTTTTATTTATCTATTTCATTATTTTTTTGGCCCACTTTGGTTACGGTAGTTACACTAAAAGTGGGCCTTTGCGTTCGTCTTTTGACAGCTCGAAATTTAAATGAAAATAACGGCTTAACCGTTCATCTGACACGAAAACTGAATAAACGAATGTGTAGAAGAGAATATTCTCTACAACTTTGCTCTATTGTGTTTTTTTTTTTCATACCTCTTGTGATCTCAGAGATATTTACAAAAAATAACTGCGATTTGACGATGTCTGTTTCCAACGTGTCCCCACTTTTTAAGTCGAACCTTTCAACCGAATATAATGACATTTCTCGAGACTAGGAATCTGCTCTGTAGGAATCAGCATGGGTTTCGAAAAAGGCGTTCGTGGAAACCCAGCTCGCGCTATTCGTCCACAAGACTCAGAGGGCCATAGACACGCGTTAAGGTAGATGCTGTGTTTCTCGACTTCCGCAAGGCGTTTGATACCGTTCCCCACAAACGTTTAATGAACAAAGTAAGAGCATATGGTCTATCAGACCAATTGCGTGATTGGACTGAGGAATTCCTAGATAACAGAAAGCAGCAGGTTATTCTCAAAGGAGAGAAGTCTTCCGAAGTAGGAGTGATGTCAGGTGTGCCACAGGGGAGTGTCGTGGGTCCGTTGCTGTTCACGATATATGTAAATGACCTTGCGGATAACATCGGAAGTTCACTGAGTCTTTTTGCGGATGATGCGGTAGTATATAGAGAGGTTGTAACAATGGAAAATGCATTGAATTGACGCATGTTGCAGGGAATGGCAATTAAAGCTCAATGTAGACAAGTGTAATGTGCTGCGAATATACAGAAAGAAAGATCCTTTATCATTTAGCTACACTATAGCAGGTCAGCAACTGGAAGCAGTTAATTCCATAAATTATCTGGGAGTTGTCATTAGGAGGGATTTAAAATGGAACGACCATATAAAATCAATCGTCGGTAAAGCAGATGCCAGACTTAGGTACATTGGGAGAATTCTAAGGAAATGCAGTCAGAAAACAAAGAAAGTAGGTTACAGTACACTTGTTCGCCCACAGCTTGAATACTGCTCACTGGTGTGGGATCCGTACCAGGTGGGTCATAATACAAATCCAACGTTAAAGACTACCTATAAACAAAAGTCCACCATGTGGGAGACAACAGAACAAGTTCTGTCCCTACAGTAATGTTAAAACCAAACACAGTCTGCCTACTTCGGCGAGAAGAACACAATCACCCAATACTCGGGACGTCAGACGTGACGTCCTTCCACTGTCAGGGGTGTCAGCGAGGCTGCTGAGGCCAGACGGTGTCCGGGACTGGTGCAGCTAGGTACGTCCCTCGGTGAGGCGCGAAGTAAATTCACATTGAAGTCTCGGTTACGAAGGACATCAGCCGACACAACAGATTCATAAGCGGCTCAAATCTCTCTCTCTCTCTCTCTCTCTCTCTCTCTCTCTCTCTCACACACACACACACACACACACACACACACACAGGCTCGGCCCACCGGCCATACTCCTCGCTCACTTCCCACACCGGACTCCTCTTGTCACGCCAGGATATGACAGCTATCAATCAACTGCCACTACGGACGGGCACCCAGCGCTGCCACAAACAGCACAGGCAAACAGAACGCACAGCGCGAGGTGGCCCGCACACACTTCTGTCACATTGCTCCACTCTGCACGTCTGTCTGACTCCAGGCACAGAGTGACTGCGGATCTTATTACCGCGCAAGCGGAAACAGCCCCACATCGATAACAGCTACAGTGCCATAGGTGGTAGCAGGCGAAACCACACTCGATCTTAACAAGGCATGAAACTTTACATGCATGAACGGTAAACAAAGAAGTCGCCGTGAAATAAAATGTCGTAAGAAGTACATTCCGACGCACTAATGAAGGAATGCGACTTAAATAGAATTCACAACATAGATGAATTAACAAGACGAGGTAAAATAAAGGGGAAGAGATATTTTAAAAGCAAAGTTTCATTAACAAAACAAATAAAGCAGAATACCAAGCACTAGCAATCAGAGTAAGTCGAACAGGAAGGACGCGCTGAATCAGAACTAGGAGCCACCACAACTCAGTCACAATCTCAGCTTTGAATCTATGTTCTATTTGCGAGTGACAAAACCAGAGACATACACTACAGGCCATTACAACTGCTACACCAAGAAGAATTGCAGATGATAAACGGGTATTCATTGGACAAATATACTATACTAGAACTGACATGTCATTACATTTTCACACAATTTGGCTGCATTGATCCTGAGAAATCAGTACCCAGAACAACCACCTCTGGCCGTAATAACGGTCATGATACGCCTGGGCATTGAGTCAAACAGAGCTTGGATGACGCGTACAGGTACAGATGCCCATGCAGCTTCAACACGATACCACAGTTCATCAAGAGTAGTGACTGGTGTATTGTGACGAGCTAGCTGCTCGGCCACCATTGACCAAATGTTTTCAGTTGGTGAGAGATCTGGAGTATGTGCTGGCCAGGGCAGCAATCGTACATTTTCCGTATCCAGAAACGCCCGTACAGGACCTGCAACATGCGGACGTGCAATATCCTGATGAAATTTAGGATTTCGCAAGGATCGAATGAAGGGTAGAGCCACGAGTCGTAACACATCTGAAATGTAAGGGACACTGTTCAAAGTGTCGTCGATGCGAACAAGAGGTGACGGAGACGTGTAACCAATGGCACCCCATACCATCACTCCAGGTGATACGCCAGTATGGCGATGAATATACGCTTCCAAAGTGCGTTCACAGCGATGTCGCCAAACACGGATGCGACGATCAGGATGCTGTAAACAGAACCTGGATTCATCCGATAAAATGAAGTTTTGTCATTCGTGCACCCAGGTTAGTCGTTGCGTATACCATGTCTGTGATGCAGTGTCAAGGGTAACCGCAGCCATTGTCGCCGAGCTGATGTTCCATGCTACTGCAAAAGTCGTCGAACTGTTAGTGCAGATGACTGTTCTCTTGCAAACGTCCCCGTCTGTTGACTCAGGGATCGAGACGTGGCCGCACGATCCTGTTACAGCCATGCGGATAAGATGCCTGTCATCTCGACTGCTAGTGTACGAGGCCGTTGGGATCCAGCAGGACTTTCCATCCTGAACCCACCGATTCCATAGTCTGCTAACAGATCGCGACCAATGCGAGCAGCGAGATTATCAAAGTCGGAAACGTGATGGTACGCATTTCTCCTCGTTACACGAGGCATCACAACAACGTTTCACCAGACAACACCGGTCAACTGCTGTTTGTGTGTGAGAAATCGAAATGTTCAAATGTTTGTAGAGCTTATGGGATTTAACTACAGGGTCATCAGTCCCTAAACGTACAAACTACTCATGAACTAGGTTATACTAAAGTCGGCACAAACATCCATGCCCGAAGGGAATTCGAACCATCGACCGCAACGGCCGTGCAGACTGTGACTGGCACGCCGAAGACCGCTCGGCCATTGCGGCCGGCTATTAGAAATCGGTTGGAAACTTTCCTCATGTCAGCACGTTGTAGGTGTCAGCACCGGCGCCAACCTTGTGTGAATGCTCCGATAAGCAAATCATTTGCATATCACAGCATCTTCTTCCTGTCGGTTAAATTTCCCGTCTGTAGCACGTCATCTTCGTGATGTAGCAATTTTAATGGCCAGGAGTGTATATAGTTGGGGGGGGGGGGGGATCAGGTGAGTGCTTCTTCTGAAGACGCCAAAACCAAGCATGAATCGGAAAATCCAACAACTTTTTCTGTTTAGGAATTTTTGTGTCCCAGCCTCGTCGCCGCTTTTGTGTCTCGTGTCCGTCGTAGGTGTCGGTGGCCGAGTGGAATGAGACCGACACAGGAATAAAGATAGCACGCTGGTGCAGGTACGGAGGGGAGCAGCCAGAAACTATAAACACTAGAGTAAATTAGAAGAGATATATATTGTACAGAATGTATACAATACTTAACTTTTACATAGTACTGCAGAATGTTAATACATAGTTGAGCTAGAGTCCTGCCTAGTGCCTAACTGATAGCCAAGTCTTCACTGGTGCCTATCGGATTCCGAAGTCTTTACTGGTTCCTAACTCAGTCCCAAGTGAACGATGTCGTTCAGTGGTGGCCACGAGCGGAGTTGCAGGAGAGGGCGCTCGTGGCTGTCGAAGTAAGAACGCCGCGCCGTGCGTGCATGGCGGCGCGCGGCGAAAGTAGGTGGCGCGCACTTTGGACTTGTGCGACACCACAGGAATCACTTCCAGATATGATGCCACAAAATGTCTAATCTTGCTGCCGCCCTCCCCCCCCCCCCCCCCCCCAAGAAAAAACTATATGCTTTCTACCCTTAAAACCAAATTTGTGAATGAAACAAAATTATGAGTGATATGGAAATGTGAGTATTGGTAAAACTTTGAGTGGCAGAATGGCATAACCAAGGAGAAGTTCAGGGAGTGGTGTCTTTTGTAGAGCAGGGGCACTTGAAACTGCTTCTGGGCATGGAGTTTACAGCCCTTGTCACAACACTGACGCGTATATTCCAAGGCGCCACAGTCAGAACGGGACTCGTCACTACCGTAAATATAATAGGCCGAGGGAGTTGCAGCAAGAATGCAAACCTCCTCAGCTGGTCCCGCGTCCAGTAACGGTTTCTGCCTCGTTACGCTGCAATGGGATGTAAACCAACAGTAATTGATTATAACATATTTCATGGTGTAGATTAAGCTTCCTAAAGCAAATGGATACACTTAGTTTTAAAAAAGTGGGTGTTGTGCAACAATTCCATGCACTGCCACTGCAGTCACTCAAGAAATTTTTCAGACGTACTCTTAGAAATATCTACATTTGCGAATCTAACTGTTTATTCAAAATCTGAAATCTCTTAAAATTTTTCACAGATTGCGTTGAATTTTTTACACAATATTACTATCGATTTCGCACATGTTTTAAGTATTCATTGCATTGAATCATATTTCATAAAACATAGCAGTAGGTGGGCAGTACCAATACAAAGTATTACCTTGATGCCTACCCAGGGGTCGTTCTGGGAATGCTGACGTCATCCTTCGCAGAATTACGCTATCTCAGCACTTTTGGTCATGTACCATGCATTCCATCCCATTAATTCTGGAAACCATAGTATTATATTACACAATAGTACAGTCAATATTCTGGGAATTGCGGTTATGTCAATATTCTGAGAAATGGGAGGTTCAAAAGTGTGCTCTAGGGAAATACATTACGATAACGGCTTTCAATCACATATGATACATTCCATCCCATTCACTCTGGGAACTGGTGGCCTACATACTATTGCTTGCACTGACAACTCAACACAAATGCTGCTGCGTTTAGTCATTCAATGGATGTCATCGCCCACTTCCATTCTCCTTCAAGACAGGTAATGCCTCAAATTTGATATTCTCAGTACGCTCTTGACACTGCGAGTTTCGAAAAAATGCGTTCACTAATCATTTCCGAAATGGAGTGTTTTAAACCAGTGGTTGCTAAACCGTGGATCTCGACCCACTACTGCGTCGTGGGAGCTATTTAGTTGGGTCATCGTATGACTTTACACTTTGCAACCAAAATATCTTACCAACTGAAAAATATTAAAGTTTCTTACAAGAAGAACATGTGAAAGATTATGTAGAAAACCCGTTTCAAACGAGAAACCAATGTGGCTAATAATGTTCTCATGGTGTTACGAGAACAATGCAGTCGTAGCGATTGTGATATGCCAACGCCGCAACCTCTCCAAATTGTGTAAATTCTAACCTTTCAGTGAGTCATTTTCTCCGATTGCGATATCGTACATACTTTGCTTGTTGTTTGTATCTGTTTTTATAGTGCCAGTTTGTTTTATTGTATATTACATACCTACTTTTTTAAATATATTTCACTATGTGCCCATTGCACAAGACGGTATTTCACTATGGGAGCGTTGACTAGGTTTGTATCATGCTATATCCATTGGGGAGGTAGAGTATCGAGTGTTTACAAATAGAGCTATGATGTAATTATTGGCATCCATTATGATTTGCTCGGTAAACACTTTATGCCCTAAACTAAGAAGTTTCAATCCAGTTAGAAAAAATGACATTGACACCATGTATCAAACACTACCACAAATCTCATCCACCATTTGATTTGGATAAAATAATAAATTGAGAATTACAGTTCGTTTGTTGTACACATATAGACAACGGTCGCAAAAATTTTTACACAAACATTTTGTGTCCCACTACAAAAGAAGATTGGGAACCACTTTCCTATGCATCTTGATGCGTATTATGGAGGAATGCAAATGGCATCACACCCAATGCACCATAGTTTTATAGCCTGTGGACACCACACTACCACCATCTGTATGTGTGCATATCGTTGTCCCAGCCAGCTGAAAATTATACAAGCAGGAGTGATGCCAAGCAAGGCTGACTTGTGATGCAAGCAGGTAGTGGCGAAAGACATGAGCCGCGGTTGGAGGATGTTGTGCGTAGGTGTGATTGTACGACGTGAACTTTCTGAAGAACTCCATCCACAGGCCCAGACAGACCACTGTGTCATCCTCCGCTGTTGACGTCATTGGCTGCGGTAGAAAATTACCCAGAGAAAGTTATCTGCTAACCATCGAGACGCAATGCCCTGCAATCTTCCTCAAAAAAACCCACAGATTATATGTGGTAGACAAATTTTATTTTTACCATTATCACCGCTTTATACGTCAGCTTCCAGCTTCATGGCCCAGTGGAATGGCCGCGTGGTCTAAGGCGTCGTGCTACAGACTGGGCGGCCGTTTCCGCCGAAGGTTGGAGTCCTCCCTCTGGCATGGGTGTGCATGTTCTACTTAGTATATGTTAGTTTAAGTAGTTTGCTGACTGGAGACTGATGACAACAGCCGTTGGGACCAATAGGTTTACTAACATTTGCATATTCAGCTTCATGGTGAAGTGACAATCATTTCGTTAACAGTCACAACTGGAGCAATAGCTGCATTAAAGTAAGCGAGTGCGGTAACTCTGAAAAAAGTTTTCAATCTAGAGTAGGAGTTCCTTTGGTACTATGTTTGGTGCATACAGCACTACAATGCGGATGAAATCTTCCTATATATTGAATTTCATTTTCGACCTATTTCGCGAAAATTTATATTATCTACTGAATCTAGATATTCACTCTGGAAATCACATCTTCCATAATAGTTATATACCGTTGTATTCCATAGGAACGCACAGGAAAAAGGGACACCTAAATCTTTCAGTATTTGATCTGATTCCTCTTATTATGATGATTATGTCTTCCAATGTAGGAAACATAAATGTAGGTCGGTACTAATAAAACATGTTCGCATTCGGAGGAGAATGGTAATTAAATAAATTTCGCAAAGAATGATTTCCACCCCGGTTCGTGTATCATTACCGTGTCACGCTCTCCCTACATTGCAATAATACAAAACTAGCTCATTTTCTATGTCCTCCATTATTGTCCCCTGATAATAATTACTCATAGCGCGACAGTTCTTAGAAATTGGACGAAAAAGTGTAGCATAGGCAGTATCCTTAACAGAGATATTGCATCTTCTAAGTGTTCTGCCAATTAAAGGCAGCCTTTGGTTCGGCTTCCTCGCGGTATTTTCTACTTTTCTTTGTGCTTATTCAATTGAAGTTGTTTGTAATTGTAATTCCTATGCATTTAGTTTATGGCCTTCATGCAGCGATCTCATTTCCAGCGTGAACGAGCGATAAAGCCATAATGAAATATCTCATAAACGGTTAAAGATATCAAAACGATATTTTGGAAAATGACAACATGCACAGTGGAGAGTATTTTTCCATATGGCTAATAACACGTAAAACTGAATCATCTATCTCGTTATTCAAAGAATAATAATTTTTTCAAATTAAAGTTAGGGAAATACAAAATGAAATAAAACGAGGCTTGTTCTCATTTCCTGGATAAAGCGTTGTTTGAGTGTTCTGTCGTAATTGTATCTGCTCTAACATATTGAAAGTGCGAAAATGTCTAATATCCGCTGTACCTTCCATCCCCACCCCCGAAAATATATATGTCACTAAATCATATGTAAGTGCTACTCAGAATTCACCACTGTGTATTTTTACCACCACCATGAACCACAAACACTGCCGAGGTGAGACCGGCTTGCGTGCCTCAACGATGCAGATAGCCGTACCATAGGTGCAACCACAACGGAGGGGTATCTGTGGAGAGGCCAGACAAGCGTGTGGTTCCTGAAAAGGGGCAGGAGTCTTATCACTAGTTGTAGGGGCAAAGGTCTGGATGATTGACTGAGCTGGTCTTGTAACATCAGGTAACGTGGCTTTTCCGTGCATTTACTGCGAACGGCTGAAAGCAAGGGGAAACTACAGTCGTTACTTTTCCTGAGGACATGCAACTCCACTGTATGAACATATGATGGCATCTTTTCGGGTAAAATATAGGTAAAATAGTCCCCCATTCAGATCTACGAGCGGGGTCTACTAAGGAGGATGTTGCAATGTTGAAAGACAACACTGGCATTCTACGGAACGAAGCATGGAATGTTAGATCACTTAATCAGGTAGCAAGGTTATAAAATTTAAAAAGAAAATGAAGTTAGATATAGTGGGAATTAGTGAAGCTCGTTGGAAAGAGGAACAGGATTTCTGGTCAGGTGTGTACATGATTATAAATACAAAATCAGTTGGGAGTATTACAGGAGTAGGTCTAATAATGAATAAGAAAATAGGAATGCCAGTAAACTACTATCGGCAGCGCAGTGATCCCATTATCAGAGTCAAGACAGATACGAAGCCAACACCGACCACAGTAGTACAGGTTTATATGCCAACTAGCTCTGACGATGATGAGGAGATAGAAGAAATATATGAGGAGCTAAAGGAAATTATTCAGACAGGTACGGGAGACGAAAACTTCATTGTGACAGGGCACTGAAATTCGGTAGTCGGAAAAGGAAGGGAAGGAAAAATAGTAGGTGCATATGGACCAAGGAAAAGGAATGAAAGAGGAAGCCGTCTGTAGAATTTTGCACGGAACATAATTTAATCATAACAAACACTTGGTTTAATAATCATGAAAGAAGGTTGAATACGTGGAAGAGGCTAGGAGACACTGGAAGGTACCAGATAGATTTTATAATGGTATGATATAAATTTTGGAACCAGGTTTTAAACTGTAAGACGTATCCTGGGACAGATATATCTTGTTGGTCATAAACTGTTGACTGAAACCAAAAAAGTTGCAAAAAGGAGATGCGCCCAGGACAAACTGAAGGAACCTGAAGTTCTTTAAAATTTCAGAGGGAACTTTAGGCAACATTTAATAGAAACGGGGGAAAATAAAAAGGTAGAAGAGGAATGGGTGCCTTTGACAGATGAAACAATGACTGCAGCAGAGAACCAAATCGGTAAAAAGGCAAGACCCACAAAAACCATTGGATATCACAAGAAATACTAAATTTAATTGATTAAAGGGGAAAATATAAATATGCAGTAAATGAAGCAACCAAAATGGAGTACAGACGACTAAGAAATGAGATTGACAGTAAGTGCAAAAGGCTAAGCAGGAGTGGCTAGAAGGCACATACAAATCTACAGAAGAATGTATAACTAGGGAAAAAATAGATACTGTCTACAGGGTATTAAAAGACACGTTAGGAAACAAGAAAAGCGGCTGTATGAATATAAAGAACTCAGATGGAAAACCAGTTCTCAGCAAAGAAGGGAAAGCTGAAAGGTGGAAAGAGTACATAGAGGGGCTCTACAAAGGAAATGAACTTAGAAGCAATATTATAGAAAGGGAAAAGAAAGTAGTTGAGGAAGTAATAGGAGATACTATACTGAGAAATGAATTTGACAGAGCACTCAAAGACCTAAGTCGAAACAAGGCCCGCGGAGTAGATAACATTGCATCAGAGCTACTGAAGTCTCTGGGGGGAACTAGTCATGACAACACTGTTTCAGCTTGTGTCTAAGATTTATGAGACAGGTGAAGTACCCTCAGACTTTAAGAAAAATGTAATAATCCCCATTTCAAAGGAATTAGCCGCAGACAGGTGTGGAAATTACAGAATCCTCAGTCATAGTTGCAAAATTTTAACACGAATTATTTACAGGACGGTGGAAAAGCTGGTAGAAGCTGACTTCGGGAAAGACCAGTTTGGATTCAGGAGAAATGTAGGAAGACGAGAGGCAATACTCACGACTCATGTTAGACGATAGATTAAGGAAAGGCAAACCTACATTTCTAGCTTTTGTCGATTTGGAGAAAGCTTTTGACAGTGCTGATTGGAATACACTCTTTCAAATTCTGAAGGCAGCAGGGCTAAAATACAGGGAAAGTAGAGTTATTTACAACTTGTACAAAAGTCAGACCGCAGTTATTAGAGTCGAAGAACATGAAAGGGAACCACTGGTTGGGAAGTGAGTAAGACAGGGTTGTATTCTTTCTCCAATGTTATTCAATTTGTACATCGAGCTAGCTATGAAGGTAAGCAAGAAAAAGTTGGAGAGGGAATTAAAGTTTAGGGTGCAGAAATAAAATCACTGCTTTTTGCAGATGACTTTGCAATACTGCAAGAGACAGCAAAGGAAGTAGAAGAACCATTGAATGCGCAGTGTGTTGAAGGGAGCGTATGAGATGAACGTTAACAAGAGCAAAACAAAGGTAAAAGAATGCAGTCTAAGAAAATCAAGCGACGTTGAACGAACTAGATTAGCTAACGAAACAATAAAGGTGGGTTTGTTACTTGGACATTAAAATAACATACGACGGTCGCAGAACAGACGATATAAAATGCAGAATGGCAATGGGAAGAAAAGCGTGATTAAAAAAGAGGAATTTACTAACATCAAGTATTAATTTAAATGTAAGGAAGTCTTTTCTCAAGAGTGTTGCGTTGTACGAGAGTGAAACATGGACCATAAATAGTTCAAACAGAAAAAGAAGCTTTTGAAATGTGGTGCTGCAGAAGAATGCTCAAGATTAGTTGGATAGATCGCTCAACTACTGAGGAGGGACTGAAAAGAATTGGGAGAAAATGAATTTTTGGCATACTTTGACTAAAAGAATGGATCGATTGGTAGGACACATAAAGGAATTGTGAATGTAGCATTGGAGGGAAGTGTGTGAGGTAAAAATCGGAGAGGGTGTCCTACAGACGAATACAGTAAACAGATTCAAATGTATGTGGATTGCTATTCTTATGAGAAGGTGAAGAAGCTTGCTCAGGGTAGGGTAGGGTGGAGAGCTGCATCAAACCAGTCTCCGCACTGAAGACCATAACAACACCAACAGAGATGTTTAGAATGCTCTTCTCATATAAGTAACAAGAGTTGATATTTAATCCACGCTAATATTATAAATGTGAACGAAGCTCTTTTATACTCTCACGATTAAACCGCTTAATCGATTTTGATGAAATCTATTATGGAGAAAGCTTGAACGCCGAAGAAGAACACGACCTACCTTAGAATGTGTATAATTCAAGATATTTGTTGATTTTAAGTATATAACTCGAAATATTGAACATCTGAGCATTAACAATTCCCTTAAAGCTTCTGAGACGCTTGAAGACTCCTTGGAAACGCTATTTACTCTTTGACTTTTGAAATTTATCACATTTGTTAAAATACCGTCAATGGTTGATATGTTGCACGTGATATGACCCAATAAAATGAATACAATGCTTACACAATACGTCAACGTCTTCAAACCGCCGAATCTATTTTGATGATATTTGAATCCTGCATAATTTACAAGTTGTGTAACGTATAGCTTCTTCAGTCAGCGGTTTAGTCACGAAGTAACATTGTTTCTTTTCGTAATCAATAACATCTTTATTTTCATCTCGATGAAGAACAGTATTACCACCGTCATTATACGCACAGTTTATATTTAAATCGGAAAGTTCTCTTTTTCTCAATGGCCCTGGTCAAACTTAAGACAAAATTGCGAAATTGTTGTACTTTCGGTGGTCTTTGACACGTATGCAAGGACATCAACACGAGCGAAGCCGACGGCAAAAGCTAGTATTATATAAAAATGTTGTTTGAAACAATCGAATGTGAAGAGTTAAGAAGTAGATACCAATGTTTTCAAGTGACCTGTTCCAGATTAATAGTAGCTCCAATACGGGAGAACACTTATAAGATCCGAGTGTGTCATATTTAACAGAAATTAGTTTTAGTTATATAGTGCTCACAGAGTTCCGTTTCGGAGTGAATGGAATTTGATGTAATTTTTATATTTCGTTACCTTAATGTATTTTCCTAGTTTCAATAACAAAAATGTTCTCCGCATATCGAAAATTCCGCAACGACGTCAGAAAATACATGTTTGAAAACTGTCGGGTTATCGCCTCAACAAATTTTATTCATTGGCCCAAATAAAATGAAAATGTTGCGCAACTCTTCACCTACAAATTGTTGCAAATTCCACGTTTATAAAGTGGGTAGTTTGAGAGTATGAGCGATTTGAATAAGATATTGAATTTCGCGTGAAATCCGTGCGTAACATGGTAACTTTTACAATTAAGGGAAAAACTGCTACGAAGTTCAGCTCGGGTATAAGGGCCTCAGGATGTGGTAGAAGAGTTTTCGGTTGACACAATATGCTAAATCAATACTGTTTGGACGCTATATGTTATACAATATCTGTACAATACAATTCGGTGAATAGTTCTGTAACAACAATTAACTTACTGTCATTCGAAATAGTCACCTCCCATAACGAAGTACCGTTGAGTTCTGCTATACGTCTCCTGGTTCAAATGTTTGTAAATCTAAAGGACGTAACTTCGCTGGTTATCAGTATCTAGGTTTACAAACTACTTACACTAACTTAAAGTAACTTTCGCTAAGGACAATACAAACACCGATGCCCGAGAGGGGACTCGATCCCTCGACGGCGAACGGCAGCAGAGCGCCTTAGTGCGCATGGCTATTCTGCCGCGGCACGTCTCCTGGAAACTTCACACAATGTCTTCCTTTGGGATGGTGTTCAAAAGCCTCCTTCCTTTCGAACTGAGTTTGAGACGAGGGAATAGGAAGAAGCGTGGAGTATTAAGATCCGGAGAGTATGGTGGATGCAACTTCCTGGCAGATCAAAATTGTGTGTCGGAACCGGGACTCGAACCTGGGACTTTTGCCTTTCGCGGGCAAGCGCTCTACCGACTGAGCTACCCCGTCACGACTCACGATGCCGCCTCACAACTTTGCTTCCGCCAGTACCTCGCCTGGATGTTCAAATTGCACCACTCCCTTTTGTGCCAGGAACTGTTTGAGGATGTCGTGCTTGAAGATGATTTCGTGTGGCATTTTTGGCCGTTAGACCCAGCTGGGATCGTGTTCGGCCTGCGTGGTAAAAGTCTTTAGGGGACGCCACTGGGGCGTCTTGTGCGTCGTGCAATTTGTACATCCACCACACTCGCCGGATCTCAGTCCTACAGACTTCGTCTTCGTCCTATACCCTCGACTCAAACTCGCTTTGAAAGGAAAGCGATTTGACGATATTCCTGACACTCAGCGAAACGTGAGGAGGCTTTTGAACACCATCGCAAAGGAAGACTTCATCCAAAGTTTCCATGACATATTTCGCAGTGTGTAGTTACGTGAGATGACTATTTCGAAGTACAGTGATGTAACTGTAGTTCGTAGTTCATCTACGTTTATGTTACAGGGCTACTCATGACATTTTGTTTACTGGTTTCGGTGTTTTGTGCGTGACCCATCATTAGGTAATCTTGGTACTCAGTTCATATCATGATTATCTGAGGATAGGTCACGCTCGAAAGCGGTAATAAAGATACTGTATTAATACAACGTACATCGACCAATCGGCATTGATTTCATATAATATGAAAGAGGATCAACGTTTGGTAACGGATTCACGATTATGGTGAAACACAAGTGCCAACAAGATTAGGGCTGATGACACACCTTTCTTATTTCAAATACAAATTTTGTCTGCCAAATCTTATCTTGAAAGGATCCTAATGCATCACATCCCACACTCCAAGTAATAAAGAACGGAGTGCTTACTTTACTATAACTGCCACAGCTTTCTGTTGACGTAGAAGACGGTTACAGATGATGCCAATGCGGGTATCAACCGCAGAAAAGTAATTTTGGTTGCAGACATAAATGCAGCCATAGTCAGCAATGCAGTTACTTTTTCCGCTGCATATAAACATTAACTTTGTCATACAGAAAACAGTAAGCATATTACACTTGGTTTCAAGTACGGGATATAGTTCAGACCACAGTAGACATATTACACACGCATCGTAATACCAAAACCATCAGTGATATAGGATTTATTTGTTGAGAAATATGTATATGAGAAGATCGCTTGTTCAATATTTTATTTCAGATAATCGGTTTCGACAAACTTAGTTTTTATCTTCAGATTTCTAGATTTTAAAATATGGCAACTCTCCGTACATTATTCATTACTGCACAGTTCGGTCGTGTTGCATCATCAATATACATATATAAAAATGGAACGTGGGACGTGTACTTGCCTTTATTCGTAGAACCGTTTTCGAGTGGTACTTTGGCTCTCAAAGACGTACTATGGAGACAACATTCGCTTGTTCTTCCATGTCACAGACGCCATTTTGATTTGCTGTATATCTCACAGTTTTGGCAGTTTTGGTTTTATAACTCGCAGTAAACCGTTACAGGGCAACAGCGAATTAACGACTAATTACAATTCATCTAAGGATGAATTTGTCACAATTAAATGTAATTAAAATCAAGTTAAGAAACCAACTTGTGGGAACGAATATATAAAATTTGTAGCAAACAATATCATTATGTTGCTGTGGTGTAATGGGTAGCGTGCTGGACTTCCAAGCAAGAGGTCCTTCGTACGAAACTAATCCAATTATTATTTTTTTTTTAATCTTAGAGTTTGCAACACATTGTGAGAGTTATTTATCCACTACACTTTGTGGAATTTTATTATTCACATAACATAATTATGTTATCGAGTACTCTTCTATGCGGTCTCAGGAGTTAATAACATCGATTTGGTGATTTTTATGTGTAACTGAAGAACGGAGAATGAAATTGCTGCTGCAATTGGTACGATCAGCAATGACATTTATGTTCTTCCTTCCCACAAATATTTGACTTTGTTCCAACTATGTTGCGATTTCCGAGAATATGGTTGGAGACAAAACTAGGGGAACGTTAAAATTGCTGGTACAGTAAGTGAAATGTGTATCAATGACATTTAGGCCTACACCATTCGCTTGTCAGAAAGATGTGGCTATTTGTTTGCGAATATTTTGCCGCTTAGTTTCGAACATATCGTGATTTTTTCGAGTGTGCTTACACCGACATTCCTTGTCACTAGTATTTGGTGGCTTGTTTCTGAATATGTCACGATTACAGTGTGTGTGGTTAACTAAGATCCTAACAGGATAAATTTAATTTTCTGTTGCAAGTGCATACAGAACATTCAGAACAACGTCGTCTGCTGGCATATCTACACATGCCTTTAATAGCCAGTCTTTAGGCCTATAGACACTGTGTTCGCTGTCCTCTTTAAGATCTTAAAACGTAAACAAAGGCATTTAACGGTAAAAAATAAAGTATTTGTCGTAATTATTTAATGGACGTTAGCTTTTAAGTTGCATTGTTCAATGATACGCGAGCTACGTGTCTTGGAATTCAAACGCGAAACTTCCACTTTTTCAAATAATCGCGAGTCAAATGCAGCATTCTGGCAGTGGATTGTAGTTTCGGAATATAAATACATAACAGGTACGGAAATGCAGGTAACACTCTCCAATTACACAACTAAACAAGTAATGAACAACTGGTTTAATTCATCTGCTAGAATGGCTACAGCAGACTTAACAACCACAGATATATATTTATCGTTACCTCCAAAGTATGTCTTTGAGAGCCGAAGTACCACTCAAAAACCGTTCTACGAATAAAGGCACGTGGACGTGTGTCCGTATATTTCTCTTGGTAGCCAAAATTATTCACTGCAGACCAATAGCGGCTATGCATCAAAGTAGCCTTTAGGTTCGCGGTGTGCACTATGGTGTTTCGGTCGCGGTATGTGGTGGTGGGTGAGTGTAGCGAACAAAAATCCCAAAAAATGTGGAGCAATACGACGATCAACAGATGCTCAAAGATAAAAAGACTCAAAGACAAAACACTGGCAAACACAGAGATACATTAACTGAGCATTAACTACACTGGCAATACACCAATAATCTCAATATAAACTCTGGAAACACAACTGTAGTGCTTAGTATCCAAATACTGGCAACTGTAATAAGAGACAAATAGCCTATACGTCGAACGTCACCGTTTCATAATACATAGTACCGTCTCAATATTATCTTTGAGCTCACTGCAATACACAGACTGTAGACATACGTTAATGTATGTCTGTGGCGGAAAGTTCGTAAGTAATAGGTTACTTTAGTTTAGCGGACAGTATCGCGTTACTAACAGATTAATACCATTCAGTTTGGTGAGTAATTAACATCTTTGTTTGTATTATTTATTTTAGCTTTTCTAGAGCAATAAATAAATGGTTGAACCTAGCGCTCGCTAGGTGGTGTCGCGTGTACCGATTCACTAATTTACTAACCGGACAAGGAACTTGCCAACCATAGAGCAAGAACAGCAAACAGATACACAGGAAATGACAGGAATTTTCTTTACGCCACCTAGCGAGCAGTAGCTGGGCCACATTAAATGCAGTTGTACCAAATACTTTTATGAAAACCTACGTACTCCGAGACTTACGAAGTTTACCGAACATGTGAAAATACTGTTACTGTATAATTCTTAAATCGAGATAAAGGGAAACACAGACATACATTGACGACACAGACTGTAGACATACGTTAATGTATGTCTGTGATGGAAAGTTCGTAAGTCATATGTAAGTACATGCTGCTCAAGTGGTAAAATTGCATTGCCAGTTCCAAAACTACCTCCATGTCAATTCTTTGAATATATTTACATAAGAATTCTTTGCAAGGAAAATCGAATTTATGTAGTTTCCTTTCTGATTTCGGTGTAGGCCTATCCTCATTAGATTTTGAGTTCGTTATGTTTAGGAATGCTTAGAAAACGCCATAGTACAGGAAAGGACAAACTGAGGAGATGTTAGTTACATAGCACACCAAATAACTAACAGATGCCGATGTTTCGTTTTTTATTCTCATAACTGTGGTGTAATACACTACAACAAGGGGTACAATTCTACTTACGACATCGACGTAGTGTGCTGATGTTGGCAACGGCCGCTTTTTGAAATATCAGTCACGTAGAATGAGGGAAATAATTCTTTATGTTCACGATGAAATAAATAATTTATGCTGTTCTGATGAGTAAATTAATAATCCTCCTAAAGCGAGTAGTTCGTTGCCAACGATAGCAAACTAAACCGCTGCCACTGTAAGTAAAATTTAACCCAGCTGCATCCCACATGCTTTGCAATGTCACGGAAAGAAAAGAAGTGCATCTTTCGACGGGTATAATTTGAATTTAAGAAGTAACGATGTTCCTTCGCGTTTATTGATGTTTTCATTTAATAAGAATTCTTTGCAAGGAAAATCTAATTCATGTAGTATCCTTTCTGATTTCGGTGCGTGCTTATTAGATCTTGAGTCCCTTCTGTTTAGAAATAAAACGGTTTTGTACAGTAAAGAACAAGTAGAGGCCCTGTTCGTTACGTAGTACACCAGATAACTAATAGAAGCCAATGCTTCTTTCTTATACGTTGCAGTGAAATACTTCTTTTTTATGTTCATAGCTATGGTGTAGTTCTCTGCAAGTGATTGTATCCTTTCTTTAATATGTTTATGTTTATGTTCATAGCTATGGTGTAGTTCTCTGCAAGTGATTGTATCCTTTCTTTAATATTCGTTATGAAGCACGGTGTATATCTATCTGTTACAAATCTTTAATCTCCTAAAGTACTTCCCGGATTTACATAGGACAACTTTGTTTCATAAAAGGGGGATCACGGAAAGAGAAAGATATCGCAATTTAAAGTTTTGTATCTGCGACCGTTGTGTCTGTCTCTTAGAACACTTTAATCTCGAAAAGTACTTGACGAATTTACGTAGGATTTTCAGACGTAGCTTGAGCATATCGTGCTGTTGGATACACGTTTCATTTCATCAAAATCGGATCAGAGAAAATAAAGATATCGTAATTTAAACATTTCTCTAAAAGCAATCGCTATCTATCTGCAAAGGCCAATCTCCGAAAGTACTACACGAGCTTTCATGGGGCTAAAAAGCAAAGGATACATGGTGCTGTTATTATTACTACTATTTCTCATCTCAACGATAGAAGTGTTTTCAGAAGTTTACGCCAAACAATTATACACCGCAGTCTTAACTTTATGAACACAACCTAACACTGAATTTACATCGTTCCGGAGTATGGATTGAAATTAATTTCAATTTTTGTATGGAAAACTTTATGAGCATTCATCGTTTTCGACAATGATGTCTACTTAAATTTGACATCTTGGCTAAGAGAACGAGTTCATTGACAGAGCGATCTAACAAGGATTCTGTTTTTGCTGACCTAAAAAACCAAGATATATACAGGTCTCTCTTTAACAACCGTTGCGAAGCACGGAAATATAAGCTAGCTGTTTATAAAAATTTGCGCCTGCTCGTCATGTATGCTATCTACGACGTCATATAAACTAGATGTGCCGTAATTTAAAATCATATGCGATAGCTCGTCACTTTAAAAACAATCACAACATAGTTTTCCTCACTTGTTCACTCTGTCATGAAGAATGTATGGATAGATGCTATTTTTTTATAATTTGTCGAAACCAGTTATCTGAAATAAAATAATGAACACTCAATCTTGGCATTTATATTTCTCAGCAAATAACAATTTAGATTTGGAAAATGTCAAGCATTCGCAGTTATACATCCTGAATTTATGGGAATGAAGCTTACATAGGAGAGAATTGCCGAAGGACAATATACAAAACTTTTACAGAACATTCAAATCGAAGTTAAGATTACCGAAACCTCAGCATTAAGATCAAAAGGTAGTATGTGAGATATTAAACTCATACATAGAAGAAGAGGTAAGAAAGGTTGTGGTTTAGCGTCCTGGCAACAGAGTCTTCATTACGGAGTTCAAATGTTCGTAAATCTGTCAGACCAAACAGCGTGGTCATCAGTACATAGCTTACAAACCTAGGTAAACTAACCTAAGGACAAACACACACACATCCATGCCCCAGGGAGGACTCGAACCTACGACGGCGAGCAACCGCGCGCTCTGCAGCGAGGAGCCTTATCCGCTTGGTTACTCCACTGTGGCTAGAGACGTAGTCCTCGATATGATTTTTGGTTAAGGATGGGGAAGGAAATCGGCCATACCCTTGCAACGGTATTTGACTGGAGTAACTTAGGAAAATAACGGCAAAATAAAATTTGGGTTATTGGAGGTGGGATTGAATCGTCGTCCTCCCATATGCGAGTCCACTGTTTAATACTAGAGATCAGATCGAAATCTGGAAGATTTAAATGCTCCTTTTTCTCTTGCTCTATTAGAGAATGGAACTGTAGAAAAATACTATAAAAGCTGTGCAATGAACTCTCTGTCAGTTACTTCAACGTGATTCGCAGATTTTGTTTTGATCGTTAGAAACTTCCACTTTTAAAAGTGTTTGGAGTGGAACAATCAGTTTCGATCGCGTTTCGGTCTGTAGTTTAACTATGGGCTTGCCGTCATGTGGATTGGTTACAGAAAACATTACTTTTGTTATTACTGTACTGCACATTTACTTATTTTTGAACGGTTGTGAAATAGGTACGAGAAGGATTCATCGGAATCGGTTTCTGTTGAATAATTTTCACTGGACCATTTTATTAAGATTCTGAGTTCATACAATTTTTTGTTGTGTTTCAGTGCCACACTGCAGATTGCTCTTGGCCATCAAGCGAGTGCTTGCAGATTCCTATAGTATTAGCACAGAGTAACATATACAGAGAAGAAGCGCCCCATAAACCTCTGTCCTACGCTCCCCTCTTAGTTCCGTAACATGCCACCAGATGTCAGACAGTTCCCCGGCTTAGTACCGGTAGACCACACTAGAGGCACTTCTGAGGGTGCCACTCACACATCAGAGGGTAGCGTGGAGGGAAGGCTGAGGGAAGAGCTCGTGCCGCCTGCCACAAGTGTGTGGCTGTGTCCGGCGTGCCGGCGTTTGAGGGGAAGTGGTGGTGGGGTCAGCCGCTACCTGCCGCCTGCTCTGGCACAGACAAATATATACAGACGAGAAACCGCTGTAAGGGCCCGGTCCCATGGTCAGGGGTGCGGGGCGGGGGGCTGCTGAAGCAGTTCCGTAAGATGTCCCATGATGGCGCTGTGGTCAGAAGCAGCCCTTTAAACTTGCCAGAGGAGGCGGCAGGTAGCGGCTGTCCCCACCACCATCACCACGACCTCTCATCAAACGCCATCAAGCCGGACACAGCCAGGGCCCCGTGGCAGGCAGAACGAGCTCTCCCCTCAGCCTCCCCTCTACACTAACCTCTGACGTGTGACAGGCCCCCTCAGTAGTGCCTCTAGAGTGGTCTACCGGTACTAAGCCAGGGAACCGCCTGACACCTGCTAGCATCTTATGAAACTACGAGGGGAGCTTAGGACAGTGGTTTAGGGGGGGCTGCTTCTCTGTATATGTTACTTTGTGGCTCTGGCCAGTTTTAAAGGGCTGCGTCTGTCCTCAGTGCCATCATGGAACATCTTACGGAACTGCTTTGTCAGTGGTATTAGTCACCAAATGTAGGCTGTGGGGTGCACGTGAAAAGCCGTTATTTGCAAGCAGGGACAGCCCCGGACGCAACTCTTGCTGGCTGAGCGTAGTTGCCTGGGAGGACGGCGCGCCTGTGGCCTGCCAAATTCTATGAGCTGTTTGCCTCTAAAAAAAATAATGTCACCGTGCTGCGACGCGGTCGTTTTGTGAATAAACAAACCAGTGCTGTATGTGATTCGAGTTTCCATTACAGCGTATATAATTCTACAATAGATTTTACAAGTGTTTATACTCGATGGACTAGAGCATTTTGCCTTGTGTGATTGCGGGTACCGTTGTTTTGCGTAATGGAGTAAAGGAGTCTAAATTAACGATGTATACGCAAGAGACTTGATACAAAATAGGGTGTGAGAAAGTGTATTGGTCGCAAAATGAATTGTTTTCAGTGTCTAATAATATCGCAATTGTGTACAGCGCGAAACTGAATCCATTGTGTGAGATTTTTCCATATGTATTTAGTGCAAGAACTTCATTACAGTGAGATTGGTAAGAATATAGGTTTAGAATAAGATCCTCTGAATGTTTGATTAGCGTAAAACGTTTTACCTTCGTAAATGAAACTCATCAGTTTGATGTGAGATTCGGTCTGCTCCGCGCCGAATAAGTTTGAGACTGTGTAGTGTGAGAAATAAGGTTTTAAGTCTGTGATAGTTCGAAGACTCAGCATGGATTAGTTTGCATCAATGGAGAGTGTTTGTATGTAAATTTATTCTCAAAGCGACCATTAATATAGATACTCGTCTCGTGATTTTTGTGAATTTGTACCTACAGAAGTAGTGTCGTTACAGAAATGATCATGATGTTCAAGTTACATTTGGAGGATACTAACAATCTTGTACAGGTGTTTAGTTACACTAATACAATGATGCGAAATGTCTCGGCAGGGTTGCACTGGACATCAAGCTGTATTCATATTACTGTTAGGAGTTTTGACTTTTAAAATTATGTTATCCTCTAGGTCGTTCGTTGTTCGTGGTTACTTATTACCTTTTTCTGCAGTGACTATCGTATGTATCGAGAGAATTTGCGTATGGTAATGATTTCACCCACCGATTTTCGGCATTCTCTCCTGTAAATTTGAATATTCTTTTTACAAACAAAACATCTTGTGCTGTTGATTTGGTTGTTGTGTGATTATAGAGCATGGCTGGTGCCGTAAACTAATACTACCCAAGGGAATGTCACTAGATACACTTACATGTCGATTATTTGTGGATGAAAATGTAATTAGCAATATAAATAATTCAGCACTTAGGGTACACACCAGTAGAATTACAACGAATTTCTTCTTGCATGTCTATATTTACATGCAAAATTGTATTCCATACGATTTGTAATTAAGGTTCATTGTGTTACGTCAACTAAACTGCCTTTAACTATCCAGAGAAAACCATATGTTCTTCCGGAAATTGTTAATGCAAACGTAAGTTGCCGCAGTTATACGCAAATTAGGTAACCTGACAGAATGTAGCAAGATGTAGTATACACTTTTGCTTCGAGACATTACGTCACAAACGAATTCCGAAAACGATATATATATATATATATATATATATATATATATATATATGTATATATATATATATATATATATATATATATATTGGGAAATCGTTAATGTAAACATAGTTCCATCCAAATTATTTCACGCTACAAGAAATTGTACCAACAATTGCTATTAAAGATAACTTAGAAACAGCATGGCAGCTGCTGTTGCTCGCAGACGATTTCTGAGAGAAAACGAAATGTTCTTTCTGAAAAATTGTGAATGTAAATATAGGTTGTCACAATTTGATATGCAAATTACGATTAAAAAATTAATAGAGAATGTTGGGGACAGACCTTGTGGCGGTCGTACCCAAGTTAGCAGTTGTGGGGGAAATTGTCTGTTCTGTTTACAATATTTCAGTTGGGATTTTCAAAATTAATTTGATATGCAAATAAAAATTAATTGGGTGTGGAAGGCAGAAGGCGCTGGATGCGTTTCCTGGAGGGGCGAGGGCGGAGGTAGCCCAAGTGACCACTTGTGAGGGCAGACAGATGTCCATAAGATGTTATTGTTTATGAGATTTCAAACTCTTATGGTAAGTGCAATATCATGTTTGATGTTATCACTTAAGAGTCCGACAGAAACACGATTTATGGCCAAAACCGAAACCGTAACCGAATATTCGGCTCCTCTTTCAGTTTCGGCCGAAACCGATACTTGCGTAATTAAGTTAAAAATTCTGTAGATCTACGTTACACCACAAGTCACTAGTTTTTCCACACTTTTAAAGATCCCCTCCCTGTACTAAGCCTTCTTGAGTATGTGTAAGCCTAATCAGGAGTCTGTAGAAGATGACATGGAAGGTGAACAGGTGTAGACAAATCTACAGTACTTTAATAGTACCTCCAAATTTGATTTTTTTCTCCTCATTGTGACATTTTGTATCTAAAAAAGAAAAATTGAAGAAAGTTAAACGATAAGTAAAATGAATTCGATACAGTGTAGTCTCGATATTTAGAGTCTAAGAATTTCGAGTTTCCCATAAATACGAGCCTCACAAAACAAATCAACAATCTATCTTCACAGAAAAAGGCTTTAAAACCTAAAGAGACTATAAAACCTTTAGGATTCAACATAAATGACTATTTACAAATTTTGTTTTCAAAAAGGTATTTTCTTTTTAGGCTTTTATTCTTTTCGAGGTCGATTTTCTTCTTATTCACACGTAAATTTCGACTGTTCAAGATGATCCCATTCTAGTTCACCTCGAATTAACGATACTACTTTATAGCTACCACAAATTCTACACTGCTGCATACCTCGTTGTAGGAAGATAGTCTTTCGTATTTAAGTACAAAACAAACATGCTTAGTTACTGCAAAATGACACAGTCTCAACATGACTACCACAACACTAAATACACAGAAAGAATCATTTGTTTCTCCCCATAAGTAGCCTTTACGATTTTGTTCTTTAGAGCACTAGCTTTATGTTGCCATCTTCACTTCCATTTTTTGCAATCGACATACAACTTTAAATATCTGCTTTTTAGCATTCCTGAATACATAGTAGTCTCAATCAGTGCTGCAGAAAATATTTCGAAAAATAAAGTCACAGTTCCGACTAACAGTACGATTGTTATAAATTTATGCAAACTAAACAGGAAAAGGTGTGTACGGCATGATCAATCTTTTCTAAACCCATAGTAGTTATTAAAAAAAGCTCCTTGCTCTCAAGTAACCTCATTAATATAACAATATGATAAGCCATTTGATTACATACAATACTGATTAAGTTAAAGTGTTAGTAAAATAGTGTATCACAATAAGATATGATTGCATTGTATTGTGCTTAACAATAAAATACCCATAATTTTTATGTGGGAGGAGGAGAGACTCCTAGCAGTTAAACGGCGTGCTGTCAACTGAGGCAAAGTGTCATTGTTGACTGAATCCATCCCGAAAACGGCCGGACTGCATCTATAAGTTCAGGAAAGCTCATTTCGGTCATGCCAAAGATTCGGCTGATTTCTGGCTGAAACCGAAACTGCGGCCGAAACAAATATTTTTGCCGAAACTTGCCAAAACCGAAATCGAATATTCGGTAAGTTCTTATTATCAGTCGTTTGCATTGTTCAAAGTGCAGTAACATGTTAACTGTCATTCGTCGTTTTACTGCTAAGGTCAAGTACTTGTTAGATGTCAGTCATTCATGGCGGCGTCCTTTGACACTTTACCGAGGGTGGAGGGGCGAGCGCCATTGTCTGAGGGTGGAGGGGTGGGCGGAGGTAACGGTGTCTCATGTAATGCATTGTGGGTACCCTGGGGCCGTATGGCCTTTACTATACTACTGACATTGGCAATGTGGGGTGGCTTGTGTGCCTCAACGATACAGATAGCTGTACCGTAGGTGCAACCACAGAGGAGGAATTCCTGTGGAGAAGCCAGACTAACATATGTTTCTTGAAGTGGGGCAGCTGCCTTTTCAATAGTTACATGGGCAACAGTCTGGTTGATTGACTGAGCTGGCCTTGTAACATCAGCTAACGTGGCTTTTCCATTCAGTTAATGTTAACGGCTGAAAGCAAGGGGAAACTTCAGTCATTTCTTTTCCCGAGGACATATAACTCTACTGTAAGAATATGTGATGATGGCGTCTTCTTAGGTAAAAATCCGGAGATAAAATAGCCCAAATTTCGGATCTCCGGGAGGGGACTACTCAGGCTGATGTCATCATCAAAATGAATAAATAAATAAAATAAAATAAAATAATGTTTTATCATTAATCGGATAGGTAAGTTAGAAAATTTGAGAAGAGAAGTACACATGTTAAAGTTCGTTAAGGTGGGAATAGTGATGATCGGTGGCAGGATCGCCGGCCGCGGTGGCCGAGGGGACTGAGGCGCTCCAGTCACTGTCTCCACGGCCACTACGGTCGGGGGTTCGTATCCCCCCTCGGGCATGGATATTTGTGCCGTCCTTAGTATAAGGTAGTTGATAAGTAGTTTGTAAGTTTAGGGACTGATGACCCCGTAGTTAAGTCCCATAAGCTATACAAACATTTGACCATTTTATTTTTGGTGGCAGGATCAACAGGATATCTGGTCAGGTGAGGACAGGGTTGTAAATACAAAATCAGTTTGTGGTAAAACAAGAGTAGGTCTGATAATGAATAAGAAAATAAGACTGCAGGTAAGTGACTATGAACAGCATAGTGGACGAAGAGATCGAAGAAATGAACGAGGAGATAAAATTTTCAGACAGTTAAACGAGAGGAAAACTTGATTGTGAAGGGGTACTGGAACTCGGTAGTTGGAAACAGAAAAGAAGGAAATGTAGAGGTGAATATGGACTGAGGAACATTAGTAAAAGAGTAGCTCGCCTGGTAGAATATTGTGTGGAGCACAATTCAATCATCACAAACACTTGGTTTAAACATGAAAGAAGGTTGTATAAGGAGACACTGGAAAGTACGATACTGATTTTATAATGAACAACGTGGGTTTAGAACCAAGTTTTAAGTTATAAGGCATATCCAGGTGCAGATATAGACTCTGACCATAACTTATTGGTACGAACTGTACCTTAAAACTAAAGAAACTGCAAAAAGGTATAAAATTAAGGAGATGGAATCTGGAAAAATTGAAGGAACCAGAAGTGGTTGAGCGTTTCAGAGGGGTATTACGGAAGGATTGACCGAAACGCGGTAAAGTAATCCTGTAGAATAAGAATGAGTAGCTCTGAGAGAGAAAACCGCAGAGGTTCATATAGGCAGAAATACAAGGTCTAATAGAAATCCCTGGATAACACCAGAGATACTAAACTTAATTGATGAAAGGAGAAAATATAATAATGAAGTAGACAAAAGATAGTACAGACGTCTGGAAAATGAGGTTGGAAGGAAGTGCAGACTGGCTAAGCAGGAGTGGCTAGAGGAGATATACATGACTGTGGAAGAATATAGAAGAATATATTACTGTGGGAGGGGGTAGATACCGCTTTCAGGAAAATAAAAGAAACTTTTGGAGACAAGAAAAACAGCTACATGAATATCAAGGTCTCATATGTAAAGCCATTAGTAAGCAAAGACGGAAAAGCTGAAAAGTGGAAGGAATATACAGGGCCTATACAAAGGAAATGAAATTTAAGGCAGTACTCTAGGAATGGAAGAAAAAGTGGAGGAAGATAGGAGATACGACACTGCGAAAAGAATTTGACAGAGCGCTGAAAGACTTGAAACGAAGCTCCTGGCGTAGCGTACATAATATTCCGTCTGAACCGCTAATGTTGTTAGGAGAGCCACTCATGAAAAATTGTTCCACCTGATATGCAAGATGTATGAGAGACGGGGAAATGCCCTACAACTTCAAGAAGAATATAATAATTCCAAATCCAAAGCAAAAAAGTGTAGATAAACGTAAAAATTACAGAACTATCAGCTTAATATGTCATTGTTGCAAAATACTAAAAAGAAAGATCTACAGACGAATTGAAGAAACTAGTGATATCTGACGTTGAGTAAAGTACAGATTGGATTACGAGAAATATAGGAACATGAGGGCAATACTTACATTACGGCTTATCCTAGAAGGCAGGTTAGGGTACGGCAAACCTACTGGAATGCACTCTTTCAAATTCTCAAGGTAGTAGGGATACAATGCAAGGAGCGAAGCCGGCCGCGGTGGCCGAGGAGACTAAGGCGCTCCAGTCACGGTCTGCACGGTCACTACGGTCGGGGGTTCGAATCCTCCCTCGGGCATGGATATTTGTGCCGTCCTAGTTCGTAAGTAATTCATAAGTAGTTTGTAAGTTTAGGGACTGATAACCCCGTAGTTAAGTCCCATAGACTTTACAAACATTTGAACAAGGAGCGAAGAATTATACTGTACAAAAACCAGACGGAAGTTATTAGAGTCGAAGAGCATGAAAGGGATGCAGTGTTGGGAGTGCTATTTAATCTGACCATTGGCCAAGGTATGAAGGAATGCAAGGATAAAATTTGGAGAATGGATTACAGTTCAGGGAGAAGAAATTAAATCTTTGCGGTTTGCCGATGACAGCAGTAGACCTGGAACAGCAATTAAATGGAATGGACGGTGTCTTGAAAGGAGTATATAATATGAACATAAATAAAAGTAAAACAAGGGTAATGGAATGTAGTCTAAGGAAACCAAACGCTGGTGAAGAAATTAGATTAGGTAACGAGACAATAAATGTAGTAGATGAGTTTTGTTATTTGAGTAGAAAATAACTTCCGATAGACGAAAGAGATATAAAATGCAGAGTGGCTATGGGACGAAAAGCGTTTCTGAAGAAGCGAAATTTGTTGACATCCAATATTAATTTAAATATTAGGTAGTCCTTTCTGAAAGTATAATTGGAGTGTAACTTTGTATGGGAGTGAAACGTGGACGATAAGGAATTGAGACAAAAAGATGATAGAGGATTTTGAAATGTGGTGTTATAGACGAAGATTGGATGAGTATATCATGTAAATAATGAGGAGGTATTCAACAGAATTGAGGAGGAAATTGGTTCGTGGCATATTCTGAGTTGTTGTTGTTATGGTCTTCAGTCCGGAGACTGGTTTGATGCAGCTCTCCACCCTACTCTATCCTGAGCATGCCTTTTCATCTCCTCATAAGAACGGCAACCCACATCCACTTGAATCTGCTTACTATACACGTCTGTTGGTCTCCCTCTGCGATTTTTACCCCACACACTGCCCTCCAAAGCTAAAATTTACGATTCCCCGATGTCTAAGAATGTGTCCTACCAAGCGATCCCTTCTTTTAGTCAGGGTATGCCAAAAATTCCTTTTCTCACCAATTCTGTTCAGTACTTCTTCATTAGTTATGCGATTTAGTCAGCTAATCTTTAGCATTCTTTTGAAGCACCACATTTCAAAAGCCTCTATTCTCTTCCTGTCCGCACTGCTTATCGTCCATGTTTCACTCCCGTACAAGGCAACACTCCACACAAATGCCTTCAGAAAAGACTTCCTTACACTTAAATTAATATTCGATGTTAGCAAATTTCTCTTTTTCAAAAATGCTTTTCTTCCCATTGCCATTCTGCATTTTATATCCTCTGTACTGCGACCATCGCATGTTATTTTACTACCCAAGTAACAAAACTCATCTACCACCTTCATTGTTTCGTTACCTAATCTAATTCCTTCAGCATCGCCTGATTTTCTAAGACCGCATTCCATTATTTTTGTTTTGCTCCTGTTTATGTTCATTTTATACGCTCTCTTCAACACACTGTCAATTCCATTCAACTGCTCTTCCAGGTTCTTTGCTGTCTCTGACAGAATTGCAATGTCATCAGCAAAACGCAATGTTTTTATTTCTTCCCCCTGTACTTTAATCCATAGTCCAAATTTTTCCTTGCTTCCCTTTACCGCCTGCTCGATGTACAAATTGAATAACATCGGATAAAGGCTACAACCCTGTCTTACTCCTTTCCCAACAGATGCTTCCCTTTCATGCCCTTCGAGTCTAATAACTGCGGTCTGGCTTTTGTACAAGTTATAAACAACTCTCCTTTCCCTATATTTTACCCCTGCTGACATCAGAATTTGAAAGAGTGTATTCCAGTCAACATTGTCAAATGCTTTCTCCAAATCTACAAAAGCTAAAAATGTAGGTTTGCCTTTCCTTAATCTATCTTATAAGATAATACGTAAAGTGAGTATTGCCTCCCGCGTTCCTACGTTCCTCCTGAATCCAACCTGATCTTCCCCGAGGTCAGCTTCCACCAGCTTTTCCATTCTCCTGTAGATAATTCGTGATAATATTTTGCAACCATGACTTATCAAACTGATGGTTCTGTAATTTTCACACCTGTCTGCACCTTATTTCTTTGGAATGGGGATTATTACATTTTTCTTAAAGTCTGAGGGTATTTCGCCTGTCTCATACATCCTACACACCAGTTCAAATAGTCTTGTCATGGCTGGCTCTCCCAGAGACTTTAGTAGCTCTGAGGGTATGTCATCTACTCCTGGGGCCTTGTTCCGACCTAGGTCTTTCAAGGCTCTGTCAAATTCATCTCTCAGTAATCTCCTATTTCATCTTGGTCTACTTCCTCTTCCCTTCCTACAACATCGTCTCTAAGTTCATTTCCTTTGTAGAGCTGTTCTATGTACTCTTTCCACCTTTCAGCTTTCCCTTCTTTGCTGAGAACTGGTTCCCCATCTGAGTTCTTGATATTCGTGGAGTTGCTTTTCTTGTCCCCAAATGTCTCTTTTATTTTCCTGTAGGCGGTATCTACTTTTCCCCTTGTTATACATTCTTCTACAGATTTGCATTTGGCTTCTAGCCACTCCTGCTTAGCCATTTTGCACTTCCTATCAATCTCATTTTTTAGTCGTCTGTACTACATTTTGCCTGTTTCATTTACTGCTTTTTTATATTTTCTCCTTTCATCAATTAAATTTAATATTTCCTGTGATATCCAAGGATTTTTTGTAGGTCTTGCCTTTCTACCTATTTTGTCCTCTGCTGCCTTCACTATTTCATCTCTCAATGCTACCCATTCCTCTTCTACTGTTTTATTTCCCCCTGTTTCTGTCAATTGTTGCCTAAGTCTCCCTCTGAAATTCTCCAGAACTTCACTTTCCATCAATTTATCTAAGTCCCATCTCCTTATTTTCCTACCTTTCAGCAGTTTTTTTAGTTTCAGCCTACAGTTCATGACTAACAAGCTATGGTCAGAGTCTATATCTGCCCCAGGGTATGTCTTGCAGTTTATAACCTGGTTCCGGAATCTATGTCTTACCATTATAAAATCTATCTGATACCTTCCGGTGTCTCCTGGTCTCTTCCATGTATACAACCTTCTTTTGTGATTCTTAAACCAGGTGTTTGTTATAACTAAATCATGTTCCGTGCAAAATTCTACCAGGCGACTTCCCCTTTCATTCCTCCTGCCCAGTCCATATTCACCTACTATTCTTCCTTCTCTTCCTACTACCGAATTCCAGTCTCCCATAAAAAATAAGTTTTCATCTCCCTTAATTGTCTGAATAATTTCCTTTGGCTCCTCATATATTTCTTCGATCTCCTCCAGAGCTAGTTGGCATATAAACCTTTATTACTGTTGTCGGTGTTGGCTTCGTATCTATCTTTACAATGATAATGCATCACTGTGCTGCTTATAGTAGTTTACTCGCATTCTTATTTTCTTATTCATTATCAGTCCTACTCCTGTGATACCCCCAACTGATTTTGTATTTATAATCCTGTACGCACCTCACCAGAAATCCTGTTCATCCTGCCACCGAACTTCACTAATCCCCACTATATCTAACTTCAACCTATCCATTTATCTTTTTAAATTTTTTAATTTTCCTACCCGATTAAGGGATCTAACATTCCACGCTCCGATCCGTAGAATGCCAGTATTGTCTTTCCTGATGACAACAACCTCCTGAGTAGTCCCCGCCCGGAGATCCGAATGGGGGACTATTTTACCTCCTGAATATTTTACCCGAGAGGATGCCATCATCATATGTTCATACAGTAGAGCTGCATGTCCTCGGGAAAAGTAACGGCTGAGTAAGGGTAGCTATAGGATGGTGGGACACATTCTGAGGCATCAAAGAATCGTCAACTTAGCATTAGAAGGAGGTGTGTGGGGGTAAAAATCATGTAGGGAAACCGAGGGTCGAATACAGTAAGCTGATTCAAAAGGATGTAGGTTGCCGTTGGTATTCTCAGATGAAGAGGCTTGCACAGGACAGGGTAGCGTGGAGAGCTGCATCAAACCAGTCTACGGGTGAAGGCCACAACAACAACAAAAGGTATCCTCCGCGAATCAGCGTGCGTTGGCTTGCATATATAGATTCAATTATTCCATTACATCCACATGGCCGTCTTTCCCCTCTTGTAAAGCGCGCAGAGGTGGCGCTTCTGGCAACCCAGATCTGCTCCTTCGATGATATGCTGACCATTCTTATCCCTCGACGCTGCAAACGCATGCTACAAATTTCAACGGAGTTGCAAGCTTCCTGCAGGATGTTGGTATATGCGGTGACCAGAACTGTGGAAGAAATGTAGGCCGCGGAGATTAGAGAGAGATATCAGGCGAGGGCAGCGCTTTACTGGGCAGAGTGAGATTAATTAGCGCCGTGTAAGAGGGACAGGTCGCGGTGGGAAGCTGGCGGCAGTGCCATCAGGGGCCGTCGAAATTACGGCGGGAGTCCATTACTGGGGGAGGCGGGAGGCGGGAGGCGCGGACACTTGCCGACAATTTGCCGCTTCCCAGAAGCCGCCCGATGGAGACGTACTCGTCACGGCACGGCGCTCGCCTCATACGTCTTTGTCCCCACCTCCGGGCCCTTAAAACAAGAGGCGCGGGCGAGGTCTCCGCTACTCCCTGACGTAACGACGCGACGCCTGCTGATCCACTAACAGTGTCTTTAAGGCCCTCCGCCGCTTACAAAATACACACTCTACCGTATGCTGAACGGAGAAAAGGCTGCAGTCGTAGATGAATGCGGGAGGATGGGGAGGTTGTGACCTATCGGTTCTCACCAATAAGACTTCGGCAATACATAACTCGGGTAGTAAAAGTTTATGGCTCGTTGTCTATGTACATAAGGGTGAGATGTATGTCAGCCAACCTGTTTAAACAAGATCAATAAATTAATCTGTAGTTTAGCCAGTCTATTAATCTGCATATCATGACGTGAAAAAATATTTAAACAAACATAAATTAAACTTCTCAATAACCAACAAAGTGGAATCTATATCTATAAATGTGAATGTCTGTTCGGTGTACGTTTATCACGTCTGAATCACAAGACATAAAGAGCTAAAAATCTGTACAGTTACTGATGTCTTCCCGAGGGACGCTTTAGGCACGGTTTTATGGCGATCGGATAGCTATTTCTCTCTCTCTCTCTCTCTCTCTCTCTCTCTCTCTCTCTCTCTCTCTCTCTATATATATATATATATATATATATATATATATATATATATATATATATATATTAATGTGACTGTCTGTTCGTTGTATGCTTATCACGTCCGAACGACGAGACGCATAGACTTAAATATTTGTCTATTACTAATTTATACCTGAGGAAGGTTTTAGGCACGGTTTTATAGCGACCTGATAGATATTTAGTAATTTGAAGAATATAACGCGAAATGCGGAACAATAATTATTCTTTGAAAATTGTATTTACTCTTTGAAAATGGTTTTATTGGTTGCATTGTTGCTTGAGGGTTGATAATGATAAAAATGTGGTGTATATTGGGATGAAAAGTTATCGGTATAAAATTCTACGTGTGTGTGTGTGTGTGTGTGTCTGTGTGTTAATATTTCGTTCTGCAGCGAAAACTACAGAACGCAAACGAATGGTCTGTGTGTAATTGTTGTCCGAAATCTCCCGTTGTACATCATAGCAGTTCCATATCGATAAATATAATGGGGTGGAAGATATGGTGGTTGAAAGTCGTCAAATTATAAAAAAAATTCGGACTGAAGGCCAGCGATGACGTTTGCGACTCTATAGCAAGGAGATTACATACAGCAAAACGTGATGCCACAGACCATATCCTTTGTCTATGCGTGCTACAATGTCTTCAGCTCTTTCTCTGTAAGGATAAGCATACGAATAAGGAAATATAAGAATAAATAAATAAAGCAGTAGAAAGGAAATTTCTTTTAATACAAATAACGTAGTTTACCAGAATGCCCTAAAATAAAATTAAAATGAATTTGGACATTACTCTCAACATACGTGTTGAGATATTGCAACACAGGCTATAAGGAATAATGTATGTGTTATTTATTGTAATAATTTTATTTTTTATTTGAATGTTGATTAAAAAAGGTTGTTTCTGAAGAAGGTATTGTATTTCACTTCATCCTTCAAAACCAGTCTCATAGCTCACTACTGAAAGATAGCTTATCTATCATAATCAACCAACACGCGAGCGGAGCCGCGGTTTCAATCTAGTTTAAGATAAAGAAGAGGTCGACTCACGAAGTAATTCTTTATAAATAGAGTTTATATCTCTTTCTGGACTTGAAAATGGCGGTAAATAACTGAATATTTCCCCAATTATTGTTCATGAGAGGCACTGTTAGTATCACCCGCACTCGATAGTAAAAGTTCCAAATTGTCACTCGTAAAATTATTATAGTCCATCGAACATTTCAGTTCCTAATTAATCCGCTATAAAAGTATTTGTTATAATACACAGTTTGTCATCACACGAGTACACGATTGCTGAATTATCATAGTTCCACAGCCATACTACCGTGCATACTTTACCACTTTTCACCAGAGACAAAGTTCTTAAATCACAGTCCCGAACATTTTCTAAGTCTACATATGCCTATCTCTTCAAATCACTAGTTGTAACGCGGCTTCAGACAGCCCAGCGTCACAACCTTTCACCACCACGTCCAAGTTACGAGTTCCTTCCCAAGCGTTCGAAAAGAGTGCTCTCCCTGCTCCCAAAATTGTATCCTTCCGCGCATCCTAACGCGTCATCTTTAATACATAATTTCCCTTCCAAAATATTATGCATTTGAATATTACAGAATTAAATGCTTTGACCACCTCCCTACAAATATTGTTTACATTTAACAGACAAATATGTATTTAACAAGCTCTTTGCTCAGAGTCATTAAGCGTGGCGTCTCACTGTTAAATATACTGCCGCCGTCGAAATATAGTTACACAATTAATATTTAATTTATCATGGCTTTTTGTACAAATATATTCAGTTATTGTCCACAAATACTTATAATTGTTTATACATAAATTTTTAGCCGTCCATGAAATATTTAAGTGGCAGTCTACAACATAAAAAAGAACGTTACTAAGAAGTTAAATATAATAAAATACATACATAAATGTAATGCGCTTTGCTGAGTTCATGTTTTGTGTTTCTGTGGTGGAATCTATGTTCTAACACAAGAATATTACTACCTCAACGAAAAGCAGAATAGTAGAGTAAAACAAAGTCTATTGAAAGAATACGGAAATAACGTGGTTTGTCTTTTAAGAAAGGTAGCGTGGTACAATGTTGTCCATTTGCTTCTTAAACTGTTACTGATAAACACTACGTATAAATAATTTTAAATATAAGTCTTATAATACTATTATTATATTATACTGAAATTTGTCGGCTTTTTATCCGTAAGGGATATCGAAATTGAAATTAAGCATTTGATTCTCCCAAGGCTCCTGAATCCATTCACATAATTGCCGTATGATCATTCCCTGATTTTATATGGAGTTTTAGAATAATGTTTGTGGCTATATTGTATTTCAGTTGCAATCTGGAATAGCCGCCCTCGTCCAGCCAAGCGTTTCCGGTTTTCGAGCACATTAGGGAAATCCATGACTACTAGGTTCAAACTGGTAGCCGGCCGGTTGGGAAACCCAACATCCTGGCAAAACCCGCCTTTTGCATGGAAACAAACAGCGTCCCCCTTACAGATTAATATCACAAGGTGATGCTACTGGTGACAGTGCCCCTAAAGCTGAGTTGCTAAACACAGCTTTCTTAATAGCCCAGTCGTTCGGTACTTTTATCCGCGGCGAATTAGCTGTGGGCACTGGGGCGCCATGCTGCGGCGCGTGCGGCCGTTCGCCGTCGGGGGTTCGAGTCCCCTATCAGGCATGGGTGTTGGTGTTCTCCTTAGGTTAGTTTACCTTAGTTAAGTAGTGTAAGCTGCGGACTAATAAACCAGCAGTTGTCCGACAGATTTACAAACAACAACCAACGTGCCGAGTCCAACATGCGGCTGAACGCTCGGAGACGGCGTGACTTGTGCTTACGGCACGTATACCTCAACGAGCTACACGGCACTGAACTAGATGATAGGTTCGGAAGGAATGTTGTGTTGCTGCTTCTGTCGATAGCAGCGATGCAAGATTAAACTTATTTCTGCATACTGATTTCAGGAAGCATTTATTTTGTAGTTTTTTGACGACGTACTTTCCACGTCACTGTTTCCATATAATGCAAGGATGAAGGGTTCTCCAGCTTCAGAAATGATTTGTGGGCCACTCAAAAAATGTTTGTATAGCTTATGGGACTTAACTACGGGGTCATCAGTCCCTAAACTTACAAACTACTTACGAACTAGCCAATACTAAGGACGGCAAAAATATCCATGCCCGAGGGAGGATTAGAACTTCCGACGCGGAAGGCCGCGCGATCCGCAACGTGGCGCTCCAGACCGCTCGGCTACTCTCGCGCTGCTTTGGGCCACTATTTCGGTTTTTAAATACATGAACAAGTTCATTAATATTTTTTTCGGAGTCGATAGACACATTTTATTTTTTCTTTATTGAAGAATGCTGATGTATCACAGCCACTGAAGGCATGCAAGAATAGTATGTTCTCTTTGACTATTTTACCTATGATATTTTCTTGTTGAATATAGTCGTTTTGAATTTTTTCTTTCCCGTTTTTGAGAATATTGTAGAATGTGTCGATAGAGGCGTCAAAGAAGATAAAAAAAAAGATCTCCGTCATTAACTATTAAGGAATCAAATGCACATTCTATAGGTGTTTCAATACCGATCGACAACTGGTACGCTTACCTCAGTACCGCTTGAGGTATTGATCTATTAATGTAATCATTTTTTGTAACAATTATGCATTACATAAATCTTGAGTGAATTGGTAATGTATAACAGGATTTATTTCCTGTAATGTATTTTTCGATATTTTACAATATTTAGAAAGTTATACCAATTTCTATATTCGTTTACGCGTAATTTGTTTACCCTAAAATAATACATAAAAAATGACGTTCAACATAAAACTATTGTGTATTAGTGTGTGCAAAAAAAAACTTTTTTCGGTTTTGACTACTATTGGGTGGCGATATCTTGGTGCATTCATAACAGATGCAAATTCTTCATGTCTATCTATTTTGTTCTTCGTTCCCATTTAATTTCCATGGTGTTATAGACGGGTTCATGTATCTTTCGAAATACGTTCCTCACGAACGCACAAAATGCTTCTTCAGTTGTTGCTGTAGTTGCACAGTTTTCACAACCATATAAATGTACTGGCAGTACTAATGTCACGTACAGCCGAATCTTGTTGTTGACCGACATTATCCGGGATTTAAATAGATTTTTGTTTAGGCTGAAGTAATCGCAGTTATCGTTTGTTATTCGTTGCTGCTCCTCTTTAGTAACTTCACTTTTACTGGACAGTATGGATCCCAGGTATTTGAATTCTGTTACTCGTTCGAAGACATGTCCATCAAAAATAATGGATGGGAGAGGAGCTTGATGTCGTGAGACAACGAGATATTTTGTTTTGCTCTCATCCACTACCAGCGCTATTTGTTCCGCGTTGCTGGCCGCGGTGGCCGAGGGGACTGAGGCGCTTCAGTCACGGTCTGCACGGCCACTACGGTCGGGGGTTCGAATCCCCCCTTGGGCATGGATATTTGTGCCGTCCTAGTTCTTAAGTAGTTCATAAGTAGTTTGTAAGTTTAGGGACTGATGACCCCGTAGTTAAGTCCCATAAGCTTTACAAACATTTGAACATTTTGTTCCGCGTTGCGGAGAAATCGTGAGGTGTTCGCACTTACTTGCTCTTGGGATCGCAACATCGTCAACGAATGCCAGGATTGTGTCGGTTCCCACCATATCCATTTCTCTTTTTCGACTGGTGTCGCGACTTACTTTTTCCAAGTTGTATAGTATTGGCGGCAATGGATCTCCTGGTCGTAATCCAGTTTGAATAAAGAATGATGATGACTGATTGCCAAACTTTATTTGGCAAATTGATTCGGAGTAGCAAGCTGCTATTAGTCGGGTGTATTTAGGTGGGATGTCGATTTCTTCCTTTGTTTTCATGGCATGGAGCGGTCAATGCTGCCATACACTTGTCTAAAATCAATGAAGGCGAGGCTTACTTCCCGATCAAACCCGTCATTTTTTTCGATTACCTGCCTCAAGGTAAATATGTGATCGAGTATCCATCGTCCAGAGATGAAGCCACACTGACATGGGTCTATAATTTTTTCAGCCATGGTTTCAAGCGGTTTAAGAGCAAGGCCACAGATCGAACATTATTCATTTATTTCTGCGTACACACAGTATTTATTAATCGTAGCTGTACGGTATACACGTTCTACTGCACGGAAAGAAAAATTGAAAAAAGCTGTGCGACGTCTCGAGAAATAAACATACATTACCTTTAACAGGTACTTAGGCAAGTTTAGTTTTATTCACTGAATTTTCATGTTTTAAGAATAGCTGTTGTTTGTACAATGGGCCTCAGCCTCAAAACGTTTCATCGTGTATGGCGAAATAAATTCGCTTAAAAAATTATTAAACTCTAGACAATGAAATGCTACGATTCGCGATCATCTAAACGAATAAATTTGACTTAGCTGTGAGCAACCAATTATGGCCAATTTTTAGTACCTGCAAAATCGTTAAACAGGAACTAGTTACTTGTTTGTTAATAAATGAAATCGCTGTCCAATAGTTAAATGCTTAAATGAGGCATTATGTTTGTAGCGTAGCTCGAAGGAAGATTTCTTATGACCGAAGTGGCGCGAGTTACTACCATATTGCCTGCCACCCAAATTATCAGCTGTTCGTCTTACACACTTACTGAACTGAAGGGCCTTGACTTGCAAACGAAAAAAGACGCCCAATTTTATGGAAGTATGTCTCTTGTAATAAGCAGCCCCATACCTGTCATATACAACCGCTCGTTCAACGAACGTTCCGTATCCAAAAAGTGGAAAGTTGCACAGGTCGCTCTAATATTCAGGAAAGGCAATAGGAGTGATCCGCAAAATTACATGCCTATATCATTGACGTCGGCTTGCAGCAGTATTTTAGAACATATATTTTCCTAAAATATTATGAACTACCTCGAAGAGAACGACCTGTTGTCCCATAGTCAACACGGATTCAGAAAGTATCGTTCCTGTGAAGCACAGCTCTTTACTCACATTATGTGATGAGTGCTATCGACGAGGGATGCCAAATAATTACAGGGTGGCCACCGAACCTTGAAACCGGGAAAAAGCCTTGAATTTGAAAAAAACCGGGGGAAACCGGGAAAAAACCTTGAATTTCAGCCAGAAACCGGGATTTTTAACCCACGAGGTTTCGCGACTTTAAGAGTTAAACGATCGTTCGCGTGTATAGCCTATTGCTCATATTACACGGCCAGTTGGAAATGTACTTAATAAGTGAAATAAGTAATCCCGTAGTTTTAGTAAGAAAAAATATTTAAAAGTAACAAAATGCTAGTCGTTTTAAAATTACGGTGGGCAATATGCTCAGATCGCTAGTGCCTGCGTGTTAAATAATATTCATCGCTTCATTTTTGTGTACAAAAACATTTTCAAATGTATTTATGGGCGGTTTAAAAAGTTTTATAATTATAGGTTACGTATTCCGTTATCTATTTCTGTATTTGTCTCGAAGTGCTGTTCAACCACGCGACTCAATTCCTTGCGATGTACGTCGAAGAGACGCGATGTTATAGTAAGGCGCGACTACGAAATCGCAACTAGAATGAAAGGCCGTATTTATTTGTACTAAATTTTAGCAATTTTCGTAATTGACCCCCCCCCCCCCAGTGATACTCATGAACACAGGTCTCGTTTGTCTGATGAAAAATCTCTTCACGGAAGCATTTTGATGATTTTAACTATATGTTGTTGTTGTTGTGGTCTTCAGTCCGGAGACTGGTTTGATGCAGCTCTCCACAATACCCTACACTGAGCAAGCCTCTTCATCTCCACATAAGAACGGCAACCTACATCTGTCTGAATCTGCTAACTGTATCCATTTCTTGGTCTTCCTCTGCGATATTTACCCCACACACTTCCCTCCAATGCTAAATTCACAATTCCTTGATGTCCAAGAATGTGTCCTACCAATTTATCCCTTCTTTTAGTCAAGGTATGCCAGAAATTTCTTTTCTCCCCAATTCTGTTCAGTACCTCCTCATTAGTTACGCGATCCACCCACCTAATCTTCAGCATTCTTCTGTAGCACCATATTTCAAAAGCCTCAATCCTCTTCCTGTCCGCACTGTGTATCGTCCATGTCTCACTCCCATACAAGGCAACACTCCATAAAAATGCCTTCAGAAAGGACTTCCTTAGGCTTAAATCAATATTCGATGTTAACAAATTTCTCTTTTTCAAGAACGCTTTTCTACCCATTGCCATTCTGCATTTTATATCATCTGTACTGCGACCATCATTTGTTATTTTACTGCCCAAGTAACAAAACTCATTTACCTCCTTTATTACTTCATTTCCCAATCTAATTCCTTCAGCATCACCTGATTTTCTTACACTGCACTCCATTACCCTAGTTTGGCTCTTGTTAATGTTCATCTTATATGCACCTTTCAGCACACTGTCCATTCCGTTCAATTGTTCTTCCAGGTCCTTTGCTGTATCTGACAGAATTACTATGTCGTCGGCAAAACGCAATGTTTTTAATTCTTCACCCTGAACTTTAATTCCTTTTCCAAATTTCTCCTTGCTTTCCTTTATAGCTTGCTCAATGTACAAATTGAATAACATTGGAGAAAGGCTACAACCTTGTCTTTACTCCCTTTCCAACCACTGCATCCCTTTCATGTCCATCAACTCTGACAACCGCTGTCTGGTTTTTATACAAGTTGTAAATAACCTTACGCTCCCTATATTTTACTCCTGCTTGCTTCAGAACTTGAAAGAGTTTATTCCAATCAACATTATCAAAAGCATTCTCCAAATCTACAAAAGCTAGAAATGTAGGTTTGCCTTTTCTTAATCTATCTTCTAAGATAAGCCGTAAAGTGAGTATTGCCTCCCGTGTTCCTACATTTCTCCTGAACCCAAAATGATCTTCCCCTAGGTCGGCTTCTACCAGCTTTTCCATCCTTCTGTACATAATTCGTGTTAATATTTTGCAACCATGGCTTATTAAACTGATGGTTCTGTAGTTTTCACACTTGTCTGCACCTGCTTTCTTTGGAATGGGGATTATAACATTTTTCTTAAAGTCTGAGGGTACTTCGCCTGTCTCATACATCTTACGCACCAGGTGAAACAATTTTGTCATGGCTGGTTCTCCCAGAGACTTCAGTAGCTGTGAGGGAATATCATCTACTCCAGGGGCCTTGTTTCGACTTAGGTCATTCAGGGCTCTGTCAAATTCTTCTCTCAGTACAGTATCTCCTATTTCATCTTCATCTACATCCTCTTCCCTTCCTACAATATTGTCTCGAAGTTCATTTCCTTTGTAGAGCCCCTCTATATAGTCTTTCCACCTTTCAGCTTTCCCTTCTTTGCTGAGAACTGGTTTTCCATCAGTGTCCATCAGTGTTCTTAACTATAAACTTCATAAAAGTTGGTATTGTGATGCTTCGTTAGCATAGGCGCCGACTACGGGTACGCTCGGTCGCCCAATAAGCATACCTCAAAATACCTGAAAATTTTGGTATAATTTTTTCTTTATGTTATATTTCTTGAGTGTAATTAAAATCGGCTCTTTCATCCCATTGATGACCGGCTAGCTTTTGTAAGACACCACTCTAAAAAGATTATTTTAAACAGGTAATTGAATTCGTAGGCATTAAAATCCACGTTCACATGTGAGTGAACTGACCGTTTTCTAAATAGTCCGAATGTTAAAGGAATTCCGCTTGTTAAGTCAATATTGTAAATTGAAGGCGGCAACCTTTGTTTTAAATAACTAGAAATGAAGTGGGTTTGGTACAATACGTTGAAAATGTTTACACTATGAATGTAATTCCCGGCATCTTTTTGTCCATTGTAATTGGTCGCCACCCGAGAAAAATTACTTCATAATTGTTTTCCGGTTATGGGTCATTAACACATCATGAGGTACCTACACACGTGACCAGCAAATAAAATTTTTCGGCACTGCTTCACGCTACGCGCAACAGACGCCAAATTCGTGGGATTTCGATCGCTGAATGACGCCGCTCAGATAACTTGTGAAAGGAGGTAGATATCGGTGCGACTACTATTCAAAAACTTTTCCATACTTTTAGCTCCATTTAATTCGCTGTAATGTATGGTGTAAAATGCATAGAACAGTAAGCTGCCCGCTATCGAACTTTTTCAATACACGATTTGTAAATCAAGTGCGCAACCTTGACAAAAAGCATCATTTGCAAAAGGACTGTTACGAATTTCGGAAAGGTGAATGTTTTATTTGAAAGCTAAGATATTTTACTACCCTGTGTCCAAAAATCAGATTTTTTAACCGAATACTTTCATCAAAATCGAGTGAGGAGTGTTACGAAACTAAAAACTCTCACAGAATGAAAAGTAGACTTTTAATTTTTTCAGAGGCAAGACAAAGATTTTAAGGAAAAAATAAGATGATAAACGATGTGGCGTGGTCTTATATACCGTCAAAATTTTTTGCAACTTGAAAATCGGAAAAGTTCATTCTCCCCCTCCCCTCCTTTTCTTTCGGCTCGGCCCGGCCCGGCGTTCAGTGTGAACGCACCCTAAGCCATCTACAACTTTCTGAGATGGAACAGAGTGAAACAATCGTTGCAGAGAACAATAGAGTGAATCGAAGTCTGAATTGACCTTACCTGTGCCCACACAGATGAAGTAATTCAACGTGTTTTAGAGTGAAGTGTTTGTCCGTCATGTCAAAACAGTGTATAACTCGATATCAGAGCTCATACGAGACAGTGTATCCGTGGGTTACATGTGATCCCAAATCACAAACGAATGCATTATGCTCTTGGACTAACACAAAGATAAATATTTCTTCAATGGGCAAGAGTGCTTTGAACAGCCGCGCAAGAAACAAGAAACATAAACTTTCCATAAGCAAACGGAAGTCTGTTGCTTTCCATAATATAAGTTATATTTCACTTTCTGTTTAGTACTACAAGAATTTAAAAAATGAAACAAATTCATTAGAACAAAATGTTTTCATTAAAATTTGCTGTTGACGTTATTTTACCAGATGGCACTGGAATGCAAATGCCACACAGTTGTTGCTCCATATATGTTTTTGCATTCCCCATTTCATCTCCTCGAAGTTCAAGAAGTCGCCGACAACATTGTGCATTATTACGCATGCTGGGTCATTAACATTCACTGATCTTTTAGCTAGAGTTTTCCAGGGCAAAACTTATTTGACTGTATGGGCTCTGAAAACTTAAAACAATCATTGGGAACAATCTAAATTAAAACTTGAAACAGGTGAAAATAATGTTCAAATCCTGAAGGTAAAGTAAATCATAATACATGTATTGAGTTCTCGATCACTAGTTCATGAGATGTAACTGTATTTTAATGAATCAGGAAGTCTAGTATGTTGCATAAACAAATGCAATTCACATTAAAACGTATAGTGTTCTCTTCTACTTGAAATCAACTTAGTCCATTATACTGGTTGGAAATTTTAAGTTAACAAACCGGAATAAGTCGGAAAAACATTAGATATTCAAAAATAGTTTTCATCAGCATGTGCGGATGGTAGAGTCTTAGGAAATAATACTCAACCTGAATCGTTTGTGGGGAGAGACGGGGTGTCAAGTGTAAAATTTTAAATGGGAACCCCGACTTTTATTGCAGATTCAGATTCTAAGGCCCACATCATGTATGGTCTGGTTGATCTTTTGCGACAGATGGCGCTGTAACAGTAAGAAATACTTGCCGCACTATTGAAGAAATGTACTTAACAGGAAATAAAATAAATGAAAACCATATTCATGGTGCTTCAGAACGCTACCAAATGATACCTCAAGTGATCCCTCCCTCTCCCCGCAGTGGACAGGGCAGTCATTGGGAACAATCTAAATGAAAACTTGAAAGAGGTGATACCAAGTGATACCTTACTCCAGATTGCCCTTGTCTGAATACCAGTTATGAATTGCTGAAAAACACTTAATTGAACTAGCTGGGAAGAAATGTACATCTGGTATCATTTGGTTGGGCTCTGAAGCATCATCAATATGATTAATCTTTATTTTCTTTCCTGGATGGTACATTTCTTCAGCAGTATGGCAAATAATTCTTACCATTACAGTGCAATATGTTGCCAATTGAAAGAAAAAAATTCAAGCAAAACATACATGATTTGGTCTGTAGAATCAGAATCGGCAATAAAAAATGCGAGTTTCCATGTAAAATTTTACACTAGCCACCCACACCGCTCCCAAACGGTGGAGACAGTTCAAGTTTAGTATCATTTCCTAAGCGTCTGCCGTCCGTTCATAATGGCGAAAAGCGTTGTTGAATATATACTGGTCTATATATATATTCCGGTTTGTGAACTTAAAATGTACACCCTTTACTATACATTATGTCAGTGTCCAATCTGGGGTGGAGGGAGGAGGTCTATGGGGCTGCAGATCCCCCAAAACCATGAGGAAAATCTCATAATATGAACTGGTTCTTTTTAGATGAGTTTGAGGTACTATGCCTCAATTTTTATGAGCTCTGCCCCCCCACCCCAATACAAATCCTGGATTCGCCACTGCTTGGTGTATATTACAACATGTCATGGTTCAACTTGGATGACATGTGTTTTTAAAATATGTAACTAGTTTTTTTACGGTATAATTGTCTGCTAACCCCTTTGAGCAACATTAAGTTTCGTGAAAACCTGGAAAATAATTATTTTGACCTGGAAAACCTGGAAAAAACCTTGAATTTGAAAATGAAGATTTGGTGGCCACCCTGAATTATGTATTTCTAGATTTTCAGAAGGCTTTTGACACTGTACCTCACAAGCGTCCTCTAATGAAATTGCGTGATAATGGAATATCGCCACAGTTGTGTGATTAGATTCGTGACTTCCCGTCAGAAAGTACACAGTACGATGTAATTGACGGTAAGTCATCGATTAGAAGTGATATCTGGGGTTCCACAGGAAAGTGTTATATGCCCCCTACTGTTCCTTATTTTGATAAACGATTTAGGACACAATCTGAGTACCTCTCTTAGACTGTTCGCTGATGATGCTGTCATTTATCGAATAGTAAAGCCACCAGAAGATCAAAAGCAACTGAAAAATAATTTAGCTAAAATATCTGCATGGTGAAAAAATTTGTAATTGACCCTTAATAATGGTAAGTATGAGGTCATCCATATGACCACTAAAAGAAATCCGTCAAACTTCAGTTACACTATAAATCAAACATACAGGCTATCAATTCTACTAAATACCTAGGAATAACAATTACAAACAACTTAAAGTGGAAATAAAACGTAGAAAATATTGTAGGAAAAGCGAACAAAAGACTAAGTTTCGTTGGCAGTACACTTAGAAGATGCAACAGTTCTACTAAAGAAACTGACACACATTTGTGCGTCCTATTTTGGAATATTACCGCGCTTGTGGGATCCCGACCAAGTGGGACTAACAGACGATTTAGAGAAAGTACAGAGAAGGGCAGCTCGTTTTGTATTATCGAGATACAGGGGAGAGAGTGTCAAGGAAATGACGCGCGAGTTGGGAGTGGAAATCAATAAAAGAAAGGTGTTACTTGTTGCGGCGAGATCAATTTGCGAAATTTCTTTCACCAACATTCTTTTATGAATACGAACATATTTTGTTAGCACCCACCTACATAGGGAGATATGATCATCATAATAAGATAAGAGAAATCAGATCGAAAACAGAAGGATTTGGGTGTTCCTTTTCCGCGAGCTATTAGAAAATGGAACTATAGAGAAATATCACAAAAGTGTTTCGATGAACCCTCTGCCAAGCACTTCAATGTGACTTGCAGAATATCCATGTAGATGTAGATGTAGCTTTATTATGTGAAAACACAACATTCCTAAAATCATAATGTACTACCTTCTCTGGGGTTTATCTAAATTACTAAAAGACTCAAGAAAGAAATGTGGATGGTACAGAGAGCCGTTAAATGATTTCAAGTCCATGATGTATAGCAATAAATATTCCTTTAGTAATAAACATTGTTGATTGCAAATTGTTTTATTCTTTATTTAATAACTCGTGTCGCCCTTTAGCGGGGCATCTTCAGATTATCTGCGTGACAGAATTTACACTAAATTACAAGGCGTAATTACAAAATGGGGATAATGGGATATGGACTTATTTTGTGTTAAGACAGTATAAATGGTAAACAAAACTTACAATGCGCTCTCCGTGACGTGACACCGTAAGTTGTTTTGCGGTGTTTCTATGTTTTTTTGGAATTTTGGATTTCCTTGTAACCCTACAAATGATGGAATAACAACGAATTACAGTTGGAACATACTCAGTAAGGATGTGAGACATAAAATCGATTTTTAAGATTACCGTAATAGAAGCGGTGGTCTCTGGTGATACAAGATAAGCCCATGCTTACAATTGCGCTCACGGGCGGTGAGCGGGCGTGGTGTGCTGCTCCGCCGACTTGTACAGACTAACTAAGGGAATGCGGGTAGGGAAACATAGGAAGCCGGAGTATAAAACGGGACGGGTGAAATCTAGCTATCTGAATACAAATTTAACGAAAGGGAGGTTATTAAGCAGGACAGAAGTTTATCATTTATGTTGGTACTTATAAAGGAAAGGAATTTTATTTGAACAGAGACATCATAATATCTAGGAATGTCTGATCTTTGCATGCCAACTGATCGTTTAGGAGGTGTGGGTGTCCAAAGTAAGCACGCTTCATTATCTCAAACACTTCCAGTAAATTTAACTTCCGCCCCTTCTGCGCAGTACGTAAAATTTGCATGTTGTCAATGGTAGGTTGTTGATGTTTGGATGCTTTAGTGTGTTACGCACAAGGGGGATGTCTTTTGGGTTGGATTTTTTTTTTTTTTTTTTTTTTTTTTTTTTTTTTTTTTTTTTTTTTGTAAAAAAGATGCTCAGTAAAACTTTAAAGGTCCGGTCTGTCTGTCCTATATATTCAGCTGGGTATTCGAGACATTGTTCAAAATGTTCAAATGTTTGTTAAGCTTATGGGACTTAACTACGGGGTCATCAGTCGCTAAACTTACAAACTACTTACAAACTCGCTAATACTAAGGACGGCACAAATATCCATGCCAGAGGGGGTATTCGAACCCCCGATCGTAGTGGCCGTGCAGACCGTGACTGACGCGCCGCAGTCTCCTTGGCCACCGCGTCCCGCAATACGATTTGAATATTTGTGCCACGAAAGAGTGTAGCCAGGACATAAGAAAAATATCCTATGAAAGGAATGGGGATAAGTTTAACTTCATCGTCGTGCCGTAAATGTTTTCACATACAGCAACTGCAGTGAGCTGTAATTTTATTTAAATATTAAGCACTTGCTATGAGATGACAAAAGTCATGGGCTACCTCGTAATATCGTTTCGAACCTCCTTTACCCGCGGATGTGGAGCATCTCGACATGGCCTCAACAAATCGTGGTAAGTCCCCTGCAGGTGCACTGAGCCTTGTTGTCTATAAAGCTGCCCACAACTACGAAAGTGTTGCGGGTGCAGCATTTTGTACGAGAAATAACGTTTCGATTTTAACCCAAAAATGTTCGTAGAGCTAAGGGACCAAACAGCTGAGGTATCGGTCCCTAGACTTAAAAACTGCTGAAACTAACTTACGCTAAGGACAACCCCTCCCCTGCAACACATTTGCTTGAGGGAGGACTCGTACCTCCGACCGGAGCGGCCGAGCAGTACGCGACATGGCGCCCTAACCGCTCGGCCCTTCCCGCACGGAATTTACAGTTTTGATTGATTTCCGCATTGTGGCCACTCTCCCGCCGTTGTTCCCATTTATTAGCACCTGCAATCATCCTTGCTACTTTCAGCTCTGTAACCTCAAGGTAACCTGTATCCGCCTAGCTTCCAGTCCCATACAACAAAGTTGGTCAAAAGATAGAGCGGTGCACTGCTAACATAGTCTTGGTAGTGACTTCCGTCTTGCAGAAGAGAGTAGATCGTAGATGAGCACATACTGAATTAGCTATGCTGCACGTTGATTCCAGTTCTTTCACTGTGTTGCCATCCTGTGAGAAAATACATGCTTATGTACTAGAAAATGTTCACCTGTTCTACCTCGGTTTCTCCTATTTGGCTCTCAGTCTATTTAAATATCTTTCCCATAGACATTACTTTCGGTTTGGAAATGCTGATCTTACACCTCTGATATATTAGATCGAATCTGACATCGCAACTAAGTCGTTCACATATGAGAGACTCTTATTTTGTTTTCACATGTTGTAATCTTTCCCTGCCAGTCTACCGTTTTCAAAAAAATTTCAAATGTTTGTAAAGCTTATGGGACTTAGCTGTGTGGCTATCAGTCCCTAAACTTAAAAACTACACAAACATTAATGCCCGAGGGAGGATTGGAACCTCCGACGCGGGAGGCCGCGCAGGCCGCAACATGGCGCTCCAGACCGCTCGGCACTCCCGCGCGGCCTACTATTTTCAACATATAATCCGTTAATAGGAAGAACAACAGTGGTGATAGATTACAGTCTTGTTTTACCCTTGAAAATACTGTGAACCATGAACTCAATTTACCGTCAAGTAACTGCTGCCTGACAAACTGTTTATATGTCCAATGTTACTTACAACAGGTTAACAGATTGAAAACCACATTGCACAATTAGCTCAACAATTACACTGAAAACATAATTTGAATAATCAAAGTGCTCATTATCTGTAAAGATACACTACACATATATGTGAGCATTATACAATTATATGGAAGTTGAACTATGGACACAAAATTGGATAACTTTGGTACAATCAAAATTCGTACATGTCTTTAAAAGAGTTTCTTTTTTTTTCGAAACAGAATGTGATGAATCTCAAAATTTTCAAAAGGTACAGTGCAGAGTGACACTGACAATAAAAAATTAAAGATTATTTCAAAATGTATAGAATAAGTCTCCTTTTTTAAGAACGAATGGAACTAGCGCAAAACTTTCTTAAATATGAGTAGCCCACATATTTAGGAAACAAAAATGCATTAGAAACCAATGACATCAGAATTTAAATCACTGTCTTGATAAATTCAGTCTGTGAATCATATCCTATAAAATTTAGGTACTTAACACAACCATTTAATTGATTCCATAATTTCGTAGTAGAGTGGCCGAGCGTTCTAAGGCGCCTTGCTGCGGAACGCGCGGTTTCTCGCCGCCAGAGGTTCTAGTCCTTCCTCGGGCATGGATTTGTGTGTTGTCCTTAGGTTGGTTTATGGTAGTTTAAGTACTTTGTAAACCTATGGAGAAGATTAGATTAATACTTGTTCCATATATCATAAATACATTTCGCAATGATTTGGAACGTATCAGTTTAATAAATGGTGTCTATACATGACAGTTAATATTTTAAGGAATTTTTTATTCTTATTTTTTATATATTTTTTTGTTTTGTTTTGTTTTAATGCATTTCTTTAGCAAAATTACTACGTTTTATCAAAATTTCATCTGGAGTGTAGGAGTTGCCATGCAGAAATTCTTTTAATTCCTTTTTAAATACTAGCTGGCTATGTCTGACTTTTCATGCTACTTGGTCAGTGACCGAAGACTTTTTTCGCTGCATAATTCACCTCTTTCTGTGCCAAAGATGGATTTAAACTTGAATAGTGGATATCACTCTTTCTCCTACTGTTGTAGCAATGCACACTGCAATTACTTTTGAATTGTACAATTCTGAACATAGCTGATTAACAGCAACCGTGACATTGGAAAAGCTGGTTAATGTGCATGTTGGAGAAAGGAGGTTAATTAGGGCTCCTCTACATTCAAACCAACATGCATATCAGCCAGGTAAATCATGTGAGACAGCTCTCCACCAACTCGTTGGGAAGGTGGAGAAAATACTAAACTTTCAGGAAATAGCCCTCTGTATCTTCCTGGACATCGAGGGGGCTTTTAGCAACACGACCTTCGATTCCATGGTTAGGGCAGCAGAGGTGCATGACCTAGGGACCACTATATGTAGGTGGACTAGGGCCATGCTCAGTGGAAGATGAATGAAAAAATGGTAATCAACACCACTAGGGGTTGCCCGCAAGGAGGAGTTCTTTTCCCTTTATTGTGGAATCTAGTGGTGAAGGATCTCATTGGAGAATTAAACTCTAGGCAGTACTTTTGCCAAGGATACGCAGATGATCTTGTCATAGTAATACTTGGCAAATTTGCTGACACAGTAAAGAATATGGCACTAGGTGCGTTGGACATTGTGCAAGACTGATGCAGAAAACGGGATCTGGGGGTTAGTCCTAAGAAGACTGTTGTTGTACCATTCACAAAGAAGCATATCCAAAATTCAAGTTGGAATCTAAAGCTTTTCAATGAAGCGCTACCTGTGAAGGGGACAGTGAAATATCTAGGGGTTACCTTAGATGAGAAACTGACATGGACCCCTCACATTAGGAATATTTGCTCCAAGGCAAAAGGTACTCTGGTAAGTACCAGGAGATCTAGTGGTAAAAATTGGGGCCTGAGCCCCAAGGGTATGCACTAGATATGCACCACGGTGATTAGACCCAGGATCACCTATGGGGCGGTCGTGTGGTGGAAGAAGGTAGAACAGCAGGTTGCTGCTAAGGAGCTTGGTAAGGTGCAGAGATTAGCCTGCTTAGCCATAACATGCGGAATTAGCAGCACACCAACTGCTGGGAAGGAAACCATGTTAGATATGCCTCCATTACACCTTTGGGTCAAGATGGAGGCAGCGACTGGTGCATACAGGCTCAAAACTGGCAAAAACTGGAACTCTTTGGGATATCCAGAATCACACACTAAAATAGTGAGTGAGGTAAATATAGGAAAGGTTGGGGAAATGCCAGCCGACTATATTATAACCCCATACTGCTTCAACAAGCCTTTCAATATAACAATTGGAAGTAGGGAGCAGTGGGAGAAAATAGTTCGACACCGTACGGGGGATATTGTCTGTTTCACTGACGGGTCAAAATCAGACCAAGGTGTTGGGGCTGGGGTATATGGGGTGCAGCCAAGACTGGAGGGCGTCATCTCTCTAGGAAAACTGGCCTTAGTATTCCAGGCGGAAATCACTGCCATCAGTGCGTGTGTGGAGGAGAAATTGTGTAGGTGCTACAAACATTGTAGCATCTATATCTATTCAGACAGCCAGGCAGCCCTGAGAACACTGGCAGCTCCTGCAACAAGGTCTAAAATCGTTGCAGAATGTCACAGGGTTCTGGTGGAGCTAGGGGAAAGCCATAGAGTAAACCTATTATTGTCCCTGGCCACTCGGGCGATCAGTGGCAACGAACATGCCGACAGATTAGCCAGGATGGGGGCAGAGACTCCATTTATTGGACCGGAACCTGTCCTGACAATCACCAAGGCAAAGATCAAATTGGAGCTACGTAACTGGCTCAGAAAACAGCACCTAGAATATTGGACCAAAGTCTATCAACAAAAACATGGCAAGGTAATGATGCCAAAGCCATGTTTTAAAAGAAGCTCTGCAATCCTGGACCTGAACAGGAGAGAGATTAGACTCATGGTTGGCTTGCTGACAGGCCATGGAAATTTAAAAAAACACCTACATACAATGAGAATAACAGAAGAGGACCCTAAATGTAGGATCTGTGATGACGGTGATGAAACTGCATCACATCTAATCTTCGAATGCATTGCATTGGAGAGTAAAAGGCACAGAACATTTGGGGCAATCAGACCCGAAGAAATTGTGTCTAATAAAGAACTGGCAAAGGGACTCCTTGCACTGTTCAAGGGCATTGGTTGGCTTTACTAGATATACAGGGAGCGATACTGCACAATAAACGTAGTTTCGGTGCGGGCAGTGGCGGGTTGGACCAAGACTGTTTTGGCTTCCCTGAGAAAATCAAATCAAATCAAAACAGCAACCGTAATCCAATTTTTAACAATTTTGTCAATCAGCCAACCGGTCGCGTAATTCTTAGTTTCTTGATCTAGGTTTCGTTGCCACTAAGTTACCATGAAGTTGTCCTTAGTGGCAACGAAACCTGGGTCAAGAACCTAAAAATTACGCAACCGGTTGGCTGATTTACAAAATTGGTAAAAAAACTTTTGAATTGGTTAGGTTTGCTGATAACAAATTCATAAGTGAATATATTTATATATTGTGAAGCTACAGTGAAGATCCATAGATCCTTAAATAAATGTCTGCAGGATGATCTTGGGTGGACTCCAGCAATTATTCCGAAATTATTCTGATTTCACGTTTTTGTGCAATGAATACTTTTTTGCTCAATGTTGATTTGCCCTAGAATATGAACCCACATGAAAGCAGTGAATGAAAATAGGCATAGTAAGCTAATTTACTGAGATGTGTGTCACCAAATTTTGCAGTGACCCTGATGGCGTAAGTAGCAGAAACATTCCAGCAGATTCTTCGAAAAACTTACGGGTATGCAGGCAGGTATCAAATTCGATGTCGGCCGATATTTCGGCAGGAGACCACCTTGCTATTTTCGAGGCGACATTGCAGTGAGGAAGGAACCCGTAACGATTTTTAAAACCTCGGTTGTCATTGAGTAAACAGTAAAGACAACTCACGCCGAGCAAGCAAGCACACAGAGCCGATACGACCAAAGATGAAAAGGTCAGTGAGAGAGCAGGATCCCATGCGGAATTTAAGTAAAATCCTCCACCTCTATTCATAAGGTTGTCTCCTAGTTTTATTTCAATCGCTTCCTTGATAACACAGTTCCAGTAGCCGGACATGCATGCCAACTTCCGAAGTTGTTATTCGCCAGGAGAAATTAAGGTATCACATTTCAGCAGATCCTCAATGTATTTCTTTTAATTCAATCCCTCATCAATGGATACGCCTACAATTTTGAATATTCTACCTTAGCTTCAGATTTCTGTTCACAGTCTATATTTATTAATGGTGTCATGCAGTTTACTGTATGAAACTGTATTACAGGGTTTTATCAAAGTTTGAGAGTTTATTTGTAGAGAACTACTTAGTAATATTCTGAAAGTCATCAGTTACAATTTCATCAGTTAATTTCTGTTTGTCAGGCGTGATAGCTATACTTGTATCATCAGCAAAAAGAAATTAGCTTAGCAACTTCGTGAATATGGCAAGTTGTTAATATATATTAACAACAGCAAAGGACCCAAGACTGAAGCTTGTGGGACCCCATTTTTGATAGCTCCCCAGTTAGAGGAATTCTCTGTTTGTTCTGATAACCAAAGAAGTAAAGTCTCATAGCTTAACAAACAATTGATTTTTTTTCTTTTTATTTATATATTTATTTTATGTTCATTTATTTTCTTTTCTTCCGGAATCACGTGGGAAATAACTGTTCTCCCGGTGCACTGTCGTATTAAACTTTGTGTATGCGCCGCTACTGCCATCTTTATCTGCGCTTATCGCTGTCCAATGTCTTTCGTCACTCCAGTGTACATCTACATCAACGTGGGATACTCTGCAAATTACATTTAAGTGCCTGGCAGAGGGTTATATCGAACCACCTTTATACTATTTATCTCCCATTCCATTCTCGAATAGCGGGTGGGAAGAAAGAACATATGAATCTCCCCGTTCGAGCTCTGATTTCTCGTATTTTATTCTTATGATGTTTTCTAGCTATGTAGGTAGGAGTAAACAATATGTCTTTGCATTCGAAGGAGAATGTTGGCGATTGGAGTTTCGTAAGTAACCCACGCCGCAGCGATGAACGCCGTCCAGTTTAAGTCTGAAGTAATTGTAATTCCTAGATATTTTGTGGATTTTACGGCCTTCACTTTTGACTGATTTATCTTGTAAACAAAGTTTAACAGATTTATTTTCGTACTCATGTGGACGAGTTCACACTTCTCATTATTTAGAGTCAATTGCCAATTTTTACACAATACTGATATGTTATTGAGATCGTTCTGCAGTTGGTTTTGATTTTCAGATGATTTTACTAGACGGTAAATGAAGGCGTCATCTGCAAACAACCTACCGGAGCTGCTTAGATTTTTCCCAAATCGTTTATGTAAATAAGGAAAAGCAGAGGACCAAAAACACTACCCTGTGGAACGACCGATATCAGCACTGTTTTAGTCGATGCCTTACCATCGATTACTACAAATTGTGTCCTCTCTGACGGGAAATTCCCTACCCAGTCGCAAATTTTGGGCGATACACCATAACCACGCAATTTGCTTAAAACCCGTTTGTGAGGTACGGTGTCAAAAGCCTTCTGGAAATCAAGAAATACGAAATCAATTTGAGAACTATTGTCAATAGCACCCGTCACTTCGTGCGAGTAAAGAGCTAGTTGCGTTTCGCATGAACATAATATCATCATTTTACAGACCTTTCTTAATTATTCCGAAGTTCATTTCCGTCCATGCAGTACAAATGCTGTGACGAGTGTGCTCAAATTGCAAGTTCCCAGAAATGAGGTTTCGTAGCTGCGCCTAGAGGTTTCGACACGCCTGCGGCTTATGCAACAGGAAGGGAGCGTTGGGGGCAGCGTTAACAAAGGCGAGAGGCCTGCGCGGCGCGGCGGGCTGTTTGGAAGTGGCGTGTGAGCAGCCAGGAAGCCGGGCAGAGAGCAGAGAGCGGGACGCGCCTTCCTGCCCGCTTCCCAGAAGCCGCGGCCAGCGACGCGGGGCCCGCGTCACGGGACCGCGTCCGCCGGAACTGTGCTGCCGGGGCGCCAAGCTACCAACCACGCCGACACACAAGCGACCAGCTCCCAGGGGCGCCGGCAGGGGCTGCACTTGAAAACACACACAAAAATATGGACAAATACAATTTTATTTTTGTAAAAAAAAAGCAGTCAACAATCCGAAGATTGGTTTGAACACCATAGTGCTTTGCTAGGCATGGTCCTGTTTGGAGATGATATGCCGTTGCCTTCCTCCGACCTTCGAACTGACTTACCCAGCCAGTTATAGGGGGACCTACAGTTTAACGTGGGTTCCGAACCACGGTGCTACTCGGTATTTTTCACATGAGGAATACTGCCAGAGGGGAAAGAAGTGGAAAGTGACAGATAAAAATCCTTGGATCTGGCGGGGATCGAATCCTCGACCTTGGGATTTGTAGTCTGGCACTATACCACTGTGCAACCGAGGCGTACTTTATTATTGCTCTATAATCTCTATACATAAAAGGCAATGTCCCGACTTACTGACTCCTCATTGCCCAGCCCAAACCACTGAAGATAGAAACTTGAAATTTTTGGAGGGTGTTGATCTTACTCTGTAAGCGTCATTTAAGAAGCAATTTTTCGATATTCCGTCCGTAAGGGAGTGAAATAGGGGATGAAAAATACGTAGATATTTAGGCAATTTTGAAGCTAGAGCTGCAAAAATTGTTATTTGTGTAGTTGATTAGAATTTAAAAAATACGTGTTTCGGTCTTTTTGGAAATTCGACCATCAAGGGGGTTAAATTGGAGAGGGGGAGTTTTTCGGAAATATGTTGCTAATTAGGCAATTTTGAAGTTAGAAATACAAATATTCGGATTTGGATTCGGGGTTCAAATTTAAAAGACACGTGTTTCGGTATTTTTGGAAATTCGTCCAATAAGGGGGTGAAACATGATATGCAACAATTGATTTCCAAAAATATGGTGCTGTTAACTCAAATTTCAAGCTATAACTACGCAACTTAAGATATGGATTCTTCATCAGGATTAAAAACGAACAACTGGTGCAGTCCAACCAGCCTACGTATACGAAGCAGCGGGGGTTCAGCTAGGCTATAAGGCAATGTCGCGACTGACTGACTCATCATTGCCCAGTCCAAACCACTGAAGATAGAAACTTGAAATTTGTAGAGGGTGTTCATCTTACTCTGTAGGCGTCATTTAAGAAGCGATTTTTCGATATTTTCTTCGAAAGGGGGTGAAATAGGGGATGAAACGTTTTTGAAAATTAGTTGCTATTAAGGCAATTTTGAAGCTAGAACGGCAACAATTGGTGTGTGTATTGTCGGTTAGAATTTAAAAAATACGTGTTTCGGTATTTTTGGAAATTCAACTTTCTAGTGGGTTAAATTGGAGAGGGGATGTTTTTCGGAAATCTTTTGCTATTAAGGCAATTTTGAAGCTACAACCACATAAATTGGTATATGTTATCTTGGTCAGAATTAAAAAGATACGTGTTTCAGTATTTTCAGAAATTTAATCATTTAGGGGTGAAATAGGGGCTGAAACATTTTTTTTAATACGTTGCTACTAAGCCAATTTTGAACCCAGAATTACAAAAAATGTTATTTGCATGCTTGGTTGGAATTTAAAGACACATGTTGGGCTGTTTTTCGAAATTCAACTATTAAGGGTTGCCCTAGGGGGTTACAAGTAGTAAAATTAAATGTTCAAATGTTTGTAAATCTTAAGAGGCTTAACTGCGGGGTCATCAGTGCCTAAGTCTTACAAACTAATTAAACTAACTTAGACTAACTAATGCTAAGGACAACATGCCCGAGGAGCGAATCGAACCCCCAACGGCGAACAGCAGCGCGCACCACAGCACGGCGCCTCAATACGCACGACCATTCCGCCGCGGCTTCAAGTAGTGTCACAACATTTCATTATGATAGTACTTAAGCTATATTTTTGAAAATTTTTATCAAGAGGGAGAAAATTTGATGCATACCAACCAGCCTACATATGTGAAGCAGCGGGCGTTAAGCTTGAAAGTTTCTCGCTTCTCCTTCTCTCTTACAAAATTTCCGTCTGCTGTGTGTTTGAACCTGTTCTAGCTGAATGACTATGTACAACCTTATGTTAATCTGACTGCGTATTTTTAACTGTATTCCTTGTAAATGTAAAGGTATTGCAAAACCTATCCGACTGCGTAATGTCTATTATAATGAGACACAAACTGCAATTGTTTCTGTATGAAAATGTAACAAAGTTAACTGTCTGAAAATTACTGATAATAAAAATCACCGTGTTAATAATTCTGGCCCTACAAACTTGTTTCTGACTGAACTAACAATTTTAACGGAATGTAACGAACACAATATTTATCAATGCAATCTGACTCAGTGCAAACACTTGTTAACCTGAACACTGTATGAATTGTCCTACCCTGAAATCTGTAAATCATACTGAACTGTAAGCTTGACAAAAACTGATTCTTTCTCACCTTAACTTACTGCATAAATCTGCGCAACACTAAACTGCTTGCTGCTGTACTAACTACTGGAAAACCAACTACAGAAAACATCTATGGCACTTTTAATAAAAATGTGAGGAGGGATAAACTGGTAATCTGTTTAAGGAACTCGAACTAATTATTAAAATGAAATATCTGATTTATTTTCTAACTAATGTAACTTCATGAAAATTACTAACAATGTCATGTTTATGATTTTAAAATCTTTCAGAGAAAAATATAACTCAGATATTTAATCTGCCTACAAAATTATTTTTAAACAAAGATAAACATTTCTTTATGTTAACAAATTTAACTCGATTTTCACAAACAATGTTCAAATGTTCAAATGTTTGTAAAGTCTATGGGACTTAAATACGGGCTCATCAGTCCCTAAACTTACAAACTACTTACAACTACTTACAACTAAGGATGGCACAAATATCCACGCCCGAGGGGGGATTCGAACCCCCGACCGTAGTGGCCGTGCGGACCGTGATTGAAGCGTCTCAATCCCCTCGGCCACCGCGGCCGGCTCACAAACAATGTTACAACAATACCATATTTCAAGAACACTACCCATAAAATTCCTATTTAATAAAAAACGCAATTTCAAAACTAAACTGTTACATATATACATGTGGCGTCTGTTCCGAAAGAACAGACGTCACTTCTGATCCTGCAGCTGTTATTACTTAATATTCATAGAATATATGACATCAACTGCGATTGGGCAAAGTTGAAAATGTGTACCCAGCCGAGATTCGAACCCGGATCTCCTGCTTTCTAGGCAGTTGCGCTGACCCCTACACCATTGGGGTAAACTATTACAATAAATACTTTTCCTAACACAGAAAGGGGTCCCTAGCATGAATCGTGAGACCACAAGCTAACAACAAGATCTTTCCCGACCGTTACTGTTACCATCAATTCAGCCTAACAATGCGAAGTTGTGCCATAGAAACATGCCAAGTTTTTCATGAAAAACTTTACCTTATAAAAACTTCAAAATATCGTTTCTCCAACGTCATCTATACCTTTCGTCTCCATATCTTAAACAAACAGCTTGGCTCAGCATTCAAGTCTCAAAATCTCATCTCCTCGGCTATCCCGCCGGAACCACAACTGCACACAACCACGGTCCCCACGCTTCTGCGATCTCATCCGCGCGCCTAGCAAAGTCTACACTCTCAATAATCACAACCTTACTTCCCGGCAACAATACTATCACCGTCTCCAATATCGATAGTACTGCCATCGAAAAATAAGCCTGCAACCAAAGATAAATGACCCATGCCTGACTAGCTTGACACTGGTCTCAAATTCGCGGTACATTTGAATGTGAAAAGTATACCTTCCCATAGCAGCTATCTTACAAGATAGTATAAAATATAATTATTTCGGCGTAAGCTTTGGTGCAAATTACTGTCTAAATAGAAACCTGAAGCGGCTAGGCTGTTGGCCAGAAAGTTCAGTGTTCAGTTTATGTGGAAAAAGGCCAACAACACTCAAAACATCAATAGAGGCGTGTGCCAAAGATTTATATTCAAATACCGGTACTTTTCTCGCGTGTCTTCATACAGAGGCCTTACTATAGATAATTATCAGATTGCACTGGTAACAAATTAAGAGTATAATTCTAATCGACAGCATTTCACGAGGAGAACACAGTGGCGTCTTTCGGCTGTCATACCTATTTTACAAGTTAATACGCATTGTGCGTCAACTCGTCGGCATAGTTCAAATGGGTGTTTTATTGTATTTTATTGGTTTCGGGTACTTTTCCCATTCGGCCAGATCAAATGTTCAAATGTTTGTAAATCTATCGGACCAAACTGCGTGGTCATCAGTCCGTAGCTTACAAACTACGTAAACCTAGGTAAACTAACCTAAGGACAAACACACACACCCATGCCCCAGGGAGGACTCGAACCTCCACGGCGAGCAACCGCGCGCTCCTCAGCGAGGTGCTTTAGACCGCTCGGCTTCTCCACCGCGCCTTTGGCCAGCTACTCGCGCGTACTTAATCTAAGTGGGACAACCAGAGACGAAGGAATCGTCTGTGGCCTTTTACAGAGAAACATGCCAGAATTTGCCTGGAGTGAACTTGGGAAACCACGGAAAACCAAGATCAGGATGGCCGGCCCCAAATGGGTCAGCGCCGACAGAAATCGGTAAACGTTTTGTTGAATTCGAAACCTGCCACTGTCAACCTTAGCATCCTAATAGTGTTGAAACAGGCTTACATTTACATTTATTACTACAATCTGGATCAAGTTTGTCATTTGGACATATACGTTTCTGTACTACACTTCTACGTCATCTCATTACTTTTGTCCCTCATTTCTAACTTAAAAGTTTTCCGGAAACGGAAAATTTCAATATTTTGTCAGCACTAAGCAAGTGACAGACTTTTTTACCTTTTAATTCTTCTCGGGTGCCAAGACTCTTAATAGTTATAAAATTATATACTCGATAAGAAAATATAATGCTTTACTCTCTCATGATAGCTTTCATATTAGTTGGGTTTGTCTGCAGCTTTAAGAATTTAACCGTTTCAGTCCTGAATTACTTTAAAAATAATATAAAACATATTATTGCACGTTTTCGTGTCCTTAAGACCCCATCTATTGTATATTTGAGGAAAATTAAACGTTTTCAAACTTGGTTCCAAAAATAAAAATAGCAAATAAATTGGACAATGGGTCTGAAAGGCAGTTAAGGGTGTGACATAAGAAGTCAACAGTTATATATATTTTATGAAACTTATATCGTAAAGTGAAATTTGTGCAAAAATAATAAATTAACACACAAAATAATTTCAACGAATGATATCATGTCTGACGCACTCCGCAACGGATCAGCCATGTTGAATGAGTTTCATTGTAGCACGCCATTCTGGTAACAGAAGCCAGCAACAAGCACGAAACTAAAAGCGACAGATGTCCAGTAAACAGTCTAATGGGTCTCAAAGTAAAGCGCATCCGTATAGTGTACCAAAATTAATACAAAGTCGGTGTCCAGTACAATGGACACCAAGACTGAAAGGGTTAAGACAGACTACTATGTTACTCTAATTTTTAACCACAAGCTATATTGTGTATTTGTCTTCAACCTTCTTTTAATTTTTTTACATAAACACTGTTCAGCTACGTCTTTTTAAAATATTACGCTAAACAACTAGCTTATCGCCGTGCGGGAGTAGCCGAGCGGTCTGGAGCGCCATGTTACGGATCGCGCGGTCTCCCGCGTCTAAGGTTCGAATCCTCCCTCGGGCATGGATGTGTGTGTTGCCTTTAGGTTAATTTAACTTAGTTTAAGTAGTTTGTAAGTTTAGGGACTGAAGACCAACGTAGTTTGGTCCATAAGAATTACAAACATTTGAACAACTAGCTTGTCACAAGAGTTCCAAAATATTATACACTAGATTCTCGTCAAACTGACCCTGATTCGCACCATTGAGCAATACGTGTCCTACGAAACAAAAATACGTCTTCTCACAGTCTGCTAAAAGTCCTCTATAGCTAGACAGTCGTTTCCCCTCCCCAAGAAATCAATACCTAGTGACACCTACGGTATTGCAGGTCGAAACACCCCCCCCCTCCCCACGAAAACAATCCTGGCGGCGCCCATGCCAATTCCCGTCAAACGCGGTTAAATATTTTATAAGGTAATTTGTATGGCCATCTACAGTGCTACTATGAAAATCGCGGTGAAGTGCCTGTTTATCAAGCCCCCACAATTTCGTAAAGCAGCGTTTTTCAACCTTTTCAAATATGCGACCCTCTTCTAAGTAAAAACATTCTGGCAACCTCCTTCCAAATAAAAATATACTGGCAGCCCCCTCCTCACAAAACGTAAAAAAAAACCTATGTTATATCAAACGAAACAAATTTAATCTTCTTTCTTCTGCCACAGCTTTATTTTATATTGTTGGACGAGGTTTTTTGTATATCTTTTGGAATGGAACATAATCCTACATTCATATGATTTTTGACAAAAAATATATTTTGCTTAACGAGTGTTTCGCTTTTCAGGCACGACACAGAAGCAAATTATGCTCATTGAAAAAAGACCCCAGTGTATTGTGAAACAGTAGATTTTTCGAATTTCATATAATTACTTATTGTGAAATGTTATTCTATCTATCGATTGGTTCCTAAAAACTGTTTTCAAGCTTTGTGGTTTTTTTATCATTAACTGTATTATAAAATAATGTATGATCTATTTAATTCATAATGAGTGTCACACTAGGAACTCTATAATTGTAACATTAAGAAAATTTCACTTAGGCATACGTTTTTGTATAACTGTACCCCCAGTTATTCGATGATGCAAGCAACGAGCTTAAATTTCATAGAGTGGCTAACACACGGGCTAGCAACTTCCTTAAACTCAGCCGCCATATTTTTGGTGGTAGACTTGTGAGAAGTTTGTCTATCGTATGTTGTTGTTAGGCTTAAAGTGTTGTATTTAGTATATATTGCATTTAGTATATATTGTATTAATGTGTATTGCCTGTAAAATTTTTGCTGCTAAAATATGCCTAAAGTGTGTTCAGCACTTAAACGCACAAATCGAAGTGGTAATACGACAAGTACTACGTGCAAGAACACTAAATGTTTTCCCTTGTTTGATCTCTGTTTATACTCAAACAAAATTCCTGACTAATCGCACTTAGCTGCCCCAAGAGTAATCTTCAGATGACCTATCCTTGAAAGACGACCGTCTGTCGTTTTCCATATATTTTTGTAAAGTTTAATTAATTTATTTAATGTTGCTAGATTATCATTTTGTGTAAAGTTATAATTTATTTAATGTTGCTAGATTATCATTTTGTTAAAACATGAACCACACTCTTTTCAAGGCTTGAGGAATAGCATTTTTATTTCATGTGCTAAAATATTAGTTAATATTACTAGGTTTTTATTATTTCATTACGTTAATAATTTATTATTATATTAATTAATGTGGCACAAGTACGGCTTCTCCGCTACGCCACTGTCGCTGTGAGAATGTGCAGTTGTTTTACTTTTACGTGGGTGCGAGGATCTATGGCTGTCTGACTGTGGGGAGTGATAGCTCGCTTTGCATCGTTCTCTCTGGCTCAGATTCGATAGGTTATTACACCATTTGGTTACAGGCTGGTCAGAGAGCCCTCTCTTCCGCGCGAATCTCGCACTCCGTCCCCATCACCGCTGTTTCTTGAATTTTCCAGCTTCCGGTGGCTTCCCGCGTCTTGTGGCCGCTCGGTCTGGTCATTCTGGGCTGGTCGTCTGTTGAGGTAAGGTTGGTTCTGCTCTAGTTTTTGGAGACGGTAGCGTTTCATTGTCAAGCACGTTTAACTTAGATTCGTGAACTTAGAATCATTTTTTCGAATATTTTCTCCAATCGTGTGTGGAAATGTGTTCTTGTTTTTCAATTCAGTGATTTCCAATAGATGAACGTGGTGTGTGAGATTCTAGTTGCAGTTTGATAACGGCCTGATATGTTAAAACCTTTTGTGATCATGTGCCGGTGTATGAACTCTGTGTAAATAGTTCCTAGCTTTGTGGGGCCCGAGTTTTAATAGGTGATATGTTCATTTTTGTACAGTACATGTAAAAATTTTCTCATCGTTTCCTTCAGTGAGTGATATGTGTTCCACGTGGTTGGTTCATAGAACAAAGCCTTCACCTTCCATTCTTGTTTGTTCCATGCCCATCACTATGCTGGTATCCTTCTGATTTCCACTAATATTTCGCGATCTTCTCTCCCCGCTTATTTTAATTTTTCGGTCTCTTCTCCGACTGGTAGTACGCACTCTGTCTTTGTCACTAATTCTCTCTGAGCCTTGTAGAACCTCCTTCACTAGCTTCCTTATGTAATTCTAAAAATTTCTGTGGGTTGCATGCTGTAATTCTTAATTTTATTTTTCCGCCTTTGTGATTATTTCACTTTTACCGGTATTTTGAGACTGGACTTCATCCGTCTTTGTAATCGCCCTCTATCGCGTGTAGCTGCGTTTCTTCCACATCTTCATGTAAATCTAAACATTTCTATAGCTTGCATGCCGTAATTATTATTTTTATTTCTCCGACATTGCAATTATTTCATTTTTGTGGTTCTTCTGAGACAGGACCTCATCCGTCTCTGTAATCGCCCCCTATCACGTGTAGCTGTATTTCATTCTCTTCCTTATATAATTCTAAGCATTTCTATGGGTTGCATTCTGTAGTTAATTTTCTTTATTTTTCGGAAAATGAATTTATTCAATTTTACCGGTTTTCGGAACCACGTTGGTCCGAGTTCCGACTTCCGGGGTTTGCAGCTAGTTGCGTGAATTCACGCCACTTCTCACATATAAAACCAGTACCTAGATCGATTTCTAACAGACTGCAACTTAAGAATCCATCGTGATTTTGTGTAATGAATTCGATTTTCAGCCACTTCACCTTGAGTGGAGTGCGTTCATGTAACGTAGCTGTGTGTCGCTGTTAGTGTGTTTGATCGCGGTCCAATTCAGATGTAATTAACTTAGCTATACACACGCACCATCTCAAAATAGACACGACAGACCAGAGCCAGGTTCAAAGTGTTTTTGTATATTGTGTTTTGTGCTACCTCTGACTTGCTGAATCCCGCCTACGATAGCGGCGCCTACTTCCGTCTCGTCTCAGTACGCTGATTCTGGTGAGTTTCGCTATGGCGTTGCGTGTGTGTGAGAGAATGAGTGTTGTTTGTGAATCCTTCCCCCAGTAGCGTTAAATCATGTATAATTTAGACTGGGCACCGTCCGCATTAATCCATGTAAGAGATGCATTCTTATTGTATCAACAAAATTGGTTCCCCATTTTGCTTGTTTTCTATCTGAATGAACAAGTTTAAGTTCAGCATAATCCGTAAGTTGCCTATAAATTGTAATCTTAGAGCACCTTCCCTCTTTTATTTAATATTGTTCTTCACAAGTGCTGAGAACAAGATCAGAAGCAATGTCTCTTATGTCTAAATTCCATTTCGCCATAAATGTATTCTTAGCCACCTTTCTAAGATAATTTTAATTGTGGTGGCTTGCTTATTAATGTCTGTGTGTAATAACTGTGAGCTGCTATGTATATTGACCACTGTAGTATTAACTTCCTGTTATTGAAGTAATTTGAAACGAGTCAGTTCTCAGTTTGGGCCAGGGAACAACACTTTATAGCAGGGAGTAAGCAGTAGTTCCCACGGAACTCATTTGCTAATTTTAGTGATAAATCAAAGCTCTTATTTCGTACAGTGGTCGACTTCTATCCTGCAATTCCCTTGAAGTACATACCATAAAAATGCTTCGTTTTCTACCTAGTGTTAGTGTGTTTTTGATATATTTCTTCTTCTGTCGCTCATGAGGTTCCACACTTTTGAGTATCTACACCTTGTTTAAAAATATTTTAATTTGTAATTGACAATACTTGATCGAGCACAGTTTGCATGCAACCAGTGCAAAGTGTGGAAGCAGTAGTGACAGCCAGAAGTTTTTCACTTGTATAGGTCTGTGTTCTTTGCAACAAATATGTACTTTTTTCAGCGCGTCAACAACGAAAGTAATGAATGATACGTTATTTCAGTGTGCAATGCTGTTGTGGCAGCTGACCCAGGCATATTTTTATTGCAATATTCTGTTGTCACTTTCGTCTTTGTACTGAAATTTCACGTACCACACGTTACTTGTTCCAGCATAGGAAAAACGAAAGTTATTAACGACACCTTATTTCGACGTGGAATGCTTTTGTGGCAGATAACCTAGGCGCATTTTAAACTGCAGTATTTTGTTGTCACCTTCGTCTTTGTACCCAAATTTCGTTCACCAAAATTTACAACCAAACCCTTTAACAGTAATTTTAAAAGTTTGTAAATTTAATAGATTTAGTAAACACAAGATAAGTTTATATTAAACTTTATTAAATCAGTTGTTACAACACATTAACAGAAGATGAAGGCGGTACAGGCCAGCAGTCTTGCGAGCTACTTTTGGACACATTCTCCGAAAACTGTCTTGAACAGTTAAACCGGCAACCCAATCACAATGGAAATATTTTAGACCTGTTAGGTACGAACAGCCTGACCTTATTAACGATGTCTGTGTACAGACAGGAATTAGTGATAATGATATCGTCAGAGCGTCAGTGGTGCCCATAGTTCATAAACCAATCAAGAAGGCTAGGAGCATGTTTTTGTTACAAAGAGTCGATAAAAAATTGTTATGATCCCACTTAGAAAATGAATGGGCATCGTTTAGTTCTGGTACAGTGGATGTAAAGGAATTGTGGACTACATTTAAATGCATTGTAAATCAAGGGTTAGAGAAATTTGTGCCAGTAAAGACGATTCAGGATGGAAAAGATCCACCGTAGTATAATAATAATGTTAGAAAGCTGCTGAGAAAGCAAAGGCTGTTGCACTCTCGGTTCAAGACAGACACGCAAATGACGGTAGTCAAAAGTTAGTAGAGATTCGTGGGTCTATAAAAAGATCGATGCGCGAAGTATACAATAATTATTACAGCCATACCTTATCAAAAGGTCTTTCCGAGAACCACAAAAAATTCTGGTCTTATGTAAAATCGATAAGTGGGGTTACTATTGTGTAGAATGATATAGTATTTTTGCGGTATTTTTAGAACTTAAATTTCGAGTACTTTTCACCATTTCTCATATTTTGTCTATAAAATGAATTTTTAAGTGGAATAAAATGTATGTCATATTGTTCAGCATTTGATTCATGAACAGTATCAGTAAACAGTTTTATAGTGTCTCGAACAGAGAGCCGTAAAAAAATAGTGTATCTAGAAAATGCCCCAAATTTGCCGGCTGCACTATATCGATTTACGCCGGCTTCGATACGCTGTGTTACATGCAAAAAGTCCGTCCTTTAAGGGGCCCAATAACATTGTCAAACCGTCAATATATTGACCGACGGAGGGCGCGTATTGGCGTATTGTCAATACTTAAAATATTGACGAGAAGTATTGATGGACACCGAAATATTTTCAGCATTTTAATAATATTGAGCGCGTGAGGTCGAATATTGACAGTTTGAAAATATTCGCTTTTCAGATGACGCAGCTTCATCAAACAGCCACAAGGCGCTTGTGTGCTTTGCTTTTGTGTTCATTCTATCGCCACTATGTTTTCATATCGTCCACGTGTGTGTAGCATTTTGTTCTGCTTGTTTATGCGCTGTTTGTAGGGGTTTAAAAATGAGTAGAACTATGACGATAGATTTTATTGATTGATACCAACGAAATGAAGCCCTATGGAATCATTGTTCAAAAGAATATTTGGACAGAAATTTAAAAAAATGCAGCATATGAAGAGGACCTTGCAATATATCGTTCGTGTTACGCCGACGTTAAAAAATTTCTTCAAATATAGCATTTATGAGAGCATGCGATATGTCTCACCAAATTACATACAAAAAACGTAGTGTATAGAATTTATCACCTGAATATACTCCTGCAGGGTACATACAATGGCTTCACAGGTTTTCATCACGATTTTGCTGATAGTATTTGCAGACATCACGGCATTGCAGACATAATTCAGACATTCAAATGTTCTGCCTGTCGCAAATTACATTATCTCTCATCGACTCCGATTGCCTCTCTCATTGCAGTATTTTGTTTCTGTCTTTTATCCCGTATCATCGACGTAATATGCGGGACTCATCCAAAAGTAATTAATGAAATTCTCGTACCAATTGCCTTTAGATTCTCTGGTTTGCAAGCAATAGTTAAAATAAGCGCAGCTTACACTTTCTTCTGGAAGAAACATTGTGCAACCAAGTTTGAAAAAATAGTTGATATTATTGATGGTATGAGGCGGCTTCAATGTATTGAAGGACTGACAAACTAGTATTGTCAATAAATATTTAATGTCTCCCTGTTGTTGTGCAAGTCACGTAATTTTCAGGGTTACATCTCTGTAGAACAACCAACCATGGATTTTAAACATGTCCAGTCGATGAAGTTTAAGTCCTGGTGATATCCCACACTACTGGCTTAAAATTCACACCGGAGGTTGCAAATAAGTACGAAATATTTATTTCACATGTACACGAATCATTAGGGATGCGTTACGCTAAGTAATATACGAACCCAAGAGACATTATGAGATGCAATTTTTCCTGCTATAATTATCGTTTTTAAGCATATGAAGTGACCAAAAATATCTAATCTTTTGTATGCTACGAATGAAGATTGCGTTAGTAAGAATAGCTGTATGTGTCACAAAACATACTATCATATTGTTTTAATTACTCTGTCTTTACTCTTCACCTGTTTACTGTTGGTGGTATTGTAACTTGTGACACGAACTAGTTTCGCTTGCGACGTTTTTAAGCAATATGTCTCTCTGACCTGCAACATTTGTAGTGCTTTAGAACGAACTTTGTTGTATGTCTGTATCAAATTATGATGAAACTTAAAGAAGCAATACACAATGTCAATTTTCATAGAAAAAAACCGAACTAATAAATTTTCTCGATTATATGTGTATCCGTGTGAGAGGAGTGCTCGCGATTCTAATTCTGTGCCTGGAAGGGAAAGAGGGGGGGGGGGGGAGAGAGAGAGAGAGAGAGAGAGAGAGAGAGAGAGAGAGAGAGAAATATAAAATAGGTGGCAGTCCGGTTTTTCTTCCACAACTGCTGTGCCGATCGCAGTCTTTTGTTACTACACGCCGCACTGACATAGTCTGGGCCAGCATGACGTTGAATATGTCTTGTTTGTGATTGTCGTTGAACTAAAATGGTTCTTCAGCATTTAATGTTTGACATCTATGTTCTCCACTTACATGAATTTTTCCACGACGCTAAACAAACAACAAAAAACGTCGTACTTTCGTCACTGTATTTATTTCACGCTACAGTAGCCACTAATTTGAAAATATTGTGACGGCCGTTTGTTGAAAAGAATTTCAATAACTGGCCGTTGCATAATTCCTGCACCTATAGATTACAACTTGCGCGCAATAAGAGAGAATAACTTGATTCGGAGAAACGTTTCTTTATGTAAAGATTACCTAATGAGCTGATTTCGTTTTCGCTAAGGTTTCGTGGACCGCTATGGTTCCATGGAACCGCTGGTTTAGATTTACCTAGAAACTATGCAATCAGTTGCGTGAAATTTGAAGCCAATAAGGCCTCGGAAAGAAGCACGAGTGTGTTTAAACGAGAAGCGCTTTGTGGCAGCAATATCATATAGCTCGTCGTTAGCTTAGCGACTTCGTGTAGATGGAGCCTCAGTTCGGAGTAAAGTGTCGCAGCAACAGCTACCTCACTTCTATTAATTAGTGGAACAATTGAAAAATCCACCCACATGCTTTTACAGTGGGTCTACAGTATTATTATTATTAGTCGTAAAGCTCTCAAAATGAAAGACGCTAAGATGGTTCACTTTTGCCCACCAGTTTTTCTTTCTTTGAGAAAATTTAACTCTTCTTTATTCGCTCCATTTTGTTCCGGTTCTCGAAGCTCTTGTCTCTGGCTTAATCTCCCATCTTTCAAGTTTTATTCTAAATTTGATTCTTCTCTCAATTTCTTCTTTGGTAATTTTGGCTAATTCATAGCATTTTTTTTAAAAAACATTTTTGCTCCATTCTCCTCTATTAAAGAGGGATGCTACATATATTATTATTTTTTATCAGTCTGTGATCGGAAAGCCTCATTACGTGGCCATAGAATTTAAAGCTTATTTTCCTCATGTCTATCTCTGTGTTAGAATATTCTTCAGTTTTTGATGTTTCCTGTAATCGGTATCTATTTTCAGTCAATCTTACTCCAGAATTTTCCGTAATTATTGTTTCTCTTCTTTCTTTAGATTCTTCCATGTTTATTTTCCTCATTAGTGACTTGATTACGCTGGCATATAACATTGTTGTTTTAATTACTGTGTTGTAATGTCTAGTTTTTGGTATTTAGCGATAAACTCTATTTATTGTAAAGATTCTGCACTAATCCGAAGCGTCTACGAGCATTTTGCATTCTTTCCTATTGTAAATATTTTTCAGATCAAGTTTCTTCTAGATATTTAAAGTATGATACCTTTCAATTTCTCCGTATTTAGTTTGTAATTCGGAAATTTCTAGATTTTTTGTTCGAAGCACAATCTTTTCAAAGAATATTTGCAAGCCAGCTTTTCTGCATATTCTTTTCCTTTCTACCTTTTGTACCACCATAGTCACGTCTCTGTTTCCCTGCTGACGTCTCTTTATTGTGTCAAGATAACTGTCTCTACAGCGGACAAATCCAAACAGTCAGCTTTTCATTTTGAGGGTATTTTTGCCTTATATCACAACACACTAAAAATAGTATGTAATATAATTATTTAGTAGGATTTGTAATTTAACGCAAACAAACGTTGTGAATGATATGTTGCGCGTGTGTGAATTTCTATGGGTTTGGATTAAAAGGAGAGTAATTATTTCCGTGATCATGTTGTAAAAACTTTCCGTATTTACTCGGCTGTAGTAGCCCACCGCTTAATTTTTTGAGGTGAAAATATGAAATTTTAAAAATCCCGTAAATTCTTTTATGTGTTAGTTGCATGAAATTCGGCAGCACTAATTTACGTGAAATTCACCAACATTGCTTGCCTCTGGCTCCTGGAACGATGGTATTTTTTACGACATAACAGTAACCACCCTCTATTCCAGGGCCGGATCTAGGAATTTTACTCGGGCGGGATGGGGGGGGGGCAGCAATCTTAAATTTGTCGCCCCTTTATTTCACACTCTACCCCAAGAAAATCAACAATTTTTTACAGTTATTTAGGTAATATATATCGAAATGAATGTCGCCATCTCATAATATTAACTTATTTTATTGACAAAGTAAGATCAAAAGAAAAAAACTAATATAAATAATTGTTTTTATACTTAAATAAAGCGTGATTACTCATTCTAAAATGATAAAAGATAACGCAAATAATTTTAGGTTTATTATATTTTTAATATTTTTAAAACTTATTTTGCCTAAGCTTTTGTTTCTGGTGTGAACAATTTGTGTTTGTTTCTCCAAAGCCTTTATAACTCAATCAGTTTTTGTAAAAAGCTGCAACCGCCCCTTACGGGACACCTACTCTTGCTCCTAGATTTTAATTTTACACAGATATGTTTTCGTAAGAATACCCACCTTTTGGTTGAAGCCACAGAGATTAGATGTAAACGATATGTTGTTATGGTCTTCAGTCCGGAGACTGGTTTGATGCAGCTCTCCACCCTACTCTATCCTGAGCAAGCCTTTTCATCTCCACACACGAACGGCAACCCACATCCACTTGAATCTGTTTACTATACGCGTCTCTTGGTCTCCATCTGCGATTTTTACCCCACACACTTCCCTCCAATGCTAAATTTATCATTCCCCGATGTCTAAGAATGTGTCCTACCTAGCGATCCCTTCTTTTAGTCAGGGTATGCCAAAAATTCCTTTTCTCACCAATTCTGTTCAATACCTCTTCATTAGTTATGCGATCTACCCACCTAATCTTCAGCATTCTTCTGTAGCACCATATTTCAAAAGCCTCTATTCTCTTCCTGTCCGCACTGCTTATCGTCCATGTTTCACTCCCGTACAAGGCAACACTCCACACAAATGCCTTCAGAAAAGACTTCCTTACCCTTAAATTAATATTCGAAGTTAGCAAGTTTCTCTTTCTCAAAAATGCTTTTCTTCCCATAGCCATTCTGCATTTTATATCCTCTGTACTGCGACCACCGCTTGTTATTTTACTACCCAAGTAACAAAACTCATCTACCACCTTCATTGTTTCGTTATCTAATCTAATTCCTTCAGCATCGCCTGATTTTCTAAGAGCACATTCCATTATTTTTGTTTTGCTCTTGTTAATGTTCATTTTATACGCTCTCTTCAACACATTGTCCATTCCATTCAATTGTTCTTCCAGGTCCTTTGCTGTCTCTGACAGAATTACTATGTCATCAGCAAAACGCAATATTTTTATTTCTTCCCCCTGAACTTTAATCCCTATTCCAAATCTTTCCTTGCTTTCCTTCACCGCCTGCTCGATGTACAAATTGAATAACATGGGAGAAAGGCTACAACCCTGTCTTACTCCTTTCCCAACTGATGCTTCCCTTTCATGCCCCTCGAGTCTAATAACTGCGGTCTGGCTTTTGTACAAGTTGTAAATAACTCTCCTTTCCCTGTATTTTACCCCTGCTGACTTCAGAATTTGAAAGAGTGTATTCCAGTCAACATTGTCAAATGCTTTCTCCAAATCTACAAAAGCTAAAAATGTAGGTTTGCCTTTCCTTAATCTATCTTCTAGGATAAGCCGTAAAGTGAGTATTGCCTCCCGGGTTCCTACGTTCCTCCTGAATCCAAACTGATCTTCCCCGAGGTCAGCTTCTACCAGCTTTTCCGTTCTCCTGTAGATAATTCGTGTTAAAATTTTGCAACCATGACTTATCAAACTGATGGTTCTGTAATTTTCACACCTGTCTGTACCTTATTTCTTTGGAATGTGGATTATTACATTTTTCTTAAAGTCTGAGGGTATTTCGCCTTTCTCATACATCCTACACACCAGTTCAAATAGTTTTGTCATGGCTGGCTCTCCGAGAGACTTTAGTAGCTCTGAGGGTATGTCATCTACTCCTGGGGCCTTGTTCCGATCTAGCTCTTTCAAGGCTCTGTCAAATTCATCTCTCAGTATAGTATCTCCTATTTCATCTTGTTCTACTTCCTCTTCCCGTCCTACAACATCCTCTCTGAGTTCATTTCCTTTGTAGAGCTGCTCTATGTACTCTTTCCACCTTCCAGCTTTCCCTTCTTTGCTGAGAACTGGTTTCCCATCTGAGTTCTTGATATTCGTGGAGTTGCTTTTCTTGTCCCCAAATGTCTCTTTTATTTTCCTGTAGGCTGTATCTACTTTTCCCCTTGTTATACATTCTTCTACAGATTTTCATTTGGCTTCTAGCCACTGCTGCTTAGCCATGTTGCATTTCCTGTCAATCTCATTTTTTAGTCGTCTGTACTCCATTTTGCCTGTTTCATTTACTGCAGTTTTATATTTCCTCCTTTCATCAATTAAATTTAGTATTTCCTGTGATATCCAAGGATTTTTTTGTAGGTCTTGCCTTTCTACCTATTTTGTCCTCTGCTGCCTTCACTATTTCTTCTCTCAATGCTACCCATTCCTCTTCTACTGTTTTATTTCCCCCTGTTTCTGTCAATTGTTGTCTAAATCTCCCTCTGAAATTCTCCAGAACTTCACTTTCTTTCAGTTTATCTAAGTCCCATCTCCTTATTTTCCTACCTTTCTGCAGTTTTTTCAGCTTCAGCCTACAGTTCATGACTAACAGGTTATGGTCAGAGTCTCTATCTGCCCCTGGGTATGTCTTGCAATTTATAACCTGGTTCCGGAATCTATGTCTTACCATTATAAAATCTATCTGATACCTTCCGGTGTCTCCTGGTCTCTTCCATGTATACAACCTTCTTTTGTGATTCTTAAACCACGTGTTTGTTACGATTAAATCATGTTCCGTGCAAAATTCTACGAGGCGACTTCCTCTTTCATTCCTCCTGCCCAGTCCATATTCACCTACTATTTTTCCTTCTCTTCCTTTTCCTACTACCGAATTCCAGTCTCCCATCACAATTAAGTTTTCCTCTCCCTTAACTGTCTGAATAATTTCCTTTAGCTCCTCATATATTTCTTCGATCTCCTCATCATCGGCAGAACTAGTTGGCATATAAACCTGTACTACTGATGTCGGTGTTGGCTTCGTATCTATCTTGACAATGATAATGTGGTCACTGTGCTGCTCATAGTAGTTTACCCGCATTCCTATTTTCTTATTCATTATCAGTCCTACTCCTGTGATACCCCAACTGATTTTGTATTTATAATCCTGTATTCACCTGACCAGAAATCCTGTTCATCCTGCCACCGAACTTCACTAATCCCCAATATATCTAACTTCAACCTATCCATTTCCCTTTTTAAATTTTCTAATTTTCAACTCTGACAACCGCTGTCTGGTTTTTGTACAAATCGTAAATAACTCTCCTTTCCCTATATTTTACCCCTGCTGACTTCAGAATTTGACAGAGTGTATTCCAGTCAACATTGTCAAAGGGATCTAACATTCCACGCTCCGATCCGTAGAATGCCAGTATTGTCTTTCCTGATGACAACATCCTCCTGAGTAGTCCCCGCCCGGAGATCCAAATGGGGGACTATTTTACCTCCGGAATATTTTACCCGAGAGGATGCCATCATCATATTTCCATACAGTAGAGCAGCATGTCCTCGGGAAAAGTACCGGCTGTAGTTTCCCCTTGCTTTCATCCGTTCGCAGTAAATGCATGGCAAAGCCACGTTTGCTGATGTTACAAGGCCAGCTCAGTCAATCATCCAGACTGTTGCCCCTGTAACTACTGTAAGGCTGCTGCCCCTCTTCAGGAACCACACGTTTGTCTGGCCTCTCCACAGATACCCCTCCGCTGTGGTTGCACCTACGGCACGGCTATCTGCATCGTTGAGGCATGCAAGCCACCCCACCTCGGCAATGTCTGTGGTTCATGGGGGTGGGTAAACGATATACAGTTTCAAAAGACGTTTGAGATTCGACAGATGTGTGTGTGTGTGTGTGTGTGTGTGTGTGTGTGTGTGTGTGTGTGTGTGTGTGCGGTACGTGCTCCTACTAAATTTAATGAGTGATCAGCACATGGTACAGAAGAGACATCGTCATGTGTCTTATTCTGCAAAAATAAATAAATAATAAAAAATAATAAATAAATAAATAAAATTCTTTAATATTATGTAGCCAGTTAATTCTTCTCAAGTATTCTTTGAGCTTTCCAGTCATGTTTCCCCATTATCATAAAACTGTCCTCTGCAGTATTTAATGTTCAACCCTACAACTTTTTACAGTACCTCTTGACTAAGATCTACTTCTGTTTTGTCTCTTAACTACAAAAATTTCAACAACTTCTGAGTCATTAACTTGACATAACGAACTACTTGAGTCATCTGCTCATTGATACTGATATCTGGAGTGCAATCAGACATAAGTGAAAGGTATTTAGGATCTACAGTATCTTTAATTATGCCTTAATTTGGTGACAATTATGTCAAAGAAGCTCATCTTGTATATTACTGGAAAAATAGCTAATCTTCCCTTTCGAAGTGCTAACGATGGGGGAAACTATAATATAGTACGAGATGGATGGTATTTAGAAATTTGCCACTCTCTGGACCACCTAAATCACCAACTTATTTTGTTTCTCTTAACGAACTTCCTTGCTTTGCTGGAAAAAGAACAGCATTAGTAATACAGTGCACACACTGCTCTCCAGTATATATAATATTAAGGTGTCGTAAATTCCTTTGTTTGTACATATTAAATCAACGAGCAGCGTAGCGTGGCTTGCGATAACTCCAACAGAAAAACTATTTAATTGATCATATTCATAGAATATATGACATCAACTGCGAATGGGAAAAGCTGAAAATGTGTACCCAGCCGGGACTCGAACCGGGGTCTGCTGCTTTCTAGGCAGTTGCGCTGACCACTACACCACTGAGGACACAGTGATCACCGCACCTGCAAGGACTACCTAAACACGCCTCCCGTCAGACACAAATTCCCAGCTTTACCCTGCCCACAGTACTCAAACCCGTAGTTTCAGAAACTAATTCCCGTAAGAGTAAGGGCTTCAAACTTCCCCACCCCTCCCCTCTAACGAAAAGATCATTGCCCGTCATAGTATATATGTATACACCTATGGCGTCTGCTCTTTCGGAACAGACACCACATGTATAATACTATTTATTTGGTTGCCTGTTCCGTCGTAAGGACGGATAAAGTGTTTTTTGCTTGATCTGGGCTAAAATGTAAGTTCAAGCGTAGGATTCATTGTCTATCAACTGAAAAACAGCTAGATTAGGAACCCTTGACACAGATTGAAGGTAACACGATAAAACAACAATGCTGCATTTCCTGATTTAACTACATCCCGCTACACCAAGAGTGGTATTCTTTTAATGGATATTCGAAGCCTGCGCGGGAGTGATCAAATTTGTTTAAGCTGCTATGCTATGGACTGCGCTGTCGCTCCCGCATGAGGTTCGAGTCCTCATGCGGGCGCTCCCACCGGAGGTTCGACCTCGCGCGGGCACTAGTGTGTGTGTGTGCTGTCCTTACTGTAAGCCACTAGAAGCAGAATCACATAATTATATGAGTTTAAACCGGAACCCTGTCACTATCTGTTAATACTTATTCCTTATTCATGATATATATCTTTCGGCAGAAGAACCGTCGTAAAGTGTCTTATTCTCAAATGTTCAAATGTTTGTTAAGTTTAAGGGACTTAACTGCGGGGTCATCAGTCGCTAAACTTACAAACTACTTATGAACTACCTTATACGAAAGACGACACAAACATCCATGCCCGAGGCTGGATTCGAATCCCTGACGGGGAACGGCCTCGCGCATCGGAGCATAACGCCCGAATCCGCTAGGCCACTCCGCCGCGGTTGTCATATTCTGCGAAACGTGTTTTCCTTTAATATTATGTAGCCTAGTATTACACAGATATAATTTAAAAAATTATAATTATGGATGTTGTAGTACATAAGGTATTCAGAAGGTCTGTTGTTTTGCTGTAACTGTTACGTTATATTGCCGTATCTCACACATTCCTCTTACTTCATTTTTCTGGGATACTGATGTGTTATTTTCAGCTAGGGATCTGAAAATATCCCTGAAAAAATTAAAAAATAAACCAATGTACGAGATGCAAGAATTATGCGCAACAACAATTGCATTTTATTTAGTAATTCATTAGTTTCAACAAAAAAAGGTAAAATGAAATTAACGCCAACAAAAGTGCTATCTTCCGACTACAATGGTTTAAACAATATGAATCCAAATGATAAGGTCACCTTTAAAAAGAACTCAAAACAAGAAGGCTGCAATAGGCAATTCTAATCACCTACATTTAACGGAATAACTTTTCATCTATAGTATTACAAAGCCCTCTGGTTCTTGTCAAAGACAATTGTGTGGATATTATATAATTCTTCACTCCGAGGAGTGGAGCGGGCTGTTTGAGATCCGGCCCATAAAGAGTCGCGGTTCTATTCAGTCAATTGTCAGACAAGCTGATAGTGGGCCAAAGGGGGGTCCCGATTCTGTATGTGGCCTGTGACAGACAAAGAAGAGTCCAGCGTTTGTATGATGCCTTGCTTGGACGTCCACCCATGCACAGACTGGTCACTTAGCAGCCCACGACAAACTGTAGCATGGTGTGGACCAATATCAACCACCCGGCCCTACCAATGGGCGTCGCGGCCACTTGGTACATTTCTAGTAAATGACACGCAGGCCACCAACCAGCGACTGGCAGCTATCCGTCTCCGCGCATCAGCGGACTGTGAGAACTGCGCCGCACCCGACACTCGTGAGCACCGCTTCTTGTGTCTCACAGGTGTGTGGTCTCTGTGGGTGCATGGCGGCGCTGATCAGCAGGACGACGGCGGCGGCCAACCCGGTCAGCTGGGTCTCGGCCTCCGACATCAGTATTTTCCCACGGACCAAACAAAACGCCACCGTGTGGCTGCTGGCGCACACGGTCTGTGCAATCATCCGACACAACATCAACGCCGCTGTTCCGTTGTCAGCCTACCTTTGGAACCAACACCTCCAGGTCCAGCGGACCCGAAAATACCATGATGTGTTGGCAGTCTTTCTTGCTGCCCCTTTGATTCACGAACCATTGGACTTTGACGACATGTTATCTTAAATTTCCATAATTGGCATGAGAGATACTATTTACTGTTAGCTCCCTTGTCTCCTGCAATAGAGTGGGTTCCCATATGTTAAAAGTCGACCACTGTACGTAACACGGGCCTTGTTTTAGCACTAAAATTAGTAAATGAGGTCTGTGTGAACTACTGGTTACTCCCTGCTATAAAGCCTTGTTCCCTGGCCGAAACTGAGAACTGACTCGAGTCAATTACTTTAATAACAGAAGGTTAATACTACAGTGGTCAATATGCATAGCAGCCCACACATAATTATACACAGAAATTAATAAGCAAGCCACCACAATTGAAGTTATCTTAGAAAGGGGGCTAAGAAAACATGGCGCAACGGAGTTTAGATATATGAAAGAATGGCATCTGAACTAGTTCTCAGCACTTGTGAAGAACAGTATTAAATAAAAGAGGGAAGGGGGGGGGGGGGAGGATTCACAAACAACACTCATTCTCTCTCACACACGCAATGCCACAGAGAAACTTACCAAAACAGCGTGCTGAGACGAGGCGTAAGCAAGCGCCGCTATCGTAGGCGAAATTCAGCAAGTCTTACCTCACCAGACGCCCAGGACCGAATGAATCGCCCTGCGGCCGCCATGCCGCGGGAAAACGCGGGAAGCCACCGGAAGCTGGAAAAACCACGAAAAAAGCGGTGGTGGTGAACCGAGGGACTTGCCAACCAGCTCGCAACCAAAGGGTGTGGAAACCTCTTTGGTAGTATCAGCAGCTATCGATACTGAGCCAGAGAGGACGATGCAAGGCAAGCTGTCACTCCCCACATTCAAACAGCGATAGATTCTCGCACACACTTAATCGTAAAACAACTGCACATTCTCACAGGGACAGTGGCGTATTGGAGAAGCCGAACTTATGCCACATTAATTAATACAATAATAAACTATTAACATAACAAAATAAGAAAAACCTCGCAATATTAATTAATATTCTGACACATGAAATAAAAATGTTATTCCTCAAGCCTTAAAAAGTGTGGGGTACAAGTTTTAACAAAATGATAATCTAACAACATTAAATAAATTATAACCTTACAGAAACTATACAAAAATATATGGAAGACGACAGAGGTCGTCTTTCAATGTTGTTTATGTTATTAATTTTCTTGATGTGTTTGTTGTGGATAGGTCATCTCATATGAACTTCCTCTCGGGTAGCCATTGGAGTGTTTGGATTAAATTTAAAAAACTTTTATTGGAGGACTTCCTTTTCGTTTGCATATTGGAAGTGAGCATATTACCCTGTTCTTTGTCCCTGTTTGAGTTTATGTTCCATCCCTTACAGCTGATCGACGTCCTGTTCTACTTCTGATTATTTTCTAGGCGTTTGTTGTCAGAGAATAACACAGTTCAAAGTTTCCAAGGATAGTACCTTGTTTTTATGTTTCTCTGTGCAGATTGCATTAATTTTCACTTTGTTTAGGAAAAAGAAGTCATTCAGTTATAAAAGGTTTTCTCTAACTGGGTTGAAAAAAAGGTTATTGTTAGTTTAGAGTTTTTTTAAAGGGAGAAAACATCTTCCTTTATTTCTATTTGTTTCATTTCGTTCTAGTTCGTATCTAAATTCTGGTATGGGTTTAGGTTTCCTTTTATAAAATGTTCACCTATCACAAGAATATTGCTTAGTTTGTTTCACTTTTAATGCACAGGAGAATGCACTTTCTTTCCTTTTTTGACACTGGAGTCATTATGCTACAGTTTCTTTAATTTTCCCTTAATTTACAGATTGGATGTGTTAGGCTGGGTTAAAAATGAGGTTGTAGACCAACATATAAACAATCAAAAAAAAAAAATAAACAAAAGAAAAAATTGTAATAAGTGGTAAGGGCTAACCACTTCCGTCATACACCTTACAACGAAGAAAACCTCCACATAAAATGGATTATCGTGGGAGCACGAGTGCACTCTGGACAGTCAAAGATCGTACAACCGAGTCTCTCTCGTAAAATTTTTATTATTATTATTATTATTTTTCTCCCTTTTTTTAAATTTTTTTCTTTATTTTTTTCCCTGCAAGGCTAAGAATTAGATACAAGACCGACAAAACTACGATTTGAGTTAGTTACGTCAGTGCATTCCTCTTCCAAAGGTTAAAATTAACTGCTTTGACGCACATATTTTCGTCACGGAACAAATAACCATATACGTTACTCGTGCACCCGGGAGTACGGTATACTCTGCGTCGAATTGGTCGTGAACTAGGAGGCAGCGTATTATTATATTACGTTAGCGAAATTACAACTTCGAGTCCCATAAATATTGCTCATCAACCCAATGAGTAGTTTCCTGTTCGCAATGTTAATTCCAGCCATTACTGATACGATATCCCTTAGATCCATGGGTAAAAGGCAACATGAAGCTTAGACGTTCCTAGATTCCGATCTAGACACAATGCCTCACTGCAGACTGTCAACGAAATCTTGGTTATTCGGAATAGATTTACAGTGGTGGCGAGCGGGAAAACGGCTACGTTTTCGGGATATAGTTGGGAAAGTGCAGAACGTTTGTCGGTTCTTTTATTCTTTGTTGTTGTTTGATGCAGTTCTCCACCCTACTCTATCCTGAGCAAGTCTCATCATCTTCTCTAAGAACGACAAACCACATTGTACTTGTCTCTTCGTCTCCCCCTGCGATTTTTAACCCACACACTTACCTCCAAGCCGGCCGCAGTAGCCGAGCGGTCTGCGACGCGCCAGTCACAGTCTGCACGGCCCCTACAGTCGGGGGTTCGAATCCTCCCTCGGGCATGGATGTTTGTGTCGTCTTTAGTATAAGGTAGTTCATAAGTCGGGGGGTTCGAATCCCCCCTCGGGCATGGATATTTGTGCCGTCCTTAGTCTTAGCTAGTTCGTAAGTAGTTTGTAAGCTTAGGGACTGATGACCCCGTAGTTAAGTCCCATAAGTTCTACAAACATTTGAACATTTGAGTTCATAAGTTATTTGTAAGTTTAGTGACTTATGAACCTACAGTTAAGTATCTTAAGCTTAACAAACATTTCAACATTTTGAACTTACCTCCAATGCCAAATACACTATTCCTTTATGACTAAGAATGTGTCCTACCGATCGATCCTTTCTTGTATTCAACGTATGCCAGAAATTCCTTCTACCTCCAATTCTGTTCAGTACCTCCTTATGACTTACGTGAGCTAATCTTCAGGTTTCTTCTGTAGCACCACATTTCAAACGTCTTTATCCTCTCCCTGTCTGAACTATTTACCGTCCATATTTCACTATCGTACAAGGCAACACCTCACACAAATGCCTTCAGGAAAGACTTCCTTACACTTAAATTAATTTTTGAAGTTAACAAATTTCTCTTTTTCAAAAGCGCTTCTCTTCCTATTCTTTATTCTATGTGTTCCGCTGGACCTAATTGAGGAGCAAGTCGCCTTGGCCATGTAACGAGTCAGTGCATGAAATTGTAACAGTAATATATAAAATAAAATTTATGAGAATCCTATGCATACGACAGTATTAAGCATAAGCAAACACAATAAACAATGTGACACAAAAATAGGTTTTGTTTTGTTTTTAATATTCCAAGAGCTCTTCGACATAGAAAATTCTTCTGATTAGACTTGAAAATATATGGATTACTACCAAGACTTCTACATCTACATACATACCCCGCAATCCACACAAAGGTACGTGGCGGAGGTTACTCAGTACCAATACTCTAGTTACTTGCTTTCCTGTTCCATTCCCATACAGAACGAGGGAAAAATTAATGCTTGTATGCATCCGTACGAGCCGTAATCTCTCTGATCTCATATTCATGTTCTTCACGCGGAATGTAGGTTGGCGGCAGCAGAATCGTTCTGCAGTCCGCTTCAAACTCAGACCCTCTAAATTTGTTCAAGAGTGTTTCTTGAAAAGAACATCGCCATCACTCCAGCGACTCCCATTTCAGTTCCCAAAGCATTTCAGTAACACTCGCGCTGTGATCGAATCTACCAGTTGTAAACCTAGTCGCCCGCCTCTGAACTACCTCTAGGTACTCCTTTAAATCGATCTTCTGAGGATCTCAAACACTCGAGCATTACCAAATCATAAAGCAGAGGTGTGATACTTTAAAATCATGATCTATTCAGTAAAATACCAAACAAATAAACGTGGGGAGACCAAATTAAGCACACACCTTGTACAAAGCTGGATTAAATCATATAATTATTGCCCATATTAAAACTGTTTCTGCTCTTTATGAATGTGGAGGTAACATGGGAGAAAATTTTCAAATACACACTGGGTAGCTGAAAGCACATTCATTCATTCACAGACGCATGCATAAAGCTGGGCGGTACATTACAATCCTGGAACACATGAAAGCAACGGCGAAAGGAAGCGTGGGTGACGTCTTGACGAGTTGGCAGGTGTCTTGATCACAAATTTTTAAATACACTGAGCAATAAACGATGTTCAGGGAGGCAGTGGCTCACTATTCTTAAGTACCATGTGGGAGGCAGTAGCTCAGTATTCTTAAGTACCACGTGGTGTGTGACCACACTGAATTTTATAGCATTTACAAACAGGAGTTAATTTAGAATAAGCAAGTAAAGCACAGGCGAGAGTTTCTATAAAAGAAAGCTAGTATTAACAATAGCATGGTTGAACGCCAAAGTAACGACCGTTACGAAAGCATGTGGTGCAATAGGTCTTACAAGACAGGAAAGACAGAATCAAATCAGAAAATCTGAGAAATATTTAGCATAGTTGAGGATACAGAAACGACGCAACACACTAAGTTTGCACTAAGGCTGAAGCCACACACGTGTATTCTAACTTGAGCAAAACCAGACACACAACATCACTGGAATGAAAATGCAAATAATAAATTTACACTCATTTTACTCGCTCCAGAGCAGGGAGGACGATAATTAGTACTGCCACAGCCAGTATGTATACGCCCTGAGTCCTTGAAATTGCTAATGTGTTGCTTGTTGTAAGTCGCCGTGAAGGTGCCGCCTACCGGACAGAAACGGGTTAGCGCTTGGTGAAACATAGAAGGTTTTAAGGAACATATTGTGTATAGTTGTGACAAGGGTTTGTAATGCCAACTGACGTATCTAATTGATCGATTAATCAACAAACCGTAACGCAAGCTTTAACATGGCGAACTTAACTGTGTGCATTCCTAATGGAATTTCTCGTTGCCGTTTTTGCAGGAAATTATGTTTGACATGGATAATAAGTGAGAATGATGTACTGAAGAGTCTACTGTACCAGGCCCATTTGAACTTTGTTGACGAGGAAAACTACGCAGACCAGTGTACAAGGTCGAGCCCATGATTAATGTGAGCACTGTGCGAGATGAATGCCCAAATTTGGAAAACTACGAGCAGTACAAATTAGGAATATGTACCATAATTACTTTCGACTGTAAATTTTGCTGGAACCGAGGTAACACGTTTATTTTATAATACTCATTCTTTGTATGATGAGCCTTGAACTAGCACATCTAATAACTAGTGTGCGTTTTGATTTATGTTTTTAGGCCATGTCAGACTTAATTAACTGTGTTCTGTTTTCTTTATCGTTACAGGTGTTCATGTATTTTCATGTCTTGTATTGTTTTAGTGCTTCTCTGATTATAGGACTAGGATGTTAATTTATCTATTTGCTTGTTTTTATGCCATGCTTATTTTCTAACGAGAATTTGCACTTTTATGTATTTTGAGATTTTGCTTAGCGAACTGGTTTTTTTTTGCGGGGGGGGGGGGGGGTGGGACCGCTGGAGCTGTCATTGGATCCTGACGCTGCTGCCCCAAATTGACGATAAGCGAGTGTAGTTTTAAATTTGTCTTTAGTTATGTAAATATTCTACAAGTACTTGCCGGAAAGACAAGAAGAATCCAGTGATCTGCAAGGGGTCGGGAACTAGACTGTAGGCAGTAGATTCAGTAGTTGGGCCCAGCATGTAGTTTGCATGGTAGATTATAATTTAGGCTGGTGTCAGGTCAATTTAATTTGATATTATGAATAAGTATTGCAGTGCAGTGGCACGCCGTGTGAATCTATTTCCGCTATGTGCTCCTTGCCAATGTTTTTGTTTGCTGCTGGCGCCCCTTGTGAGTGTGACTGTGGATGTGTCTCCGTCTGACTGTGGCCACAGCATCAGCACTATTACATTATCTTAGGTTAAGCCCCTGTGTTGGTATTAGGAAATTTCTTAAACATTTCTCATATGTTGTAACTTTCGTGTGGGTCACAATTTGTAAAGACTAACTGGCCGGAATAATGTAGTTTATTTACGACTGTGTAATTTACTTTAATGTTGTCAGCTATTTGATATAAATTATCTGTGTAAATTTTGTATTTGTATGTTGAGACGTTTGTGTTATGTTGCACCAGTGTAATGAACACCGCTGGGCAACGAATACGTGTCAAAAAGGGTTTTCTAAGTGCCAAGGGAAACAGATCGTCCATGCCACACTACTACGAGTAACACCGGGTGGTATCAGCCACGGCCGCCAGCATCGCAACGGCGCGAGAACCGGGGAGACCATCCCACCTTCAACAGCATGGGAGAGGCTCGCTATGCTGTCCCGGCCAGCCAACGCATCGTAGGGAGTGGTGGCTGTTCCAGCAGCCCCAGCCACGTGGGCGGCTGAGTTCCAGACTGCTGATGTAACGCGGGCTGCAGAGCCGTCCCCGCCACGGATCCTGGATCGCCACAGACAGCGGGCTGCTTCACCACCGCCATGCCCCCAAGTGACTGACAGTGGTTGTCACCGACTGCGGCACCTTACAGCCAACAAATTCTGAAAGCGAGGTCGCCGCTGGTCCAACTGCCGACACGCACCCTTCTGAATGGCATTCAATGAGAGCAGCAGGCATTCCACATCCATGGTTCCTGCTTGAATGGTGGAACCTCATGAATCCTATGCCACGAAGGCATGGCAATGCCTCTTGTGATCAAAGTTCGTCTTCCTCTGTGCCAAAGTAAGACAATCTCTGATCCAACCATTGGCACTGAGACAGAGAGGAAGAGACGTCGGCAAGATGCACCTGGAGCTGGAAAGAGGGACAATCAACTACGACCATGGACACTGAACAACAACTTGATAGTGGTGAAGTGTTAAATAACTGCGGGTTGTGATTTACAGTCAGTTACCCCGAAGAGTATCTCCTCCCCGTCGATGTCCCTAAGTTTTTGTCGCTGTGTGGCGAATCTGCAGACACAAACTGCTTAGTTAAAAAAAGAAAGCGAACACTCATCATAGTGAAGTGAACTTCATTTTTTCTTTAAAGACACCCCCATGAGAGAGAAACTTATCATTTGTGTATCATTTCTTTGGTGATAATTTGTAAAATGTTTGTTTATGCATGTATTGATGCCCTCCCATATGACTGACCAATATTTTGCACACCACCTTCTTTTCTATTTTTAATGTTGTTTAAATGATTTAAAATCTTTGTTCATATTGTATTACGGTGTCTTAATTTATCATTTGTTTTGAAATGCCCATGATGCGCCCACAATGCCCAGAGTAGGTAGATTTAAAAAAAATTGTCATTATATCTGTGTGACTAATTTTAATCTGGATCCAATCCAGTATGACTGGATTGGTTCCAGAGTATTTACCGCCCCTAATGGGAGGGTGATGAAACATGTCCATTGATTGTGTGCTCGTGTTCCATTTTGACTTATTCTTTAACCTAAAGTGTTTCTGCACCATTAATGTTATCTATCTGTGTGTTAATTATTTTATTCTTTTTATTAATGATCAATTCCCCATGTTTATATATGTTTGCCCCACATTTATATATGTTTCCACCTGTGAGATTGAACTTGTGTGTCCATGTGAATGTGTGCTCTTAATATTGACTGACTGCCGTGCTCTGGCTTACAGTCTTCACCTCGCGCCTTAGGCCTCGTTTTGCTGTAGTTGAGAACGCATGGCTTCGTTTGTCGTCTGCGGTGGCGTCTGATGGGTGGCCAGAGACAAGCTTACTTGGCAAGATGGCGAGGTGGCCGTGTTCTTAGTGTGCTGTCAACCTAATCTTGGACGAAAGAGGTGCCAGGAGACCTCTTTGGAAGCGGTTGTAGAGGGAATTGTCTTGGCCAGGTAGCAAGGGTTGATAAATACTACTCTCTGAACGCACTCTGCATCGCTTTTAGCGCGCTCTACATCCGGTGTATGGCGGGGGGAGGTTTTTCCGTGGCCTTAGAGCTTTAGTCTTCACTCTTCATTCTGGCTCCGACGACTGTGGAAGTAAGTACTCCGCCGAATCATACTGAGGGGAAGGCATGCTGTTAGGTCTTTACTTTCTCTGTGATCAGGCAGTCTTGGTTTTTCAGTGATAGTTCTTTTGAGTAATTCTTTCGCTATGAGAGGCGAAGTGTTTCTTAATTTACAGGACTCGAAGAAAATTATTATTAAAATTTATTATTTGCATTTTCATTCCAGCGATGATTATGTGCCCAGTTTTGCTCAAGTTAGAACACATGTGTGTGGCCTTCAGCCTTTGTGTAAACTTAGTGTGTTTGAATTTCCTTGCTGTTTTTAACTGACTTTTCGCGTCGTTACTGTATCCTTGAGTATGCTAAATGTTTCTCAGATTTGATGTGATTCCGTCTTTCCTGTTTTGTATGAGCGGTTTTGTATGACCGATTGCACCACATGCTTTCGTAACGGTCGTTACGTCGGCCTTCAGCCATGCTTTTGTTAATACTAGTTTTCTTCTATACGAATTCTCGCGTGTGCTTTACTAACTTATTCTAAATTAATGCACAGTGTACTTAAAATTGGTAATCAAGACACCTGCCATCTTATCAAGACGCCACGACGCTTCGTTTTGCCACTGCTTTCAAGTGTTACCAGAGAGTAATATACCGCATAGCTCTATGCATGTGTCTGTGAATGAATGAATATGCTTTCAGATACCCAATATGTATTTGAAAATTTCCTCCCACGTTACCTTCATATTCATAAAGGGCAGAAACAATTTTAATATTGGCAGTAATTATATGATTTAATGCACTTTTGTGGTTAATTTGGTCTCCCCATATTTATTGGCGTGTTATTTTTCTGAATAGATCATGATTTTAAAGTATCAAACCTCTGCTTTATGATTTCATGCTCCCCATCCCATGTTTAATTATCTATTCATTTATTTTTTAATGTTGATTTTGTATTTGTTAAAACGTTGGCTGCCCCCTTAAGGAGTAAGCAGTTACATAAAACTGTGGCCACTCATAAAGTAATTTAGAGCAGCAGTGAACGTTTTAACTTACATTTGCAGGTCTCAACTGCTTGTTTTAATTACTGGCTACTTTCAACGTAGTCTGCCTTTTGCCCTTCATCCATAGCTTGCAAGCTGAGATTCGCAGGATCGATGCTTCATAAGGCCATGCTGATGAATGGTCAGAAGCTTTTCCATATCAAGGAAATTTGCTGTATTAGAACTGAGAATATGTTTAAGAATATTTGTATACCTGTGGCAGATTACTGTACGTTGTGAGTGCTAAGAAACTTCATTAGTTGAGAACATTATGTTGTTTGCACAAATTATTCTTGCTAGAGGCCTCCACTGGCGCTGTCGGCTAGTTAACCGCCATGTTGAGGTGGCACTTGTTTTGTCGGCTCAGGTCGGCGGATCGCCAAGGCAGCTTCACATGCAGGTTGACGACCTGGCATGCCGTAATGTGCATGGATGTCTGTACTGTGTTTTTAACCCTATGACTACCCAAGATTGGTTGACAAGGAACGAGTCGTAATTTGCTGCGTATGAATGCTATGCAACATTTTCAATAGTGAAACGAAGCCTACCAATGCTTTGCACAATTCTTCCAAATACAGACTGAACATGTAGGTTCTACTATCCTCAGGTTTTGTTCTGAAACTCGTCTCTGAGTTGTCGAAACGACTTATTTGCACCTGCATGTAGGCAACCCAGGTAGCAAATTTGCATGCCGTCTGTAAGATTACCGCTTAATAGAAATACTGGTAATTAATAGCATTTGGCGCCTCGGTTGCACAGTGGTAGAGTGCCAGACTACAAATCCAAAGGTCGCGGGTTCGATCCCCGCCAGGTCCTAGGATTTTTATCTGTCACTTTCCACTTCTTGTGCTAATGTGCTATTGCTAATGTGAAAAATACCGAGTAGCACCGTGGTTCGGAACCCACGTTAAACTGTAGGTCCCCCTATTAGATTAGATTAGATTACTACTTGTTCCTTAGATCATGTATACGACATTTCGTAATGATGTGGAACGTGTCAGTTTAGTAAATTATGTCTATACTTGACAATCTATATTTTAAGAATTTTTTTTGTAAATTTTTTTAAATTTTTTTTTTTAATATTTTTTTTATGTTTTATCTAAAAATTCATCTACATTGTAGAAGGAGTTGCCATTCAGAAATTCCTTTAATTTCTTTTTAAATACTAGTTGGCTATCTGTCAGACTTTTGATGCTACTTGGTAAGTGACCAAAGACTTTTGTGGCAGCATAATTCACCCCTTTTTGAGCCAAAGTTAGATTTAACCTTGAATAGTGAATATCATCCTTTCTCCTAGTGTCGTAGCTATGCACACTGCTATTACTTTTGAATTGAGTCGGATTGTTAATAACAAATTTCATGAGTGAATATATATATTGTGAAGCTACAGTGAGTATCCCTAGATCCCTAAATAAATGTCTGCAGGATGCTCTTGGGTGGGCTCCAGCAATTATTCTGATTACACGCTTTTGTGCAATGAATACTTTTTTACTCAATGTTGAATTGCCCCAGAATATGATCCCATATGAAAGCAGTGAATGAAAATAGGCGTAGTAAGCTAATTTACTGAGATTTATATCACCAAATTTTGCAATGACTCTGATAGCATAAGTAGCTGAACTCAGACGTTTCAGGAGATCTTCAATATGTTTCTTCCAATTCAGTCCCTCGTCGATGCAAACACCTAAAAATTTTGAATATTCTACCTTAGCTACAGATTTATGTTCAAAGTCTAAATTTATTAATGGTGTCATGCCATTTACTGTATGAAACTGTATATACTGGGTTTTATCAAAGTTTAATGAGAGTCCATTTGTAGAGATCCACTTAATGACTTTCTGGAAGATATCATTTACAATTTCATCAGTTAATACCTGTTTGTCAGGTGTGATAGCTATACTTGTATCATCAGCAAAAAGTACTAGCTTAGCATCTTCATGTATGTAGAATGGCAAGTCATTAATATATATTAAGAACAGCAAAGGACCCAAGACCGAACCTTGTGGGACCCCATTTTTAATAACTCCCCAGTTAGAAGAATTAATTGTGTCATCTACATCATGTGAACTGCTTATTTCAACTTTCTGCACTCTTCCAGTTAAGTATGATTTAAACCATTTGTGCACTGTCCCACTCATACCACAATACTTAATCTTATCTAGAAGAATCCCATGATTTACACAATCAAACGCCTTTGAAAGATCACAAAAAATCCCTACTGGTGATGTCCGGTTATTCAAAGCATTTAATATTTCATCAGTGAAGGTGTATATAGCATTTTCAGTTGAAAAGCTTTTTTGAAAACCAAACTGACATTTTGTTAGAACATTATTTATACTAATATGTGAAGCAATTCGAGAATACATAACTTTTTCAAAAATCTTTGATAAAGCTGTCAGAAGTGAGATGGGCCGGTAGTTGTTGACATCGTATGTATCCCCTTTTTTATGCAAAGGTTTAACTATAGCATATTTCAGTCTATCTGGGAAAATACCCTGCTTTAATGAGCTATTACAAATATGACTGAGAATCCTACTTATCTCCTGGGAACAAGTTTTTAATACCCTGCTGGAAATGCCATCAATTCCATATGACCGTTTACTCTTGAGAGAGTTTATTATTTTCTTAATTTCTGAAGGTGAGGTGGGTGGAATTTCAATTGTATCAAATTGTGTGGGTATGGCCTCTTCCATTAATTGCCTTGCTCCTTCTAATGAACATTTAGATCCTATTTTCTCCACAACATTTAAAAAGTAATCATTAAAAATGTTTTCAACTTCTGACTTTTTGTTGATAAAGTTTTCATTTGTTTTGATGGTAATACCCTCTTCCTCTGCTCTTGGTTGCCCTGTCTCCCTTTTAATAATATTCCAAATTGTTTTAATTTTATTATCACAGGAGCTAATCTCAGACATGATGCACATGCTTCTTGATTTTTTAATAACTTTTCTTAATGTAGCACAGTAGCTTTTATAATATTTTATTGTTTCTGGGTTATTACTCTTTATTGCGGACAGATATAGTTCCCTTTTTCGGTTACACGATATTTTTATACCTTTAGTAAGCCATGGTTTTTTGCATGGTTTCTTAGAATTAAATTTTACTAATTTCTTGGGGAAACGGTTATCAAATACCCTTACAAATGGATCGTGAAATAAATTGTATTTTAAATTAACATCAGGTTCCTTGTAAACCTCATCCCAGTCTAACTGCTGTAGACTTTCTTTGAAATTTTTAGTTGTTAAGTCATTAATCGAGCGCACTATTCTGGTGGACAGTTTCGAATTACTGAACGGAGCTATTTCATATACTGTTACTAGCTGTGCACCATGATCCGAAAGACCATTCTCAATGGGACAAGCATTTATGTTGTTAAACTTATCTTGGTCTATAAAAAAGTTATCTATCAATGTACTGCTGTCCTTTACTACCCGAGTAGGAAAATCAATAACGGATGTCAGATTGAATGAGCCAAGTAAGACTTCCAGGTCTTTCTTCCTATTACACTCTTTCAGTGAATCTACATTGAAATCACCACAAATAATAATTTGCTTCCCCCTATCTGACAGATAGCACAACAAGGCATCCAAGTTTTCCAGAAATAACTGAAAGTTCCCTGAAGGGGACCTATATACTGTTACAATTATAAGATAATCATCATTAAGTTTAAGCTGGCAGGCACATGCTTCAATATGCTGCTCTACACAAAACTTTTTTGTTTCTAAATTTTTTACACTGTGATAGCTTTTGGCATATATGGCAACTCCTCCTCTTATCTTATTATCTCTACTTACATTTGAGACTAATTTATATCCACTGACATTCACATTTTCCATACCGGTGACAATGTGATGCTCAGACAGGCATAGTATATCTATTACATTATCAGTTTCTATAGCATCTAAACAAACTAAAAGCTCATCTATTTTATTCTTTAGTCCCCCAATATTCTGGTGAAAAATGCTAACATTATTTTTTACTTTACTTCTCTGAGAAATATTTGATTTTTCAACATTTTTAGCACCTGCCTGCCTGAGCTTCTCACTGGACACTGATCTTAGCCTAAAAAAGAAGTACCTTCATGAATTGCAGTGTCCCCCCTTAATGACTTTGCTATCAACCCAGCTAGTTTCCCCTTCCCTTTCCTATTGAGATGTAGGCCATGTCTAGTGAAATCCCACCTATCAATAGCATCCACAGGAACCAAACCGATGTCCGACAGAGTGTCCGCCCTAAGCAGTTGATCAATCTCCATATTGACTCTCCTGACGGAGCGGTTCAATTGGGGTTGATCGTACCGCATGAAAGCAGGCAACAGTCCAACATTTGTCTGAGTCGTTGCAGAAGCTATTTTAACCAGGTCACACTCAATATTGTAGCCCTGATCCCTATCAATGCTGTTTCCCACCCCACCCACTATAACAACATGATCCTGTTTTGTGAAACCCTTACACAAGGAACCTATATCCTCTACCACCTGGCTTAGACCTGCACTGGGCTTGAAAATGTTTGTGACCTGGTACCTGTCACCTAGTTTTTCCTGTAAAATCTGGCCCACACCTCTTCCATGACTACTTCCTAACAACAGAACTTTCCTCCTACTATCTACTTTTTTTGAAACCGTTGGTTTCCTTGTGAAAGTCTGTTGCTTCCTAACTGCACCTACTTCTAAAGGAGCCTCTTCCTCACTTGACTGTGGTAGCAAGGCAAATCTATTGGTTGTGCCAATTGTGAAGCTGTCAGGAACTAAACTCTCTCTGTGGCCCCTGTTCCCTGCTACCACTTCCCACCCATGCTCACCCTTCTCCCCCCTTAACCTCGTAAGTTCCTCCTTAGCACTATCCAGTTCAGCCTGAAGGGCCCTAATCTTCCCTTCCTGTTCAGCTATTTTTCTGTCCCTTGAACACACTTTGCAAAACAAAGGAAGAGACTCATTTGCTTCCCTCTTTCCCACACCGCTACATCCCCCCCAATGAAACCACTTGTTACAACAGCTGCATCGAAACCCAAAACGAACAAACCTACTGCAGCTCAAACACATTGCATTCATGATTGTTACTACGTGATATTGACAATATATATTAAATAATAATACAAGGGTTACTAGATTTGCTTAGGACACTAAAATACGTGTAAGCTGTTAGTAAATGCACTTAAAATTGCGGTATAACACTAAATTTTCACACTCGCGAATTTGGCCTATGAATGTACACAAAACAACTTTTCGCGATTAATGAGCCAATGCGCGAAAAAAGAAAATAACTTTTAATGGTGAGCTTGAAGACGGCACTAATAAACGTATTTAGTTAGTTAACTGTTTTAAATGCACTTAAAATTACGGAGAAACGCTAAATATGAACACTCGGAATTTAGGCCTAACAAGGACGTATGTAAACAAACCGAACTTTTCGTGATTACTGGATAAATACGTGAGTAAAAGAAAAACCTTTAATGGTAAGCTTTAAGAGCACTGTAATAAATGTTTTTAGCTACTTATAGTATTAAACTACGCTTTATTTCTACTTAAATTACTTATCTTTTCCGATCGCTCTGACACCGCACGTTTGGCCTTGTGCAGGGCTACCAACCACCCTGGCTGGGTAAGTCAGTTCGAAGGTCGGAGGAAGGCAACAGCATACCACCTCCAAACATGACCATGCCTAGTAAAAGCACTGTGGTGTTCAAACCAATCTTCGGATTGTTGACTGCTTTACCTTTTTTTTAATAATTGATAATTAAACAGTATGAAGTTCACTGCAAACATTGACCATGCCAATGCACTAAATGTTACACAATTTTAATGTTATTAATTATGGTAGCAATGTATGTACACAGTTGGGTGACAACATTTATAGTTAGGCCATAGTTAGAAATTCTCCACATTGAGATTTGCTGTGTGCTTGTAGCTGACGGAAGGCCAGCGAGCAGGCCGACGTTGGTGGCTTGTTCCAGCTTAGGATTTTACAGTTCGCTTCCGGTGAGGGGAGAGAGGGACAATGGCGAGTGCCAGGTACAGTGCAGTGCACAGCGTGAAATAAAATATTCTAATACTACTGGCATTTGAAGTAATACGATGCAGTTAAGAACCTTTAAGGCCCTCATTACAAAATAGCCTGTTGACAAATAAACAATACATTAGCTGATATAGTCACATCTGGTGTAATATGTTTAATTGACAATGAAAAGTAATAAATTACCAACGAAGACAAGACAGTTACACAACTAGCATGGCAATGTTAGTTTATAAAAATAATACATTAACTAATTATCATTTTATTTTCAATTAATCTTGTGTATTTTTACCTTGAAATATTCAGTTACATCACTTATCTGTTATATAAGAAATTGCACGATTATAATAAATACTACAAAGGATGTTTATACTAATATAAAAACATAAGAAGATATTTGTTTAATGTGTAGTGTAATTATTTTGATTTCAAGTAAAGTTTAAGAAATGTATTGGCTGAGCGCTGTACGTTGGCAAATCGGTTAGAACAGCTCACATGGGGAAGTTGATGACGTAGGGACAAAACCCCGGCAGTTGAGCTTGTGGCAGGAAGTTACGAGGCGGGAGCACGTGGGGAGATGGCCGGGCGGTGTCGCTCTGCATCAGTCGGCATGTGGACCTCGAGGTGGAGGTTATAGATTTGTGTGTGGTTGCTCGTCATAGACTGCACCAAGTTGAATCGAGTGCTACTGTGTGTTTGTGAATATTTAGCCAGTGGAACAAGGTGTGAGTCGCATTGAATTAAAGTGACTGTGATTTGTTAATGTAACACGTTTCGTCGCATAGGCATGAACATAAACGGTGTTTGAGACAGCAACAAGGTGTGAAAACAATTTGCAACAAATATTCATTTTGTCTGGGGGCTCACGAGCTATAACTGTATTTGATAAATGTGTCGACGTACAGACGTATCAGCCACAGGGTTCTAATATTGTGAAATAAACAACATAAAGTGAACTTTCACGTGTTTTCAAAAATAGTAGTTAGTACACCCTTTTCTCTCATGAACTTGATTTTATTATGAATTTGTTTTGTTAATCATATGCAGGGAAGGGTAGCTGCGAACGTGTGATATCATCCCCTAGAAAACGAGTCAAACAGTCGCAATCACAGTTCCAGTGTTTTTGCATGTTTAGGAATTTGGTTCGCAGCTGGTGGTTGTGAGTTGTAAAAATGAATCTTTCCCAATTTTTAACTCTCACCCCGACCTTCACGCTCGCATTTGGTGGCTCGTTACGGGATAAGTTCACGTTGGACTTGCTCGGACGGAGAGATTAAGGTGTGTATAGGACAGTGAACAATTACGGACAGTTGCAAACAAGTGTGCGGACGCGACGGACAATTTGTGTGTGTGGCGGCTGGCAGCAGAGAGCGGGATAAGTTCACACTGGTCTTGCTCAGATAGAGAGGTAGGGTGTGTTTAGGACAGTGATAGTGGACAAAACAGTTAGCATAATCGGACTATACGTAAACGCGTCGCGCGGTTAACGACGGTTAGTGACTGGCAGAGTTCGGGCGCGGGCATCCGTAACAGGCGATCGACGGCGCATCGGCCCGGCAGCAGTGAGCGGCGGCGCGCGGGATCCACGCACTCAGATTTCATCTTCTGCAACGGTCGGCAGTGATCGTGGGGACTTCGCAAGTCGCCAACGGAGCGTCGGGGTCCAGCAGCTTCGATTCTACAAAGGATAAGGGATGCAGTGAGGACATATTCCAGCCACAGCTTCTACAACAGACGGCAGTAAGCGTTGGGGACGTCGCAGCTCGTTGCAGCAACTTCTGGATTAGAAGATAAGTAAAGCAGCTGGCGCTATAAATTCTTGTGTGTTGATCAAGCTTTCTTGTGGCACCGATAATGGAGCACGTTTTTAAAAAGTCGCCAAGCGACGTAGATTCAGAGCGTAGCATACCAGAAAATCCAGAGAGGGTAAATACTGGGGGATTGTTGTTGACACCGGAGATGATCGCAGCCATGTTAGCGAGTTTTAGCTCAAAGTTAGAATCAAAAATATAAAATTCAAACTCAAATTTAGAATCAAAAATAGAAAAATTCACACTCACATTTAGAATCAAAAATAGAAAATTCAAACTTACATTTAGAATCAAATTTAAGATCAGAAATAGGAACTGTAAAATCAGAAATAGAAACTAAGATCAGAAATAGAAACTGTCAAATCAGAATTGAAAGCAGACCTTAAGACAGACATTGGGGCACTACAAAATTCAATGCTTGCCTTAAAGACAGAAATAATCACAGACATTGACAAAAAGATAGGAAGTCTAACAGTACGGTTTGAAAATAGGGAAAACGAGATACATGCGAGAATTGGTGCTATTGAGACTGAGGTAGGAGGCAAGTTAGATGATGTGAAACAAATATGTGATCACAGGAATGAGGGCACTATGCAGGCGTTGGCTGAGGTTGACAAGAGGATGGTGGCAGGTATTGAGGAAACAAAAACTTTGTTGTCAGGAAAATTAGAGAATACAGATTGTAACTTTAGGAAAAAGATAGAACAAGTAGTGACAGTAAACAATACTGAGATTGAGAAGGTGAACACTAGAATAAATAATCTAGAATTGTGTACTGCATCAGGAAACACTAATTGGTCCATGGTGCAGACACCTAATGGGAAAAGTTTTCAGGAATGGGTAATTATCATCCAGTAGATTTTTTGGCTGCATGCAAGGACCAATTTGTGCCTGGTATGTCAGACCAGTGTAAAGTGAAGTTAGCAAGGAGAATGCTTGACTGTTCTGATCAAACTTGGGCAAATTAGTGTGCTGATAAATTTGTTACTTTTGAGGCGTTTGAAAAATTGTTTTTAAATAAGTATTGGGGAGAGGCCAAGCAAGCTAAGATACAAAATGAATTCTTGAATGGGCCAAACTATGTGAAAGGTAAACAGAGCATGAAGGAATTTTGTGAGGAGGGACTTGAGAAACTAGTGCATTTAGATACACCTTTGAGTCTTTTAGCAGTAATTTCCACTTTGTGTAGGAGGTTACCTGCAGATTTGCATTGGCAGCTAATTCACCATCCCACAGATTCAGCTGAGAATTTCATTGAATTTGTAGAAGAGATAGACCAGGGTTTAGTTATGGAACGACAGCTCAGGGGAACACAGCATGTGAACCACAATGAAAACAGAGGCAGTATAAATGTGGGTCACAACCAGGAAAACCACAATAGAGAGAGGAATTAAAATGAAAATTGGAGAGGTAACAATAACAGAGGAGACAACTGGGAGAATAGAAGCCAGAGGGAAACATAGGAAATTGATAGGAGAAATCAAAGGCAGGAAGGTGGAAATAGGAATGGAGATAACAGTAGGAGAGAAAATCAGAGACAGAATCAGGGAAACTAAGATTTGTTCCAAATGAGGTCCGTTTTGGGACAAGGAACTATTCTAATAATAGGACCAGAAGATGGGATAACAGGGGATCTAATGACCATAATTACAGTAGGAATAGAGATGGGGCGAGAAGGGAGGAAAAACTATGTCACATGGACAGAGATGATGATAGGAAAGAGGAAGTAGGAGTTCACAAAGGCAAGGATGAAGAAAACATAAATAGAGTAAACAAGGAAAGGGAGAAAAGAGAGGAAAGTATGTGTCAGATGAATGCTGTTATAGGTAGTGAGGAAATTTTTGGGGATTGGTTCATGCAGCATGACAAAAGATAGGCAAACAGGAGAAGAAAGGATAGGAATGAGAACAGTAAAGGGAATATGATGTGCGAAATTTATTCAATAACAAATGTAAAGAGGATAAAAACAGTGTTGGGTTAGTCATAGTTTTGGATAGGTCAGAGGCACAAGTGTTGACTGGATGTGAAAGTATGAATGTAAATATTCATGGTACTGGAGCAAGCATAGATGTTGTGGAATGTATCAATGAGAGTGAATGTTTTTTTAAATTAAATGTAAAGAAATGTGGTCCAGTAGAGACAATAAATGACACTGGACATACTGTAAATGAAGGCCAAGTTGACAGAGTAGGTGCACAAACCAGAAGTTTAATTAGGAAAATAAACTGGATTAGGAAGTGGGCACCAGATGATTGGCTACTGCACAATTATGATTACTTGGACAGACTAGGCAAACAATATAATAGGGACCGGACTTATTACAATGTGTTGAAAGAGTTTGTGAATGGGGACAATGTATATGATCAATTAAGGGGATTAGGCATGTGTACCTTAGATCATGATGAGATAAGTGAGGTACATGAACTTATACAGGAGGGGTCAGGTGATAAGGAGAATAAGATACAATCCTCTGTCATTTATAATAATGAACAGTGTCATGAAATGGATATTGATGGGTTAAAGTCATGTTGGGTTAATAAAGAACTACATGAGTATGGGCATGATGATTGGATCAAATTCCTCAAATATTTAAAAACAGTGGAGCCAGTGGCATGGGAAAAAGGAAATTATGCTTTTGCAAGAAAAATAGGGGTGTTAAATGCAGGGAACTCAGAATTTGAGGTAATCATTGAGGAGGAGCTGTTTATTCAAGATTTATTGGTGATGAAAAGTCTATGTTTAAATCTAGTGTTAGGAAGTGATTTTCTGTGCAAACATGAAGCTCAGTTGGAATATAAGGATAAAGTGCTAGAATTAAGTCTAGAGGGATGCATGAAGAGGGTGAAATTCAAAAATTTTGTAAATATAAAGATTTAATGGCATGTTTACACAAGTAACTGTCATGAAGTATGAGATTCAATGCATTGTAGATAACAGGTTAATAATTTCTGTATATTTATCCTGTAGTCTGTGTTAGTATCTACTTGTGTGTTTAGGTTTAAGCATTGGGTCAAGTTTACAAGTGTTATTTGTAAATGTTTTTCTTTTGTTGTTTGTGTTAAAACATGTGCTTGTATCAGATTTGCAGTTCAACAGTGGTACATGAGGTAAATATGTATGTGTGTATGCCAACACTAAAGGATAGAGGAAGTGGGAGTGTACTGTTTATGTGTGTGTATATGTGAACAGGGCTGGCTATGTGGTGTGAAGATTAGATTAGATTAGATTATTTATTTGTTCCGTAGATCCATATTGAGGGGATCCTCGTGGATGTGGAACATGCCAAGAAACAAAATTTACAAGTTGAATAACAGATAATACTGATAATATAAATACAAATACATACACTTATAAATACAGATACATAATTTTTAAGGTTTTTTTGCTGATAATATAATAATACTAATATAGTATGAGTGCATGCATCATTTGGTACAATTTAGAAATTCACTAATGGAGTAGAAGGAGTTGGCCACTAGAAAGTTTTTTAGGTTCCTCTTAAACTGATCTTTATTTGTAGCTAAATTTTTTATACTTGATGGTAAAATATTGAAAATGTGTGTTCCTGAGTAGTGGACCCCTTTTTGAACTGAAGTAAGTGCTTTTAAATCCTTGTGTAGATCATTTTTATTTCTAGTATTGTATGCATGAACTGAGCTGTTTGTTGGGAAAAGGGATATATTATTTATGACAAATTTCATTAAGGAATAAATATACAGAGAGGCAGTAGTTAATATACCCAGTTCTTCGAAGAGGCTTCTACAAGACGTCCGTGAATTTACTCCACAAATAATACGTACTACACGTTTTTGGACTCTGAAGACTTTTGACTGACTTGAAGAGTTACCCCAAAATATTATACCATATGACATTAAGGAATGAAAGTAAGCAAAGTATGCAAGCTTTGTTATTTTTATGTCTCCTATGTCTGATAACACTCGTATGGAAAATACAGATTTGTTGAGTTTTTTCTGCAGTTCTGTGGTGTGATCCTCCCAACTAAATTTATTATCAAGCTCTAATCCCAGGAATTTAATACTGTCAACCTCTTCTATCTGCTCTTCTTCATACTTAATGCATATGCTGTCAGGAAATCTCTTACATGTTCTGAACTGCAAGTAGTGCGTCTTTTCAAAGTTTAATGACAATGAGTTGGCTTTAAACCATTTATTAATGTTCATGAAAATATCATTAGCAGACTTTTCTATCACTATACTTGACGTACTCTTTATTGCAATACTTGTATCATCTGCAAACAAAACGAACTCTGCTTCTGGTAGTGTAACTGATGAGAGATCATTAATGTACACAAGAAAAAGCAATGGCCCTAAGATGGATCCTTGTGGGACACCACATGTAATTTCTTCCCAATCCGATGATGACTGTTGGCCTAATTCACTAGTCACTTGCACTGACACCCTTTGTTTCCTGTTAGTGAGGTACGACTTGAACCATTTTGCAGCATTTCCCGTGACCCCATAGAATTCTGATTTACTTAAAAGGATGTTATGGTTCACACAATCAAATGCCTTTGACAAATCACAGAAAATACCTGCTGCTTGCAATTTATTATCTAATGAATTAAGTACATTCTCACTGAAAGTGTAAATAGCCTTCTCCTACTTGTGGAAAGCACATGAGGCTGATGACAGGGATGCAAGTTTAATCTCACACCAGCAAAAATAATATTTTTTGGTGCGAGGGGGTAGGATTTATATTTATAAACGTGGGTGTCATGTTGATAGAAGAGAAAATTCTCTATGATAACATTCTTTTGGTAGCATTATTTGAACTTTAAGATATATTTTAACACAGGCAGGTTGTTGGTATTGTATTTGATAGAGTAATACTCCAAGTACGCCACATATTTTCTTGTCTGTTTCATCTGAAGCTATGGCTGATGAGAGTGCAAGCATGGTGGTTTGGGTTGATCTGATAATGACTAACACAAACCACTTTGAGTTCTTAATTATGTTGATTTGCATGTTACTGTACATGTCTCAATGCTTAGTTTCAATTGCACCAAGTCTGGATGGAAGAGGGGTGGGATACAAATCCAACTGAATCCTGGTGTCCAGACAAACTTTTGTCTATGTTGACTCATGAGTGCCTTCTGCTCTTCCTGTTCCATGTAGGGTGCATATGACGTGTGTGAACAAGAACGCTTGATCCAGTGCCATGAATCTAAGCTGCAACAGCAGCATCGCATTGAATTAAAGTGACTGTGATTTGTTAATGTTACACGTGACGTCGCATAGGCATGATCATAAACGGTGTTTGAGACAGCAACAAGGTGTGAAAACAATTTGCGACAAATATTCATTTTGTCTGGGGGCTCACGAGCTATAACTTTATTTGATAAATGTGTAGACGTACAGACGTATCAGCCACAGGGTTCTTATATTGTGAAATAAACAACATAAAGTGAACTTTCACGTGTTTTCAAAAATAGTAGTTAGTACACCCTTTTCTCTCATGAACTTGATTTTATTATGAATTTGTTTTGTTAATCATATGCAGGGAAGGGTAGCTGCGAACGTGTGATATCATCCCCTAGAAAACGAGTCAAACAGTCGCAATCACAGTTCCAGTGTTTTTGCATATTTAGGAATTTGGTTCGCAGTTGGTGGTTGTGAGTTTTAAAAATGAATCTTTCCCAATTTTAAACTCTCACCCCGACCTTCACGCTCGCACGTTCACCATATCAACCAGCTGCACGAATGTGCCGCATTCTGCCACATTACAAACCCAACCATATTGTGCGTCTGAAATGTCAGTTACAAACTTAAAGATTCACTTATATACTCTACCCTCAATAATTCTGGAAACACCTATTAATTATAGACAATGGAAAGGAAATACAGTATAAAATGCATTTTGTTGTTTTCCAAATATTTTTTAAGCTGAAACCTCCCACAAACATGTCGCACTCATGATTTTCCGTTTTCGGATCCTCTCTACATCTACATCCATACTCCGCAATCCACCCGACGGTGTGTGGCAGAAGGCAGAAGTACCACTATCGGTTCTCCCTCCTATTCCAGTCACGTATTGTTCGCGGGAAGAATTGTCGGTATGTCCCTGTGTAGGCTCCAATCTCTCTGTCACTGATCCCATAACAGCTCGATTGGGTTACAAGCAGGGAATTGGAGCGGCCATGCCATGTTTTTCAATATTTTACGACCCTCTTGAGACTTCACATAGTTCTGACACAAGCGATACGTATATTTCGGGTCGTTGTATTGCTGCAACATAAACCCTTGCCCAATCAGACGCAAACCAGTTGTCTCAGTAAGTTACTCGAGAATGGCATGATAATCCTTTCGGTTCATTTTTCCATATAATTTCACTAAATCTCCGACTTTATTCCCTCCAAAGGATCCCCGTACCCAAGGTATATAGAAAAAGCAGGTAGGCCATTCCGGCGCCTGGCGAGCAGAAAACTCCCAGACGCCTTTGCGCGCCGTGACGTCACTGCAGTACTGGCACTGAGCAGGACACGGAAGTCGGGGTGTACATCCAAAAAAACTCATTTATTTCGAGGCAGTCATGAGCAAGAGTCACTGTAATTGTGCCGTGGCACAATGCACTAATACTGCTCGAACGACGACGAACGTTATTTGTCACGTTTTTCCCGAGGGTGGGCACCTGCAACGTGAATGGCATGCACGATGCAAACCCAAGGACAAAGTGAATATGAAAACTGCACGTGTGTGTTCTGCTCATTTTCGGTCTGAGGATTATGAACGGGATCTGAGAAATGAGCTAACTTAAAGAAAGAAGTTATTACCAACAGCAATCCCCTCCATAAACATTCCGAACTGACATGGAGAAGAAATTGTAGAAAGTGTGAATGAAAACGAAAAGGTAAAAAGTCTGCACATACCTAACACTTAAAATAACCGAAACAAAAAGTTACCACGATATAAATGAATTCACACAAATGCAACATCTTTTGACGCTTTACTGTGTTGCTCAACGACAATGAATGACTCGCTGTATTGTATAGGCGGTTAAATTTTAAGTCTTATCCCGGTGACTTCGCGTGATAATGTTGGCAACGAATGCTAAATGCCGGCAATCGTGTGACGTTGGGATTGACCAATTGCGCGACTACTGAAATGTTTTGTTATGAAATCTTCGTTTTACGTGGGCAATTATTTTTACTGAGCGGACAAGGGCACATACAAGAACCTGTCAACCATACAGGAGGAATAGCATTGTTTATTTCCTTCATGGTCTGTACGAAACACTAATATACCGTATTCATTATATGTGGTTCAGATTTGAATATTATATCTTGACAAAGATTTTCTACCGTCCGTTGGTGTTACCAACATAATCACGCGAAGACGCCGGAGTAGAAAGTAAAATTTTACCGATGTAAAGCTATAAATTACGCTCTATATGCGGGTTTTGTTATTTGAACTATAAACCAGTTTAAAATAGTTAACATATCGGGAATACGTAAAACTAACGGCTCTTGCTAAGCCTCTTGAAGCCATTATATCCAGGATGAAAAGTAAATTCACCTGAGCAACATTATTTATTGCCTATACAGTTAATATATTAGTTACTAAATTATTCCGGCGCTGTAGTGTGCTTATGTTGGTAACATCAACAAAACGGTAGAAAATCTTTGCCAAGATTTAATATTCAAAGCTGAACCACATGAGTTGATTAGTGTTTCTATATACCTTGATACAGACACTGAAGGAAATAAATAATGCCGTTCCTCTACGGTAGACAGGTTCTTATATGTGCTCCTGTCCGCTCAGTATACGTAATTGCTTTCGTGGTGGTCTTTACACTCCGTCGCCAGCATGGGAAAGCAGAGTGTTGCAGTTTGAAGAAGAATTTGCTGCTTTTAACGGAAATGGAGTGTGTAAACAAAAAAATGTCATCAAGTCTCTGTGCTCTACTTTAAAACAAAAGTTTCCTGAGGTTCGCATCTCAATCAAGAAGCAAAATTAGAAGCAATGAAGAAATGTGCCGCAAAGACGAAGCAGTTATGGACTGCATCGTCGTCTGGTAAACGGTAATATTATTGACTACATTAACATTTGCTTCTTCATCTTTCATGTTAATTATAATTTTTTTAATCTTAGTGTGTACAAAACCTGTGATGGCGCTTCTTTTGACTTGTACAAATGTGTATCGAGCGTAACCGAAAGTAAAATGAACGAATAATACGCCACAGATTCAGTGGTGCGGCGCATTTGCCGTATAAACACACGGCTGCGCTGCGCTGCGCTAGCGTCCTCGCCGTGACGTCACGGCCCTCCAGCCAATAGCAAGCGTTTTCGCCGGAGTGGCCCCCCCTGCCCCGTACCATCACAAAACCCATCCCATGCTTTACAGTTGGAATTACGCACTGAGGAGTCAAGCGTTCATGGACAAACGGCGTACAAATTGACGGCCTTTACTTCCAAATATTTCTAACTTGGATTCATTAGTGAATAAGATTCTTTCCCAATCCTCCGCTGTCCAATTTTGGTGTGTCTCAGGCCACTGAAGCCTTTTATTTCTGTTAACAAGGCGTTACATTGATTTCCTCGGAGGTTGTTGACTGCCAGGCGTCGTCTCACAGTTGACTCACTCACCGGGATATCCCTCGTTGCGTTTAGTTCAGCAGTCAATCCACAGACAGGTTTTAATCTGTTACGTTTACTGGTCACTACCAAATAATTTTCCTGGCGTTCTGATATTTTCCTGGGTGCTCCTGAACGAAGACTGGTTTTGACTACTCCGCTGATGGAAATCTTCAGTTTCTTTGCTATTTGTTGGACACTATTGCCATCATGGTGCAAAGTGATTTTAATTACCCGTGATTCGTAAGGAATCTGACACTTTGGGGCCGTTTTGAATTACTTTCGCGGCGTGTTATACCTTTATGCAAACGCAACTACAAGTGAACAGAAGTGTGAACAACGTACTGTACCTCTACATAGCCATGCGGTCTACTCGCGCCACCTGGCGTATTTAGTAGAAATGCTTGGACAGGTAAAGTCGGTTTACATAAAAAGGAGCAATACTAGTATGTTCCAGTACGTATGTACTTGTAAAATAATTAAGTGTACAATTATGTGTCATTATTACCCGTTATTTGAGCTTGCTATTCCGTATTCTGACCAATAACTCACATAGATAACTTCCATCTTGCTCCGTTGTAATAGGCAGCATGTTGTTTCCGAAATTATGGAGCGCATTGGTCTTTGTCTCAGGTCTTGTAGTGTTAGCTGAACACTGTTCAGAAGTTACAGAAGGAAGGAAGGAAAATTAGGGATTAACGTCCCGTCGACAGCGTGGTCACTAGAGACAATGGAACTAAAGAAGTTGCTATGACTGACTGATGTCCTACCCAAGCCTGTATTGGGAAAAAAAAAAAAAAAAAAAAAAAAAAAAAAAAAAAAAAAAAAAAAAAAAAAAAAAACATCGGCAGAGTATATTCTTCTCATGTTACAACTTCTAACTACGACATTAATTAAAATAGACATGAATTAATTTACAATGATGTGCACAAAAAAACTGAACTCCTTGAAAGCCTAGAGATAGGAAATTCATATTCACTGCATGTTCATAAATATGTTCTGAAGAAGTGGGTAGCATTTCAGTCACCTGGGTTCAACGTGTGTCCTGTTGCCTACTGAGAAGAGGGAGTTTGTGACACTTGCGCGGAGTGACACTTGCGCGGAAAGGGAATTTGTAGACACTTGCGCGGAGACCCGGCCGCTGCAGGTAGTGAACAGGGTGTTCCAGAAGTAGGGATACACCACCCCTACTCCTCGCCCTCCAGCCGCTACCTGTGACGTATTCAGGGAAAGGCCCACCGAGCGAGGTGGAGCAGTAGTAACGGCCCGGAGATATCACAGCCTCATTCAACAGGGAGATAACATGTCATACAAATATCACTCGATTTACAATACAGCACCATGTGAAGAGGAATGTGATGAAATCGGAATTGAGCGCAACTGTTGCTAACTACAATTTCGGATTTACTGCATTTTGAGTCAGAATTCGCATCTATATTCGCATTTATCGCAAATGTGAATTTTTCCTGTCCCTAGTAATACCTCTAAAAATAAACAGCTGATCAAGGCACTAAAAGCAAGGGCAGATCTTTGGGTGTATTACTACAAATAACTAAAACACAATTTGATCGTGGAATTATATACAATCTCATTATAAAGGTTTTTTGTAGGTGGTTTTGAGCAGCTTTTAAACATGTTAGGAATAGCATTATGAAATATAGACAGCTACACCTTATTTTTATTATGAGATATCGATTTCGGCTAATTTCAGGTCATCTTCAAGTCTCAAACAACAGGTGTTACTTATGCATTTTTCCAGTGGCACTCATAACCTTTAAGTATTTACACACGCCGGCCGCGGTGGGCGAGGAGACTAAGGCGCTCCAGTCACGGTCAGCACGGCCACTACAGTCGGGGTTTCTAATCCCCCCTCGGGCATGGATATTTGTGCCGTCCTAGTTCGTAAGTAGTTCATAAGTAGTCTGTAAGTTTAGGGACTGATGATCCCGTAGTTAAGTGCCATAGACTATACAAAAATTTGAACATTTTGTTTACACACGAGGTCTAACGTTGTTAATCGCGTTAGCGATGAAACCAGAACCCAGAATCTTTGTGTCTAAATGATACATATATTGGTGTGATGCCTTATTTCGAAAAAACAGACATCACACCAACACATATATAGCTCTCGGTAAAGTGGTACGGTACGATGTCGTTACGTAGCACAGCACAGCCGACTGGAAACGCAGGAGAAGTGCAAACAACGTTCTCTCCTCAGAGGTATGATTAGGTTCGACGTAGACTTCTACAGCATACAGTCTTGCAACTTGTTTCTCCCTGTTGGTTTATGCCAAGTTCGGAGTAAAAATGGTTCTATATGACGGTGATGGAAAATAGAATTTATCTTTAGCATTTTTCGGTGTGTGACATTCCGTTACACATTCCGTATTTCATATATTTCTTAGATGTATTTGTAATTCGAATACAGCCAAATCGTTTTGGGGTCTACGAATAAACGCTTTAAGTATGTAAAATACTCATTGACTTATTATTAACGTTTTTTTTAATTGAAGGTTTAAGGTTGCACCTCCTATTAAAAAGCATAGTAGCTATTTTTAAAGAGATGGAAGTTGCGTGATAGTGGGGTTAACTACATAGCGGTCAATTACATCAACGTATCTGTGCAGGATGCCTAATATATTTATTGCTTGTGCAGGTGTCTTGATATGCTTAGTGTTATGAATAATATGCTTTTAGGAGGTATGACTGTGGAAAGTCATAGTCTTGTAGTAGCAGAGACTAACTCTCAAAAACATTATCACTATTAAAATACCTTTTTGTTTACAGGAGGAACACTCAACGGATTAATATGTAGTTAGAACAAGTCACTATATTGCTCTTCGCAAAGGGTTGTGCAATTTCACTGATTTTCATGTTATGTTCACAATGTGGAAACTTGACAACAGCAGTGCTAGACTTCTTGGTGGGCCTGTACCCAGGAAAAGCGATTAGCCGCCCCAAGGGTCCTGGGTTCCGCGCAAGTGTCACTCCGCGCAAGTGTCACTCCGCGCAAGTGTTCCAACCCCGAGAAGAGGGTCCTCCATGGGCCCTGATGTCCCATGCGTTACGCCATCAAGGCGTATGAGCTTCAAATGGCGTTCTGTGGTATGGCGTCCGTGCTGCATTCGCTTGGTTCAAAGTTCATCTGTGGTGGCTGGCATTGGGTAACAGCGCTGCATATGTCTCTTTACTCCGTCCACACATTTTCTTTTAACAATTCTGGTGATCTGGCGGGTCGTGGCAAAAGGCTGACGTCCTGTGACCGCCATCTGGTCGTGCATTGTTTTGCTGAAAAATGGCGTCTGAGGTGACGTGCAGAAAAAATATGGCTACGGGTTTCAGGATGTTATCAACGTCACAGCGACTTGAACACGCACCAACTGTGGTTTTTGGCTGTACCCAACAGCACCCGACAGCATAGAGTCGGTACTGTATTTATTGAGCGAATGCAGCCATTGCGAAGACACTCGCCCCCTCTGCAGCGAATCAAACTGCGGCCATCATTTTCAGATATCAAATATCATTTACGTCGGTTTGCAGCGGGATTTTAGAACATATACTGTCCTAAAACATTATGAACTACCTCGAAGAGTACGACCTATTGATCTATAGTCAACACGGATTCAGAAAGTATCATTCTTGTGAAACACAGCTAGCTCTTTACGCGCATGACAAGGGATCTCAAATAGATTCCGTATTTCTAGATTTCCGAAAGGCTTTCGGCACTACACCTCACAAGCGTCTTCTAATCAAACTGCGTGCTTATGGAATAACGTCACAATTGTGCGATTGGAGTCGTGATTTCCTGTCAGACAGGAAACAGTACGTTGTAATTGACGGAAAGGCATCGAGTAGAACTGAAGTAACATCTGGCGTTCCCCAGGGAAGTGTTATAGGGCCCCTACTGTTCCTTATTTTTATAATCGATTTAGGAGACAATCTGAGTAGCTCTACTAGGTTGTTCGTAGATGATGCTGTCACGTATCGGTTAGTAAAGTCATCAACTGCAACTGTAAAGTGATTTAGATAAGATATCAGCATGTTGCAAAAAATCGCAACTGACCCTTAATGAGAAGTGTTAAGTTATCCATTTGACCACTAAAAGAAGCCCGTTAAACTTCATTTACACGATAAATCTATCAAAACTACAAGCCGAAAATTCGACCAAATACCTATGAGTAACAATTACAAATAACTTAAATTGGAAAGAACACCTAAAAAAATACTGTATGGAATGCGAACCAAAGTGTACATTTCGTTGGCAGAACACTTAAAGGATGCAACAGTTCTACTAAAGAAACTGCCTACACTACACTTGTGGGTCCTATTTTGAATTATTGCTGCGCATTGTGGGATCTCCATCAAGTGAGACTCACAGACGATTTAGAAAAATTTCAGAGAAGGGCAGTTCGTGTTGTACTGTCGCGATATATGGGAGAAAGTGTCACAGAAATGATTCACGAGTTGGGGTGGAAATCATTAAAAGAAAGGTGTTACTTGTTGCGGCGAGATCTATTTCCGAAATTTCTTTCACCAACATTCTTTTCTGAATGCGAACATATTTTGTTAGCACCCACCTACATACGAAGACACGATCATGAAAATAAGAGAAATCAGGTCGAAAACGGAACGATTTAGGTGTTTCATTTTCCATCGAGCTATAAGAGAATGGAATCGTAGAGAAAAATCATAAAAGCGGTTCGATGAACCCTCCACCATGCACTTCGGTATAGCTTGCGGAGTATTTATGTAAATGTTATGTAAACAGAACCTGGATTTGTCCAAAAACACTTACCTGATTCCATTCCTGTCTCCATTCACTTCGTTCTATACGCCATCGCCATCTAACATGTTTCAGGTTTCTTGACTTTAGTGAAAGGTAGGCCGAAAAGTGGGACGACACACATGAAAGCCTTGCCATAGAAAACGACGACGGACTGCATCCCTGTTAGATGTACCTCTGTTCCATGTTGCGCGAGAGTCGAGGAGAATGAAGATCTCTTCTACAGTGTTATGAGGCTTCCATCTCTCTGGGAGTGGTCTGGGTGGTGGAACCTGAATTATCACGTCATGTTTTACGGATTTATGTGAACCATTCTGCATACACCCGTTGCACTGTCGAAACCCGCGCGATGAGCAGTTTTGCCTATGGACGCATCACATGTGCTGTCTTTCAATGCCAATGTTTTAGTGGAACGGTTCGCGCATGCGTCGGTGAAGCATCCTGAAACTCTGGTCAGGTCATACTTATCCCTTACTTTCAGTTTACGTTGTCCTTGATGAGTGTTCATCAGAGACTACGGTATCGTCAGGAGTACTCAGGGAAGTGTGATAGGACCGTTATTATTTTCTATCTACGTATATGATCTGACGGACAGAGTGAGTTGCAATCTAAGACTGTTTGCTGATCATACTGTGGTGTGAAGGAATGTGTCGTCATTGACGACTGTAATAGGATGCAGGATGACTTGGACCAAATTTTCAGGTCGTGTGAGGAATGGCAGCTAGCTCTAAGTGTAGAAAGATATAAGATGATGCAAATGAGTAGGAGAAATAATCACGTAATGTTGGAATACAGCATTAGCAGTGTGCTACTTAACATTCACGTTAATTAAATACCTAAGCATGTCGCTGCAAAGCGATACGAAATGGAAGGAGGATATAAGGACAGTCGTAGGGAAGGTGGATGGGTATGTGATTCGTCTGTAAAGTAAATCTCATATAAAACACTTGTCCCAGCCCGTATTGCCTACTGCTCAAGTGTTTGAGATCCCCTCCAAATCAGTTCAATTTCCATAATCAATTCAGAAGCGGATGGGTTAGTTTGTTACTGGTAGGTTAGATCACTGCGGAAGTCTAACATGCTTCGGGAACCCAAATGGGACTCGCTGGAGGGAAGTCGAAACACTGTTGAAGAAATTTAGAGGGCCGGAATTTGTAGCGGACTGCAGAAATATTCTACTGCCTGCAACCTATGTTTCGCTTAAAGACTATAAAGATATGATCAGGGAAAGAAGCAAGCTTGGAGATTAACGTCCCGTCGACAGCGTGGTCATTAGAGACGGAGCTCACGCTCGGAAGGTTTGGATAAGGTTGTGGAAGGAAATCGTCAGTGCCCTTTCAAAGGAACCATCCCGGCATTTTCCTGGAGTGATTTAGGGAAATCACGGAAAACCTAAATCTGAATGGCCGGATGTGGATTTGAACCACCATCCTTCCGAATGCGAGTCCAGTGTGTTACCATTGCGACACCTCGCTCGGTATGATCAGAGAGATTGGGGCACGTACGGATGCATACAAGCATTCGTTTTTCCCTCGTTCTATGTGGGAGTGGAACAGGAAAGCAAGAAACTAATAATGGTACTGAGTATCCTCCGTCACGCGTCGTTGAGTGGATTGCGGTGTCCGTATGTTGACGTAGATACCAGGAATGCAGGAAAGGTGATCTGTGGTTCCCCAGAAGAAACTCTGACATTTCGAAAGATAGACAGAAATAAATAATAAAGTTCCAGAGATGTCTTAGTTACATCCTAAAAAACGATGAATATGAATGGGTGCATTACAATAGACGTGTACACTGTTTCATGGAGATTTTACCGGTAGGTGGTTTGCGACGCGGTGTCGATGTTGACCTTGAACCAGACAACCGACACGATTCAGATGTAATCATTTCTGCAGAACTAAATGTCAAGAAAAACTCCAGATTGCTTATTCTAGTGAAGAGTCCACGCAATCAAGAAATTCCTATTCTTTTATCTGTTTTTCCTCGATGCCGTAAGCTTCCATCCACATGGTTTGAAAGGGAACAGCTTCGCAGGAATTATGCACCTCCTATTGTTTCTGTTATGAAGCCCACCCACATCCGGAACGAATAGTTCTAATTAAGACCTGACGCATCACTGCAGACTGCAATCCGTTTTGCTTTGAAACATCGCCGGTAATTGCACAGTTGCCGATAAGTTACGGAGTGCTGTGGTGACGTTTATTAAGTCGGGCTGCAGCCGCTCGCGCTAACGCATTGGCCGCCAGAGAATGCCGGCTGCCCGGGGCGCCGTATCGGCTCGCATTGAGCGCTCACAAAGCACAACTTGATTGTTCCGCGTACTCCATTATTTTTAACCCGGCCACCGCGTGACGCACAGCCCTGCCCGCTTTGACGTGCGCCAGAATGGAACAACTCTGTGAATGCGCTGCAAGTGTAGGTTGGGTCGCCGAGCCGAGAGCGATAAAAAAACAGCCCGTCCCATCTCCAACCCCCTAACATTCAGGAGGTATGAATAAAAACGCCTTGTCACAAATCGTGCTTTATTAAAAACTACAAAATCCGGCAACGTTTCGCAACTGATTGTATGTATGAGAATTGGACATCTTCTATATCTATAAATGTGAATGTCTGTTCGGTGTACGTTTATCACGTCTGAACCACAAGACATAAAGAGCTAAATTTTATACAATTACTAATGTCTACCAGGGGAAGGATTTAGTCAGGGTTATATGGCTATCGGATAGCTATTTGTTTTTGTTGTTATGGTCTTCGGAGACTGGTTTGATGCAGCTCTCCACCCTACTCTATCCTGAGCAAGCCTTTTCATCTCCTCATTAGAACGGCAACCCGCATCCCCTTGAATCTGCTTACTATACGCGTCTCTTGGTCTCCCTCTGCGACTTTTACCCCACACACTTCCCTCCAATGCTAAATTTACGATTCCCTGATGTCTAAGAATGTGTCCTACCAAGCGATCCCTTCTTTTAGTCAGAATATGCCAAAAATTCCTTTTCTCACCAATTCTGTTCAGTACCTCTTCATTAGTTATGCGATCTACCCACCTAATCTTCAGCATTCTTCTGTAGCACCCCATTTCAAAAGCCTCTATTCTCTTCCTGTCCGCACTGCTTATCGTCCATGTTTCACTCCCATACAAGGCAACACTCCACACAAATGCCTTCAGAAAAGACTTCCTTACACTTAAATTAATATTCGATGTTACCAAATTTCGCTTTTACAAAAATGCTTTTCTTCCCATTGCCATTCTGCATTTTATATCCTCTGTACTGCGACCATCGCATGTTATTTTACTACCCAAGTAACAAAACTCATCTACCACCTTCATTGTTTCGTTACCTAATCTAATTCCTTGTGCATCGCCTGATTTTCTAAGACCGCATTCCATTATTTTTGTTTTGCTCTTGTTAATGTTCATTTTATACGCTCTCTTCAACACACTTCCATTCCATTCAACTGCTCTTCTAGTTCCGTTGCTGTCTCTGACAGAATTACAGTATCATCAGCAAGACGCAATGTTTTTATTTCTTCTCCCTGTACTTTAATCCCTATTCCAAATTTTTCCTTGCTTTCCTTTACCGCCTGCTCGATGTACAAATTGAATAACATCGGAGAAAGGCTACAACCCTGTCTTACTCCCTTCCCAACTGATGCTTTCATTTCACGCCCTTCGAGTCTAATAACTGCGGTCTATCTTGTAAGATAATACGTAAAGTGAGTATTGCCTCCCGGGTTCCTATGTTCCTCCTGAATCCAAACTGATCTTCCCCGAGGTCAGCTTCTACCAGCTTTTCCATTCTCCTGCAGATATTTCGTGTTAAAATTTTGCAACCATGACTAATCAAACTGATGGTTCTGTAATTTTCACACCTTTCTGTGTCTGATTTCTTTGGAATGGGGATTATTACATTTTTCTTGAAGTCTGAGGGTATTTCGCCTGTCTCATACATCCTGCACACCAGTTCAAATAGTCTTATCATGGCTGGCTCTCTCAGAGACTTTAGTAGCTCTGAGGGTATGTCATCTACTCCTGGGGCCTTGTTCAGACCTAGGTCTTTCAAGGCTCTGTCAAATTCATCTCTCAGTATAGTATCTCCTATTTCATCTTGATCTACTTCCTCTTCCCTTCCTACAACATCGTCTCTAAGTTCATTTCCTTTGTAGAGTTGCTCTATGTACCCTTTCGACCTTTCAGCTTTCCCCTCTTTGCTGAGAACTGGTATAACATCTGAGTTCTTGATATTCGTAGAGTTGCTTTTCTTGTCCCCCAAAGGCTCTTTTATTTTCCTGTAGGCGGTATCTACTTTTCCCCTTCTTATACATTCTTCTACAAATTTGCATTTGGCTTCTAGCCACTCCTGCTTAGCCATTTTGTACTTCCTGTCAATCTCATTTTTTAGTCGTCTTTACTCCATTTTGCCCATTTCATTTACTGCATTTTTTATTTTCTCCTTTCATCAATTAAATTTAGTATTTCCTGTGATATCCAAGGATTTTTTGTAGGTCTTGCCTTTCTATTTTATCCTCTGCTGCCTTCACTATTTCATCTCTCAATGCTACCCATTCCTCTTCTACTGTTTTATTTCCCCCTGTTTCTATCAATTGTTGCCTAAATCTCCCTCTGAGATTCTCCAGAACTTCACTTTTCTTCAATTTATTTAAGTCCCATCTCCTTTTTTTCTACGTTTCTGCAGTTTTTTCGGTTTCAGCCTACAGTTCATGACTAACAAGTTGTGGTCAGAGTCTATATCTGCCCATATGTCTGTTCGGTGTACGCTTATCACGTCGGAACGACAAGACGCAGAGACTTAAATATTTGTACAGTTACTAATTTATACCTGAGGAAGGTTTTAGGTACGGTTTTATAGCGATCTGATAGATATTTAGCAATTTGAAGAATATAACGCGAAATGGGGAACAATAATTACTCTTTGAAAATTATATTTACTCTTTGAAAATGGTTTTATTGGTTGCATTGTTGCTTGAGGGTTGATAATGATAAAAGGGTGTAGTATATTGGGTTGAAAAGTTAGCGGTGTATATAAAATTCTACGTGTGTGTGTGTGTTAATATTTCGCTCTGCAGCGAAAACTACAGAACGCAAACGAATGGTCTATGTGTAATTGTTGTCAGAAGTCTCCCGTTGTACACCATAGCAGTTCCATGCTAGTCGTCAAATTATAAAAAAAATTCGGACTGAAGGTCAGCGATGACGTTTGCGACTCTATAGCAAGGAGGTTACATACAACGAAACGTGATGCCACAGACCATATCTTTCGTCTATGTGTGCTACAATGTCTTCAGCTCATTCCCTGTAAGGATAAGCATACGAATAAGGAAATATAACAATAAATAAATAAAGCAGTATAAAAAAATTCTTTTAATAGATCTCTTTAAAAAGTCGATTTGACGTTTCGCGCATTACATCAAGTGATCGGTCTGTAATATTATTACAATCATTATTATTGAACTTCGTGATTGTATTCTTCGAAAGGAGTGCATTTTTACGTGTGATTTGATCTACACTACTTTCTATTAAGTCTGATAGAACACTACTGAAAGATAGCTTATCTATCATAATAAACCAACACGCGAGCGGAGTCGCGGGTTTAAGCTAGTACACTATAATCTCCACCTCCTGTCTCTAAGACCACTGTCTAACATACACAGCAACGATACTTCCACTAATTCTTGTTAAACGAGGGACGTTTGAAAGGTCCATGCACACTCCGAGAGATGGCACCACAGGCGTGTATCGACGTCATGTTTACTTAGTAAAACAATGTTCAAATATTTGTAAGTCTAATGCCCGGTTTCTTGGAAACTATAGTTACCGTGCCGTTAGCTACCGTCATGATAATTGAACATGCCAGACAACTTACTTGTGATGCAAAAGTGTGTAGTTAACCGTGTTTGTAGTCCTACTTTGTTTTTACCATGGGTGAGAAGCGTGTGATATGCCGTAGGATCGTTAGTTCTGAGGTGTGGAGTGATAATTGTAGTGGGTTCTTTCATTGGGACTGATATAGAGGCGTCGGAAAGGAGGAGATAAAAGAAGCTCACCGGTGGTTTTGTAGGATCTGCACTAGAGATAGGGAAATAATGGAGCAGGAGGGGAAAACTGCAGCTCTTCAAGCTGAACTAGATAAGGCAAGGGAGAACCAGAGCAGGTTAAGAGGGAGGAGGGTGATCAGCGGTGGGAGATAGGAACAGGTAACAGGGGGACAGTAGGACAGTTTCAGAAAGCTTTGTAATTTATCTGAAAAATTGATTTGAACTATTACCTCAGACAGAGTTTCATGTAGCTGAAGCTGTAGAAAAGGCACAACAAACTTTCAAGAAGGATTTGGAAAATGTAGGGAAATTTGTGAAAAGAAAGAAAGCTTTGTTGTTGGGTAGCTCTAATGGTAGAGGTGTTGGCCAACTACTGCAGGAAGAGAGTACCAGGTGACAAACTTTTTCAAACCATATGCTGGTCTCGGTCAGGTAGCAGAGGCTATAGGTTCTTTATGCCAAGATTTCACATAGAAGGATATCATGGTTGTAGGGGGTGGTCCAGGAAATAGCATAGACAAAGACTCTGAATATTCATAGAGAGTGACCTGGTGAAGGTAGGATCAGCAACGAAGGATACTAGTGTGGGATTTGTGTCTGTTTTGAGACGCTTATTTGAACTCTTCTGTCAGGAGAGTGAACTTGGATCTGGAACGGCTGATCATATCAGAGATAGGGTCCCATATTGGTTTGATTTCTGTGGATGCTATCTGTAGGTGGGAGTACACTAGGCATGGCCTTCACCTCAACAGGAAAGGGAAGGGAAAACTGTCTGGGTTCATTGCAAGTAACTTACGGGGAGGGGGGCACTGTCACAAATGGTAAAATACCGATGGTTACAGGTGTGAGACGGATGCCTTTTTTAGGATAGGGAGGGGGGAAAGAAAGCCAGTTTTGAGAGAGCTTGGAAAACACCGTCAGTTTGAGAAAAGAGATAAACAAGAGATTGATTTTAGTAAAACTATGTTTAACAGAAAGTACTCAGAATCTGCCAGCAAACCTTTGTTCAACCATTAGTATGCAAAATCAGTTATCTTTATTACATCAGAACATCCCAGGACTCAGAAATAAACTTGATTAACTACTCATTTGTATTGATGAAATAGAGTCCTCTGACCCTATTTACATAATTTGCCTCTCTGAATATCATGTGACGACTGGTATAGATATGTTAAATATTCCAGGATTTCATTTAGCTTCATACTTCAGTAGAGTAGATATGGAGGGAGGAGGAGTTGAAACATTTATTAAAAATTGACATCAATTCAAGAATATTAATGTAAATAAATTCTGTCTGGAGCAGAATTTTGAAGCTTGTGCAACAGAAGTAGTGTTCCCTAACATATGCTATACAATAGAATCTATTTGCCGAGCACCTGCAGGAAATTATAATCTATTCCTAAATCATCTAGAAGCTCTATTGGATTATTTAACAGGAGGAAACAAAGAAATCTTGGTTGCTGGTGATTTTAATGCAGATTTTCTTATTCATTCTTCCAGTAAACATTGCTTGCAGTCAGTAACACTGTCTTTCAATCTAATTCAAACTGTAAACTTTCCAACTAGGATAACTAAATCATCTAGCACAGCCATTGATAAAAATTTTATAGACAAATCAAAGGAACAAAATCATATCATAAAACCAATTATTGAGGGCCTATCAGATCATGATATGCAGCTCTTTATTTTAGGTACAGATTCTAAGCAGATTATGAAGACTGCTAAATCTACACACAAGAGAGTAGTCAATCCATCAAAAATTGAGAATTTTAGAAAACTGCTAAAAATATGAACTGTAAAGTTGTTTATAGTGCTTAGGGCCTGAATGAAAAATGTAACATATTCATTAATAATGTCAATGTTTTGTTTGAAAATTGTTTTCTTCTAAAAGTAACTCAAATTAAACAGAAGTCTATAGTAAAACCATGGATTACACAAGGAATAAAGATTTCAACAAGACAAAAAGGGAAATGTATCTATCAGCTAAGAGTAGTTCCAATGACGATCACATAGCCAAATATAAGGAATACTGCAAAATATTAAAAAAAAAGTAATTCAGACATCTAAACAAATGCACTATGAGAAAAAGATAGCAAAATCAGACAACAAAATAAAAGCAATATGGAATACAGTGAAAGAGGAGACTGGTAGAAACAGGAGCAGATAGCATTAAAAGTAGATGATACATTAGTAACTGATGGGCATAGTGTGACAAATCTATTCAATAAGTACTTTCAAAACGTTCAAATGTTTGTAAATATATCGGACCAAACTGCCTGGTCATCAGTCCGTAGCCTACAAACTACTTAAACTAAGGTAAACTAATCTAAGGACAACACACACACCCATGCCCCAGGGAGGACTCGAACCTCCGACGGCGAGCAACCGGGCGCTCCGCAGCAAGGCGCCTTAGAGCGCTCGGCTACTCCACCGCGGCAACAAATACCTTATATATGTTACTGATAGTATCGGATTGTTAGAGTCAGTAAATAATACCTTTGAATATTTGAAACTAGCATTTACAAATAACTTTAGGAACATGAATATGTCACTCACTTCACCACAAGAAATAAATTCCATAATAAAATCTTTAAAAACAAATTATTCTAGTGGTTACGGTAAAATGTCAACAAAGTTAATTAAAACATTCCCTTGTGAATGTAGCACAGTTTTAAGTTATTTGTTTAACGAGTCAATAATAAATGGAACATTTCCTGATTGGTCAAAATACGCGGATATTAAACCTTAAAAGTGGACCACTGTACTAAATAAAAGCTTAATTCTGGTAGGAGGTACCGAGATAAGAATTTACTTCTATAAAAAAGCATAATTTTAGCAATAAAATTAGCAGAAGATCCGTGTGTGCTACCGGCTATTCCCCGCTACAAGACAATGTTCTCTGGCCCAAATTGAGAACTGATTTGGTTCAAATTATTCCAATAACAGGAAGTTAACGACACAGTGGCCAACATACGTTGCAGCTCACACGAAATTACACACATACTTTAATAAACAAACCACCACAATTAAAGTTATTTCATAAAGGTGGCTAAGAAAACATCTATGGTGCAACGGAACTTATACATAAAAAATTGCATCTGAGCTTGTTCTCAGCACTGGTGAAGGATAATATTAAGTAAAGGGGGGAAGGTGCTCGAAAACTACAATTTATAGAAAGGTCAAAATTACTCAGGTCGAACGCAAGCAAAATGGGGAACCAATTCTGTTAATACAAAAAATTAAAAAAAAAAAAAAGCATCCCATTTACAGAAACTAAAACTGATGATGTCCAGAATTGAAATTAACATAAATTACACAGAACGTAACGCTACTGGGTGGGGGGGGGGAGGATTTACAAACAACACTCACTCGCTCATACACACGCAATGCAACAGCGAAACTCGCCTAAATCAGCGTGCTGAAACGAGGCAGAAGAAGGCGCCGCTATTGTGGGCGAAATTGAGTAGACCCGGAGGTACCATATAACACATTATACAATAAAACTGCGAAGATGGCTCTGGTATGTCGTGCCTGATTTGAGATGGTGCGTGAGCATAGCAAGGTTAAGTTGCATTTAGACTAGACCGCGGGCACACACGCTAACGGCGACACACGAATACGTTACGTGATCGCGCTCCACTGAAGGTGAAGTGGTTGAAAATCGGATTCATTACACAAAATCACGGCAGACTATTAAGTAGCAATATGAGAGTAAACTATCTAGGCACTGGTTTTATGATAAGTGGCATGAATTCAGGTGACTAGCTGCAAACCCTTGAAGTCGGCGTTCAGACCCACATGATTCCGAAAACCGATAAAAATGTATTAATTCAATTTCCGAAAAATAAAGAAAATTAACTACGACATGCAACCCCTAGAACTACGTAGAATTTCATAAGGAGATTATGTTGTAGACTGCCACTTAAATATTTCATCGTCGACTAAAAATAGTAGATATGCAGCAGATAATTTATACATAAACAATTATATGTACTTGTGGACAAGAACTGCATATATTTATTTACATAAAAAGACATGATGAATTGAATATTAATTGTGTAACTATATTTCGACGGCGGCAGTATATTTGAACCGTGAGACGCCACGCTTAATGGCTATCTGAGCAAAGAGCTTCAGTCTCAACCATTTTTAGTATTGTTAAATATATATTTGTTTGTTAAATGTAAACAATATTTGTAGGGAGGGGTCAAAGTATTTAATTCTGTGATATTCAAATGTGTAACATTTTGGAAGGGAAATTATATAAAATGATTTCCAGTCCATGGTGTACATCAATCAGTGAGAATAAATATTCCTTTAGTAAAAAACCCGTCTTGATTGCAAATTGTTTTATTGCTTATTTAATGACGCGTTTCGCCCTTTAGCAGGGCATCTTCAAATTATAATGCGCTCTCCGTGGTGTGACACCGTAAGTTGTTTTGCGGTGTTTCTATGTTTTTGAATTTTGGATTTCCTTGTGGCCCTTAATAGAAGCGCTGGTCTCTAGTGATACAAGATAAGCCCATGTTTACAATTGCGCTCGCAGGCTGTGGGCGGGCGTGGTGTGCTGCTCCGCCGACTTGTACAGACTGCACAAGTCTGTACAAGTCGGCGGGACTGTGACTGCAGAACTTAGTCTCTGCTTTAAAAGCTCGGTAGTAGGGCTGTGGAACTGTGATAATTCAGCAATCGTGTACTCGTGTGATGATAAACTGTGTTTTATAACAAATACTTTTATCGCGGATTAACTTAGAACTGCAAAGTTCGATGGACTACTATAACTTACGAGTGATAAATTGGAACTTTTACTCTCGAGTACGTGTGATACTTATTGTGCCATGAAAAATAGTTGGGGAAATATTTAGTTATTTACCGATGTATAAAGTAGGACCACCTCCACGTTTCATGTCTAATAAGAGTAATAAACTCCATTTATAAAGAATTAATTCGTGAGTGAATGACTTCTTTATCTTAGAATCCATTTTGTTGGTAATTCAGAGGTTTAATTTATGTTTGTTAAATATATTTTCATTTTATCATATGCAGATTAATAAACTGGCTAAACTGCAGAATAATTATTGATCTTGTTTAAACAGATTGGGTAGCTGTTTAGGGCATAGAAGCTGACATACATAACTCACCCCTATGAACAGAGACAACGAGCCAAAAGCTTTTACTACCCTGAGTTATGTATTCGCCAAGTCTTATTGGTGAGAACCGATAGGAAGGTCGCAAGCCTCTCGTTAAACAGTTTCATCAGAATTTCGGGGAAGAGCTCAAGTTTATGTATCACGAATTCCAAGTTCATCGTTCAGACATCGTCAACGATTTCATCAGTCGTGCTGGTATTGCACGATTGGATCGACTTGTATGTTGAATATGAATTCGGGCACTGTAACTCACAAGCGTCTTCTAATCAAATTGAATGCTTAGGGAATATCGCCAGAGTTTTGCGATTGGATTCGTGAATTCCTATCAGAAAGGACACAGTACGTTGTAACTGACGGTAAGTCATCGAATAGAAGTGATATCTATCGTTCCACAGGAAACTGTTGTAGGGCCCCTACTGCTCCTTATTTTTATAAACGAATTAAGAGACAATCTGAGAAGCTCTGTTAGAGTGTTCGCGGATGATTATGTCATTTATCGGCTAGTAAAGTTACCCTAAGATCAAAAGCAACTGCAAAATGATTTAAATAAGATATAAGCATGGTGCAAAAATTGGCAATTGACTGTTAATAATGATAAGTGTGAAGTCATCCATATGACCCCTAAAATAAATCCGTTAAACTTCATTTACACGATAACTTAGTCAATCTCCAGATCGCTAGTTCAACTAAATACCTAGGAATAATAATTACGAACAACTTAAATTGCAAAGAACACATGGAAAATATTGTAGGGAAGGTGAATCAAAGACCACAATTCATTGACAGAACACTTAGAAAATGCAACAGTTCTACTAAGGAAACTGCCTACACTACACTAGTGCGTCCTTTTTTTGGAGTATTGCTGCGCTTTGTGGGATCCACATTAGGCGCGACTGACGGACGATTTATTGAAAGTCCAGAGAGGGAGCTCGTTCTGTATTTTCGCGATATAGGGGAGAGAGTGTCTCGATATGATGGCCGAGTTGGAGTGGAAATCATTAAACGAAAGGCGTTATTTCATGCGGCGAGATCTATTTGTGAAATTTCTTTTACCAACTTTCTCTTCCGAAGGCGAACATATATTGTTAGCACCGACCTATATAGGAGACATGATCATCATAATAAAATAAGAGAAATCAGATCGAAAACGGAAAAACGTATTTGTTACTTTTTCCCGCGAGCTATTAGACAATGGAATTATAGAGAAATATCAAAAGTGGTTCAACGAACCGTCTGCCATGCACTTCAATGTGACTAGCAGCATATCCATGTAGATCTGGAAGTAGAATCGAATATTGAACGTGCGTGGGCTAAATTAAAAAGAGCTGCTCAAGCACGTGCTGCACAGCCACGGAATCTACGGGAGGTTTGAGAGACTGCCATTGAAGAATGGGACAAATCAGACCAGCAGTTGTTAAATGAATTCCTGGGCGTGAAGCCACATACAAAGACGTTGTAAAAATCACTAGACTCCCTAACGGCGCTGCTGTCGCGGGATAATTTGAACCTTCGCCCGACCGCCATGATAGTGGCAAGCGACAGATAAATACGAGTGTTGTTACCAGGTAAATCGTGTATTATTTAGCTAATGCGTGGCATATGCACAGTTGATAGTCACGCTTTTATTGTTTGACTATTGCAGTGTACATGAAGCACGATGGTGAAGAGCTGCTCAGCGTTTAAATGCATTAATCAATTTAAGAAAGGAATAAAAACATCGAATACTGTCTTCCCATTTATATTTCTCAGGAATATAAGTAGCCCAACTACTTGTGTTCAGAGATAGATAGTGTAGAAAATAGGATTGAAGGAAATAAATAACTAGTAGCTCTTAAAAACGAGTTACTTTAGGCAGCACTGGTGGACTGGAAGTTCAAAAAGTTCGTTTTATGATTGTGTAAAATAACTGTTGGGGTCACGAAATTAATTGCCTCGCTGCAATTCGAATTTTTGATTCTGAAATTAATATTAGTAACATGTAATGCATAATTTAAAAGAAATCTGCTTTACATATATAGGTACAACAACTGAAAGGGTTTTGCAGAACTGTGTATAGCTCCATGTATGAATGACACATAGCCACACTGGATGCGCTTCGTGAAGTTGAATCCTATGACAATAGTTGTTGACTTTTGAGTAGTTCACTCTACTGTAAGGTATTTGGCTTATAGCATTAAAAATGCTAATATTCTTGCTAGATACCCTAACGCTAATGTTAGATGCATTAGTTAAGAAAAAGTTATGATATACTTCGTGTTCTTAAAAGAATTTGGTAGTGGCTGGTTGCTGTATTCACGAGGTAAGAAGCTATTTTTCAGTTATCTATCTGATGGAATATTTCACTTTCACAATCGATTTTTAACATTAGCTTTTTCAGGCAGGCCTATTTGATTTTTTGATGTTATGAAATAACTAAATATTGGAGAATACAGCATTAAAGCAACGATGTAAAGTGTGAAACTCTTCCGAAATTGCTGTTTGTACAAAAGTTTCACAATTCTAGAATATACTGAGAAAGTGCCAAAAAATCATGTATGACTATAAATTCCGTTCATATGCTGCAGTTAGCACGCTAAAAGCCACATGTTATAGTTCGGTTTCGTTAGGAAGAGGAAACGTGTAGCGGGAAATTTTAATTTTTTTTTCTTACAACTCGCTACAGGATATCCAAAGGTCGCTATATCTTATTGCGACAGATAAATACTTTATTCTTCGTTGCTTATTAGGAAATGGTAATTTATTTGTGATTTGTATTATTATACATTAATATTGATTTTGTTTTAATTTTGTAGAACTGAATTGTAACTGCCGTTCAGCTGATCGAACCTAGCATTCTAAGATGGGCTCGCGAGTATGCTGCCGACGGCACCCAATATCCTGCGCTGTTGCATCAAGAGCTGGCCACTAAAAACTCGCTGGCCACAAGCAAAGAATAATTTTTCAATGTTAGGGGCAGAAAGATGTTATTCCTTGCTCACAATTACGTATCATTATTGTCGATTTTCATTCCGCCTGATGGTAGCCTCATTCAGTGGATATGAAATATTAACTTACCGGTCTAAAGAAAGAATTGCTGCCATAAGGGAATGATTACCGGTACAGTCATAAAGATCGGCGCATGAAAGATAGGACATCGATCTAGCTAAAGGTAATTCCTGGATGTTTAAGGAAAAATGTTGCTTATGGATCTTAGTGAAGGGTTCAATAACTTCTGCCAGAAGTGATTAGAAGTTGCAACCAGTGTGATTAAACATTCCCAGAGATTCATTTAGTTATGACAGCAAAAGGGCTCCATAACGATGGTGCAATGAAGCGATATAATTTTTTTCTTTATTATTAAAAGAAGATATAGATGTGATATAAGCCGCTCATTTTGTTTAGAAGGTAGTAGACTTTATCAAGTAACTGCTGAGATACCAAATTAGTTCATGACCAGTGGGAAAAGGAAATTTAATTATGTGCAGTTATTTTATTTAATTATTAATATTTAATTATGAGCTGTTTTCTTTGTGATGATTTAGTTGGCCGAATCGTTTAATGATCCTGAGGGAGTCATATAAACAGCAACGAAATGTTCGTGTGCTAAAATTTAGGATCGGTAAATATTTATCACAACTATTTTACTTTCCTACGGTAGAACGTAATTGTAAAACAAAGTAATTATTGATACAAAGATTTGAAGGTCATTAAAAACTGATTGCGCCATTGAATACTTACTGGAGTGTGACTATACAGTAATTAAAGTCAATTTGAATTACGTGATGTTAACAAGGAATTCATCGAGTATCCGACGTCTCAGTTTTCGAGTGACAAAAAGGGGGAATGCTATTTGTAGTGAATTAGTTTCGACAAGTCACCCACGCCTGAAGGGACAGAGCTTTGAATCATTTATCACAATTTATGGTTAAGAATCAAAGTAGCGGTGGTGCCATAGGGTTTATTTTACTTTATTTTGAATAATAATTCAAAAGATAGCTAGTGGGTATTACGACTAGGTCCATAAGTCACTCGAAAACTTAAATGCACCAATATCAAGGAAGATAATATTTTACTACGATGGAATCTTATGGAAATCCATTTTTTTTTTTTTTTTTTCAATAAATGGTCAAGCAATACTTAACGAAAGAAATATTCACCACTGTTCTTAATTCAGTTTCTTAATAAAAAATATTTTTCATTTTGTGATGATAAAATCGATAGTTTGCCAGTAGTAGAAGGCGTGGAACAATATTATTTATTATTTTCATAAGTTGGTATCAGGACAAAGGTGATACACGAAAAATCTCAGCAACATTTCAGGATAGTTTACAAAAAATATTTTTGTTTGTTTGTACAATATAACAACTGAGACTGGAGAAACTGTGTAGAAGAACATACGATTAGAAACATGAAACACAGTAAATATATATTGCCATATATATGGCAACAGGGGGTGCACAACAAACTCTGTTGGCCAATTTCTACATCGTATATGTAATAAATTTACACACAACCGATAGTTGCTCTATATTCAAGGAGTCTGAAGCTGTTTTGTAGTTATATATTTTAATTAGACATAGTTTTCGCGACTTAACTCAAATTAACACTCTAATCAAAAGAATCTTACGCACATTTAAAGTTCGCGGGGAAGTTTTCCACCACAATGGCCGCCGAGGTGCTCTTCAATTTGTCCGCTGTTCGCAGTCGGCTGCTTACGAGATTGTGGGGGCTTGGCCACATACGGTGAAAGCTTCCATTCTTGTGAGCTTTCATGCAACTCTCTCTTGAATGGGGTTGTTATAGAATGGGCTTATTTCCAGAAACTTGATTTTAGGTTGAAACATATTAATAGATTTCAGAGTAATTACAGTTTATTCTACCGATACTCACCTTTTCTACATTTCGATGTATGGGGGTTCCGCTCGCTGCAACATTATTTTCCTGGGGCGTCGTGGTAGAAATAAATACTCTATATGTACAATTTTTCACTTCTTCTTTAATTTAAATCAAACTTCACCAAAACATTACAATAACGTACACAAATTACCTTAACAACACAGACTGACAGATTCCAAAGTACTCGACAAAAGACAAAACTCGAACTCCCCCATGCAAGGCGGTGAGGCAAATATAAAACATCGGCAATAATGATCTTACATTATCCATTGTTAATAACAATTGAATATACTGATTTACAATTAACAGTAAAGCATTTCATGTATACAAAAATAATCACAATATAAAATGAAAACTATAAATACAATAATTTTAGATTGCGCCTATCTTTTTAGGTTTTAATCACGCTACTTTTTGTTAACAACAAACCAAAATGTTAAATGACAATTAATTAATTAACGAGTACATCATACATGTTCCTAGCATATAATGAACTATCAAATCTCTTGTCCATTCTGAAACTAGGTTTAAAATCTCCCGTCAGTCCATATATACAAAGAATCATAATATTTAAATCTCGTCTGTTATATTAATTACACAATTAGCTGGTCTACACAACTTGTTTATGAGCCTAACATATGTATACAATACTATTTATTTCATTTCTTTATGTTTTACAAAAGATTTTACCCTTCGTCTGTCTATTTATTTGAAATAATGAACAATGACAAAAGTATTGTTTATAGTATTATCCGGAAACGTCTTATACAAATCTCCCAATTAATGAAATTTATCACTTGTTTTAATCATAGTATCACCGAGACACTGTCCTAAACTGATTCCTAGACTGGCTATATCGTTTTTAACTAACTTCACACGCAACTTTTATCACTATTGAACCACACGATTCCGGATCCAAAGCAGACGGTATCGTTGGATGACATTGAGATGAGTGGACCAGGCAGACGGTATCATACGATAACATTGAGATGAGGGGGTCAGCAGTATTGTTACAAGGTTATGTCTGAATACAACAGAAGTATTTTTTGGGTGTTGTCAGTATCGGAAGATGTATTATTTTAGAAATAACAATTCACCATAGTGTAGAGCACAACTTTTGTTTGGTGGGTGACGCAAAACGTTCTCTGATGTGTGACGAAACCCAAACCCTAGCGGGATGCATGTGACAGATGCACGGCGTTTTATAAACCCAGAAAAACAGCCTGTGACCGTCGCCCACAGAGCCCAACATCCGGTACTTAACAGCGCAGCCGGATTCCTTGTACTTCTGGGAACGGTTACAGGGTTGAGTTCGCGGAAGTGTTTGCTGCATTTCCTTTTTACGCTGCTCGGTTATTCGAATGACTCCCACTCACCGCCCGGCAACGTTTTGTCTGCCGACATGGAGCTTCCAGTAACGGCATCGCACTTCTTTGAAGAAGATAATTTGAGGACGCGAAACTTTCATTATTCAGAAGACAAAATATGCTAATCATTTGGTACAATACTTTAGATTCGACATCAGTTTTCTTTCTATGTTTTCTACATTGTACTCATTCTTAGTAATTTTTGTTTACTTCAGTTTTAGCGACTAATTTCATTGGTCATGCAGTCTCTTCCTCTGCTTCGATATATGGACTATTATAAACAGTTAATTGAGTCCAGGATGGAGCTTGTGCTGTTTCAAGGGGTGGAGTGTTGGTGTATCAGAACAGTAAGAAGCGAATTTCCATTTTAATTTCATTTTTCATTATTAAAAAAAGGGAAGAAAAAAATTAATAATAATAATAATAATAATAATAGAGAATTATTAATTAATGTTGTGAAGAAAAAAATCATCTGTGGAACTAAAAGAAAAAAGTGGAAGAGCAGTATCTTTGCTTGTTAATTAGCAGTCAGTCTTGTCTTGTCTTCTCGAGCAGTTAGAAGTGATGAACTGTCTCGGTGTTTTTTGTAAACTTTCAGTTGAGATGTAAATGTTTTTAGAAAAATACAAATCTTTCTCAAGAGTGAAACGTTTCGTCTTAGTTTATTACTTAGACCTTAAAGTGAACCACATAATGACCCTGAGATGTGATGAAGCAATCAACAATAAGAAGACATTCAGAAAACTGTCGGTAATTTTTTTTTACATGAGTTTATTCTAAAGTTTCTCTGAAGTTTATTAATACTGACTGCAGTTCTTATTTGCTAATTTTCATTACCATTATATATATATGATGTTTCACAATATAAAGACGTTTCACAAGCTCTAGGAAAAAAGTTTATATTTGATCATTTGATCAGTACGATATGAATGAAAATAAAAACAGTATTTCAAAAAATGTTCAAATGTTTGTATAGTCTATGGGACTTAACTACGGGGTCATCAGTCCCTAAACTTACAAACTACTTATGAACTAACTAAGACTAAGGACGGCACAACTATCCATGCTCGAGGGGGGATTCGAACCCCCGACCGTAGTGGCCGTGCAGACCGTGACTAGAGCTCCTCAGTCTCCTCGGCAATAGTATTTCATTTAACTGATATTCTGTTCGTACCTTTTCTCCAATTAGTTCGCGTGCAGTACTGAAAAAGATTTTTTCCATCATATCTACTTTACTGTTGCATATTCCGCCAAATACATAGATTTGCATGTATGGCATAATTGAAGACCGCGGTTTAGAACAATGACTTTATATCTGAGTCTCAGAAGATACGCTAGATAGATATAGCAACTAGCAAAACAAAAACACTATCAACGAATATAAACATAAGGGATAATATCATAATACTTATATATTGTAGATAATAAATAATCTGTTATTACCTTCATAATTACAGGTTATACCACAACAGAATGTACCATCGATCACAGGTCTCAGCCCAAAAATTCGCGCCTTCGGCGCTCATTTCCGAATAAAGAGAGAGAGAGAGAGGGAGAGAGAGAGAACACTCAATGTTAACCTTTACCTCACTATCAGAGTGAAGCTACAGATCACTTTTTAAACACAAAATCTTAACCTATGATCTGCTTGTAAACAAACTATCGTCTTCAGCTCAGATATGACGTCATTGGTCAAAGCCGACGAGTCGTATCTCGGACTTCACTCGCATGTACTGTCGGATTAAATCTTTCATACAGTTACGTCCTTGTGAAAGTTTCATACTACTACGTCTGTTTGGTGTGGCTCGTCAGCAGAGGGCTGAACGCTCTCTGTAATGAAAAGAGCCAAATACTCGACGAATAACCCTGAACGAACATGAACAAAGGACGGCAAAGCCTCTACCTAAAAAGAAAGGGTAGCACAGTGGTACAGTGTCATATAGTAAATACAAAGGATGCGGGTTCGATCCCGAACAGATACTTGGATTTTTTCTGTCGCCTTTTACTTCTTTTACATCTGGCAGTGTTGCTGATGTGAAAAGTATGGAGTAGCACCGTGGTTCGGAACCCACGTTGAACTGTAGGTCTCCCTATAACTGACTGGGCAAGTCACTTCGAAGGAGAGGCGTGCATTCTGGGTATGCTAGGTACGCGCCGCTTACCCACACGAATTTTGATGAAAAGAAACAATATTTTTGATTTTACGATTAATCGTTCCCCTGTATTATGGAAACGCAGAAGTTCCTCTCGCAATTCGCGTTTCCGCAGTGGAAAAGCTCCAGCTCTTACCGCTGAGCTTACAGCTTCTTGTTATACGACACGGGCGGTGGAGCGCCAGCGTATGCGCATGCGCGGTAGGCCAGATATTCAGTAACCAGGGAAACTGGGAACCGCCCGCTGCACTGCTTGTTAGCTGCGTGTGCGCATGCGCCGCAGGCTTGATTTCAGCGACGCGGGAAAACTTACTGTTCGGGAGACTTTCGGGCGAAACAAGAGCGACCAATAGCATTGCGCAATAGCACATCAAGTATAATTCTATTACGTTCACATGACAGCGCCAGAATTGGTTCAAAACGCTGCGAGTTCGTTAAGTACATACTTCAATAAATGTGATGTTAACTGCAAGTAATAGAATCTGTCTTGTGATACCTTCAGTAAGCCTACATTGTAAAATATCTTAGTATATATATATATATAATCAGCATGCAGCAGCGGTGTAGTAACCGAGCGGTCTAAGGCGCCTCGCTGCGGAACGCGCGTTTGCTCGCCGTCGGAGGTTAGAGTCCTCCCTGAGGCATGGGTGTGTGTGTTTGTCCTTAGGTTAGTTTACCTTAGTTTAAGTAGTTTGTAAGGCTACGGACTGATGACCACGCAGTTTGGTCCGATAGATTTACAAACATTTGAACATTCAGCATGCAGGTGTGTGGCAAATAGCTCTCTCCCTCCCCAAATGGACTAACATATTACACTGGATAAAATGGTTTCAGAACTCAGAAAATACATTTACGATTCAACAGTTCTCATAATTATGTAACAATGCAGGTTGCAATGTATTTCAAAGACGTTTTAACAAAGGAGTAAAAAACTACTTTAAGCTACTCCATATTTTATCAGTTTGTTGGGGGAGGACCTTTTATTGCCCCTCTAACATCCCACCTCTTTGACCGCCTGCTAGAACTACTCCTGTCAGCATACCCAGTAATGAATATCATGGCACGCCCCTGCTTCGAAGGTCGGAATAAGGCAACGGCATACCAACTCCAGATAGGACCATGCCTACTAAAACACTGTTGTATTCAAACTGTTGTATTCTGATTGTTAACGGCTCTTTTCACGTCTTTGTGAATACCAAGAGTTCTGATAGAAAGACGGTACTAAACGAGAAAGGAAAGGTGGGAAGAATACACACTCCTGGCCATTAAAATTGCTACACCACGAAGATAACGTGCTACGGTTGAGAGGCTTTTGTCTGTTTCAAATGTTTGTAGAGTCTATGGGACTTAACTACGGGGTTATCAGTCCCTAAAATTACAAACTACTTATGAACTAAGTAATACTAAGGACGGCACAAATATCCATGCCCGAGGGGGGGATTCGAACCCCCGACCGTAGTGGCCGTGCAGACCGTGACTGGAGCGCCTCAGTCCCCTCGGCCACCGCGGCAGGCGCTTTTGTCTGTATCGGCGCCCTTGTCTTGTCAGGAAATTAATAATCTTTGTACAGCAAACATCTTGTTGTCAACATTAGCACATTACGCCGCCGCAGCCCTAAGTAAACTTTACCCAGTACTCTATCTGTCTTAGTTGTTAAAAATACATTATAATCTCTTATAGATATAAGTCGACATTTACATATAAGAAAATTAACTGAGGGTGTGTTTTGTGATAAAACTTCAGGTACCGTTCTTTCAAAATGCATACTGCAAGTTATAACGCCAAAACTTCGAAATACCACAAATAGCATTCAAAGGTTGTTGCCAACATTAGCAAAATATGCTGCTACCGCCATAAGTAAAATGTTATCCACAAGGGACGCCTTTGACCTCGTATGCTCCAATCCGCACGAAACCAGGCTTCGAATAATAATCAATCACAACCAAAACAGCGGTGTGCGTCATTTCAATGCAAAACGCCGCACTTGTCTGCTATCGCCATTACATGGTGACATAGTGCAGCTGCAGTAACCACTGCTCCGGTTGCGTGGGTGGCATAGCTGCAGTGCGTATTTGTCTGTTGGAGTGTTCGCATGCGAGTTACTGTGTAAAATGTGTACAGCGCAGTGATACAATGAAGAGAATTAATCCTACGCATTTGGTCCAAATATTAGGGACCATTTTGCGACGTGCTGAATGTGGAAATGACATAGGGGCCGAGAATATGGAGTTCACAGATATTTCATCGTGAAACTTTACTCTTTGATTTAAAATCAATTTGCTGCACTTACGCTCGGCGAAAGCCAAGGTATGCTATTGACATACCAACATCATCATTTGGAAATGATAATGGACTGCGTGAATGCGAAAGTGATTTGGAATGTGATAACGTGGCATTAGTGGCGTGTACACATTGCTCTCTCCCACTTTGTTTTAATTTCTTCTTCGAAATCCCGCATCTGCTCTTTGAGGACTAATATAAGCACTTTCAGGTGTGTGGTACTGCTGCATATGTGAGTTTTGCGCTACTGTAAGGACTTCGAGCAAAGAGCTTTTGGAGCTGCTGACTGAATTTATAATGATACACTGACACCATTAAATTACATATAATTTCTTTCCTATGGTACTGATATCTTGTTACTTTGTTTCTCTCTGTTGAAATGTTACTTGAGGTACAATGCAACGTTTTCCTTGGAAATGATCCATACCACTGTCCTGTTTATGACTGCCAGTTATTCCAAGCATGGTTTCTTACGGTTCCGAGCGTTGGAGGTCAAAGGTGTCCCTTGCCAGTAAACTTACATTCTTTTTCGTTTTAGTGTTTGTAATACATTCTGGGACTTCCTCAATAACGCAATAGAAGTATGTTCTGCAATTTGTGCTATGTGACAGCAAAACTCCTTGATATGCTGTTTGTCATTATGGTATAAGGCTTACGTATTGTACTCTAAATACTGTATATTCTGTAATGTTTTGCTGTGATTTGATGTTTTGGAGTTGTTAAATGCATAAAAAACAGAATATTTGCTAAGAGGTAGTACTTTCATAACAGCTAAACAAATACTTACTTCGAATATCACACACGATTTTTACTATTCAATATTGCTTTAGGTCTTTCTTACAATACATAAGTGTGCGTTCACAATCCGTTTCTTTGTTCTCTCCGACTCTTTTGGAAACGGAACCAGCCGCGGTGGAGTAGCCGAGCGGTCTAAGGCGCCTAGCTGCGGAGCGCGAGGTTGCTCGCCGTTGTAGGTTTGAGTCCTCCCTTGGGTATGGGTGAGTGTGTTGTCCTTCGGTTAGTTTACCTTAGTTTAAGTAGGTTTTAAGCTACGGACTGATGACCACATGCCGGCCGCAGTGGCCGAGCGGTCTGCACGGCCGCTGCTATCGGGGCTTCGAATCCCCCTTCGGGCATGAATGTTTGTGCCGTCTTTAGTATAAGCTAGTTCATAAATAGTTTGTAAGTTTAGGGACTGATGATCCTGCAGTTGAGTCCCATATGCTCCACAAACATTTGATTGGAATGATGATGACCACGCAGTTTGGTCCGATAGCTTTACAAACATTTGAACATTTGAAAAGGAACCATTCTAAATCCACTCCTAGAATGATTAGAACAGTTTATGGCAACACAGCCACCCAAACATTCGTGCTAAATTGCCATGACGCAAAGTCTAATAACTTACCCAGTCGCGACACTTACTACAGTGAGAGTTGTTAGCAACTGACACTTGCAACGATACTAGCGCTCCTGGTGGTGGGCAAGGTACGGCAAGAGAAATGTTTGTTTGTAGCTACTTTTCTACGTAATTAAGCAAATAGTTTCTGTAATTCTTGCGTTTCAAACAATAGTAAAATATCTAGGGACATAAATAATCGTGAAATAAAAGAAGAAACAGCCGAATTACCTGATTCAGTGATATAAACAAAAACTTGTTCACGAGAAAATACTTACGAATATATGTATATTTTGTAGCCTATTCCGCTGAAAGTGAGAAAATATAAACAAACGAGAAACCTTAATTCCTGTTGTGGTCTGTTCCTATAAGACAGGAACATTATTTGACGTGTAAAAATTCAATATGGAGCTAATGATTCGAACATTTTTTACACTTCAGTCGTCTTTTTTATAAACCATATACTTTTCAGTTCAATTGCGTTTGATTATAAAATGAATATCTTGAGGTTTCTTGACGTTTGTGGTTCAGATGTAGTAACAATTGTGGAATTGATTTCAGAATTGTTGGGAAACTGTGTTGTTTGCTTTCGATGTTTTATTGTCACGTTTGTGAGGATTTCTCTTTAGCTACTGCTGTTGTAGTTGATTTGGTACATTTAATAATGTAGGTAATGCATTCCATATACGTTTCTTATGCTCAACACTAACTGATTTCGTAGGAATTGTAGTGAAAAAATCCTGACGTTTCTGAGAAAACCGACGTCTTTCTGAAGATGTTGGGTCTTCTGTTGTTTATGAGCAATTTTTGCTCTTAATAGAAAATGATTAAAAAGTCCTAGACTTCAAGATAATCTTAAATAAACGTCCTGCAAAGTACCGTGGTTCTTAGGAAACCTCATAAAGACAAATGTGTAGTTATTTTTTGGTTATTGCCTATTTTATGGCACTGCATACCTTCCCCGTTGTAAAAAAGTATGATAAAATCAATTTAAACGACACTACTCACACGCATCCGATATCGTAGGGAGAAATGTAGCCGGCCGCGGTAGCTGAGGGGACGAAGGCGCTCCAGTCACAGTCTGCACGGCCACTACGGTCGGGGGTTCGAATCCCCCCTCGGGCATGGATACTTGTGCCGTCCTAGTTCGTAAGTAGTTTGTAAGTTTAGGGACTGATGACCCCGTAGTTAAGTCCCATAAGCTTAACAAAGATTTGAACTTTTTTTTTTTTTTTTTTTTTTTTTTTTTTTTTTTTTTTTTTTTTTTTTTTTTTTTTTGAGAAATGTACCTCGCTAACCGCTTGGAGTGTTGCTGCCATGCCGTATAACAAAACTCGTTGTAAGTGTCGTGACTGTGTGTTATTAGACTAGCAATGCCGTATACGGTTTGGTGCCAGTGAAGTCTTGCCGCCATATTTCAATACTATAAACGTGCAAGTAGCCGTGTGTGTTATTACAACAAACAGTCTTAAAAATACGAACGAACTGACGTAACTATGCTGTCTTAAGTTTTCACGTATGGAAAATTCGTGTAATGTACGTGGCAGTAATATTTTCAGCTGGAGTAAACTTTGACACATACAGTAATGAGTTGAATTGATTTGTTATTATTATGAATCTGTTACCGATTCCATTCAACTTCAGATTTTCTTTCAGTAGTATAGTCATTATAGAAGCGTTGTTTATTGTGGATAACACTGTATCCTTATTCTTTTGTGAGTTCTTACGAAAACTACAGTCTTCTTTGACGCACAAACTAATGAGTCGCGTTTCCTGTTTTTATTAATCTGTTCCCAGTTTCGATCAACATCGGCTTCTCTTTTAATAGTATGACCGTTATAAATGTGCTATTTGTCGTGGGTAACACATATCTTTATTATTCTTAGTGTTCTTCAGATAACTACTTCTGGTTTAACTGTTCGTAACGGTAAAATTTTACCTACCATCCCTGCGGCCTCTCATGATTATGATGGCAACATGAACGAAACGGTAGAGAGTCTTTGCCGAGATGTTAATGTTCTTAGAAATTCAGACAGAGTGACTTGATTAGTGTTTCGTACAGACGATGTAGTAAATAAATAATGCTGTTCCTGCTTTATGGTTGACAGTTTCTTGTGTGTACCCCTTGTCCACTAAGTAATTTCCCTCGTAAAATAAAGATTTCATGAAAAAACTTGTTCGTTGTCGCGCAATTCCAACGTCACCTTTTTGGCAACACAATCACGCGAGGCCGCCAGGACGGTAAGTTAAGTTAATCGTACGTAACACGTTTTTCTCATAACATGATTCGACAGTGTAGTCCTGTGTGTTAAATTCAATTATTGCGGGAGTGTTAGCTCAAATGCAAATCATATTCAAACCAACTAGTAAAGCTTACAACGTCATATCGTGTCAGAAGATCATAGTAGTACCACAGTCTAACATATACAGTCGCGACACTTACGCAGATTTTTGTTATACACTGTGAGCAGCGCTCCACGCGGCCGGCAAGCTATTTTTATGAATACGATAGTGGTTGAGCGCGAACAGTATCGTTTATATCGATTTAAACACATTTTTTACATTATGAAACGTATGTAGAATGTAGTATCATAAAAAAGGTAATAACTTAAAAATAGCTCCACCTTTGTCTTTCTTAGGTTTCCTAAGCTCCCTGACAAGGTAGGAAACGGTACATTGCAGCACAGTTTATTTACTGTTATCTTGTAACCTACAGGCTTTAACTGAATAATTTAATTTACTATTGAAAATATAAAAACGGCTAGGAAACACCAGAATACCTGTCCTTTGGCAGAAAGACGTCTTTTTTCTTCACTCCAATTCCAGTGAAATCGGTAAGGGTGGAACGTAGGAAAGAAATGAAGAATGTAATAACTACAGCATTTAACGGACCAAATCAGCCACCACAACTGTAGCTGAATGAAAAATATCACACGCGTGGCAAGAAAACTGAAAAATCAATAAAACTGTATTCAACAAAGAAGAACCCAATTCCACAATTGTTGCTACAGCTGAACCACAAACGGCAAGAATCTTCAAGACATTGTCTTCTTAAGCTAAAATAAACACACTCAAAATAACATGCGCTTGTAATAAAGACGAGTGAAGCCTAAAAATGTAAGAATCATTAGTCCCCATACCACAATGACATGTGTCAAAAAGTTCTGTCATAGTAAGAACAGACAATAATAGAAATTTATGTTTCTATTAAAACTCTTTGTCAGAGTAAGAACAGACCATACCGGTAATAGAAATTTATGTTTCTATTATGTTTATATTCTACTTACTTTCAGCGGAATAAGCTGCAAATATACACATAATCGTAAGTATTGGTTCATGACGAAGTTCTTCGTCATACCACTGAATCAGTTAAGTTCGCCTTCCGTACTATGTATGTCTCTTGATATGTTACTAATGCTTGTAACGCAAAAATGATAACTATTTCGTTAATTACGTACACATATAATTATAAACAAACATCACTCATTCGGCGGCTTGCCCACCACTAGGAGCGCTAGTGTCATTGCAACTGTCAGTTGGTAACAACTTTCACAGCAGTGAGTGTCAAGACTGTATATGGACTGTGGTAGTATGGATACTTTTTGACGTGAGGTGAAGCCAGATGGCGGCGTCAGGCTTCAGTCGCAGAGGCAAGTTTGCCAGTCCAGTAATGTGGTTGAACTTCATCTGTCTGAGCGTACTAGACATACGGTAGATGTTAATATGCCGTTTCTAGCCAAATTCAGATATGGCTGCTGTGAAGTATCATAAGAAAACGAAACGAATTTACGTCTTGATTCCGCTCCCATATCAGCCTATTACCTCGCGTATCGACGTATATTTCAAATCAAAAGGTACCGTCCGCAGGCAATACTTTGTCACGTAATAACTAATGGAAATTAGTTTGCCAGATTAAAACATGGCAGTCAAGGCGAAATCGTTTGAAAAACATACGAATGTGCAGGCACGCTGCGGTTCTATGTTCAGAGACCAGGGTGATACATCCAGTTTGTATACAGATCACTGCAAGGAACAGAATATTAACATTATGGCTAGCACGCTCAGACAGCTAAACGTTCTATATCCAGGTAGTAGACCATTGATCTCAAGCTCTATCCAATTGTCAGCATTACAGGTAAGTGCTTACAAGGAATTTCACATTCGGAAATTTCTAATCGTTTGTTCAGATTGATTTCGTTAAAACTAACTTATAACACGGCTATTATGTGTTCTAAAAATCTGAATACTATTTACAAAATAGTTCAGACGTGGAAGCAACCACATACTACACCTGCAACGAAATGACATAAAAAGGCACGATTTTGTGTTATACATACCTGAACTTGTATATTTTTATTCAGGAATAGTGTATCTACCCCATTGAATTTAATGAATAAACTGAATTAAATGATAGTATAAAAACAACAGATTCGCGGTGTCCGATATCGGAGTTATTTTCCTTGTAGCGTGCATATCTAATCAGCTAGCTCAAACTGAAATCGGTATAGACAAGGGGTAATGTAGAACTGAATAAGAGAAGTACCGTCTAAAGCAGTGCAATTAATTCATTAAATGAATTGTGATAGAAACGCTACTTACGAATAAAAATATCACTCTCATTTGGATCTGAACTTTAACTTCATTCCTTTGACTTCTTTACAACAATAAGTGACACAAACCTTGCCATTTTGTATTCATTAAACTAATCAATCGTTCATAACTTATTTTCAAAGAGCGCAAAGTTCAAAAGAACAGCACGAACTGTACATACGGAGTGGCCAACCTAACTATAATAGCACGGTCTAACATATACAGTCACGACTCTCCCGGTGAGCCGGCTGCGGTGGCCGAGCCTTCTGCGGCGCGTCAGTCACGGTCTGCACGGTCACTACTGTCGCGGGTTCGAATCCCCCCTCGGGCACGGATATTTGTGCCGTCCTTAGTAGTAGCTAGTACATAAGTACTTTGTAAGTTTAGGGACTGATGGACTGATGACCCCGTAGTCAAGTCCCATAAGCTCAACAAACATTTTTTAACTCCCAGTGATTTTTGTTATACACTGCGACAGCAGCACTCCAAGCGGCCGGCAAGCTGCATTTCTGAATACGAAATTGGTTGAGTGCGAATAGTATCGTTTATATTGATTTCAACGTACTTTTTACATTAGGGATATTGCGTTGCGCCATAAAATAGGAAATAACTTAATAATAGCTACACATTGGTTTGTCTTAGATTTTTTAAAGATCTCTGACAAGGTATGAAACAGTACATTTATTTACAATTATTTTGTAACCTACAGGTTTTTACTGAAGAATTTAATTGTCTATCAGAAATTAAAAAAAAAAAAAAAATGGCTAGGAAACACCAGAAGACCTGCTCTTTGGCAGAAAGACGTCCCTTTTCTACTTAGGAACGCTAAGGTTTCTTCTCTATAATTTCATTAAAATTAGTGTGGTCGGAACGTAAGAAAAGCATGTAGAACGCAATAAATACAGAATTTAACGTAGCAAATCAGCCACCACATCTGTAGATGAAGGACAATCGTCACAGACGAGACAATAAAACGGCAAAATCAATCAAATTGTTTCCCGACAAAGAAGAAACCAATTATACTATTGTTGTTACAGCTGAACCACAAACGACAAAATCTTAAAAACATTGGTTTTGACGCTAAAGAGACTACACTCAAAAGCATATGCGTGTAGAAGAAAGTCGAGTGAAGGGTAAAAATGAGCGAATTATTAGACTCGATAACGAACTGATACGTGGCAAAAAAACTGCCTGACATAGCAAGAATTTATGTTTCTTTTATGTTCATAAGCTACTAACTTGTTCATAAGCTACTTACTTTCAGCGGAATAAGCTGCAAATATAAACATATTCGTAAGCATTTGTTCATGACGAAGTTGTTCTTTAAATTATACCATTGAATCAGTGAAATTCGGCTGTTTTTACATTGATTTACCGATTATTTATGTATCTTGATATTTTACTAATGCTTGTATCGTAAAAATAATAGTAACTATTTCGTTAATTAGATATAAAAATAATTATAAAGATACACATTACTCTTTCGGTTACTTGCCCACTCCTAGGAGCGCTAGTGTCCTTGTAAGTGTCAGTTGGTAAAAACTTTCACACCAGTAAGTGTCGCGACTGTATATGTTAGGCTGTGCTAATAGACTGTCGCGTTTTTCACAGATCTAAGTACTACAATTGTGTATCCAGCGTTAATATTAAGATCACTGCGTGCAACCAGGCGTATGTGCAGGGATGTCGACAGTATTTCTCATCACCACTCCACTGGCCCGACATTAAACGTTCCGGAATATTTTTGAACAGACATCATAAACGAGAACTGTGCTAATTCCTCGCCCTTTTACATCTTGCGCACACCATACAAATGCCATCTATATCTGAGCATTTTGTAATCCGTAAACATTTGTTACTTCTGTCTGGTGTAGGAATAGCCGATATTGGATCGATATTTGTTAATGGATTGTCTAGATTCCGATTAATCGCGATAATAAATAGATCACGCCAATGCCGATTATGCGCAGATCGAACCTATTATCTTCAGTGGTTTGCCGTGAGATTTGACAATTATTTTTATTTCATTATATTGTAGCCTACGTTGATAATATTTCTAGGGGAAGAACATTTGTTTGAGTTCTATAACAATAATTTATTCGGTTCCATCTGAAAGACTGTTTTCGAAGGCAGGTATGACAACGGACGAAAACAAGAACAGGCTTCAGAGAAATTCAGTGGAGAAGTTCCTGTTTCTGCATGTACCTTATGTTGATTAACAATTGTGAATAGTGCAAATTAATTACTTCTCCACAAAATTTTCGTTTGAAGGAAATCTAGAAATATGTTTTCTTTCGTTCACATATTACTTTCGTATCATTTAAACTATCGCATTATCATTTCTCATTCATGTTCTACAGTTAAATGAACAAATACTTGTTTCCTCACACAATCTTCTACTAATTACCCATGCAAAAAATAGTTAAATTGTTTAAATGTGTTAAATGGTTGATTTTGTATAGCAGTTTAGAGATACGATGCAAATATTGATGTTACTACCTCTTTCTATTCAGTTTTCGGTTGATCGATATCTTTGAGTTTCGATATTCTGCAGAATCTATGCATTCGGGTTCGATCTAGAATTAACGAGTCCTTATTTCGACCTCGCTTAAAAAGTAAGATAAAATAAAATAAAAATAATCACTTCTTGTTTATCCTATACCTAATTTAACTCTCACTTTAAGAAAAGTGATATGTAGCGTAGCCTTAAGAAGCTTAAGGTACGTTTAGATGTGTAATCAAAATTGCGTATTGTCGACAATATATCCCGGAAATATTGTCGGGCAACATTGCAGACACATGTATTGCAGCAACACAAGTGACAACACATTGGCATCTATTGCCCAGCAATGTTTGCGGCAACTAATTTCCATATAAAATGGATGAGTGCGACGTTAAAGAAGTGAGTGCGGCTCTCCTACTTTTTCATGAAACAAGTGTTAATGCTCTTCAAAACAAAAACAAAAAGAGAAATCGGACTCTGTGGATGCGTCCTTTTTTGAGTAGGCGGAGTAATTCAGGAAATTTAACTCGTGAGTTAATGCTAGATACGTACCTGTTCCAGAACTTTACTCGTATGTCTAAAACCGATTTCGAATATATCGCCCAATTAATTGGTCCGAAGATAGTTAAATCCAATACGAACATGAGAGACTGTATTCCAGTAACAAAACGACTTGCGATCACACTTCGATTTTTAGCTACTGGAGATTCGTATAGAAGTCTGATGTACCTGTTTAAAGTCCACTATTCTTCCATCGGCATCTTGGTGTCAGAAGTATGCAATGCTTTAGTAGAAGGACTGAAATACGTCATTAAGGTAATTTTGAAATGAAATACAATTGTTATTTATATGTTATTTATATTTTTGATAGACACACACACACACACACACACACACACACAAATACAATTACTGATACACATGTTCGTCATCGTCTACGACTGTTGCAGCAATGATGTCTGCATATGCATTTTCCTCATTGTTTCCTTCCACACTTTCTTCATAAATAACATTTGGCGAGCTGTATGACGTCGACTGTTGCCCACTTCCGTACTGTATCATCCTCAAATCCGCTTCGTATAATAATTTACTAATGTTGAACTCAACATCTGCTCGGATTACTTCGTTGTATCCCAATAACTTCTCTGCTACATTATCTCCGAAATCCGAAAACGGATTCTTCCGTTTTTACGAAGCATTGTTGACAACGTCAATAACCTTTTGCACAGCTTCACTGTGCTCCTCAGATTTCTGTGTAACACATCTCCGGCTTTTTCGTGGCTCTGGCTGTGTCTGTGCTACCGCTGTATCAAGTGACAAATCCACCTCCTCTTCCACTTCAGTTTCCAACTCAACCTAAAAATAAACAGTATAACAATTAGAAATTGCTAAGCATAAAGCAATGTTATGTTACATTTGAAATACAAAATTAACATTTTAATCATTACATATCTAGTAGAGATTTTGTATTTATTGCAGTTATTCATTAATTTTCTAGATGCCATCATCTCCTGAAGAATGGAAAACAATTTCTCAAGAATTCGAGCATAAATGGAATTTTCCTGATTATGTAGGCGCTATGGATGGAAGCACGTTGCTATTACCAAATAGTGGTAGTAAATACTTCAACTGTAAACATTTTTTCAGCATAGTGTTGTTTGCAGTAGTGAATGCAAATTACCAATTTATATACGTCCACAGCGGATGCCAAGGGAGGATCTCAGATAGGGGAGTTTTAAGCACACTGCATTTGGCGAAGCACTACTTACCCAATCACTGAATTTGCCAGAACGTGTGCCTCTTCCAGGGAGGGAAATGCCAACTCCGTTTGTATTTACGGCAGATGATGCGTTTCCATTACTGGAAAATATTGTGAAGTCGTTTTCTTCAGATGTTGCTGCCCATTCAATAAAACGTGTGTCCAATTATCGGATATCAAGATCCAGAAGAATTGTAGAAAACACTTTTGGATTACTGGTGGCAGTTTTCCGTATCCTTTACAAAACCATAGATTTGAAAGTGGAAAATACTGCAAAAATTGTGTTAGCTTGTGAATTTCTACACAATCTTTTGCGACGAAATGCACAGATACAAATGCTTTATTCACCTCCAGGGGTTTTTGACAGTGAAGATGCGGATACAAGGAGAGTAGTACCAGGTTCTTGGCGAAACAACGTCAATATACAAGGCCTCCAACAAGTGCCACGAAACCCAAGTCAAGAGCCAAAGAAGTACCAAAAGAATTTATGAACTATTTTGTAAGTGATCAGGGTCGGAAAGCCTGGCAAGATTTATACTGAATTAATGTACAAGCAAATTTATGTTTATATTGAATAAACGTTTTTGCTGACCTCTTCATTTGTGTTTATGCTGTCAAAATCCGCTTCAAGCATATCCCTAGACAGTATGAAACTGATGCTATTGTAGGCGAACCACGTGGAAGAAGGAGAGCCACCTGCACTTCCGCTTTTCTTTTGATGTTTCTTTGCCTCGCTTTTAGCGTAGGTTCGAAGACTTCTAAATTTCTTGTATGCGTCCTGAACTGCAATGCCAAATTCGTCAGCAACTGCCTGCCATCTATCTTTTTTCACATTCCTGTCTTTATATGTATTGCATTCTACGTCCCACAACTCAGGACGTAGATGAATAGAATTAATAAATGAGATTGTTTTCTCGTTCGACCACTTTTCCATATCTGACAGAACAAAAACTCAAGACGACAATAACTGTAAGAAGTCTTCCTTCCTTCCTTCCTTCCATCCTTCAAAAAAGTCATGGTATGCTCGAAAACAATGCACCAATATAGTAACTATAAACATCAATACTACTTTCAAAACAAACCAGCGCGGGCAAACTTTCGAAGCAACAAAAGCGAAACTATACTCTGTTGTCGTGACTGCAGCGCTGTCGGTGATAGAAGCACAAACAGCCTAGAGAGCGAAAGGAAAGCATTTACAGAAAAGGGCCGAGATAGGTATTGCCCTGCAACACGAAATGTTCTCCACCGTTCCCGGAAACAAGGCAACCGCTCGGCAATCCCTCGGCAACTACTTGCAACATCAGCAATATTGACCGTCCATACCGAAATATTGCTGTGTATTGCAATCATATTGCAGCGGTATTGACAGCAACACCATTTCAGCTAAATATTTAGGTAAAATGTTGCCCGTCTAAACGTACCTTTAGATATAGGTTAAACAAGAAATCTTTTTTTTAGTGCGTGAGGGCGCATATCGCCCGAATCTCCAGTTAAGAAACACGCAGCATCTCATTGGCTGACAGCTAGCGAGATCTCATTGGTCGGAGACAATTCTGCGTGTCGAAATAAGGACTCGTCTAGAGTTATATGCAGGATCTTCGACCATAGATACTAACAGACCGGCCAAACACCAGAGCGGCTATACATATGGCGTGGTTCAAACATATGACCACGTGACTGTTGGCAAACATTAGCCGGATATAATAAACAACTAGACAGTTTTCAAGAAATGTCATTATTTTAAACTAATAATACTTTCTCTTGGAATTTAATATTACTAGCCTTCTCAAAAAGCTCTTTTAATCCCAGGGAAAGCTGTATCACATCTGTACATTGTCACGTGCTGTTGGCAAAATAATGGTTTAGCTGCAGAGATGTTGGTGCCATGAATACGATGCCGTGCCCAGTCTACCATTATCTGTGATCGAAGTGCAGGATCCATCTGAGCCGAAACTTCTCTGATCTCGTGCGAGATTTCTGTGCAACTAAGATTTGGAAAGGCCGCGCTGTGGTTGACTGTTTCAGTCAACTTTTAAGGGGGCGCGCGCCGACAGGGAGGAGAGACGCGAGCGAGCAGTGAGGCAGTAAAGTGTGCACCACGAGGCCCGTCTGGCTGGTCCGCAGTTTAAGACAGATTCAGACAAGCTACTAAAGGCGTGCAACAGCTAATTGAGTAGTGAAGTTGTAGTTCATTAGCAACTTCCACTTTTTAGTAGCGCCACTTAAGAGTCGCTACTTTTTAACAAAAAGTTCAACTTGGTTGTACTTTGTTTCACGACTTTCTTCCTCCACCACCGAATATCGACATTCGCCTGTCACCTCGCGGAGTATTTCTAATCATTTTACTTCGTATCAGTGTGTTTGATTTCGAGTATTAAGTTTTGGCGTCTTTGTTTGTGGCTAAAATGTCGAATAAATGAAGAAAACACGTGTGCTTGTGGAACAAAGTGTAACGGTCGTTTGGCCGCGAATGAAATGTGCCGTGCAAATCGTGATCAGCTGAGGCGGCGGACGCCATATTGTAAACTGTGCAACTAAGTAGTATTTGAGACGTTCTGTGTGTACGACAGCTCATAGTGGAACTGCAGAAAGACACAAGTTGTTGACTCAATTTAGTTGCTTGTGTGAACCCGGCTTTAGTTGTGGAACGGGCTTGCTGTGACGTAAGAGGCACGCTATAGTACAGGCACAAAATAAGAAGTATACAGAAAGGAAACTCCCGCTGCAGTCTGTCGTCCAAAATTTAGTGCGCATGCGTGGAATCGGCCATCTTGAAAAGCAGTAAACGTGTGATCACTCCCTACTCTGTGGTGTGCCGTCTTTGTTTGTTAATTGTGTATTTTAACAGCCTGAATCGCATAAAAGTAAACAAATATTTGGTACAGTGCAGTGCAGTAAAAAGAAAGAACTGTGTGTCAGTAGTTGGAGCTGTTCTGTTTTTATTATGAGCGGCAATAAAAAGGCGGCCGATGGTGTTCAGCACCTAATTGCCGCAATAATTCGAATACAAATAAGAATATAAGTTTCTTCACCTTCCCAAAAGATGCTGAACAGTAAGTGAACGTCGCTATATGTGTAGTGAAAGTTAAATGTTATCAGTTTCCAATGAGAGCAATGTGTGCATAATTATTAAAAGTAGCCTTCCTTCTTCTCTTGACGATAACTCTCGCTGTTGCTGCAGCAGTTCAACAGCATCGAAATGTTGAAGTACATTTATATTTTATAAGTTTAACGTTGCAGGGAATAATATAAAATGAATGACAAAGAATAGTGCGTAAGTAGGCAGGTAAAATTTTACTTACGGCATTGGCGGCGTAGTGTGCTAATGTTGGTAACGAATGTCTTCGGATACTCAAACAAATAGATTAAGAGGAATAATTATTTTATGCTGTTCCTGCTCTGTGATTGACAGATTCCTCTATATTCCCTTCTCCAATCAGTAAATTAATGACACTCCTAAAGCAAATACAACTTTTGTATATGCCCAGACGTCACTAGTTCTGTGTAATCACACTGTACTGCTAAGTCTGACTCAATATTTTGTGCGAATTTATTCGTGCCAAATAAAACCTGGCAGTTGTAAAGTCACTTTCTTGTTTATAAGTAATTTCCCAAACATAAATCCGCGTTATTTGGGATTTTTCTAGAGATAAGCACCAAATAAAACGATCATCGATTCCACCGTACATTTTCGTAGTTGTATGAAAATTTAGGCGTATTGTTTTTCGTTGGATTACAATTAGGTGCAAGAAGAGGACGCAAAATAGATGAGATCATAATGAAAAGCCGTTTCCTTTCGTAAAAGTCGGTGAGATTAGCTACAGTTCGTAAAAAGTCCATTTCCAGCCAAAGTACTAAGTGGCTATAGATCCGCGTTTACTGCTTTTCAATATGGCGTCGAGCGCAACGCTTGGTAACATACAGATCAGAGGCGCCTTCTGTATGCTCCCTATTCTGTGGCACAGGACTGGGCACGGCACGGCCGGCATGTGCCCCTGGGGCTAGCTGGGCGGGCCAGGTGAGGCTCGGCCTGTCTCGGCTGTGCTCGGCGCTTCCCGGTAGTCCTCGCTATGGCGCGACATTCATGTTGTTGCAGCGCAATGCGTCTCTGTTGCTTGCAGATTATGGTGCGATAATTTCCCAACTAGGAGCGCTGTTTGCGTATGGTTAAGAGGGAGTGTGTGACCGAACTGTGTTTGCAGCAATGGCACATTCAGTAGAACAAGAGGCAGTCTAGCGACGTATCGTCACGAGCATTTAACACTTTCGCTGCGGCTGACGCTATCCTACGTTGAGCGCGAGCGTCAGCCGCAGCGAAAGTGTTAAATCAGAAGGGGGGGGGGAGATTACAATTCTTTGCCGAAGAGAAAGGTGAAAATTATCAGAGTCTAGTATGCAGTCGCATAATCGCTGGACACCGTAATAGCGAAAGGTCACTCATTCACTCACTCACTCATTGACTAAACACGAAATCTCGAAAACTACTTCAAGTATGAAGTTTAAATTTTTCAGAAATGTAGTTAGAAAACGTCAGCTAAGAAAAGATTTTGCGATAGTGCCGATAGTTCAGGAGATATAACGCCATAAACAATGAAAACTTTGTCGCATTGTGGCACGAGATAGTGTAACTTTATCAGTCCACTATTTGAGAAGGAGAGATTATTTGAAATTATGATGAGCACTGAGCTACACCGACAGATGCTGCAAACATTTTAATTATTGGTATTTAATTATTGGTACTTACGTATACTTGCAACTTGCAAAACTTCAAAGTCGATTTTCTCTGTAATTTTTGAGGGTTGCGTCGAATGGCTTTAACTGATAGTTATTTGAGTTCTGAACTTCACGTACCATAAATAACAAAAAGTTCTAAAATCCGATACCCATGTGGTCTCCTTGTTAGACGTGTCGGGTACCAACACCCCGACACATGTAAGATTACCGCCCAATAGAAATATTGATAATTAAACAGTATGAAGTACACTGCAAACATTGACCATGCCAATGCACTAAATGTTACACAATTTTAATCTTATTAATTATGGTAGCAATGTATGTTCACAGTTGGGTGACAACATTTATAGTTAGAGATTTGCTGTGTGCTTGTAGCTGACGGGAGGCCAGCGAGCAGGCCGACGTTGGTGGCTTGTTCCAGCTTAGGATTTTCCAGTTCGTTTCCGGTGAGGGGAGAGAGGGACAATGGCGAGTGCCAGGTACAGTGCAGTTCACAGCGTGAAATAAAATATTCTAATACTACTGGCATTTGAAGTAATACGATGCAGTGAAGAACCTTTAAGGCCCTCATTACCAAATAGCCTGTTGACAAATAAACAATACATTAGCTGATATAGTCACATCTGACGTAATATGTGTAACTGACAATGAAAAGTAATAAATTACCAATGAATACAAGACAGTTACACAACTAGCATGCCAATGTTTGCTTATAAAAATAATATATTAACTATTTCTCATTTTATTTTCAATTAATCTTTTGTATTTTATCTTGAAGTATTCAGTTAAATCACTTATCTGTGATATAAGAAATTGCACGATTATAATAAATAGTACAAAGGATGTTTATACTAATATAAAAACGTAAGAAAATATAAGCAGAAAATAGTAAGCAGATTCAAGTGGATGTAGGCTGTCGTTCTTATGAGGAGATGAAAAGGCTTGCTCAGGATAGAGTAGGGTGGAGAGCTGCATCAAACCAGTCTCCGGACTGCAGACCATAACAACAACAAGAAAATATTTATTCATGTGTAGTGTAATTATTTTGATTTTAAGTAAAGTTTTAGAAATGTATTGACTGAGCGCTGTACGTTGGCAAATCGGTTAGAACAGCTCACATGGGGAAGTTGATGACGTAGGGGAAAAAAACCCCGGCAGTTGAGCTTTTGGCGCGCGCACACACGCGAGGGCAGGAAGTGACGGAGTCGGGAGCACGAGGGGAGCTGGCCGGGCGGCGTCGCTCTGCATCAGTCGGCATGTGGACCTCGAGGTGGAGGTTATAGATTGGTGTGTGGCAATGGCCACGTGTGGTTGCTCGTCGTAGACTGCACCAAATTGAATCGAGTGCTACTGTGTGTTGGTGAATATTTAGCCGGTAGAAGAAGGTGTGCATCGAATTGAAGTGACTGTGTTTTATTAATGTAACACGTGTCTTCGCATAGGCATGAACATAAACGGTGTTTGAGACAGGCACATGGTGTGAAAACAATTTGCGACAAATATTCATTTTGTCTGGGGGCTCACGAGCTATAACGTTATTTAATAAATGTGTCGACGTACAGACGTATCAGCCACAGGGTTTTAATATGGTGTAATAAACAACATAAAGTGAACTTTCACGTGTTTTCAAAATTAGTAGTTAGTACACCCTTTTCTCTCAAGAACTTACTTTATTATGAATTTGTTTTGTTAATTATATGCAGGGAAAGAAAGCTGCGAACGTGTGATATCATCCCCTAGAAAACGAGTCAATCAGCAGTAATCACAGTTCCAGTGTTTATGCGTGTTTAGGAATTTGGTTCGCAGTTGGTGGTTGTGAGTTTTAAAAATTAAACTTTCCCTAATTTAAACTCTCACCCCGACCTTCACTCACGCACACAGCAGAGGCAGAAAATCGAGCTTCAAACGTTGAAACGATAATCCGCCAGCACGAGTTAATGGCTAATGCCGGGGTAGCTCACCGTTAATTCCAATAGCTACAGAGAAACAGAACCAGCCGGTTCCGCAGCTCATCGCCCACGCTTTCTGGAGACGGTCTCACCGAGTGCCATCACAGGGCCCCCTGGAACAGCAAGCAGCCGCAGACCGACCGCGGAGTCCTCCAGTGCCGCGTCTGCCCAGCTACACGCTGCGGCACACACCAGGTCCACACACCCCTGTCTCCTTCCGTCTTCCCGCGGGTTCTACTATAGCAGGGGTGGACACAAACTTGGCCCACTGGCCCCTCCACGCCGCACAGTGGGACGGAATCCCAAAACGTGGCCAGACGTTTAATTATACAACTACATCTATAAGCATACTCCGCAAGCCACCCGATGGTGTGAGGCGGAGGGTACCTTGAGTACCACTATCGGTTCTCCATCCTATTCCAGTCACGTATTGTTCGCGGAAAGAAAGATTGTCGTTATGCCTCTGTGTGGGCTTTAATCTCTCTTATTTTATCTACATGATCTCTTCGCATGATAGCAATATACTGCTCCTCGGTAAAGGTTTGTTCTCGAAACTTCGAGAAAAGCCCATACCGAGCGACAGAGCGTCTCTCCTGCAGAGTCTTCCGCTGGAGTTTATCGATCATCTCCGTAACGCTTTCTCGATTGCCAAATGATCCTGTAACGATGCGCGCTGCTCTCCGTTGGATCTTCTCCACTTCCTCTATCAACCCGCACCGATGAGCAGTATTCGAGCTGTGGGCGAACAAGTGTACTGTAACCAACTTGCTTTGTTTTCGGAATGCATTTCCTTAGGATTCTTCCAATGAATCTAAGTCTGGAATCTGCTTTACCGACGACTGATTTTATATAGTCTTTCCACTTTAAATCACTCCTAATGCCTACTCCCAGATAATTTATGAAATTAACTGCTTCCAGTTGCTCACCTACTACAGTTTAGCTTTATGTATTCGCAGGACATTACACTTGTCTACATTGAGATTCAATTGCCATTCCTTGCACCATGCGTCAATTCGATGCAGATCCTCCTACATTTCAATACAATTTTCCATTGTTACAACCTCTTATATACTACAGCATCATCCGCAAAAAGCCTCAGTGAACTTTCGATGTTATCCGCATGGTCATTTATCTATATTGTGAACAGCAATGGAGCCACGACACTCCCCTGACATCACTCTTACTTCAGAAAACTTCTCTCCATTTATAATGACCTGCTGCTTTATGTTATCTAGGAACTCCTCAATACCAATCACACAATTGGTCTGATAGACCATATGGTCTTACTTTGTTCATTAAACGTCTGTGGGAAACTGTATCAAACTCCTTGCGGAAGTCAAGAAACACAAAACTTATCACACGGGGGTTTCTGAGGTCGCTGATTATGAATTTGATGGTAAAAATTATCTGAACAAAATGGCGGAGCTAATATACCAAAGTGACCCATGAAAATCCATAATGATTTATTAATAATAGCGTATGTATAGTATTTAGACACTAATAATTAATACACTGCCAACGTGATTTGTTTATTGTAACAAATTAACAGAATATTTGTTGAAAATATATCGGAAAAAATTCTTCGATACCACACACATTGTAATTAACTAATATAATGAAACAATCTTCAAAGTCGGTGACAGAACACAAATAATAAATGTAATAGTGTAATCAACGATTGAAGTAATAAGTGTAGCTAATAAAGACAATCGCTCTGAACATTCAAAACTTAATATTATTGAAGATGCATACGAAATGGTATGACTGGTATAATATCTAGCAATCAGTCAGTATCCATCTCGAAGTTCTCAAAGTCCATATCCATATCGGAATTTTCCGTGGGCGATCGTGGTGTAATTGGAATTGCTGGGGAGAGTAACAGCTTTATTGCCTCCTTGGAGGCACCGGAAAAGAATATAATATAAATAGGATAACCATGAAATTGATACCGATTTAGTGTACGAAAATTTCGTACATACCTGTAGCAGCTGTTTCCATCTTGTAGAACTGAAAGTTTTACTTCACTACCAAATATTCACTCACGAACCGAGAGTAAATTTGCCTTGGTTTCACAGCACCGCATGTGCTCTCGACGAAGGTCACTTTTAAACTGACGTAAGACGACAGGTGCAGGGTTGCCAACGAGGTCATGATAAAAACCACCTAAGTGACCGTAAAATCCCACCAAAAACCACCGAACTTTCCGAAGTTCCCATGCAAAGAAAACACTGTCTATACGTTTGTTCTTGACCGATTGATTTGAAATCTGGACGCAACTATGCATTTTAAAGGAGTTTTATGTACCTGACTTATCTGTATACACACTAGACGGAATTACAAAAAAATATTGTTTATTCAAAAGCACTTCAGTAAACATGTTATATATAAAAACAAACAATAATTACTTTGAGCCATTGCAATGCTTGTCGGGTACAGACAGCAAATTGTGAAATATTTGAAGTTGAAAAGAGAAAGTAATCCAGTCTGGAAAGGAGGTCAGCGTCACTCATTCTATTGTGTTTATTTTATGTCAGAAGATCTAGAGTTCAGCTATATTCCAATGTAATCACATCTGAGAAAAAAGAAAGTTAACAATGAAAGTACAGTCACATATTAGGTGTCTGCAATGTTCAGTCATTTCCACAACAAGAAAAATCTGATAAAGTGCTGTAGCAACAAATACATACCATTAACACAATGTCAGTATGTGATGCAACTTCAACAGTTCCTCTCCATGGAGATTGGAGAAGTCAACACAGAACTAACAGCCTACAACAATGAGCATTGAGTCATACCATTGTTAATATCTTTGAACTCTTAAGAATTTTATATTTTATCCAATAATGTGATAAATTTTCTAGTCATTTATCTGTCCATATTCGTTAGTAATTTCAAATTTGGATTATATTACTTCTGCAACTTTTTAAAAAGAAAACGATTTCATTAAAATCCACCAACTTTCCCGCCTCCCACTGACTGAGATTTTTTTCCCACCGTCGGTTTTAAAAAACCACCAGATTCGGTGGGAAACCACTGACGTTGGCAAACCTGGACAGGTGTCGAAGGTACGACCTCTCCCTCTCCCTATGCATTGAGATGCACCAATCCTTCCCCTACCCAACCCACCCACCAAAAATTCGAGAATGGATAATTCATTTAACGGGGTTTTGGCCACATTTCGGGGATTCCGTCCCACTGTGCGCCGCTCTACCGTCTGACTGCGAACTTCCAAGGAATAAACTGCAGAGTCGCCGCTTCGATGGTAGAACCGTCGCGCACGGGACACAAGACCGGTTTGCATTCTGCTAAGTGTTATATGATGCTGTGCTAAAGAATGCGAAAACGTGAAGCTATACATCACAAAAAGAGGCTTGCACTTTGTAAAATAAATTACATTTATTGCAACTGCATTCTTCCAGTAAAAGTTCGCGAGCCACGTTTTTATTTGTAAAAGTATCATATTTTGACGTAAGTATAGAAACAGAGGCAACAACAAAATGTAGCATCATTATAATGACGTTAGGAATTCAATAACTTATCACACCTACATGCAAAAGAAAAACAGAATTATTGAAACTTCCTGGCAGATTAAAATTGTGTGCCGGAAACGGGACTCGAACCTGGGACCTTTGCCTTTCGCGGGCAAGCGCACTACCGACTGTGCTATCCCGACACGACTCACGATGCCACAACTTTACTTCCGCCAGTACCTCGCCTCCACCATATCCTTTCTTCCAGGAGTGCTAGTCTTGCATGGTTCGCAGGAGAGCTTCTGAGAAGTTTGGAAAGTTGGAGGCGAGGTACTGGTGGAAGTAAAGTTGTGAGGTGGCATCGTGAGTCGTGTCGGGATAGCACAGTCGGTAGTGCGCTTGCCCGCGAAAGGCAAAGGTCCCAGGTTCGAGTCCCGGTTCCGGCACACAATTTTAATCTGCGAGGAAGTTTCATATCAGCGCACACTCCGCTGCAGAGTGAAAGTTTCATTCTGGAAACAGAATTATTACTTAGCAATTCTCTACCGACAGTATTCTGGCCGATTCTAAACAGAATATATCACAAAAAGGCATGGAAACAATTAGCACAAGTACATGTGAAAAGAAAAAAAACAAACGATTACGCAGCACCTCTCTACAGGTAGTGTCACGACCAAATTCTTACCATAAGTATCACAAACAAAAAACAATTATTGAATTGCGTTTTGATTCTCTGAGTATGTAATAAAATTGATACCTGGAACAAACTGTCGGCACACTGACAGGCGGAGACGGTTTGTGAGATTGTCGTCATTCAGGCTGACACGTAATCGTCACTTGTTTAATTCCGTTACTAAAAAAAAAAAAAAAAAAAAAAAAAAAAAAATCGTTCACACACATGTTGATCCAAACATGTATATAATCTTTGTAACCTCATTATGAAGACGCATAGTGAAACTTTTTGATAGATTTTAAAGTAATTACTGTTTCATTCTACCGATACTCAGCTTTTAAATATTTCGATGTATGGGGGTTCTGCTCGCTGCAACGTTATTCTCCTGGGGCGTCGTGGTAAAAATAAATACTCGTAGATTCAGTTTTTACTTCTTCTTTAATTTAAATGAAACTTTTTCTCCACCAAAACATAACAACTTTAAAACATACAAAGCATTAGAACGGTAGTACTTCCATTTAAAAACAGGGCACTTGACAAACGACTCAAACTCGAACTCCCCCACGCAAGGCGGTGAGGCAAATATATAACCATGACAATAATGACGTTACATTAAGCATTGTTCATAACAATACAATACACCGATTTACAATTAACAAACATAACGGAAAAACATTTCATGTACACAAAAATAATCACAATATAAAATGAAAACTATGCATACAATAATTTTAGATGACGCATGTATTTTTAAGACGAAATTTCCGATCTTTCTGTTGACAACAAAGTGCTATCTTCAATATCAATTAATTTGTTAACGAGTACATCACACATGTTCCTAACATATATTGAGCTATCAATTATCTTGGCAATTCTGAAACTAGATTCTAAATCTCAAGTGAGTCAATATATACAAAGAATTCAATATTGATAATTAACGTAATTGTCGAAATAACACAATTAGCTAGTCAACACAACTTGTTTATGAGCCTAACATATATACAATGCTATTAATTTTCATTTCTTTTTGTTTTTTACAATTCATCTGTTTAGTTAATGAAATAATGAACAATGACAAAAGAATTGTTTATAGAATTGTCTGGAAAGAAACTATATGAATCTCTTAATTAATGAAATCTATCTAAATCGCAGTATCACTGAGACACTGTCCTACACTGATTCCTAGGCTGGCTATATCGTTTTTAACTAACTTCACAGACGCGTAGGAACTCCATCGTAGAACTCCTGAATAATTTTTACGTAATAGAACTTGTCTTCCAGTCGGGAATTGCACTGCAAATCTATCAGTTCTATCTGCAAATGCACAGAGGCACAGCAAATGGTCTTGAAAACGTCTCAAAAACAAGGTGCGAGATTAGCAGTATCCTGAAAGAGATTTGCAAACTGTTCCTTTATTTGTTCTAAAACTGAAATGAACTTTTAAAAATTTGCTTTTCTTTCACGTCAGAAAGGTTAGGGAAATGGGCAGTGTTCTTGTTTAAAAGTTGTCCCTTCCACAATGCGATCTTCATTTTAAACGCCTCGACTTTTTCCATTAAATGAGGTATTAACTGCTTTTGGTCTTGCGGCGTCTTATTGAGGACGTTCAAGTGTGCGGTGAAATAAATTAAAAATGCAACAATGGAGTCAATTCCTGATCTTCTAATATTGGTTCATGTTTTTCTTGTCCTTCAAAAATTGAACAATAGCAGGGCTTAACTCTAAGGATCGTTTCAGGCATGCCCCCAACTTAACCAGCGTACTTCGGAGTAATAAATGACATCTCCATACTGTTCACGAACTTCCATCAAAAACTGTTGAAATTACCGATGCAATACTCCATGTCATTTTATGTAATTTACAATTCGGACTACCAATTTCATGACGTGTTCCCTCCCTGATAATTTAACACGAAGTGCCTCTTGACGGACGAAGCAATGAATTGCGTACAAATCGTCTTGTGATCGTTGTAGTTTTTTGTGCAACAACGCTCGCTACGAGCCTATTGTATATCACTCGCATCGCTGGCGCGGTGGTAACCGAAACCAACATATTCCAATTTAGTCCGACGGCTTCAAGTGCCTTTCAGCAAATCTATCCCTCTCGCTGTGTCTTTCATTGGCACCAAATCCAACAGTTCTTCTGTCACGTGCAAATCGCTGTCGACTCCACAAATATAAACTGCAAGTTGTGCCGAGTCTGTAATACTGGTCGATTCATCCAAAGCAATTGAGTAAGCAATGAACTTGCTGACACTGTGAATTAACTGTCTGTAGACATCCGCTGCTATGATAGCTATGCGTCGAGTTATTGTTCACCGCGAAAGACTAATTTCAGATTAGATTAGATTAATACTTGTTCCATAGATCATATATACGACATTTCTTAATGATGTGGAACTTCTGAACCTCCAATAGCGTCACCTGTGCGTCAATAATGCATTCTTTAACAAACTCGTCATTGTTGAAATGTTTGTTGGATCTGGCAACTTTGAGCGCTATTTTGTAGCTTGCTTTAATGCTGATTCGCTACAGCTGGTTGCGGGATAAAAATTAGAAACAACCGAACGGACTGTAAACATGTTGCATTTCTACAGGCAAATGCGTACAAACAATGCAAACACAATATTTTAATGGGTTACTTAGGTTGAGATCGGCTTGTTGCCCCACACTGCACCTTTTTAGTTCTGCGAACTTGTTTTCTCTATCAACACGAACTAAAGCACTTAATTCTCTATGTACTGTGGTGTAATGGCATTCTATATGATACTAGCTGTAAACCCGGCGTTGCCCGGATATTTATTTATTCTGCACTTTCGTAGTTCGCCTCCCCTTCCCTCCTCTGCATCCATCACTTTCTCTCCATCTCTCCGTTCGATTCCACTTCTCCCTCTCTCGGCAAAGTTTTTTTGCAAGGTGCCCTCTGTCAAGTACCATACAAACATTTATGTATCCAGTGACCTTCCTCTTGGTTTAAAGGTCATGTATGCAAAAATTCATCAAGATCGGAGTAAAACTATACATTTTGTCAAAGTCCGTAAGTTAAGTACCCTCCACCATGCGCCTAACGCAGTTTTATACATATAGTGACATTCCTCTTGTTTTTAAGTATGCGAAATTTCATCAATATCGGAACAAAACTATAGATTTGTATGCAACAGAAACACAGGGTAACATTGAAGTCGGTCGAGCCGTGCTCAAGTTAGGCCGCGACCAAGGTATTTAGGGATCCATTTTTGTGTTGCAAGGTACCCTCCCCCATGCACCGCATGAAACTTTAGGTAGACGGTGAGCTTCCTCTTGTTTTGAATATCAAGAGTGCAACAGTTCGTGAAGATCAGAATGCGGAATGAAACTGTATATTTCGTAAATCTGTACGCAAACTTTTCTCCGCCATGCACTTTAATTCTGTCCTATCGCAAAATACTTTCTTAGATGTTGTCTTCTACGTATAAACTACAGCCGGCAATATTTCATATTCATAAGTGCAGTTGCTTAGAGATTTCGTGTTTAGTCAGTGAGTGAGTGAGTGCTTGAGTGACCTTTCTCTTTTATAGATACAGATATAGACACTTCTCTTGAATTAAGTGTTCTACAAAAACATTATTTACCAGGTTCGTAGATGAAGTATTAGAAAACTGCCTGCGAAATGTGTTGTAAATGGAGTTTGTAGTAAAGGCGTATTAAATTACAGCCTCATACTTGTTAGTGCTAATGTTCATGTATTTCATCGTCTTTGTCGTCATGGCACCTGAACTATATGTCGTAATACGATATTATTTCGACGTTACATCCAGTGATGTGTGTGTAAAATGTCTGCAAAATATGTCGCGATTATAGCTAGTAGGAAAGACGTAATAAAACGTCATGCGTGATGAGGCGGTTTTTCATGAACCTAATTGTTTATGACTCCATATCTCATGAACTGTGTGTCGTACTATGATAAAATTTCAAACGTACGTTCAGTGATATGTGTGTATACTATCTGTAACATTTCTCACGAATATAATTAATAGTGTATAGAAATAAATTTTAACGTCATGTCAAATGCCGTAATTTTACTGCATGAACGCCGAAAAGTAGTAAGGGACATTTTTTCCCTTTTATCATTTTGCTGAGTTTATCAGCGAGAAAAAGGTTCCTAAAGATTTGAAATTATGTTTAGATTATTTGCCGAGCGCCGTGGCTCAGAGCGCCCGATCAGGAGTCTAAACACTGTAATAAAAAGCTGAGCCGAATATTCAACGAACAGCCAAGAACAAATTGAACAAACGGCAGCGATGTGTAGATCTACCAGAAGCAAAAAAAAAAAAAAAAAAAAAAAAAAAAAAAAAATCTGGTACTTATCAAAACCAATATCTGTCGTTCGTTGAGTATTGCAACGGTTTGGTCATAGTGACATGAATATGCAAAGAGAAAATCTGTCGTTGGTCCAGTACGTCCAGGTTGTTCATGTTTCATTTCAGTACCTGTGTGTGACTGGTTTAAATTTTCTAAAGGTATGAAAAGGTCATTGCTGTAATCCTCTTGCTTGTTTTAACGTGGAGTCGGGTGTCCTTTAAGGGTCGGTTTGTCAATGTCCGGTTAAGATTTAAACTTGTTGTTAGCGGAGAATTACGTTTGTCAATGTTTCGTTATCAGTTAACCTGATGTTAAAAGACCTCAAACTGGCCGTTAAGTTAACGATTAAAATTCTGCTCGTTACACGGCTAACGATCAGTTAAGTGAGAATCTGTATGAAAATGGCAGGATTCCAAAGCGCTAAAACACCGCAATATATTCACGTGATAAAGACCGATTTATTGAACAAAATAAAAGACGTACATGTATGGAAAACTAATTTGGAAAGCAGCTTTATTGGAAAATTGTATCGTCATAATGCCCCATCCATGTCAGTAGGAATTAGATGAGTTTGATATATTGCAGATATGCAACATAACCTTAAAATTATCGTTGCGATATCAAAATACAAACTTAAGAGTAACGACTAATTAAGTGAGAATCGGTATGATGTAAATGGCTGGAATAAGAGATTTGGTTGGCAGTTACGACGATGTCAATATTTTGGACGATCTAGAGGTCATTGCCCCTGTAAGGCGTCCTAGACGTATTTATGTTCGTCGAAATCATTTCGAATGCTGGGATAATGCAGAATTTGTTACGCGATTTCGTCTTCGAAAATCCACTTTCGAAACGCTGCATGAAGAACTCCCCGACCAGCTGAAGAGTCCAATAGATATTTACGTATGTTGTACGTTATCTGTCTTAATGGAAAACAGAATACGTTACTTATGGCTGCAAGCTTATTAATTCAGTATTTACTTAAGCTTGGTGTAAGGCCTAAAATGTGATTTCTTACTTTGATGTACAGGAACAGTGCACTTTCGCCCATGTGCAAGTTATTGCTCGCACTAAGGTACTACGCACTTGGCAGTATGTTATCGTACTAGGCCCTAAGCACATTTGCTGTCCTACGTTCTATGGACAGCATTTAATTCATTTGCCTTAATGTCGCTTCCTTCAATGTCGTAGTATAGTTTTTTTTTTTACATTCCAATGTGTCATATTTCTCTATTAAGATCACAAGACTCTCGAACTAACTTCTTGTAAAATTCGAGCTTCTTTCTCGTTTGTTTACCATAGTGCCAAATAACAACTGTCTGCTAACGTCTTTCCTGATAGGCAAATATGGCGAACAGCTATTTATTCAAACTGCACTTTCATTTGTTTCTATTGCCAACATAGACGAAATATATCGTATCTTCTCGTTTTCTCCAGGTTAGCAAACGAGAGGTGTATCTGGCAATGACACACGCAATGCACTTAACGAACACATTTAACTGGACGTTATAGACATCATCTCGTTTACTAACGAAAAGATTAACGAGGCTGACGAACCTAAGTAGTTCTACAAGATAAGAGTTTTAACGCTATTTGGTTATTATGTATTTTCTTATAAAACAAAGTAATTTAGTGTGTGTTATAACACCTCTATAGAGGCACTATATAGGTTGTACCGCTGGTAGTGAGCAGTCAATTAAAGAACTGTTCTACGCAATTTGTACCACTTTCGGTATGGTTGTGGCGTCAAATGCTGTTACATTAAAATATCAGAGTCATGAGATCTTCAAAGGTGATCTTGATTTCAAAGTAACTGTTTTTCTTTTTAACTTAAGTATGTAATATCCTTTTCCTTATGCCGTATGAACCAGCTTATTACTGTAAGAAACAATTAGGAATATTTTGAACTTCATTTTAGAGGCATATTTTTCTGGTGGTCTTTTTTGTATTGGATAAATTTTAAATATTGTAAATAAAAGGGGGGGGTTGGTTTCACTGCATTTGTTAGCCTGGACGAAAAATAAAAGGGGGATGGATGAAGGTGTTCTTTTATTGTTCAATATAAATTGTGAGAATGGCGAAGCAATTGAAACGAGTTGATTGAAATTTTTAAGTTTAATGGTTGTTCGTACTCAACAAGGTACACGGCTGTGCACAAATCACGTTAATTGGTCTAGTAACTGCATGTTTTCTAAAATTATTTCTCAGTTGCCATTCTCTTGTATAAAATTTTAATAAACATGTTTATATCGCTATGTGATCGTTTACTGTGGTAATTTTGACCCACTTTAGGTTACGGTAGTAACACTAAAAGTGGGCCTTTGCGATCGTCTTTGGACAGCTCGAAATTTAAATGAAAATAACGGCTTAACCATTCAGCTGACACGAAAATTGACTAACCTAATTGGTAGAGGGGAAAATTCTCTACAACTTCGCTCTTTTTTTTTTATTTTTTTTTATTTATTTATTTTTTTTTTTTTTATTTTGTATCTTTGCAGAGATATTTACAAAAATAACGGCGATGTGACGATGTCTGTCTGTCTGTAACGTGTTCCCGCTTTTTAGGTCCAACCGTTTAACCGATCGTCACCGTGTGTAATGTAATTTTAATTTCAAATAAACCTTTCATCTGACGCGAAAACTGAATAAACGTATTTGTAGAGGAGAAAATTCTCTACAACTTTGTTTCCTTATGTTTGTTTCATATCTCGTAGCGTTTGAGAGATATTTGCAAAAATAACGGAGTTTTGACACCCTCCATTGAATTAACGAAAACCAGCCGTTCGTAGATGTCACGTGACATTCCTCGCCCAGACCTCTCTGGCATACGCCAATTTGCGTTGCGTATTTGATGATTTTCTTATTGTAACTTACACGTTGACATTTCAAAGCAACGGCGCACTGAGGAATTAACAAAAACACGTCGTTCATTGTACAAAAAATGATAATCTAGTGTCTACAAATTCCATATTAGCATGAGTTAACAACGACCAATAATAGTATGAAATTAAAGAACACAGCTCCTGTTAGCCGTAACGTAGTGGGCAATGCGTTGCAGAATGACGCTAAAGGTCAGTGGTTCGGAATCCGCCACTACCAATTTTTTTTTTTTTTTTCTAAAAGTGTTTAAGACACTCTTATCAATTAATTTTTTATTATTTAGATTATTAATTTGGTCAAAAATGTTTGCAAAAGCTTATAAAACTACAAATCTAAAGTGGGCCGTAAAACACGTCCGTGCGATTTTGTTTTTGTTTTGTTTAAATAAAGGTTTGTGAAAAAGTGTATCCTGTTATGGGTTAGCGACTTTCACTCTAACAGCATTTGTAGACAGCTAATACATTAGCCTTGTAGAACTGTTACATCCCACCACCTTTTCACCGAGCGAGGTGGCGCCATGGTAACGGACTGGTGTTCGAGATGACGGTGGTTCAAACTAACCTCCAGCCATCCAGATTTAGATTTCCCTATATCACTCCAGGCAAATGCTGGGATGGTTCCTTACCCTTAGTCACCCAAACATCCGAGCGTGAGCTCCGCCTCTAATGACCACGTAGTCGACTGGGCGTTAAACCAGAGTCTGACATAAGAGTCACGAAACTCCCAGGGGATTTTTGCAACTTCGCGACTGCAGCGCTGCCAAGAGGCTAGGTCGTAAAAACATGCCGCGAAACGATTGCGTAATGAATGTGTATTTGGAGTGAAGCAGCATATTCAAAATACCTTCGTATTTACGAGCTTTTGTGACGCTGCAAATTGTAGCAACTATCCAAATTGTATTTCAGAAATCTCTCATGCTCAGAAGTAAGAGAATAATGTTACCAATAACAAGTGATCATTTACGGTGGTTAGTTGTACTTTTAGGCATAGAAGTAAATGTCCAAACTTCTGCTTTTAATCAGTATCACAAATACTTGACCACTATTTCATGATATTAATGTTGTATAAAATAATGTCTGGATGCTTCAACAGAGCCTGCTTAGTTTTGAATCTCACTTTCACAAAAATTATAAGCCTGTATAGCAACATATTTTGCCGGTTACCTAATAGTTTGATAAAGTGAATGCGTAGCTACAAATAAATAATATGTCGATATATAAACTGTTAATAGTAGCACGTCACATTCTTGAAGATATTCAGTTTGATACCTAGCAAGTAGGTAGCTAAAACAATTATGATAGGTACACGAAAGGCACAGAAGCAAGGCCAAAGTGAAAAGAGGATTTAATTGTAAAAAACGTGCGTAGTTTTGAAAATATTAAAATGTCCGAAATCCGCTAAAACAGAACTCATGCAACATGTTAGTACGCAACGAGCACGCGAACATAATCATAATCAGTTACTTTTATACTTGAGCACATCAGGTTGGATTTATTTCTGCTTTCAAAAAGTTTTTGGACGATATGATTACGACTCAGGTATTGTGAATTGTGTGAATTACACTGCATAGGCAACTTGTTATTATAGACTACCATTAACAGAAGCAGTGATGTTACTTTAATTAATGTTTTCATATTTGTATTAGAAAGTTCACAATAACGTTCAGTGACTGAAATCTGAAAGTAACAGCATTAGAAACGGCAACTTCCAGTTTGTGTCATGCCATTCCTCTGTTATTCCCTACTGACCACTTGAAGCGCTAGAATCGCTTCAGTTGCATTTTTTCCCCCTAGAGAGTTACGCGACTGTCTGTGATAGACTGTGGTTAATCAAATTGCCAATGACAGTTACATAATTCGAAAGATTGTTTGTCGTTGATTTCACGAATATAAATATTATGTGTGCATTTAGCCATTGAAAGTGGTAAAATGAAGCAGAAATTTTCCTATCTACAGCTTGGATCAAGTTCTACATTCGCCAACAATCAGCTCACTGATTGGCTATTCGTCTCGACCAAAGACGCTGTAATGCAGCGCATCTGCAGTATTAAAATAACGTATTAAAATAAGTGAATATCGAAAGATGGAGTGCTCCCAACTCACTTTCTTGCGCCGTTCAAATGCTTCATTTTCGGAGTGATTAAGAGTGGTTAAAGGAAATGGATGTTTTCATATGACTGCCGATATAAAGGATGATGCGCCGGGAGAGACATCTTGCGGTGTTCGGGTGGAACTACGAAGTCGACATGTTGTCAGCTCTGGAATTCTGAATATCGCAGTATCGAAATAACATTTCTTGGCGTTGTTTACAAAATGTTGAAATGTTTGTATAGCTTATGGGACTTAACTACGGGGTATCAGTCCCTAAACTTACAAACTACTTACGAACTAACTTACACTAAGAACGACACAAATATCCATGCCCGAGGGGGGATTCGAGTCCCCGACCGTAGTGGCCGTGCAGACCGTGACTGGCGCTCCTCAGTCTCCTCGGCTACCGCGGCCGGCTGTGGTTAAACCCTAATTTTTCTTTTCCTTCTTTCATCTTTTCGTATAAGTTGTCCATTCCTAGTGTAATGCCCAAATACGTTTTACAGTTAAGTATAGGAGCACTTCTTGTTAGCCAGTAGCCAGTGTAGGAACAACTTCTACATCGCTGTGAGTTGCGGAACGTTAAGCATACCGAAACTGGATATCAAGGACGGAGGGGCGAAACTTCAGCACAGAGTGGCAGCTACTGTGGAAAAGGCTGCGGCAGTAATAACGTGAAACAGAGACAAAGCGCAAACGGAGGCAGAGGGCGTTCCGGGAAGCGGTGGCAGAGGTCGCGCCTAGATCCCACCCCACCTCACCCCCTGATGCCGCCCCCACAAGAGGCTTAGGCCCTTCACGGAAACAAGCCGCCCGCTCTCTTTGCTCACGAGTGCCCCTCTTTTTTTCCTACTTAATTTCCCGGTACCTTTCATCGCGATTCGGTTGTTCGCAGAAATAACTTGTTTCAAGTCGTCCCTTTAAAATGGTGTAAATCCTGTAGGGTTGCGGGGAAAATCCCTGGAACTTGGCAATCGTACGTACTGCGCCCAAGGACAATTTCAACAATCCACAGAAAATAGATATATTTGCAGTACATGATGTAATGTAACTGGTCTGTAGGGGAGAGCGGGGCAACACGGGGTACTTAAGGACTAACAATTTTTGTAGGCTTACAAAATGCTCTAGCAAAATACCAGATATTCCACCTTAAACTTCAGTATTTCTAGAGTTTATAAAAAGAAATAGCACCAAAATTGTTAGTATTTACTATTAAAAAAATATTTTTCCAGGGTTTACGAAGTACCCCCATCTTGCCCTACAGTCAGGGCAAGATGGGATACGCGGGTGAGGCAAGTGGGTTACCTCAATACTGTATAAGGCAAAAGTAATTAAATTATTCAATGAACACAGGTTTACACATTTATATAAGATTTATTCTAATATCTAATGAAAATGCATGAAGTAAACATTGTCTGATGTTAAAGTTCAGTTTATTGTTATTCAGTTATTATCGTCATTTTGTAAGCAAAATTCACACACATGATGTACCTCGGCATCCTCGTCCTCTTCTCCCACAAGTGAACAGTGAGCCCACTTTTTGCAAGCGGCGCATGACACCCATCCTTCCGTTGACTGCGAGCAGAAGTAGCCGCAATACAGGCACGCAGTGTCATATTCCTCTAATATGCTTTCTTCTTCAATTTTCTTTATCCTCTCTGCCAATTTCGTCGTTGCTTTTTTATTCTTCCCACTTTCGCCTTTACAAACAAACAGGGATTTTTTAGCAGTCTTCTCAGGTGAATCTTTACTTCTTGTTCCTTCTTTTTTCCAGGCTCAACTTTACTTGCACTCTCCAAGAATTCTCTTCTGTCAGGGGAGCTAGTAACAACAACAGTTTTTCCTTTTTTGAGGGCTGTTTTTCGGATGTTTTTCTTGAGTTTGTGACACTTGCGGGGAGTGACACTTGCGCGGAAAGGGAATGTGTAGACACTTGCGCGGAGACCCGGACGCTGCAGGTAGTAAACAGGGTGTTCCAGAAGTAGCGATACACCACCCCTACTCCACGCACTCCAGCCGCTACCTGTGCCGTATTCAGGGAAAGGCCCACCGAGCGAGGTGGAGCAGTAGTAACGGGACGTTCGCTAAAAACAGGGTATATTACAAGATTCACGTCTCTCGCATTCCGGCCCAAAATTAGCATGGGCCTATATTTCGCATTCATTGAAAAATGCGAATTTTTCCGGTACCTACTGTTTACTTTGTACATATTTAAGGGCAGAAAATAAAGTTATCTCCCAATATTTATGATTAAATAGTGTTTCACACCAAAATACCATTTATGACAATTTCGGATTTACTGCATTTTGAGTCAGAATTCGCATATATATTCGAACTTATCGCAAATACGAATTTTTCCTGTCCCTAGAATTACCTCTAAAAATAAACAGCTGATCAAGGCACTAAAAGCAAGGGCAGATCTTTAGGTGTATTTCTACAAATAACTAAAACACAATTTGATCGTGGAATTATATACAATCTCATTATAAAGGTTTTTCGTAGGTGGTTTTGGGCAGCTTTTAAATATGTTAGAAATTGCATTATGAAATTTAGACAGCTACACGTTATGTTTATGAGATATCGATTTCGGCTAATTTGAGGTCATCTTCAAGTCTCAAACAACAGGTGTTACTTATGCATTTTTCCAGTGGCACTCATAACCTTTAACTGTTTACACACAAGGTCTAACGTTGTTAATCGCGTTAGCGATGAAAAGATAACCCAGAATCTTTGCGTCTAAATGATACATATATTGGTGTGATATCTTATTTCGAAAGAACAGACATCACACCAATACAGATATAGCTCTCGGTGAAATGGAACGGTATGATGTCGTTACGTACTACAGCACGGCCGACTAGAAACGCAGGAGAAGTGCAAACAACGTTCTCTCCTCAGAGGTATGATTATAATTGGGTTCGGCGTAGACTTCTACAACATACAGTCTACACGGCGAAGATTACACCAAAAAATTTAACTTTTCGTCTACTTTGGCGATAGCAACCAAATTTTAGAATCGCGTCTACTATGTAAACATTTAGCAACACAAAACGCTTCAAGTACATAACTTCACTGGTTTTCGAGTTCTGAATTTTTAATATGTTTTTAATGTTATTATAGAAAAAACAAATTTGGGACTCACGCTAAAATTTTCATATGGCAGATTTTGTAGGTACATTCACAAGACATAATGCAACGGTTGTGTGCATTCATCTTATGAGAAATATCAATCATTTGTTTTCAGTGTTTATGTCAAATTTCTAGATTTAAGTTTCTTTTAATTATTAGTGCTTAAATGTGGTTATGAAATAAATAAATTACGTGTATATGTGTAGTCTTATGCGGCCAAACTACTTAGGTCATTGGTCGCTAGACTTACACTACTTAATCTTACTTAAAATAACGTAGGCAAAGTACAAACAAACATACCCATGTCCGAGGAAGGACTCGAACCTCCGACCGGACCGGCCGCGCAATTTGTGACACAAATTACATGTTTGATAATATTAATGCATAGAAGTATGAAATCACGTCAAGACTACTTCCTGCAAAAATTTTGACAAAAAAAGTTGGCACTGAGTTTAGAAAAACAAAATTCTGGTATATTGGATTTTAACATTTTATCAAAAAATGAATGTTACTACAAGAGATACAGCCATTCAAATTTACGGCCACCAGAACGTTTTCCCTTCCTGAGTAAATGAGCTGCTTCTTGTAGTTTCAACACCTTTTTCTTGAATGTTCTGAATATAAATCTTCACAAAGACTTCTTGAGGAGGAGAGTGATACGGATATCTGATTGTAAACCACTGCCTATTACCTTAGACCTTTTTGACTGTACTGAACAGTAATTCCGCGTATTCCGTAATTTATATTTATACAGTTAACAGGCAATGTAATTTATAACCAACTATTGGCTGCCAATTTCGCTTCATTTTTCCTGACAGTCTTGCAACTTGTTTCTCCCTGTTGGTTTATGCGAGTTCGGAGTAAAAATGGTTCTATATGACTGTGATGGAAAATAGAATTTATCTTCAGCATTTTTCGGTGTGTGACATTCCCATACACATTCCGTATTTCATATATTTCTTAGATGTATTTGTAATTCGAATACAGCCAAATCATTTTGGGGTCTACGAATCAACGCTTCAAGTATGTAAAATACTCATTGACTTACTATTGACGTTTTTTTAATTGAAGGTTTAAGGTTGCGTCTCCTATTAAAAAGCATAGTAGCTATTTTTAAAGAGATGGAAGTTGCGTGATAGTGGGGTTAACTACATAGCGGTCAATTACATCAACGTATCTGTGCAGGATGCCTAATATATTTATTGCTTGCGCAGGTGTCTTGATATGCTCAGTGTTCTGAATAATATGCTTTTAGGAGGTATGACTGTGGAAAGTCATCGTCTTGTAGTAGCAGAGACTGTCTTAATAACTCTCCAAACATTATCATTATTAAAATACCTTTTTGTTTACAGGAGGAACACTCAACGGATTAATATGTAGTTAGAACAAGTTACTATATTGCTCTTCAGCTTTGAAAGGGTTGTGCAATTTCACTGATTTTCGTATTATGTTGACAGTGTGGAAACTTGACCACAGCAGTGCTAGACTTCTTGGTGTGCCTGTACCCAGGAAAAGCCATCAGCCGCCCCAAGGGCCCCGGGTTCCACGCAAGTGTCACTCCGCGCAAGTGTCACTCCGCGCAAGTGTTCCAACCCCGTTTTTCTTTCCGACATGAGGGATCGGGACAATCTGTTCAGGTGAAACAGCAAATTACTTTAATTGGTTGGTGTTGTTCTCATAAGCCTGCTTGTTTGTAGTGTGGTAATTGGGGTTATTACCATTCCAAAACGAGCACCCTGGGCTTAGGCCTACAGCAAGCGCATCTTGCTCTTTAGTGCCGGCTTGGTTGACAGAACCATCGCTTGTCTCTGGCATAAACTGCTTATGTGAGCCAACTGAAGTCTCTCCTTGTTCATTATTGACGTTAGCGGCCTCACTTGTAGTTAAAGGAGTGTCGTTAGTGACAGAAACTTCAAACACTGAATCTGGGAAGATGTTTGGTTCGAAAGGGCAAATTACGGTTTTTTTTTTTTTTTTTTTTTTTTTTTTTTTTTTTTTTTTTTTAACCGTTTATGGCAGTCAACATGGTAGCAGCTCATGTTATGTCATGTGGAGCAAGACGGGGTACCTAGGGGGAGGGCAAGATAGGATACCCTACTAGGTACCCCGTCTTGCTCCAAGGGACCATTTTTACGTTAGGTTAATATTATAGCACCGAAGGTATATTCAATTAGTTATTGCATGCATTAATTTATTGATAAACAAGCTGTTTTTTATTGATAATACTTGAGAGTATGAGAAACAATTACTTCTCTTACCTTTCCACGTCTGAAAAAGACGAAAAATTATACCAGCACAGACGAAAACACGTTTGGATGTATTCATTCCGAATGGTTTGCTAAAAATGGGTCCCCAGCACAGACATGCACTCGCATAGCAAGTGCCTACTACTTCAACTATTCGCCACTAGGTTGAGATACCTGTCGTGGTAGAAATTACAAAAACCCCGTCTTGCCATCCACCACATCTTGCCTCGCTCTCCCCTATACCTCTTTTATCGTGTCATACTGATGTATGCGATACCTTATGGATCACAGTACGTTGCAGACCGATAGCAATTTTAATTTTTGCTGTTCGTGTAATTTTTACATTGTAACCGGGATAATAATAGGGGAAAGCGGGGCAAGGTGACGATGTTAACGATAAGACATTTTTAATAATTTCATTTTTTTACTAATATATTTTTTCATTGCAAATGTCATTACTCTGGTCTTTTATTTTAATGTTCGTAATTATGTATAATTTTATTTTCGTATTATCAGAGTAATTTCGTTAATTTTAGAAAGTAATGCAAAACTGTCACCTTATCCCATTACTGCCGCGGCGGAGTGGCCAAGCGCATTGAAGCGCTATGCTGCGATACGCGAAGCCGATCCCTGTCGCGAGTTCGAATCCCCCTCGGGCATGGATGTTTATGTCGTCTTTAGTATCAGGTAGTTCATAATTAGTTTGTAAGATGCCGCAGTTAAGTCCCATAAGCTTTAGAAACAATTAAAAAATTTTACCCCATTGATGGGACAAGATGACTGTCCACGGGGCAAGATGACAATAAAACTGCAGTATGATTTTACTGTTATAAATATTAATACATCGTTATACATACATTAACAGAAATCACATTAAAATTTCTGTCCTTCACAGTTTGAGAGGTATTCGTGCCACCATCTAAAGCACGTATCGACCCTTCTGTTTGATAGTCTTCACAGATCTCGTCACATCCAGGACAATTAATTAAACATTCTTCGGAAGCATTGGTTGATGTCGCAACTCTGTTTTTTTTTCTTTAAATCAGAAGAAGGAAAACGTTATTTTCTTAGTAAAACTTTTATTCCTTGCATCCCGAGCCTATGGTCTTCGTTGTTATTTTGTTATTCTTTGTGATATCACCATCCTTGAACAAAAGACGGCCTCCGTTTCGTTTTGTTACCACTTCCATCATGTGCAAGGCACAGAACAGATATCGCGTACTAAAATGCACGGAGCGAAAGCTGTCGGCGACGACACTGTCTGAGAAACAGTGACAACACCTGTACTGATGGTGAGCGACTGGGGGAGACGGGCAGTGGTGGAGGCTCCGTTCGCAAACATCTTGTTCAGTAACCGGTTGCTCGTGACAGTTAAGCTACCTGCGGCACTCTTGTAGGAAACCCCACGTAGCCAACTGATCAGTAGATGACGCTGTAAGCACCATAATTTAATAGTGGCCGACTACAAATGACAAATGAGTCATGAAACAATGCCTAAGATGGAAGACAGGCGTTAAACAAACTGTATTACTCAGTGTGCATGGGTGTACAGGTGTATGCTGTTAGTTACATAAGCCCATCCACCACGGCAAGGCCATATCACAGCGGATTTTGTTGTCCTGAGGCTAAAAAACGCATAAGAAGTATAAATCACATCGAGTTTTAACTGACGTGATGTAAAAAGAAAGAAAAAAAAAAAAAAACCACCGTTTTCTGCAACAATTTGAAATCGAGAAACAGCATGTTGCGCAACTGACCCAAGTGTTTCCGGGATCATGTTGAGTATGTGTTGCACAATGCGTCCCACACAGTGACCTTCTCAGGAGAAGTGGTACTGGTTGATATGCGTGTGCATTTTCTGTTGCCCATATTCGAGAATTGTGTGCATCGATCCTGTCAGATGCAAGTAGGCTTCGTCTGTCCACTAAATCTTCCACGGCCACTCATCATCTACTTACCTACGAGCAAGATATTATACAGCAGAAGTCTCTGTTGCTGGCAGATCAACAGGAAGCCATTCGTGCTGGTGGGTAATTTTGAATGGACAGCAATGAAGGATGTTTCGAAGGAGGTTACGCACTGCCATCGCAGGTTTATCCAATGTTCGGGCAATTCTCCAGGAAGTACACCACCACTCAACTCCTCCTGCATTTCTGCGAACACTTCTACTGACGTCCTATCAATTCATTTCCCTCTTCTACCAGGTTGCACACGAAAGGAACCCATCTTTCCGAATCATTTTCTCTAAACCCACGGCAGGCATTGGCTCAACACATTTTGCAAACTCTTCAGTGTCCGGGACTTCTGCAGAGTGACTTGTGCAGTCATCATCTTGTAAAACAGCTTTACAAGCAAAGCGCGATCCTGCATTGAGACAATCAAGACGGACGTCTCAGACAGGAAGTGAGGAAAAGCCTTGTACTCGGCGTCAACTTCAATGGGTCGTGCTCATGGCAGATGTTTGCATTTACGTATTTTGACTCATACAGCTCATCTCTTGATCAATATTCACACTATTTTTCCTTTGCTATACGAGTTTCTCCTTATCCGATAATATTCCGTTGCACTTTGACGTCATTATCACAATGGTGTAATTTTTGCAGCGTTTTGAAAATTTAAGTTTAATTACCATGAATTACAGGCAAAAGGACTTTCTTTTACATTTAAATGTCTGGATTTTTATCTTTGTACGTTTGTCGGTCGTAAGTGAAGTGTGATTGACAAAAAAGGCATTGAGATATTGGAAACTTATGTTTGATTTTACACGCAGTTATTAAAGTCTTAACGATGAAAGCGCGCAAGCCTCGTATTATGTAGAGCGAGCGAAACCAGTGATCTGTATACAACGTGGATGCATAACTCCAAGCCCCCACAATCCCGTAAGCGGCCGACTGAGAACAGCGGACGAATTGAAGACCGTCTCGGCGGCCACTGTGGTGGCAAACTTCCGCGCGAAATATGCGTAAGACTTTTTTGATTACAGAGAGTATACATTTGAGTTAAGTCACGAAAACTATGTCTAATTGAAATATGTAACTACAAAATAGCTTCAGACTCTTAGCAACTATCGGTTTGTGTAAATTTATTACACATATGGTGTAGAAATTGGCCAACAGCGTTTCCTCCTCCTAACGAAACTGAACTATAACATTTAGTTTTTTACCGTTCTAAGTACAGCATATGAACGGAAGTTATCGTCAGACACGACTGTTTGGCACTTTCTCAGTATATTATACGGTTGTGAAACTTTTGTACAAACAGTAATTTCGAAAGAGTTTCACACTTTACGTCTTTGCTTTAGTGCTGTGTTCTCTAATATCCAGATATTTCATAGCATCAAAAAATGAAACAGGGCTGCCTGAAACAGCTGATGTTAAAAATCGACTGTGAAAGTGAAACATGCCATCAGATACATAACTGAAAAATAGCGTCTTTATCTTGTGAATACAGCAACCAGCCACTATCAAATTCTTTTAAGAACACGAAGCGTGCCATTACTTTTTCGTAAGTAATGCATCTAACATTAGCATTAGGGTATCTAGCAAAAAAATAATAAAAAAAATAATAAAAAAGCATTTTAAATGCTGTGAGCCAAATACCATGCTGCGTGGAAGTAGCCGAGCGGTCTGGAGCGCCACGTTGCGGATCGCACGGCATCCCGCGTCGGAGGTTCGAATCCTCCCTCGGGCACGGATGTTTCTGTCGTCTTTAAGTCGCATAAGCTTTATAAACATTTGAACATTTCCAAATACCTTACAGTAGCGTGAACTGCTCAAAAGTCAACAACTATTGTCATAAGATTCAACTTCACAAAGTGCATCCAGTGTGGCTATATGTCATTCATATATGGAACTATACACAGTTCTGCAAACCCCTTTCAGTTGTTATACCTATATGTAAAGCAGATTACCTTTAAATTCTGTGTAACAAGTTGCTAATATTAATTTCGTAAATAAAAATTCGAAATGCAGTGAGCCAACTAATCCCGTGACCCCAATAGTTATTTTAAACAATCATAAAATGAAACTATTTGAACATCCTGTCCACCAATACTGCCTAAAGTAGCTCCTTTTTAAGAGCTGCCAGTATTGTAACCAAATTAGATCATGACTGTTACGAAAAGCCATTATACAATGAAAAGAAAATACATTTTGATTCACTCTCATAAGACCCTATTGCATCGCAATTTCAAACAATAACCAAGCAAACAATTCTTTGCCCCGTAAAAACTGATAGAATTTCGTTTGCTAAATTTCAACATAAAGGGGCAAAGAAAAACATGTACAAAAGATATGATGGTACAACCATGCTACACTTCAATGATCAGAGTTACGCATCCGGTTTGTGTAGAGGTCCTGGAAAAACTGTAGCGTACCTGCACAATCATATCATGTTTTCATTGCCCGCTATCTTGGAGTTTGGCAAACGAATTTCTATCAGTTTATAGATCTCAAAGAATTGTTTGCTAGGTGTTGTTTTGAACTTTTCCTAACAGTATTTATTGCGCCACATTTCTGCTCGCTACACCCACTTACTGAAATGCACCGCGACAGAATTCTCATACTAACAGCAAGAGTGGTTGGCAAAGCGTGATAATGGAGAAACGTTTTTCAGTACGTACACACGCAAGCCTCTTACACAGAATGTAGCTATAGTTCCTATAATTATGTTTCTATAATTATCCCGAAAGGTAATTTAGTATAACGCTACTATTTCCATTAAATATTATTCATACCGATTTAACTGAAATTGCAATATTTTTGTCTTTGACTGCTTTGATTACTGACCAAGGAGGTTAGAATCTCTGGAGACGCCCTAACACTGAAAAAGTAAAGGCAGCAAAATGCGCACTCCGGCATTTGTTTGTACCCAAAACATTGATCGTACTAGTCGTCGAAATATATGTCATATCTAAGTAAATACTCCGATATGATTACCAATTTAGTGGCTTTACGTAGAGAGAGCAATATTAACACCGGATTTTAAGCGAAAAATCCTTGTTTTGGGCACAAAAGCATGGCCCCCGTGGCTTCAACCAATGCCTGTTCTCAGCATAGATAACACTACCTCCCTAGATTCTAACCTCCTTGGATTTACCTTTAACTTAAAAAAACTACAGCAAACGACAACGTGAGGTACAAAATATATTTTATCTCAGTTTCTCTTCTTTTTGCCTGTTTTTCTCTCCTCTCTACTTCACGCTTAACATAGTTGAAATTTGAAATTTATTCTGTAATGTGGAACATCTAAGTTTATTGAAAATGGATTACAGTACTGTACTTTATAATAATAGGAAGGTTTATTGAAGATAATTAGGCTAAAGATTATGAATCTTATAACAGCGACGAAAGTATAAAATTTTCGCTAAGTAAAATCTCTTACGTCAGTAATCAAACCCATCGAGATATTGGTATACACAGAAAGGATGTGACTCGTTATTTAGCCCTCCCTGCAGTGTCACGCTCAAATATTGTGCACCACACCTTCCGAAGTCATTCTTACTTGGTTTGTAACGATATAGTATGTTTTCGAATTTGTAAGATGATAAATTGCCTAATTTCTTGTCGAAATCAAGCCTATAACTTGTGCAGCTTTTAACTACATGCATAATAGTAAAATGGCGAATATATCTTGCTGTATACTGTGTAAAATGTTAGAAGTTGAATAAAGAGGGAGCTGGCGCACTGTGTGTTGTGACAAAACAGGTGTTTCCCACAGTATAATGGTGTCCAATACACCACATTATTTGCCAATAAACTAATATAATGTTTAACGTTTGTCACGTCTCAATACTAATTATACATTCCTACCACTACTCTAATGAAACTTATCAGAACTAGATATTCTGGAAGAGAAATACGATTTTGAAAAGAAAAAAAAAAGAAAAAGAAAAATTGCAAAGGGAAATTCTATTGCAAACAGACAGAGAAAAGAGGAGAGAAATATGAACAAAAACGCCAGTGCCACCACGCAATGAGTTTCCTTCAATTCACATCACTGAGTAATCATTAGCAATGAAAAAAATCTTATTCTTCAATACATCTTACATGATAAAGTTTTCAATCAATAATATATTTAACATACGTCACAAAATAAAAGGCAGTTTTCTTTTAATAGAGTTCTAACTTGATCAAAAACGTAATTATCAAATCGTATGAAAATACTGTACATTTATCTTTACGTCAATAATCTGAATAAAACATAAATTTTAAGATTAATATAAAGACACTTAAACTGATGATCTTATTTTGTTCTAATGTGGTCATTTTAGTCTCTTGGTATCACCAGCATAGTTTCCCAAAAACGTTTTCAAATATCATTTTGGCCTCTGTCCTACGCTGCACATTCTCATGGAAATCCAAAGAAACCATCTATCTACAGTGAATTGTGTTCAAATGTTTGGAAATCTATCGGACCAAACTGTGTGGTCATCAGTCCGTAGAATACAAACTACTTGGACTAAGGTAAACTAACCTAAGGACAACACACACACCCATGCCCCAGGGAGGACTTAAATCTCCGACGGCGAAGAACCGCGTACTCCGCAGCGAATCACCTCAGACCGCTCGGCTACTCCACAGCGACAGCGAATTGTGTATTCTTGTAAATTATCTTATTCCGATTTCAGTTCATCTAGTCTCTCCTGTACCAGTTACGTTTGAACATAAACAAGAAGAACAGTAAGATTGGGTTTCGTAGATCCCATGTTTCGTTTCGATTGCTGGCCGCAGTGGCCGTGCGGTCTGCGGCGCGCCAGTCAGTCTGTACGGCCGCTACGGTCGGGGGTTCGAATCCCCCCTCGGGCATGGATGTTTGTGTCGTCTTTAGTACAAGGTAGTTCATAAGTAGTTTGTAAGTTTAGGGACTGATGACCCGCAGTTAAGTCCATTAAGCTTAACAAACATTTGAACATTTCGTTTCGATTGTACTGGAAATGAAACAATGTTAAACTGGTTTTGTTTCAGTTTATGTGAGTAACTATATTATTTCCCCATCTGTACTTTCCTTTAGTCCTATCCGATTTGAGACTAAGGATATGCAATCTGTTTTGTCTACTTTTCAAGATTGGAGGAGGAGCCTTATTTTACGAGGCTTAGAAAAATCTTTGTAATAAGCAACATTTTATCACGCAGTAAAAATGACAGCTGCAATACGTTTTTATATTAAAAAGTCTTAAATGAAGTTGCTGAAAAGCTATTATTTATTTGGTTTCATCAAATCGCTATTAATTGAAGTACACATTCTTGTAAAGCAATTATAAGAAACAAATGGACACTATCGATTTTCCTCGCTGGCTACGAAATGAACAACAGAGTTTTTTTTCAAGCATCACTTCGCCCGTTCCCTCTGTGGAATTTGAGTACAATAAGCACCAGCGCAGTTCCCGGATTGAACGTCATTTTATCGTTCTAGGAACCGCAAATGTTAATAGCCATTTGAGAGTTCGTCGAAGTGTGCATTGCCGTTAGCGGGCGGGATTCGGGGGAAACAAACTGCAGCATTCAGGGGAACAGGATACGCTGCGTCACCGACACGACAGGCGACAAACACCCAGAACGGCGGCTGGCGGCCACAGTGTCGCACGGGACGCATCAGCCATAACCCGCTGCAGACTCAAGTGCACGTTGTAGTGTTTTACTACATTCTTAAGTAATTACAGTTTCATTCTACCACTTCCAAATGATACTCATCTTTTCAACATTACGATGTATGGGGGTTCTGCTCGCTGCAACATTATTCTCCTGGGGCGTCGTGGTAGAAATAAATACTCATAGGTACAATTTTTCACTTCTTCTTTAATTTCCAATCAAACTGCTTCTCCACCAAAACATTACAGCTTCATTTCATAACGTACACAATGCAACAAAACTTAGTTGATAGTACTTCCATTTTAAGACAAAGACTGACACAGATTCCAGAGCACATAACGATCGCCAAAACTCCAGCTCCTCCACACAAGGCGGTGAGGCAAATATGTAACATCGACAACAATGACCTTACATTATGCACCGTTCATAACAAATGAATATACTAATTTACAATTAACAAACACACAAAGAAAACATTTCATTACACAAAAATAATCACAATATAAAATGAAAACTACACTTTTACATGGAACATATCTTTTTAAGTCGAAATCTCCGATCTTTCTGTTGAAAATAAAGTGCGATGTTAAATGTCAATTAATTAGTTAATGAGTACATCATACATGTTACTAACATATATCGAACTATCAAATATCTTCACAAATCTGAAAATAGGTTCAAAATCTCAGGTCAGTCAATATATACAAAGAAATACCATATACAAATCTCGACAATTATATTAATTAACACAATTTGCTGGTCTACACAACTTGTTTATGAGCCTAACATAGGGCCTATATACAATGCTATTTATTTTCATTTACATAAAGTTTCTAAAATTCGTCTATCTAGTTCTTGAAATAATGTACAATGACAAAACTATTGTTTATAGAACTGTCTGGAAAGCATCTAACGAATCTCTTAATTAATGAAATCTATCACTTGTTTTAATCACAGTATCACAGAGACACTGTCCTACACTGATTCCTAGGCTGGCTATTTCGTTTGTAACTGCACACGCAACATCTATCACTATTGAACCACACGATTCCGGGTCCAACGCAGACGGTATCGTACAATAACATTGAGATGAGGGGGCCAGCAGTATCATCACAACGTGATACAATCTTATAACGCGTCCGCGTCTGTGAGACTTGCTGTAATAAAGAGTCCGTATTTTCTGAGTGTATTAAACTCTGCATTTAGGTAAAGGCATCCTTCTCAAACAGCAGGTCTACTGAATGTCTCGTACGTCACCATTGTCGTACTTCTAATCTTAGAGAATTTCTTTAGCACAAACATGTTTAGCTATTTCTTATACATGGAGTGTTCTTATAAATCTACTAATACAGAGAAACGATTCAACAATGGCCTCAACAACTAGCCAGCGATACCTTACGCTTGGAAACGCACGACTCCATGCTTAGAATAACACTCGATTACAAAAGAACCACTAGTATGTGTCATTTCCCTGCAAAATGTTGCATTATAACACAAGTGAATTTTTATTAGAGAGACATTTTAATAGAATAAAATCAAAATGTTCAAGTGTTTGTTAAGCTTAAGGGACTTACATGCGGGGTCATCAGTCCCTAAACTTAGAAACTACTTATGAACTACCTTATACTAAAGACGACAGAAACATCCATGCCCGAGGGGGGATTCGAACCCCCGACCGTAGCGGCCGTGCAGACTGTGACTGGCGCGCCGCAGACCGCTCGGTCACCGCGGTCGGCCTTTAATAGAATAGCTTGATAAGAATAACACAGGGAGGGAAATAATACGTGTTTCAGTCACATCGATTTACTTCATTTTCAATCAATAGTGCCTAAAACTGTTTGCTTACAGTAATTATAATAGCCCAAAATATACACATATCTTAGATACTTGATAATGTTTATAATGGTCCTGAAAGTGCAGATTCTGGATTTAGATGAACTAGTTAAAACAAAGTGCAAGAAAGAATGTGCACACCTTACTAAAGTCACGTCTTCATATTCAAAATCACTTTTGTCTTCAAGCAGTCCAATATCCATAGCCCTTGTGATAACATTGGGGTACCCGGGTAACCTTTCTAACTGTAACAGCCCATTTTGCAGGTGTATTGAAACTAGTGGACACAAGCCTCAGATTATTCCTCATCTGCATCTTTATAAACGTCATAACAACAAGAAAAATTTAAATACTTTCATAGAAGAGCATTTAAATGGGAAGCAACAGAACTCATCCTCTGATCTATATTTGGGTTACCCAGGTAACGATAGATCTCCATTATAACAGGTGCAAAGTTCATAAATGTAATACTTTATTTTATATAATATTTCGATTGTTTTATTATTTATTAGACAACCATTTACGAAGATTTGAATTTAGCATTTCAGAAATATCAGATATTGCAGTAGCTTTGTCATTTTCCAATCGCTCACTCCTAGTGTTCTCATTGTCAAAACTTATAAATCTGCTTATCTGCCGAATCCTGTTGAGCGATAGGCTTGCACGATAGAATGGGAATGCATTTGTTTTCCGCGTTTCCTTCGTGTGTTCAGTGTTAGATAATCTTACTCCAGCTGTAATCAGCATACCAAGATATGGTGTCAAATTCTTCAATTGTCAATGGCTCCCACACTTTCGTTGGTACTTCTGATTTGATATGATAGTCTGTGAATACCTGATTTGCCTTCCTATTGGTTTCATATGTTATTATATTACACATTGCGTCTATAAATATAGTTTTTATAGAAAGATGTACGTATTAGATCAGCCCTTTGCCGAAAGATATTATGCTTCAACAACTTTCTTGTACCGAAGGGTTTCTTATGCCATTTGGCTAAAATCTTTGTCGCGTAGAATGCCTGCAGAAAACACAGCTGCTTCACAGTTTTCATCAGCTCAGTCATGTTTATTACTACTTGCATCACTTGTCTCTATTTCAACTTCAATATCACTACAAGCACTGATAGCATATTCAATGTCTGAAGCAGCAGCATCCTCCTTTCTAAGAATCCATTCATCTGTAGAATCTTCGTCGTTGAAATCTGAAGTAACATCCTCTTCTGTATCAATAGTCAATAACTTTCTAATATACTTCATAGCTTAATCTGCTGCATTCAGATTTGGAGAGTTCCAGCTTATCATCCATGAGAATGTAGAAATGATGTACACAGTAACAAAGCTTACACAATAATTCAAGGTTCACAACAATCTCAAACAGTAGCAACTGTAGTTAGAAACAATTAGAATACCTTGCTGCAACAGTTGTGTATATACCCAGGGGTAAGTGTTGCCAACCGTGACTGTACGGCAATAAATTCATTGGGTTACCCAGGTAACCTGGTTATAGAACAGGGTGTAATTTTTTGATTGCGGACACAAGGGATAGTCACAGAAATTACATTTTTCATGGTGTGGGTACGTCAAAGTCGTAAGCCAACCATATTGCAGAAATACTGAATGTCAAAACATGCCTTTAGTGAGGTGTGCATATTGTTCCCTTCGGCTTCCTTTTTAGAACTTGAAACTGGCTTGTGAACGGTGAAACAGATTTGTTGTAATTTAGATTATTGCAAACCTAGTCTGGTGGAATTGAATTTACGTCAAATGCAACTCTATAAAACTGTGAATGTTAATTGGATAGTTCTGATAAGACATGAGAATTTATTTTCTAGTTGGGAATGTGGGGCAACATGATACATACATAATGCGAAATGCCAGTATGCCAACCGTCCTTTATCTCAAGTAATTCAACTGCGAGAAAGTAAAAAATTATCGTGAATTTTAACCTCGCTGCGTTTTAAAATCTATTGTTTGAAAAAAAAAAAAAAACTGTTACTAATCAGTACTTTGTTCATAAGTTAGACAACAATGACTATATAGTGAATTCCAACATCGACTGCGTGACGTATAAAATTTTACATCTGACTCATTTAATAAGTTACACAAGACACAAAACTGTTACATATTAACATTTGTCTTTAGCAAAAGCCTCTGAATAGTACTGAGCTCTATAATGGACCTGAACTTCAATCAACACTAATTTGGCTGCCTGTGCACATGGAAACTCTCGTTTTGTCAGGCAACTAATTCTCTTGATTATGTACATAACTCTGTTACGACTTTCATTTACATACCGTAAATTATTCTCCAAAATCGTGTTTATAACGTGCAATGTAAAACGATAACACGTATCAAACAATGAAACATAAATCATTTTTACCAAAAATTCTGTGAAACGGAGAATCAAATACTACCAACTACTAAAAGAATATCATCTACGATTTGTGAACTTAAGATTCAGATCCTCTCTTACATATAAGACGAACATTGTCTTTACAATTGTTAACAAATTGATATTACATTTACCTCTTGATAATTCCACATCTGCAAGTTACTTTCATTAAAAAAATCGCACTGTCGTGTTTTACGGCCCACTTTAGATTTGTACTTTTATAAGTTTTTGCAAACATTTTGGACCAAAGTAATAATTATATAATAATTAATTAATTAATAAGAGTGTCTGAAACCCTTTTAGTGAAAAAAATTAGGCATTGGCGCGTTTCGAACCACCTACCTTTCGCGCAACAGTCCAGCACCTTGCCCACTACGCTACGACTACAAATGAAATCAAGAGCTCTTTAATCTCATACTATTGATGGGCGTTCTTAACTGATGTTAATATGGCATTTGTAGACATTAGATTATCATTTATCGTTCGAAGAACGATGTGTGTGTGTTAATTCCTCAGTGTGCTGTTGCCGTTATTTTTGCAAATATGTCTCAAACGATACGAGATATGAAAAAAAACATAAGAGAGCTAAGTTGTAGAGAATTTTCTCATCTACCAATTAGGTTATTCAATTTTCGTGTCAGATTAACGGTTCGTTTGCAATTGCACATTATATTACAAACGGCTTTTTTTGTTGTTTTACAACCTTATTATTTGTCCGAAAAATTTGAAATAGGGAGGTTCTGGCTCTTGCGGCCTGCAATCATGTCTGTAAAATTTGGTGCTGATCGGTTGAACGGTTCGTCTTAAAAACAGGGAACACGTTACGGACAGACAGACGGACGGACAGACAGACAGACATATATCCCAAAATCGCCGTTATTTGTGCAAATATCTTTGAAACGATACGAGATATTAAAAAACATAAGAGAGCAAGGTTGTTGAGAATTTTCTCCTCTACAAATTCGGTTATTCAATGTTCGTGTCAGATGAATAGTTAAGCCGTTATTGTCATTTAAATTCCAAGCTGTCAAAAGACGATCGCAAAGGCCCACTTTTAGTGTTACTACCGTAACGTAAAGTGGGCCAATAACCTGATAAGTCATCCTTTCAAAAGTATCGTCCTCTAATAATACCGCCTCCACTGCGTGGTAAGTCAGCCTCCATATTCAAGTTGTCACCACTGTGACTCTGCACGCAACTAACCACTGTGAAACGCTACTGTTACAGTGTTACCACAGGACGAGCCGCAGTGGCGTACTATTTATGTAGAGGAGGGGCAAGAAAATCTTTTTACTGACTTAATCTTGTCGATTCCAGCACTTTGATCTGGGGGAATGGAGTTAGCTCAAGCAACTTAATAGAACTTTCATTTGGCGGCCGAGGCGTTGTCTTTCGTATTAGCAGTCACACACTGAAAAATAGCTCGACATGAGTGGTCAGAATGTATAGTCGGCGTCACAAACGAAGGCGGCCCAGTTTTCAGCCGTTCTCCGCATCCCCCCTGCATTACCGCAGTGACAGCCAATAATGTTCATTCTGTAGACGCGTAGTTGGCCGCGAGTTACGCAATGTTTCTCCCGCAGGCTCCACAGTTGGCGCTCGGCCGTAGCTCCTCACCTCCACGCAACTCCTATCGCTCCGCCTTTATGCGCGGAAGCGCCTTCTTTAGAGCTCCTAAAAACACAGGCTGGCGCATCAGCCATTTTCATTCCTGCGAATGCTAAACACAGCATGCAGCTTATACGTACAGTGTTGTTTCATTTACGTTTAGTGAAATATTTAACAAGTGGCGGCATAGAGCCTTAGATCGTGCTACTTTGAGCTCGCATTCCGCTGTTGTTTACATAGATATGTGGATTAGACACAAAAATCTCGCGTTTTCTTTACTTATTGCTGCATCTGTACACAAAAAAAAGGAGCAAGAAACATATATTTTTGTAATAAAAATCGCGTACTACGTTTAATGCTGCCGAAACTGATCACCTAGATAAAATTTTTAAGCGTTCTTGGCTTCTATTTGAATAATGACTGTCAATATGCGTGGTTTGTTTGCCTCTTGCAGTAAGTGTTTGTTGTCTGCTGTGACAAATTCACCACATAGAATTTTTGTACTCAAATTGCTGAAACTACTTCTATTATGTTACTGAGACAGTTTCAGAATGTATTACAAACACTAAAACTAAAAAGAATATTTGTGTACAGCATCTAAAGTTTACGGTCGTAGAGGCACACGGTCCCGATGTTGGCAACAACCTTTGAATGCTGTTTGAAAACCTAATTGTATAGAATGTGTTGACCATGAAATAAATAAATAATTCTGTTCCTTCAGTAAGGCTGACAGGTTTTCGTATGTAACAGAACCTTTGTCTTGTCAGTAATTTAATAATCTTTATAAAGCAAACATTTCTTTGCCAACATTAGCACACTACGCCGCCGCAGCCGTAAGTAAAATTTACCCAGTATTCTTTGCCAGTTATGTTATATCCTGTTATAGATAAGCGTCAATATTGGCATTTACTAATAAGAAATTGAATTGAGATTGTATTTTGTGATAAAACATCAGGTACCGTACTATTCTGTCAACTACAAGTTATGACACTAAAACTTCGAAATACCACAAATAGCATTCAACAGTACTACAGTACGCTGCCATAGCCGTAACGAAACCTTTTGCCCAACACATTTATATTTTCCGATTTAGTGTTTGTAATACTTTCTCGCAATAACGTAACAGAAGTATCTTCAACAGTCTGCGCAATGTCAGTACAAAACTTTTTGGCCGGCCGCGGTGGCCGCGGGGACTGAGGCGCTCCAGTCACGGTCTGCACGGCCGCTACGGTCGGGGGTTCGAATCCCCCCTCGGGCATGGATATTTGTGCCGTCCTTAGTATAAGGTAGTTCCTAAGTAGTTTGTAAGTTTAGGGACTGATGACCCCGTAGTTAAGTCCCATAAGCTTAACAAACACTGGAACACACTGGAAAACTTTTTGATGAGGTATATTTCTCAATATACTATATAAGACACACATATTGTGCTCTAAAACAGTATGTTCTGGGATGCTTTGCTGTAATATGATATTTTGCGGCTGCTAATTGCCTACAGGCAGCTTCTCTGTTAAGAGGTAGTACTTTCAAGAAGAGCTAAACAAAACCGTAAGTTCAAATATCACAGACGATTTTTACTATTAAATGTTGCTTCAAGTCGTAATAATAACTATTTACTTACAATGCATAACTGTGGGCTCGGTTCGGGTTCCCAGTTTTTGCGCCGACATTTAGTGATCTATTTTTTCTTCTCTTAGAATCTCTCGGAAAACTAAACGTTCTGCAGCCACCTCTGGAATGATCGAGCAGTTTATGGCAACACAACCATACGTAATGTCATGTTAAAGTGCCGTGACGCAAATCCTATAGCACCGCAGTATGTTTAAGTTACGAGCCACGAGAATGAAAATGGCGGATGCGTCAGCTCGTACTTATAGGAGCCTAAGCCTTCTTATATGACGCCAGGTATAGTTGTTACAAGATGCTTCAGTCAAAGGCAAAAATTGCTGCTATGGGGGGAGGGGGCAGAAACCGTGTCTTGTGTCTCCAAAGTTTCATTTCGGGGGGAGGGGACTGCCCCTCCTGCCCCCCCCCTCCCCCCCGGTTGATACGCCATTGACGAGATTTAACTTTTCTGACTTGTCAAAGAATAGATCATTCTAGAAAACATAATATTATGGGTAATTTAAGCAACTAAAAATGAATATGATGTGGGAAAATTGACGGAGAGACAGGGAGGTAATGGAAAACCAGGAATGAAATCTAACTGTGAACTGAAAAACCTTACCTGCACAATATTTTTGATAAATTAAAAATTATTTATTGAAATTTTTCAGTTTTCTTGAGAATAGTTTTTTGAGAATGGATATTGGTTTTATCTGAACAATGGTAATAATTCTAAGGAAAGGGCTGCGCAGGAGTGGCCGTGATAGATAGAGGAACCACCCCAGCTATGGACGGCTACTGTAGCCAGAGGGAAAAAAAATTGTTTGTAAGATAAATGTGAAATTATATTTCTCTTATTAATTCATCTTAAGACTAGCGGATAGACAATATTTTATTTATTTATTTTGAATAACACTTGTTTTATGCGCCAACTATGGAGCACGCCCCATACAGTTGGCCATGTGAAAAGCGTGAGTGCTCCAAATCTAAGCCAGCAATAATCAACGATTGACCTTGTGCTTTGATGATGGCAATGGCAAAGGCAAGACGCAAAGGAAAATTCAGCCGATTGAATTAGAATTGTACATCGCTGGAAATCATCGGTATCCATGTAATGAGTACGTCTTCGCTTTTGGATGATTATTGCCTCGATTAAAATTGGTCTCAATTTTTTATGGTCAATATGGTCCCTTGGCACAACTTTGGTGTGGTTAAGTAGCGAAAGAGTATCACCAATGAGCCTGTCTTTAATGTTAATATGTGCTGTGGCATTCTGGTTCCGATGAGTTGAAAATTTACGTTGGATAATTGGCGAGTTGCTCTCCGTCCATAACTGTTTCGACTGATTTGTATTTGACCCGGCAGTTTCCACTGAATTTGCTTACTGTGTTGGAAAATTCACTACTATATTACGTGACTGGGAAATATGAAAATAACAGCATTGAAAAAGCAAGTTCTCGTTTGCATCATGCTATTCTTGCGTTACTGCAGTGTTACCGCTTGGAGCAGTAGCGTCGCTTTAGTGACTGTTCGTGCCAGAGATCTCTGAAACAAGGAGACCACACGTACAGGATTTTAGAATTTTTTTATATTTATGGTACGTGAAGCTCAGAGCACAAAAAACAATCAGCCAAAGCCATTCGACGCAACTCTCAAAATATCTCGAGAAAACCGACTTTGAAGTTTTGAAAGTAGGCGTGTGACAGATTTTTTGATTTTTTTTCTAATGTTCGGATACTTACACAATTTTACTCGTTTCGATGTCGACAGTCACTAAAACAGAACTTAAGCTACAGTAGTTACTCCCCAGATTGTTATCAGCTTGAATAATTAGCCCTCTCACAGCCCATCTATAATTATGACTATACAGTTTGTTACAAGAGATGAGAGATATCAGTGGAAACACATACGTCTATGTATTTTGCAATCCGATTGGCTTTAAATCTTTAACGTGGCGGCACAGTAATGCAGCACATTCGGGACGTCGTTAACATACATGAACATTAACAGCCCCACAGTGCGTTATTCAGACAGATTTATTGTAACATTGTTCCATACGTGATTTCGTGTACCATGTACCACCCACAAATATCGATTATAACTGAGAGGCAACGACCAAACAGACAGTCAGAAATTACTCCTGGGAAGCATCGAGTAAATTACAATAACGGCAGCCAGGTACAGTAGTTCTGCAAGTTTATGTGGTTGACATATTTAGTACCTAGATACTCAGATGCATCCAGTACTTATAATTAATGAACTGTCCAGTGTCGGTGTACACGTGTACTTACTGAAAAGACTCATACGGAGCTCAGCGATTTTGCAAGCGCATTTTGGGTCGGGTAGTATGCTGAAGCTCCTTTTCATGAGTAATGTTGCTCATCAACCGAAAAGATTTATGTTCTGTAATGACATTTAAAGCACATTTTAACAACATTTAACAAGGAAAGATTTCTTTTTATATTCTTCACAAAGGTATATTTTTTTAGCAAGAAAGAGTATTCATTAATATTTTTCTTCTCTTAGATTAATTAATATTGTCACGTTGAAAACTGCAGGTGGTCGGGAATTCGAAGGCTGGTCGGTAACGGAGCACAACACTTTACACTTAGAACTTATTTATTGCTAACACAAGCATACAATCAGTACAGATTGCCTCTTTCTTGGAGTGCTCCACTATTTATACATAGAAAGAATTTTCTAGAACTTACAAGTACATCACACATAAGAAAGATGTAGAACATTCTAGAAATAGTAAATACAAACAAATAAATTTTTTCTTCCCATGGCAGGATTTGTACGTAAGACTACAAGCACAGCAATCTGTAATGCCAACCACTGCACAACGCGTTCCGTCAGAAGAATCGCGGCCTTACTCCCCTTCCTGAAAGAACAGTGACCAGTGACCCGCTGTTAGTTTCCCTTTAGTGTCAGCTGCAGTGTACTGAATCTTGTCATGGGTCCTCTGTACGGCAGTTCTGGAGAATCCTTCCATTCTATCTGCATGCCTTCATTGTCTTGTCGATGACCAGCGCCAGACCCTCCTGTTGTGGCTTCATCATTATCACAGTGGTCTTCAGAGTCCTTGAACTAGAGGCCGTTTATCTGTTCTTTGGGATCGGGCTAAGGCTTCATACGGAGTACATGCACAATGTCTCTCATGATACGGAGCAAAGTATCACCTTAGTAACTTTTTCCAGTAGCCCAACTTTCTGTTCAGGGGTAAAAATTCATACCAGATCTCCTGGGCTGTACACAACAGGTCGGTACTTGTCATACCGCTGGCGGTCCTTCTCCTGTATGTCCAGCGTCCGTATGCAAGCCAGCTGTCTTGCTTCTTCGACCCTGGTGATTAACTGTTTCACATAGTCTTCCTGAGTGTCGTCCGGCTGGAACGGGAGCAGCTTCACGACCAAGAAGCAAGAAAAATGGCGTGAAGCATGAGATGTCTTGTAAGCTTGAAAGTAGCCTGTTATTAAAATAAGCAAGATCTCGGACACTTGAGATCTGCAAATGTAAGTTAAAACGTTCACTGCTGCTCTAAATTACTTTGAGTGACCACAGTACATATGCAACAGAAATGTATCTACAAAATAAATGTTAAAAAAATAAATGCAGAGATAATTAAATATCGGATGGGGAGCATGAGATACTTTGAATCATCTATTCACTAAAATAACAAGCAACTAAATGTGGGGAGACCAAATTAAGCACACACCTTATACAAAGGTGAATTAAATGATATAATTACTGCCTGTATTAAAATTCTTTCAGCTCTTTATAAATATGGAGGTATCGTGGGAGGAAATTTTCAAATACACAATGGGTAGCTGAAAGCACATTCATTCATTCAGACACATGCATAACGCTTGGCGGTACATTACAATGCTGGAACACATGAAAGCAGTGGCAAAACGAAGCGTCAGTGGCGTCTTGACGAGATGGTTGGTCTTGATCAAAAATTTAACTATACTGTGCTCTAAATGAACTCATGTGTGGGAAGGTAGCGACATACTATTCTTAAGTACCACGTGATGTGCAACTATAGTGAATTACATAGAATTTACAAAGGAAATTAATTCAGAATAAGCGAATAGAGCACACGTGAGAATTCATATAGAAGAAAGTTAGTATTAATAAAACCATGGCTGAAGGCTGAAGTAACGGCCGTTATGAAACCACTTTGTGCAATCGGTCATACAAGACAGGAAAAACGGAATCAAACAAGAAAATCTAAAATATTTAGCATACTCGCAGATACAGATGTGACGTGAAAACGTTCATTGAAAACAGCAAGGAAATTTAAACACATTAAATGTACGCAAAGGCTGAAGGCCACACCCGTGTATTCTAACTTGAGGAAAACCAGACACACAATCATCACTGGAATGAAAATGCAAATAATAAATTTACACTAAATTTATTCGAGTTCTGTACATTAAGAACGCCTCACATATCGAAAGACTATCACTGAAAAACCTAGACTGCCTTATCACAATTAAAGCAGAGTCCTAACAGCATGCCTTCCCCTTAGTATGATTTGACAGATTACTTACTCCACAGTCGTCGGAGCCAGAATCTAGAGTGAAGCTCTAAGGCCACGGAAAAACCTTCCAGCCCCATACACCGGTTGTAGAGCGCGCTAAAAGCGATGCAGAGCACATTCAGATATTAGTGTTTACCAACCCTTGCTACCTCGCCATGACAATTCCCCCTACAACCGCTCCCAGAGAGGTCTCCTGCCACCTCTTTCGTCCAAGATTAGATTGGTACGATACTAACAACACGGCCAACTCGCCATCTTGCCAAGTAAGCTTGTCTTTGGCCATGCCATGAAATACATACCAATGAATTGTAAACATACTTCTTTATCACATGTACATAAACTGGGGAGATTCTGTTACAATGATTGTTGTAAATGATGTAATGATAGTAGTAACTTTGTTTACAGATTAAGTACTAGATTTATGTGGAATTCAGTATTATCACAGTTATTCCGTTCGTTATTTTAGCTACAAAAGAAAACGTAATCACGCTTTGAAACAGAATATTTGCTCTTTATTTTAGCTCAGAACAAAGTAATATGAACAAAGCCATATCTGAACTACAGAAAAGGTAATACAATCTACGTGAAAAGCGTCCTTATCAACCATGTCAAAGAGAAACATTTTAGTAGACGTATTGATTCTAATTAATAACTTTCAATATATTCCATAAATTTTGCCCTCTACAAATTCATGTATTCAATATCCGTGTCAACCATAACTTAAAAGTGGGCCAATTATATCCCCCATATGACTACCCAATGCCGCCCAGCAATGACTAATGCGTTTACTGAGGTTCAGAGTTACGCATTCGCAAACATTCGATGGGATGCCGTTAATAACCCTTTAAATTTCATCCTTCGGTAGGTTTATTGTTTGTGGTTTGTACACTTTTAATTTCACAAATCCCCACAAAAAAGTCGAGATCGCATGATCTGGCAGGGCACTCCTGATTGTCACGCAAGAAGATATTTCAGCAGAACAATAGTTTCACGTTTATGTAACGGGCGCCGTTCACAGTGACCTCAGCTCCCTAAACATTTCAAATAAATAAATAAATAAAGTACTGGTCGATCACTCCTCTCTAGAACCCACACCACACAGTCTTGCGTTGTGGATGCATCTCATGTTTCACAGTCACTCGCGGATATTCGTTACCCCAAAATCTGCAGTCCTGCTTATTGACGTACCCACTAAGGTGGAAGTCCGTCTCATCTATGAAAATCATTCCGTTTGTATTCTACGCTTGCCAAGCCAAGACCCATTGAGCAAATTCATGTCTCTTTCCATGGTCTGCAAGCTATACTCTTGTGCAAGTTGAATCTTGTAAGCATGCATTTTCAGATGTTTTGAAAGGATTTCATGTAATGAACTTGGTGATTAATCCATTGGTTGAGTTAGTCGGTGAACCGATTTTCTGAGGCTTACGGTCACATTTTCACGCTCGACACCAATGTTTTCTTGTGTTGGAGAAGAACGCGGTCGTCCAGTTTTCTTAACGTGTCAAACAGACCGCGTGGTTTTAAACTTCCGGATCAACTTCCGATCTGATGATACTGTTGTAACAGCATTTCGTTGGAGTGTCACCCTCAACTAACGAACGGTTACCGTGGGACTTTTTCTAATAACTTTTATCAACCTGATACATTGGTCAGTTGTCATTTTCTCCATGGCGAAAATAAACATTAAACAACAATTCTTATCACACAGGCTATCAGACTACTAATACAAAGGATGAAAGATAACATGAAAAAAACAATGGCAGCCAACCGTAATATGACAAAATCCAGGAAGGTTCAAATTCGTTCTTACTTCTCTGACACACTCAAATACTTACGATATTTGGAAGAATGTTTATAAAAAGGCAGTTGAAACTGGGTCGGCGGAAATTTCATTAATAAAGTCCAGTATTTTTCCTCTTTACAGTCCATGGAATGCTGTACTATGTAACTCTCACTAAAAGGAGAGGTATTGAATTAAAATTTGTGGTGTCCAGGATAGCCCAAGTTTTGGAGGCTGTAACTCTCCACTTCTTCAAATGTGATCTTGTTTCCAGCGCATTCGCTGAGATGACTACAGAAGCCGACGCGTCGATTATTTGCAACTTTGGCGTCCGCGAATATGGCTTTGGAGACTGTCCGCGCCAATCAGACTTACCACAATTTGCTTTTTTTTTTTTTTTTTTTTTTTTTTTTTTCAGGAGAATAGAATAAGATTCACGCGGAAAACGTGTTGGACTTTCCCTTGTTCATTCCGAGACAACTGAAAGCTTTCTTGAATGCCAACGGTTTTCTTACGCCACGATGAAAAGTCGCAATGATTCTCTCCACTCTCAGTAAACAATGACTTAGGGTTTTTCAGATGGCAGAATGTGAAGGAACAAAAGCAATCGTAATACTGTAGTATTGTCACAGTCTAACATACACAGTCGCGACACTCTCTGCTGTCAAAGTTGTTACCGACTGACAGTTGCAAAGACACCAGCGCTCCTAGGGGTAGGTAAGGCGACGTAAGAGTCTTGTTCGTTTATAATTATTTTTCTAGGTTATTAATGAAACAGTTATTATAATTTTCGGGTTCAAAGCATTAGAAAAATGTCGAGGGACAATAATAGTCATGACATAAACGTGAAAACAGGCGAATTTCTCCGATTCAGTGATATAAGTAACAAATTAATCATGAAGAAATACTTGCGAATATGTGTCTTTGCAGCTTACTTCAACTGAAAATAAGAGAATATAAACATGTGGGAAATATAATGTTTTGTTATGTTCTTTTTTACTATGATAGGCACTTTCTTTGACGCTTAATAATTCGGTATGGATTGTAAAGATTGGCACACTTTTAAACATTACAAGTCTTTCTTATAGATACATATGTCATTTAACGTTATTACATTTGTTTAAGAAGCGAATTTCTTGAAAATTCTTGCCGTTTCTGGGTGGTTTCTACTTTGTTGGGAACAGTTTTATTGCTTTTGGCGTTTTATTGCCATGCCTTTCACATTTTTCCTTACGCTACAGCTGTGGTATGTATTGCAGCCCATACAAGTTTCCAACGTTGCACACTCACTGAGTTGATTGGAATGGAAGTGAAGGAATCTTAATATTCTTGAATAGGGAAGTGATGTATTTCTACAAAGGTTTACTAGACGTTTTTGGTTCTTAATAGACAAGGAAATTCTTTACACCAGAAGGTTAAAAGAGAATGATAAATAAACTGTTATGTATCCACACCTTTCCAGAGTTCTTAGGGAACCTAAGAAAGCCGGTCGCGGTGGCCGAGGGGACTGAGGCGCTCCAGTCACGGTCTGCACGGCCACTACGGTCGGGGGTTCGAATCACCCCTCGGGCATTGATATTTGTGCCGTCCTTAGTCTTAAGTACTTCATAAGTAGTTTGTAAGTTTAGGGACTGATGACCCCATAGTTAAGTCCCATAAGCTATACAAACATTTGAACATTTTTTTACCTAAGAAAGACAAATGTGGAGTTATTCTTTATTACTACAGAATTTTATGTCTGTACATACATTCCCTATTCTAAAACCTATGTCACAAATCAATATAAAAGATACTATTCGCATTCAACCGATATAGTATTCAGAAATGTAGCTAGCCGGCCGCTTGGAGCGCTACTCTCGCAGCGAGTAACAAAAATCAGTGGGAGTGTCGTGAACTTCCGGAAAGGATAAAAATCTACTCAACCCCGGGGATGCCAAAGGCAGATGTGAGCAGTCATAGCAATCAGGTTAACAGCTCATCCATCCAAACTAGTGATGAGGTTAGTAACACAGATGAACGGAAAAGAAAACTTAGAATCCCCCCCCCCCTCGGGCATGGATGTTTGTGCTGTCTTTAGTATAATGTAGTTTATAAGTAGTTTGTAAGTTTAGGGACTGATGACCCCGCAGTTAAGTCCCATAAGCTTAACAAACATTTGAACATCAAGCGGGCATTAGACCAAAAAGAGGTGCTCGAGGTACGAAGCATATCAATGGTGAGATTCGCTGATGATATTGCTATCCTCATTGAAAGTGAAAAAGAATTACAGGATCTGTTGAGAGGAATGAATACGCTAATAATTGGAGGGTAAGAACTCAGGATAAACTATACAAATACAAAAGTAATTAGATGTAGCAGAACTGGAAACTTATCATCTAAATTGGTGATAACGATGTAAATGAATTTAGGAAATTCTGGTACTTTGAAAGCAAAGTAACCTATAATGGAAGAACGATAGAAAGTTGACTAACACAGGCGAAAACGGCATTCATGGCCAAGAGCAGTTAACTGGAATCAAACGCGGGATTTAACAAGAGGAAGTAATTTCTAAAAATGTGCAGATCGCAAACTTTTTATTATTCTGCACATGCTTCCACCAATTAAGAGTAGAGAAGAATCAAAGCTTTTGAGATTTGGTGGTAAAGAAGAACGTTGAAAATCAGGCGGAAAGAAAACGAAAGAGAATATTGTTGGTAGAAATGGCGAAGAAGGAACGCGTGTAAAACATTGAGTAGGAGAAGACAGGATGATTGCATTAATTGGAACTTCATTTAAGTCCACACGACAGGTTTCGGCCTCTATTTGAGCCATTTTCAAATATAACAGAACCTGAATATAATGTGTAGCAATAGGTTAGAAGAAAAATTTAAATGGTACAAGACTGAATGTTACATATGTAAAAGTCCTGTACAGAAGCAGAAGATAACTTACGTTATGCCGTAGTGGGACCAACGCCAAGTGATAAAAACAATAGAATGCTGAGAGAATTTAAAACATTTGGGGCCAATGGTGACTTGAGAAAAATGGGCGTGTCATACTTAAAGTTCCGATACAATAATGCATTTTTATCGACATGTTCCGATGTGCTCTGATATAAAGATTACATCATTCCAAATATAAAATGCTAAAAAATAATTAATGTAAAAGTCAATGATAAAAATATTATAAATGTCAGTTTAGATAAAAATGGTACATGTGGCGTCCAATGAGGCTATGTGAAAGGTGGGCGTGTTGTCGCCGATAAGTATGACACGCCCCTTTTTCTCAAGTCGCCACTGGGTGTTAAAAGTTTTAAATTCTTTCAGCATTCTATTGTTTTTATAACTTGGCGTTACACCCTCTACGTCGTAACGTTAGTTCGCTTCTGCTTCTGTACAGTACTTTTACATATGTAACATTCTTCCTTGTACCATGTAAATTTTCTTGTATTCCCATTGCCACCACAAATCATGCAGGATGAAAATGGCCTAGCATGTGCCATTCTCTTTTAACCTTCTGGTGTTAACTGAAGAATTTCCTTGTCTATTAAGAACAAAAACCTTTGTAGAAACACCCGGTCGTGTGGACTTCAGTAGCGTCCAATTAATGCAACTGGAGCTGGACTTTCATTAAAATACATTAGTAAACCTCTTAGAGTTTTTTAATTCACTCAAGATTTAGTGTTGAAACAATGCATAATTGGAGTACAAAAATGTTCAAATGTTTGTATAGCTTATGGGACTTAACTACGGGGTCATCAGTCCCTAAACTTACAAACTACATAGTAACTAACTAATACTAAGGACGGCACAAATATCCATGCCCGATGGAGGATTCGAACCCCCGACCGTAGTGGCCGTGCAGACCGTGACTGGATCGCCTCAGTCCCCTCGGCCACCGCGGCCGGCATGAGTACAGCTCAAGCGGTACTGTGGTTCCAGGAGTCGATCTTCGCCGAAAGAACCATATCAATAAGTGGTGCAGCCTCAACAGGAGGCATCACAGGTGCTTATTCAGGCATCCATGCGACTATACCGATGGTGAGATACGTTATCCCACGTCTGATCTACCTGTTCATGCAGTTCTGTACATGGTAGTCGTCGTTCCATCATATCCCACACGTGCTCGGTGGGACAGGAGTCCGGCGTTCATATAAGCTAGGGTAGTTGCTGCACGTCTTGGAGAGAATGTTGAGTTTGACGAGCATTATCCTGTTGGAACATCACCTTCCTGTTGCGATAATGGAACAACAAGGGGTCTTACAACATTCCTCACTTACCGAGCTCTGCTCACTTTTCCATCTACAAACACTAAGGGTGAAAGAGAGTTGCAGCTTATCGCATCCCAGACCATAAAGTCTGGGGATGTGGCACTGTGTCTTGGAGGAGTGCACCCTGCGAGACAGTGGTCGCCAGGTCTACGTTCTAAGTGCAAAAGACACTCACTTGTTTGTTGGATGGATCTGCTTTCATCGCTGAAGACCACGCCCGCCATTCTAAATGACAGCACCAGTCCAGCTGTGCACTTCGATACTGTGACATGAGTGGAAAACGCGCTTGGGGTGTGCGAGTCCGTAGTACCACTGTTTGCAACCGGTTGGCAACAGTTCGTATTGAGACTTCTGGGCTCAAAAACGCTCTTGTCTGTGCTGTGGTATTTGCACCGTCTGCCAATGCTGTCCGTAACAATATAACAACCTTGACGGACGTTTGTACTGTGTGCACCTTGAAAAGTTCCACTTCTTTTGGTTTGAGAGGTACTTCAGTTGTCGATGTTTTCTGGCAATAAGAAGTATTTCATAAAAAGATCATAATCAATAAAACATTTACGTAACTTTGCAGATTTTATGTTTGGCTGGTGTAACAAGTGACACTCAAATGTAGTAATACTTCTTCTTTTATTTGTCGAAATGGTACACAGTTTGAGACTGATAATTCGAGACTAACAAAGCAAGACTAAGACTGACGGACTAGACTAACACTAAGACTGACTCAACTGGCGCGATGAGCCTCCTTATATATATCTTTCTGACGATATAACTCTTTAGTGACACATAGTCATTAATTTGATACCATTAGAACTTTATGAACAGTTAGATTATATCTCGTACAATATAATTATTGAACAGTTTGATAAGTTTCGACATTACAGATGTTAATATCGCATTAGATATTTAATTACATATATTGGAAGTTATTGACGTATGGTCCCATTGATTGCTAATGGTGACATTCGTATTTTTTTGTTTTTTTTTCTTTTTTTTGGGGGGGGGGGGGAGGGATATACCAGATCGGATAAAATTGAGTTCCAGCCAATCGGAAAAAATGTTTTAATACCTTTAAAACTGAAAATTAATTAGATTCATTCACAAATATGGTCATTTAGAGATAATTATGTAAATTACAACAATGCAGGGGACTGATGACCTAGCTGTTTAGTCTCCTAAAAAAAAAAAACAACAACAACAACAACAATAATAATGTCTAACAAATAGATTTATAGAATATTCCAGCATGACAAATTCTATTTCTGAGTAACTGTCACTGTGCTTCTGCAGTACAAAGTGTCCTACAGATATGTTAAAGTATTTATTATTGTCTGATGTATGAAAAATAGCTAAAACAACCATACGAAACCGGATACATGATATCTATGCTAGGTTATGCTATAAATATATTGTTTTAAGAAAATAGACAGTAAAAGAGATAAACGGTATCGGACGAATGAATAAAGATGTGGTATCCGGTTATAGAATAGACGATGGAATGGAATACTATAGTAGTCGCCTGTTGTAATCGTTGCATTACAAACTCCAGAACCTCGTTCACGAATGTGAGAATGTTCAGGTGAACATTGCAACCACCATTGTTGCACAGCAACTCCAACATCTGTGGCAATTCACCAACAGGACCATCTTATCACTCAGAAGACTGTAGTTGGATACCTTTCAAACTCGTTCAATTGGCTGTAGGATGCAAGAATGCACGGCGTCCATTAGCTTAATCTCTCTCTGAGCCTTACGGTTGTAAACATTCTCTACTTAAGGATACACGTAGAGGGCGCTCTGATAGCTATGTCGCTACACTTTTGGCGGATGACGTTGAAATCTTTATCAATATATCTAGCATTCACCTTGACAGCAGTCGTCATCGGAGGAAAATCTATGTCGTCTATTTATATTTTTATTTTTCCGGCATTGTAGTTGAGAACATAGGTTAGAGTGCATGCAGAATAAATTGGCCGGTAGATGTGCAGACCGCTGGGCAAGCATGGGGATAGCGGTAGTGGTGGGATAGCAGTCAGGGGGAAGTCACCATCACTGGAGGGGAAGTCACACTGAAGCCTACGCTCCACTACCTGCCAGAGTTTTGTAAATTCTCTCTTCTGTACCTACCCATACCATCAAAAATACCTTTTTTCTAAATACTTAACTCAATGTTATTATTATTACATTATTTTTATCACATTATTAACATTTCATGTCATACGTAGAAATACATGTTACTTAAAGCGTTACTTAAGGGTGGACATAGGAGAAAATGGATGTGATTACATAATCTAACACAGTTTTCGGTGTTTGAAAGATAATAGAACCAAATTTTCCACTTGAGGTAATTATGTTATGGGATACATTCTGGAATTTTTTCAATATTTTTTCTCAAGAAATTTGATCATTGCATTGTTGGAAATTTGTGCAACACATGCTATCACACAAGGAACATTTTCTCAAAAATTACTTTACTTACAACTTTCGTATTGTGGTAGGTAATTCTTAGTAATCAGATAACCAAACGTCTGGAACAAATTTTTAATATCACTATTAGAGCTCTTACAATTTATGTTTAACCATTATGTGTATGAAACAAAGCATTTTCAGTTTCAAAACAATGTAAATAATTTTGACAGAAATACAAAAATTTGAACCACAGGACGTTGTGTTATACTGTGAACAAAGTCTGCAGAAAATTTCACTTATCTATCTCCAGTGGTTCAGCAAAAACTGTTCCTTATACACCGAAAAATGAAAGTTGTGGGATAAAAGATTTGATAACGATTTACACCGTAAATAGTACCTTAATGTTGACCATAACCATACATTTGGTCATCTCGCTCTTCTTGGACATGTTTCCTTTGTAACTGATGTTCCTAGCGTGCCCTTTTGGCTATATGCTTCAGACATTTCAGATCTTGCAACACGCGTATTATCTATCTTCTTCAAGAGCTTCTCGGTGAAGCAACAAGCAACAAATCCTAGTCCAGTAAGGCTCCTTATTCTTCCAGTGTTACCATCATTAAACACCAGACATGCATGATATGTGGCAATTTTAACAACAGTAGATGAGCTGAATGTTGTGTTGGGGCATCTCTTCCAATTGAGGCTGTTGAATCTGTCATTTGGGTTTTGTGTTCCACCATGGGTACATATCTTTAACGAATTTGGATAAGCTACAAACTGGAATGTTGACTTTATGGTACTTACGACTGCTCCAGGAAGACTGTGTTTATGTGAATATGTTTTGTTTTCTGTTTTTGCGTGCTTATATTTGCACCAGGATATATGACACAATTCATGTAGCATACTGGCTTCTCATCAGTTGACAACTTATGAAAATATATTGCCCACACTGCCTTTTGCATTGCCTTCAAATGTCCAGTATTTTACCTTTTTGCTTTGCCACAATATGTTTGCAAATTGTGGATCTATCTCTGTCAGTTGGTCGATGTGGCCCAACAGTCGTAATTATCACAGTAACTGCAGAACTGAATTGTTTATATTACTGCACCATAGACAATAACAGCGTCCAAAGACACCTAGCGGAAGGCAAAGATAACACGACATAAACTGGTCCACAGCGGTCCATACTTTACCGATGCTTTTATGACAGCAGGAAGTAATAAAACATCACAATCAAGGAGAGTGTCGTCTAGAAAAGTGGGCGTGGGTGCGCAGTGATTGGAACAAGACAGCTTTTTTTTATCATTTGTAGTTCGAATTAATCTGTGAAAATTGGAGACAGTATTTCTAACATGCTACAAAATTATATGGAGGCAAATTTGTTTTTATTTTTTTGACCAATTTTGCCTACGTCCCCACTTCAGTAACATTTGCGATACAGAATATGGACTGACTTGTTAGTATTACTGGTGTACATACTTCCAACCATAAAAATTTTTCATATGTCTTCAATTTACTGCAGAGATCTGGGTAGAGCTTAAACAGTCAGAAACAATACTAATATAACTTGTTCATGAAAATCATCTAAATATTAGACCTTTTTCTCTTTATCACGCTTTTTCCTGGAATAGAGAAACCTTCAGAGGTTCCGGTAAGTAATTACTCTCTCTTTATTTAATTACACTGGGTTTTTGAACATATCCTGTATTCAGATATTATGAACTATCTCGAACAGAACGATCTATTGACCTATTACTTCAGACTTAAACTTGAAAGGACACGTAGATAATGTCGCGGGAAAGGCGAACCACAAACTGCGTTTTATTGGCAGAACCCTTAAAAGATGCAACAGAACTACAAAAGAAACTGCATACACTACTCTGTCCGTCCATTTTTAGAGTATTGCTGCCCAGTGTGGGATCCTTATCAGGTGGGTTTGACGGAGGACATCGAAAGAGTATAAAGAAGGGCAGCTCGTTTCATATTGTCACGATACAGGGGAGGCAGCGTTACGGAAATTATACAGGATCTGGGATGGGAATCATTACAACAACGACGCTTATCGCTGCGGCGTGGGCTACTTAGGAAACCCCAATCCCCAACATTCTCCTCCGAATGCGAAAATATATTGTTGACTGCCACTTACATAGGTAAAAATGACCATCAGAATAAAATACGGGAAATTAGAGCTCGAACGGAGAGATTCGGGTGTTCTTTCTTCCCGCACGCTATTCGAGAATGGAATGGGAGATAAATAGTATAATGGTGGTTCGATGAACCCTCTGCCAGGCACTTAAATGTGATTTGCAGAGTATCCCATGTAGATGTAGAAAGCAATCTCTCGTGCCTGACTATGTAGGCCGGCCGCGGTGGCCGAGGGGACTGAGGCGCTCCAGTCACGGTCTGCACGGCCACTACGGTCGGGGTTCGAATCCCCCCTCGGGCATGGATATTTGTGCCGTCCTTAGTCTTAGTTAGTTCATAAGTAGTTTGTAAGTTTAGGGTCTGATGACCCCGTAGTTAAGACTCATAGATTTTATTTTATTTGATTTTTCCAGGGAAGCCAAAACAGTCTTGGTCCAGCTCGCCACTGCCCGCACCGAAACTAAGTTTATTGTGCGGTATCGGTCCCTGTATATCTATTAAAGCCAACCAATGCCCTTGAACAATGCAAGGAGTCCCTTTACCAGTTCTTTATTAGAAACAATTTCTTTGGGTCTGATTGTCCCAAATGTTCTGTGCCTTTTACTCTCCAGTGCAATGCATTCGAAGATTAGATGTGATGCAGTTTCATCACCGTCATCACAGATCCTACATTTAGGGTCCTCTTCTGTTATTGCCATTGTATGTAGGTGTTTTTTTGAATTCCCATGGCCTGTCAGCAATCCAACCATGAGTCTAATCTCTCTCCTGTTCAGGTCCAGGATTGCAGAGCTTCTTTTAAAACATGGCTTTGGCATCATTACCTTACCATGTTTTTGTTGATGGACTTTGGTCCAATATTCTACGTGCTGTCTTCTGAGCCAGTTACGTAGCTCCAATTTGATCATTGCCTTGGTGATTGTCAGGACAGGTTCCGGTCCAATAAATGAAGTCTCTGCCCCCATCCTGGCTAATCTGTCGGCATGTTCGTTGCCACTGATCCCCGAGTGGCCAGGGAACCACAATAGGTTTACTCTATTGCTTTCCCCTAGCTCCACCAGACCCCTGTGACATTCTGCAACAATTTTAGACCTTGTTGCAGGAGCTGCCAGTGATCTCAGGGCTGCCTGGTTGTCTGAATAGATATAGATGCTACAATCTTTGTAGCACCTACGCAAATTCTCCTCCACACATGCCCTGATGGCAGTGATTACGGCCTGGAATACTGAGGCCAGTTTCCCATATACTCTACAAACATTTGAACATTTTGCTACGCAGAACTCTTGCTGCACCTATAGTTCTTGCAAACTGCCGCGCCGTTTATGGCTATGCGCTCACTCGATGTGCACTGGCCGGCAGGCAGAAATGTACTGAAGTGGCCTACTAATCTGAACAAAGGAGTGAACTCTCCCGGCGCTTCGAAAATTCGTCTCTGCGCATCGTCCACCTTATCCTGCGCGGAGTGTACAAGTGATACTCTGAAATGATGCAGGACAGTAATTCGTGGTGGTTCGCGACTAGACCAGTCACACGAATGATGACTCAAACAAACCTCGATATCTAAATATCCCAATTTTCTTGATAGGAACAACTGGAAAGGAAATTTGATTTTCAATGATCGCGAGCAGTGTCCGTGTCTGAAGACCCACGCAGCGGAGGCAGGCCTTTCCTTTTTGTGTCGCGGCCGGATTCCTGTGGCTCGTTATCAATTTGTGCTGGGAGGAGCACAACAAGACGAGCGCGCCGCTTCCCTGAAGGCGGCGTTCCCGGAAGGCGAGGCGCGCCGGACCGAACGCATCGGCAGCTCATTGAGGACTATTAATCTGGGCTAAGCGGCCGTGCAACAGGTGGCGCGTCATTAGTCACAGTCAGGGGCAGGGGGCAGTAATTGAATTTCTGGCGGGCGGGGCCACCGCTGCGACCGGCGACCGGCGACCGGCACGAAGCTCATTACGGCCTTTGTGCGCCCCGCTCCGCCGGGGGCCTCTTCCTGGACCTCCTGCGACAGCCACAGAGACAGCCAGCAGACAGCGGCCGGCAGCGTCGCCGGGGCGCCCGCATCGTTCCACCCTTACTCAGGAGTACACACGAGCCACGCAACACACGGTGATCCGTTCAACCCCACGTGGGATCGTGTTCGGCCTTCCTGGTGCAAGTCTTTAGGTAGAGCCACTATGGCCACTTGAGCCTCGATGATGTTCAGTGTTAAAATGTTTGTATAGTCTATGGGACTTAACTACGGGGTCATCAGTCCCTAAACTTACAAACTACTTATGAACTACTTACGAACTAGGACGGCACAAATATCCTTGCCCGAGGGGGGATTCGAACCCCCGACCGTAGTGGCCGTGAAGACCGTGACTGGAGCGCATTAGTCCCCTCGGCCACCGCGGCCGGCCTGGATGATGACGAGGACGACACGACACCCTTTCCCCGAGTGGAGAAAATCCCCTACCGAACCGGGAATCGAAACCTGGCCTCCTGCGTGCAACACACAATGCGGTCTACATCTACATCTATATCTACATGGGATACTCTGCAAATCACATTTAAGTGCCTGGCAGAGGGTTCATCGAACCACCATTATACTATCTTATCTCCCATTCCATTCTCGAATAGCGCGAGGGAAGAAAGAACACCTGAATTTCACCGTTCGAGCTCTGATTTCTCGTATTTTATTCTGATGATCATTTCTACATATGTAAGTGGGAGTCAACAACATATTTTCGAATTCGGAGGACAATGTTGGCGATTTGAGTTTCGTAAGTAGCCCACGCCGCAGCGATAAGCGCCGTTGTTGTAATCATTCCCATCCCAGATCCTGTATCATTTCCGTAACACTGTCTCCCCTGTATCGAGACTGCACTAATGAGGCGGACAACACACAGGATAAAATAACATTACTGTCCACCTTCCAATGTCCCCCGACCGACCAGAACTTAGGGATGTATGCAAATACACACATAAAAAACTGTAGCGTCACGTTGCTTTCAGTCTCCTGAACACTGACGTAACTAAAATCACTCCACATTTTTGTGGCGCTGATTGTAGATGTAGACCTACAGTCAATATAAGCAGTAGTTTTCCTACCTGGTGGTTTGACTTTCTCACTCCATCGGAATGGCAATGCATATTGTTCGGCTGAGTGGCATTTATGGACAAACTGTGTTCTTGATGGAATATATACATTATACGTCAATTTTGGTAAAAACAGTCTTGCTTACATAAAATTGAAGTTTCATTTATTTATACATGACTCAGTTCGCCTCTTCTCCGCGCCATCACACGTTGAAAGGGGGGAAAATTTTCAAACATCTTTAAAAAACATGACTAAAAATATGTTAAATCTTTCCTAAGCAAGAAATGTTAGAAATAGGGAAGATGTAAACTGATAAAACTGCAGGCCACATAACCACATTCACGATTTTCGCGTGGGAGGAATAGCGATTGCACTACCGGCCATTAAAATTGCTACACCAAGAAGAAATGCAGATGATACCCAGGTATTCATTGGACAAATTTATTATACTAGAACTGGCATGTGATTACATTTTCACGCAATTTGGGTGAATAGATCCAGAGAAATCAGTACACACAACAACCACCTCTGGCCGTAATAACGGCATTGATACGCCTGGGCATTGAGTCAAACAAAGCTGGGATGGCGTGTACAGGTACAGATGCCCTTGCACCTTCTATACGATACCACAGTTCATCAAGAGGAGTGACTGGCGTATTGTGAGGAGCCAGTTGCTCGGCCACCATTGATCAGACGTTTTCAATTAGTGAGAGATCTGGAGAATGTGCTGGGCAGGGCAGCCGTCGAAAGACCCGTACAGGACCTGCAACATGCGGTCGTACATTATCCTGCTGAAATGTAGGGTTTTGCAGGGATCAAATGAAGGGTAGAGCCATAGGTCGTACCACATCTGAAATGTAACGGCCACTGTTCAAAGTGCCGTCGAAGCGAACAAGAGATGACAGATACTTGTAACCATTGACACCCCATTCCAACACGCCGACTGATACGCCTCTATGGCGATGACGAATACACACTTCCAATGTGCGTTCACCACGATGTCGCCAAACACTGATGCGACCATGATGATGATGTATACAGAACCTGGATTCATCCGAAAAAAATTACATTTTGCCATTTGTGCACCCAGGTTCGTCATTGCGTGCACCATCGCAGGCGCTCCTGTCTGTGGTGCAGTGTCAAGGGCAACCGCAGCCATGATCATAGTCCATGTTGCTGCAAACGTCCTACGGTCGGGGGTTCGAATCCCCCCTCGGGCATGGATATTTGTGCCGTCTTTAGTATAAGATAGTTGATAAGTAGTTTCTAAGTTTAGGGACTGATGACCCTGTAGTTAAGTCCCATAAGCTTAACAAACATTTGAACATTTTGCAAACGTCGTCGAACTGTTCGTGCAGATAGTTGTTGTCTTGCAAACGTCCCCATCTGTTGACTCAGGGATCGTGACGTGGCTGCAGTATCCGTTACAGCCATGCGGATAAGATGCCTGTCATCTCGACTGCTAGTGATACGAGGCCGTTGAGATCCAGCACGGCGTTCCGTATTGCCCTCCTGAACCCACCGATTCCATATTCTGCTAACAGTCATTGGATCTCAACCAACGCGAGCAGCAGTGTCGCGATACGAAAAACCGCAATGGCGATAGACTACAAGCCGACCTTTATCAAAGTCAGAAACGTGATAGTACACATTTCTCCTCCTTACACGAGGCATCACAACAACGTATCACGAGACAACGCCGGTGAACTCCTGTTTGTGTAGGAGAAATCGGTTGGAAACTTTCCTCGTGTCATCACATTGTACGTGTCGCCACCTGCGCCAATCTTGTGTGAATGCACGGAAAACCTAACCTGTCGGTTAAATCTCGCGCCTGTAGCACGTTATCTTCGTGGTGTGGCAATTTTAATAGCCAGGAGTGTAATAAATATCGCTAAAGAGCAGAGTTTAACAAATAAAATAAAAATTACTCATCTCTGAGGTTGCAGAGCGTCAAATTAGGAAATTCAATAAAATGGAACCTTTACAACAGATGTGGTAACTGTTGCTCAAGAATGAGGGGACAACGAAGTCAATGGTAAATCCTAATTCAGCCACGTGAAGCTTTATTTACTCACGTAAGAGCCGCTCCCTGCCACAGTCGCGGTTTTGTTAAACTATGCTCTTTATCGGTATTTATTAGTTCAATCTCCATTCACCGCACGCCAAAACGTGAATGTGGTCATGTGGCCTGCAGTTTTATCAGTCTACACCTTCGCTATTTGTAATATTTCTTGCTTAGAAAGGATGTAACCTTTTTTAGTTCTGTTTTTTTTTTTAACAAGTTTGTTAATTTTATCTCCTTTCAAACTCTGATGATGCCCAGAAGAGGCGAAACGCGTCATGTATAAATAAATGAAATATCAATTTTATGTAAGCAAGCCTTTTTTACCAAAATTGTCGTAGAATGTGTATATACCATCAAGAACACAGTTTGTCCATACGTGCCACTCAGCCCACAAAAAGATGTAAATAACCAGTGGCGTAACTATGGGAAGGCGGGGGGGGGGGGGGGGGGTGATGAGGGGGATAGAAGCCGAAACGAAAAAAAAAAAAAAGATAATCGTAAAACAGCAATCTGGTAAAAGTAAAGATTGGAAACTTGGGGTGTTTTAGCATAAGCTTTCATTGGATGGGAGTGAATCAGTTTCTTCAACGGGAGTGTTAGATGGTAGTCTTTCTGGAACTGACTAAAATTTTGCTCGTCAAGCAGATCTATCCCCCCCCCCCCCCCAAGCCAAGTCCTAGTTACGCCACTGTAAATAATAAACCATGTGCAGTGCCATTTCGACGGAGTGAGTAAGTCAAAACACCAGGTAGGAAACCCACTGCTTATATTGACTGTAGTTCTACATCTACAATCCACCCAAAGGCGCGTGACGGAGGGTACCCAGTACCAGTACTACTTACTTGCTTTCTGTTCCAGCCGGCCGCGGTGGCCGAGCGGTCTGCGGCGCGCCAGTTACGTTCTGCACGGCCACTACTGTCGGGGGTTCGAATCTCCCCTCGCGCATGGATATTTGTGCCGTCCTTAGGATTAGCTAGTTCACAAGTAGTTTGTAAGTTTAGGGATTGATGATCCCGTAGTTAAGTCCCGTAAGCTCTACAAACATTTGAACATTTTTCTGTTCCACTCCGATACAGAACGACGGAAAAACGAATGATTTTATGCATCTGTACGAGCACTAATCTCTCATCTTATCTGTGTGGTCTGGTCTTTACGCGATATGTAAGTTGGCGGAGATAGAATCATTTGTAGTCAGCTTCAAATTCCCTCTCTCTAAATCTAATCAACAATGTCTCTCGAAAAGAACGTCGCCTTCCCTCCAACAACACCCGGTTGTATTCCTGAAGCATTTCAGTAACACTCGCGCATTAATCGAACCTACCGGTAACAAAGCTAGCCGCCAGCCTCTGCATTGCCTCTATGTGCCCCTTTAAACAGATCTGGTCGGGATCCCAAACACTTAAGCAACACTCAAGACGTGGTCGCACAGGCGTTCTATAGGCAGTCTCTTTTACAGACGAGTCACATCTTCCTAAAATCCTCCCAATAAACCGATGTCAACCGTCCTCCTGAGCTGTATGCATTATATCAAGCCACCCAATATGTCCGGCGAAACTTGCTCAATAAGAGTGTCATTTGCTCGGACTCTCTGAGTGCTCTTTTGAGCCTTCGTACGCTATATCCTGTCAATGCCCTGGTACAAAGCATCCGCAAATGCCTTACCTCTAATTCAGCGAGCGGAACTTCTGTGACGTTTCTGTGGGTCTCTGGGCACGTGGGAGTGTTGGGGAATGAGTCTGCGGATACAGCTGCCAAGGAGGCAGTTCTCCATCCTCGGCTATCTACCTTTTCTACTAGCTCTGATGACCGTCGCGCTGGCGTCTCCCGGCGTATCATATCCCGTTGGTTTTTACATTGGTCATCCCTGACAGGGAACAAATTGCGGGCCATTAAACCTGTGCCTGATCTTTGGTCAACGTCATCTCGACCCTCTCGTCGAGGGGAGATTGTCCTGGCCCGTCTTCGTATTGGCCACTGCCGTTACAGCCACCAGTATTTACTTCGTGGTGATCCTGCTCCGTTATGTGAGCACTGTGATGAACCTTTTACTGTGCACTACCTTTTAGTGCAATGTCCGTTTTTTAATCGTCTCCGTCATGATCTACGTTTACCATTTGAAATTACTATTTATACATCGTGCAAATATCCATTTAAGTTCTAACCCCGGTTCGATTTTACTATGGGTAGTGTTGGGCGCTATTGACCTCAGCAGTTTTGCGCCCTAAAACCATAAAAAAAGAGACCATCCTCCTTCCGCCCACATTTCTTATATGCCCATTCCATTTCATATCACTGTGCAGCGTTACGTCTAGATATTTAATTGTCGATCAGTACACTACTAATGCTGTATTCGAACATTGCGGGTTTGTTTCTCCTACTCATCTGTATCACCTTACATTTTTTCTACATATAGAGCTAGCTGCCATTCCTGAAACAACCTAGAAATTTGGACCAATTCATCCTGCATCCTACTACACTCATTCACCTTCCTGTTCACTATAGCATCATCAGCATACAGCCGCAGATTGCATCTCACTTTGTCCGTCATGTCATTTATATAAATAGAAAATAATAGCGATACTATCACACAGAATTGAAATTACAGTCACGTTCCCAAAATGATTTTACAATTTATTTGATAATACTGTGACCGGTTTCGAGCTACTCTGAGACCGCTTCGTCGTTGATGCCAAGGCGATGAGCGTGCGGCGATCCTACCACACTTCCTTGTGGCATTCCGAAGATACTCTAGTGTCTCATGAACACTCGCCATCAAGGACAACGTACTGGGTTTTATTATTTAAGTAGTCTTCGAGCTGCTCACGCATTTGGGTACGTATTTCATATGATTATACTTCGTTAGTGGTCTGCAGTGCGGTACACTGTTCGAAGTTCGGAGTTCTTTCATGCCTAGAGGGTCAATACCGAATGCATCCGCCATTTTACTTTGTGTCAGGAGACATTTTCACTCAACGGAAGTTTCCAGACATCTCGGAGTAAACGAAAATGATGCTCGGAAGTGGAGGAGGTATAGAAGTACAGGAAGTGTCAATGACTTGCCTTGCTCTGAGCGCCTAAAGACTACCACAGTAGCTGATGAGTGGAGAAATCCTAAGAGGAACGTCATCATGCTGAATAATGATAATCAAAATATCCATGGGTGTACTGCCGGTCTACAGTGTCCAAAGGGCACAATATTTCGGCGATCATACATGTCACCATCATCAGGTGAACTGACGGACTAAGCTCCTGGAAATCCGGAGATCCGCACGCTTCGGTGGCTCGAAGGGAACTGGGTTCTAGCCTGTTGGCGGGCGATTTAAATACCCTCCGCCCACGGAGCGCCCCCTCCGCGCCGCGGTCGCGCAGTGGAACCGATTGCGACGGCGTCTGAGATGACGTCGATGTGAGGGCTCTATCCGCCGTGGTCGTCACTACGTTACGTTTGCTAGATTTACTCTGAATAATTGTGTTCGTTTTATTTCGACTCAAACTGTACTTAATAGGATGCTTGACATGCAATTTCATTCCCTATGTTTACGGCGATGTCCATCTTTGACAGCTATATACCATGCAATGCATTACAGATTGTCCCAATAGCATGCTGAAGTGACTCGTCAGAACACATATGAGACTCACATCTACCTCCAACCAGACTATCGTCAATCTTAGTGGTGTCAGCCTGGTCGGCTTGAACGTCTTAGGTACACTGCTCAGCGAAAGCAGCAAGGTAGTGGATCCGTGATGTTTTTGGGTGGCCTTATGTGAGGCCACCGTACGCCATGGGTGGTCAAAGAAGGCAATTAAACGGTTATACGGTACAGGAATGACATCCTCCGAGCTCTAGCTTGTGCAACCATATGGACAGCATTTCGTGACGGATTCGTCTTAATGGAAAACAAATCTCGCTTTATCTTGTGAATGGGTTGGTTCATGACAACGACATCGCAAAATTAGAATGCCCAGCAAGTTCTTCAGATATGGACCGTATCGAACATGCCTGGAATACATTGAAAAGACTGATTTTGAACGAGACGACCCGCCAACCATTCAGTGACATCTACGCCGAATCATGGTTGAGGAGTTGGACGATATGGACCAACAGTTCCTTGATGATATAGTGGACAGACTGCCATGGTGAATACAGTCATCCATTACTGCAGGAGGACGTGCATGACGTGTTACCAGATAACAGGGGTACTGGTGTATGCTGCAATCTGGAACACAAATTCAGATTGCCGAAGTTATTACCGTACATATTTTCCAATCAAAGAGAAATATAGTGTTTTTCCTGTATAACTCTGTTCCATTTTTATGGAAAGAGTTGAAACTAGCCTGTTATTGAAATAAGAAAAATCTCGGGCAGTCGAAATCTGCAAATGTAAGTTAAAAAACGCTCACTGATGCTCTAAATTACTTTACGAGTGGCCACAGTACATGCGCAACAGAAATTTATCTAACTTCTCAATCCTTAAGGAAGCAGCCAACGTTTTAACAAACACAAAATCAATGTTAAAAGAGAATGAATAGATAATTAAACATGGGACAGAAAGCATGAAATCATAAAGCATAGGTTTGATCCTTTTAAATCATAATCTATTCAGAAAATAACAAGCAAATAAATGTGGGGAGACCAAATTAAGCATACACCTTGTACAAAAGTGAATTAAGTCATATCATTACTGCCCTTATAAAATTATTTCTGCCATTTATGAATATGGAGGTAACATGGGAGGAAATTTGCAAACACACAATGGGTAGCTGAAACACATTCATTCAAAGACATGCACATAATACTTAGTGGTACATTACTCTCTGGAAACACTTGAAAGCAGTGGTGGAATGAGGCATCGGCGAGGTCTTGACAATATGGCAGGTGTATTGATGACTAATTTTAAGTACACTGTGCACTAAACGAACTCGTGTGTTGGGAGACAGTGGCTCACTATTCTTAAGTACCATGTGGTGTGCGACCATGCCAAATTTTGTAACATTTACAAACATAAATTAATCTTGAATAAGTAAGTAAAGCACATGGGAGAATTCATATAGAAGAAAACTGGTATTAACAAAAGCATGGCTGAAGGCCGAAGTAACGGAAGCACGTGGTGCATTCGGTCATACAATACAGGAAAGACAGAAACAAATCAGAAAATCTGAGAAATATTTAGCATACTCGCTGATACAGTAACGATTCGAAAAGTCAATTAAAAACAACAAGGAAATTCAAACACACTAAGTTGACACAAAGGCTGAAAGCCACCCAGTGTATTCTAACTTGAGCAAAACCGGACACATAATCATCTCTGGATGAAAATGCAAATAATAAATTTACACTAAATTTACTTGACTTCTGTAAATTAAGAAACACTTCGGTTTTCATAGCGGAACAATTACTCAAAAGAACTATCACTGAAAAACCAAGACTGCCTGATCACAAATAAAGCAAAGTCCTAACAGGATGCCTTCCCCTCAGCATGATTCGGCGGAGTACTTACTTCCACAGTCGTCGGATCCAGAATGAAGAGTGAAGACTGAAGCTCTAAGGCCTCGGAAAACCCTCCCCCACCATCCATCGGATGTAGAGCGCGCTAAAAGTGACGCAGATGAGTTCAGAGACTAGTGTTTACCAACCCTTGCTGCCTGGCCAGTTCGCTCTACAACCGCTACCAGAGGTCTCCTGTCACATCTTTCGTGTAAGATTAGGGTGGTACGAGACTGAAAACACGGCCACGTCGCCATCTTGCCAAGTAAGCTTGTCTCTGGCCAGCCAGCAGACGCCAGCGCAGACGACAAACAAAGCCATGCGTTCTCAACTACAGCAAAACGAGGCCTAAAACGGAAGGCGGCGACTGTAAGCCATTGCGCGGCAGTCAGTCAATATTAAAAGCAACCTTCCACATTCACATGAACATAAAAGTTCAATCACATGGTCGCAAACGTATTCAAATATGGGGCAAACATGCATAAACATGGGGCATTGATCATTAATAAAAAAATAACAAAATAATTAACACATAGATAGATAACATTAATAGTGCAGAAACACTTTAGGTTAAAGAATAAATCAAAATGGAACACGACCCCAAATCAGTGGACGTGTTTCAGGGTCATGACTATCGATTCGTGGTGACGCAACACTTTCTTGATATGTGTATTAGCAATTCTTTAATGGCAGTGAGATCATGAATTAAGAATAGCGGTGTCTGGAGTTATATATAAGCCTGTTTTCATTAATAAACGTTCCTTTATGATTTTATTCCACGATGTATGTATGGGTTGCTGGATTGGAATTTTAGTATTTCTGAACTCTATTTTGTCAAAAACCGACATTTTGAGCCTGTAGTTGTGTATGAAATACAGTATGATTCATACAATGAAGAAAACAGCAACTAACCACAATTGAATCTGCTATTTATTTGCTAAATAGCGCCGTTGCCGGTTTCAAACTTTCCAGTTCATCGTCACGCGGCTGTTTACGTCCATTGTTTTTGTTATTTAAATTTTGCTTATGTACATAATTTTGCCTTTTGGCGAAAAGTTCTTGGTTATATTGTGCCCTACAACACAAAAACTTGATTGGAATGGCTTACTTGAGCATAAATATGACTAATGATACTGACAAATGTTGTAAACAAACCTTAACGATAGATCATTTACTCACGTCGAAAAGTAGGCTCCATTACGTTGTACTGTTGTTTACTGCAGTTGGTGAAGCAATGTGCACTTTTGTATCACTTATTTCTCTTATGTGGAGCAACATAGAACGATTAACACTCACACACACACACACACACACACACACACACACACACACACACACACACAAACCAAAAAGTTTTTCCCACATAGAATACAAAGATGGGGATATTGCCAAATAACGCTACCAAAGATGTTTTCTATCAGAGATATATACATTGATTTGACATTGAAGTATTTTACAAAGGAGAGACATAAAAATATTTTACATAGACTAAACGTTATATACATGTGCATTGTACATTCAGTGACATAGGCTATATATCAAGTGGAGAGCTGTATTTACAGTTTTATAACAGTCCTACTTAGAGTCTTAGAACAGGCTGTGGTATACATAGGGTAACATGAGTAGTGATAAATAATTATACACATTTATATGTTACCATAGTGTGTATTATGTTGCTTAATTGAAGGCCAGATAAATTTAATTATTGTGCACCTGAGTGTGCTATTGTCCTATATTTTATGTTTATACTGCATGACTGCATGTTGCAAAAGGAGCAGAGTTTATTATTTATGTTGTAAATTCGAAAGTAAATTCATACGGCTGCCTTTATCTGCATAATGCAGTATTTTGATGTGATCTTCAGTGCTTTTTGTTTTATGCTAGCTATGAGATGTGTGCATGGCAAATGTAGTTTTTGATGGGTTTCCCATGCGTATAGCATGTAAATGTACTTCAAAACGAACATGAAAGCTTCCCCCAGTTTGTCCTATATAGTAGGAGGGGTTAACTTTGGCAGCTATGTTTATATATGTCTGACCTTTTTAATGCTGGACTATTGGTTGTTAAAATATGAATGGCTAGTTAGTGTAATTTGTGGTATGTGTGGAAGCTTATCTTTGTGTTTTCGAATAGATTACTTATTTTGTAGGAAATGCTGCTTAGAAATGGCAGTGCAAAATAAATAGCATAATCAAATGTGGTTGGTTGCTGTTTTCTTCATTGTAAGTCTTCATTGTAAGAACCATCTTGTATTTTTGAACTCAGAGAAATGCAGCCATTAATGGGAGAATTCCTGGGAACTGACGCACAAAGGCTACAGCTGGGAACTGCATTTGAGTGGGTTTTATGCAGCCCCGCGTGTGATACGATGGCTAGGGGTGGCCAGCGCGTCTTTCGTCACTGACCGGTGGAGAAGCAAAGTAGGTAGGAATGCCCCGAAAGGATGGCCCGTCAGTTAATGGGAGGTCAAACCAAACCACTTAGCTAGCAGTTTCCGCAGAACACTTGGCCTCTGGAGGATACCGTTGGTTTACCCACAAGCCGTGTGAAAAGTCGGCTCGTTATTGCGGGAAATATTGTCGCGGCCTTTACGCGTGAGAACGCAACGTTGGTCCGCAGAGTTCCCGAGACGGGAAAGAGTGGGAAAGAGACAGAAAGAAAAAGCTGTTTGAGCCGCTTGTGTTTGATTTGTTCTCCTGTTTTGTTATGAGGCAGCCCAGGCCTCCGAAAAGCGCTACAAGTAGGAACGCCAGGGACTGAGCTAGCCCTGCCTGTACTACGTTAGGTGGTTGTTCTCGGAGCGCATAAGAAGTTGCTGGACCGCTAACGGATGGTGAGTTCGCTTTTTGCATCTGAGAGGCGATCAATCGCGCGCATCCTATACGCCTATCGAAAAGTCGCTCTCCGCTTAACGGCTGGTGAGTTCCCCACCTGCGTCTGCGGTGCGTAACAAATGACAGTTTATTTCTTTTAGTATTTTACTAACGAAGCAGTGTACTTCTCAGCTTTTATATTGCTCCGCCATTCTCTCGAGTCACAGTAAATTATGGGAGATACTCTGCTTCCGTACTATTCGGTTGTGCCAACTGATGTTTGCTTGTTCCTACTTTGTACCTATCCTCCAGTTACTGTACGACGAGGTCAGTCACTTTGCTTGCTACTCAAATTGCGTCATTTCAGTAACGGAGGCAATTCGATAAAGTTGTGCTAGTGTCATACGTTAGCTTAATTTAATTTATTTATTCGTAACGATTACTGAGTAGGGAAATTTTGATAGGATGCATTTCAAGCACGATAATACCTCAACAGCTGTCAAAATTTTAAAATTACAGTAAAAGTTACGAACCAGACAGCTGAAGTACTGGAACTACTGCGCACCACAAACTACAAGCAGAACATTGAAACAGATAGAAAATGTGAACAATACCTTTTTTACAAAATTTCAGTCTCCAGTAATTAATCAGCTGCGAGCAGTAAATTTACTGTGCACAAACTTTGAGGGGGATAATATCTCACCAGCTTCTACTGTTTTATAATTCCAACAACCAGAAATTGCTCATACATCTCAAAGTAGTAGAACCACTGTGCTCAAACATCAAGGAGAATAATTTTATCGGGCTTGATTCCAAGGTGGAACTTGTTCTCAACGACTGTTTATTTGATTGGTAGAAAAATTTTCAGTAATCAGTCGCAAATGTTAATTTATTCACAGATCTAGATTTCGATGTAGATCTGGTCATTATCAATGCTAAAGCAAATACAAAAGAACCATTTAGATAATATACATGTCAAGTTATAAACCAGTTGTACAAGGCTTCAATCATAGTCAATGATAAAATACATACCTTAAAACAAAACGATACAACACATAAAAATTTCGACCTCCATGTTGGAGGTTACGTTCATACTGATGCAGCTGCTACACTTTTTACACACGTAACGTTAGCCTTCGTCATTGACGACTGTGGCGTCCTCTTTAAAGTTCATACATCAAAAATTGTATTTGTGTTATGTTTATTGTAGTAATGGTTATATTTTATTATAATTTTAATAGGCATGTTTACATTACAATGTTCTGTATTAATAAATATCATTTACCATTTAAACATGATGGTTCTTCTGCACTTGTTTTAGCATTTATAATGACCAGACAGTGGTCGAAATCTAGATCTGTGAATAAATGTAGTAATGATTATATTTTATTATAATTTTAACGGGTATTTTTACTTTACAGTGTTCTGTATTAATAAATATCATTTACCATTTAAACATGATGATTCTTTTGCACTTATTTTAGCATTGATAATGATCATACAGTGGTTGAAATCTAAACCTGTGAATAAATTAATATTTACGACTGATTGCCGAAAATTTTTCTACAAAAGTAGAATAATCTCTTAAAATTTAGAAAGTGTATCAAATACGAAAGGAGAAAACGAGAGTGGAAACGAGATATATCTGAAATTACTTAAGAATTGTGGTAGTCGGTCTTAAGCTCCCCTAGCTGCCGGGAGACGGATTCGTATCAACTAGAGTCCAACCGGGCAATTGAATTCCCAAGCAGACATTGTCCTCAGGAACTAAAATAATATCTATTATCTTGACCATACTAAGACAAACTGGCATTCCAGAACAGGCGATTGTGATTCGTGTAATCACTTGCCGGAATTCGACTAGTCGATTGCATGGAAAATTCTTGAACCGCAGTCGGCGGTCAAGTGGATGATATTCACTTTAAAATTTTCAGGGCCGTAACGACGCAAAGGCCGCCGCTCTATCGGCCGCTACAAAACTCTCACTTGCACACTTTTCCCAGGCGTCCACTTCAATCTCCCTCTCCCCTCCCTTCGCCGCCCCCTCCTCCCGCCATCCCCATCGACCACCGGTGACCCCAGCGGAGCTTCTCGAAATTTGAGGCAAAGCCTCTCAACATGATAGAAATCAATAGGAAGCCGACTCGTCTCATCCATTATTAAGAGCAATGTTAGGACCGTCTCTCAGGAACCATTTCCTTTCGTAAACGTAAACGGATCACCGTCTAAAACATCCTCAGTTATCTTTTCATTTGCTGTATGTCATCCTCGTCAGTGTCTAGAACTCATTATCTCTGCAGCTGGTGGTGCTGTAGTTCTTAGGTTTAGATACCCTTGCTATCTTCGAAATTACTTGAACGATATTTTCCAAAAGTCTATTGGTATGTCGCCCGAAATAAACATTCTGCACACTAACTTAAAGCGTCGTTTTGTTACCGCTACCTCAAGGGATTTTATTACTTCCGATGGAATGTTACGTATGCCGTGAGCCTCGTTTGATTTAAATTACTACACAGCCCTTCTGTGTAGGACACATTTTGACACATATGCACTTCCGACATCCGAAGAGCTTTTTCCCACATATTAGGACTACAGAAAACTTCGCACTCCAACATAAGATGATATATTACACGCATTAGAGAAGGAGTCAAATGTTCAAATGTTTGGAAACATATGGGATCAAAGTGCAGTGGCCATGAGTCCCTAGACTTACAAACTACTTAAACGAACTTATGCTAAGATAATAAACACATCCATGCCCGAGGAGGACTCACCTCCGACGGGGAGCAGACGCGCACTTCGCAGCAAGTCGCCTTAGTGTGCACGGCCACTTCCGTGCGGCGAAGGAGTCAAGAATCATCCTGAAGCAAAGAAGAAAAGCGAATATCTGATTGTTGATTCTGCATTACTGCTAGATATCTAAAATAAGAAAATGATACGAATCTTCTTCAAAAGCCAGAATCTTAACTTTTCCAGCACGAAAACTGCGAGAACAAGTGTGATGAAAAGTCTCGTAACACGATCGGATACCGTTCTGACAGGCACCACAGACGAAGAGGCTGCACTGCCATATTCCTGAAGCCGACCATTCCTCACTCAGTTGAAACAGTCCCACCGCTGCAAACACTGGAAGGCACGGTGGTCACTATAACACGGCGTACGACAAGAGCACTCTACTTGCTGGCTACATTAGTCCCAAGAGCCAACTCATCGAACAACATTTCATTACACTTCTCGCACCTTTGATAGAATTTTGCTGTGTGGTGACCTTAACGCAACGTAATTTGCGTGACACTCGCGACAGAATAACCTGAAGGATCGCAGCTTTACAACCTGGAAGAATGCATTAATCATCATCTATAGCCAGCTGTAGCTGACGAACATTCCCAGGAACCGATGTCATCGACCAGACGTCGACATCTCGGTCCTTAAAATCCTCCGATTCAACCCGCAACAAAACGCCACCAATGACTTCTGACAACAACAACCCAGTCCTAGGGAAAATAGCTATCGCCATCACACCTTCGCCTCCACCCTCCAAGTCTGTCAAGATTGGCACCTATTTCAACGCCGGATGACACACGATGTCGGTGCCAAACACACTCGGGACGACGTTGACAGCGCCAATACGGATTCCACCAGAAAAATCAAACGGGCTTTCATGAATACCACTATCACCATGGTTTCGGTCCATCATCACACGGACGACTTCTCCCCCCTCCTCCAGGACTTAAAACATTTCAAGAATAGGGCACGCAAGCGATGGCAAAGGTTCCGCTGTCCAGCTGATAAGAGATGCGCCGCCTGTCAATCGAACTTCGCAGATGGGCACAGGAATGGGGAACTGAACTGTGGAAGGACCGCATGAGTTGGGTTCTCTTATGGGACAACAGGATTTGGTATTCACTACGTACTGTTTGAAACTCGCGACCGCCGAACACCGCCCTTCACGGCCCAGTCGGTCTTACTTTCGACCACCTACATGAGGCCGAACTGTTCGCAGAATCCTACGAACGTCAGACCTCTCTACATCGCGAGGACTTCTCACTCCGCCCGGACTGCATCGGGAGGGTGGAACGGCAGGAAGTCGTCGGCACCACGCCCACCGGAGTGAGGAAGATCATTCGCCACCTCGGCATATTACCCGTCCCTGACCCCGATGTGCACCTCCATCATTTACCTTCGAAGCCCATCGTCCTCCTCACACGAATCTACAATATCTGTATACTGCTTAGCTACTTCCTGGACACATGAAAGACCGCGAGAATACTTCCTATCCCGAAACCGGAGAAGGACCACAGACATCCCGAAAACCATTGCATCAGCCTGCTTTCCACCTTCTTTAAAGTCTAGGAACACATCCTGTTACACCGACTGCGGCCGCCGCTCCAACAACATGACGTTATCCACCCCAATCAGTTCGCGTTCCAGACGTAACTGTGTTCCGAGCTCCAACTTATCAGGGTCACAGAGTACATCACATACAATATGAACAGGAGCTACTATAAGGCGGCGGTGTTTCTCGATGCTGAAATGGCCTTCGATAAGGTGTAAAAGTCGAAGCTCATTGCCAAGCTACACCACCTTCAAGTCATTCACTCAAACTCCTGGACACCTTCCTTACAGACCACAGATTGTTTGTCAGTGTCGAGAACGAACACTTGGTACTCACTCCCTCCATCAGGGCATCGCGCAGGGCTCAGTGCTGTCTCCTACCTTATTCGCACCGTCTGCTAATGATATACCGTCCACCCATAATGTGCTCGTTGCTCAATTTACCGATGATACGGCGTTCCTCACAACCAGAAGAAGGGCCAACAACTCCATCGTCCATATGAACCGGCAAGACACCTGACCGAGACCTGGGCACGGTAGAACATTGCCGCGAGAGACGACGAACACCGGCTGCCGGCGTGGCGCAGGGAATAGCGTCACGGACTGCGGTGCAGAAGGTCGCTGCTTCAATCTCGCCCACCGGCAAAAAAATTATTTCTTTGTAAATAAGAATTCCAGAAGGTTCTAAATCTTTCTTATGTTCACTTGTAAATTCTACTTGTTTCTTATGTAAACTGTTCTTCTAATTTCTGGTAAATTCTGTCTGTGTATAAATAGCAGAGCATTCTGGCTGAGAGGCAGTCAGTGCTGCGTGTATGTTGAGTTCGTAATAAACGTGCTTTCAGTATATAAGTGCTGTGTTTAGTTGCCTTCGAAGTCAAGCCTGTTTCCATTTCAACGCGACAATATGATCACTATCATTGGGGGCCAAACGACACTCCACTGAGTGGAGTGTCGGAATCAGGGTTTCGGGTTCCGATGTATATAGATCAAGCGGCGCCAAATGTAATGGGGACTCTGTGATGTGGACTGGATAGTGTTTTTGGTTTAGGCGGTATTGGGAAAGTACAGAAAAGGCCCCGATCAGTGCAAGAAAATAGACAGCAAGATTTTTAAGTTACGGTGCCTCAGGAACACACAAAAAGAGTAGGCCTACTGTTTTAAAAGTCCGAATATGTAGGATAATATGTCTGAGTGACTTGACTCCTTACAGCTGTTCATAACAGAATTAAAATGTCGTCGTCAAAACACAATATTTTTATTTATTCACATGAACATTAATTCCTTCTCCAAATTTCTCCTTGCTTTCCTTTATAACTTGCTCAATGTACAAATTGAATAGCATCGGAGAAAGGCTACAACCCTGTCTTACTCCCTTCCCAACCACTGCATCCTTTACATGGCCTTCAAGTCCAACAACCGCCCTCTGATTTTTGTTGTTTTCCGTTCCCTGTATTTTCCGCTGCTTGCTTCAGAATTTGAAAGAGTGTATTCCAATCAATATTGTCAAAAGCTTTCTCCAAACCTACAAAAGCTAGAAATGTAGGTTTGCCTTTCCTTAAGGTAAGATAAGCCGTAAAGTGAGTATTGCCTCCCGTGTTCCTACATTTCTCCTGAACCCAAACTGATCTTCTCCGACGTCGACTTCTACCAGATTATCCATCCTTCTGTAAATAATTCGTGTTAGTATTTTGCAACCATCACTTATTAAACTGATGGTTCTGTAATTTTCGAATCTGTCTGCGCCTGCTTTCTTTGCAATGCGGATTATTACATTTTTCTTAAAGTCTGAGGGTATTTCGTACGTCTCATACATCTTACACACCAGGTGAAATAGTTTTGTCGTGAATGGCACTTCCAGACTTTAGTATCTCTGAGGGAATGTCATCTACTCCAGGGGCCTTTTTTCGACTTAGGTCTTTCAGTGCTCTGTCAATTTCATTAAAACGTTCAAATGGCCGGCCGCGGTGGGCGAGGGGACTGAGGCGCTCCAGTCACGGTCTGCGCAGCCACTACGGTCGGGGGTTCGAATCCCCCCTCGGGCATGGATATTTGTACCGTCCTTGTTCGTAAGTAGTTCATAAGTAGTTTGTAAGTTTAGGGACTGTTGACCCCGTAGTTAAGTCCCATAGACTATACAAACATTTTCATTTTTACGTTCAAATGTTTGTTAAGCTTATGAGACTTAACTACTGAGTCATCAGTCCCTAAACCTACACACTACTTATGAACTAACTTATACTAAAGACAGCATAAACATCCATGATCGAGGGAGGATTCGAACCCCCGACGTTTGTGTGTGTGTGAGTGTGTGTGTGTGTGTGTGTGTGGATGGGTGTGTGAGTGTGGGTGTGTGTTGTTCTTAGGATAAGTTAGTTTAACTAGTTCGTAAGTTTAGACACCAATGACCATTGCAGTTAGGTCCCATAACTTTACAAACATTTGAACATTGAACCATGTGTCGTACGTTGTTCATTTCCTTACAGCAATTATTACCTCAAGGTAAGTAATATGTGTAACAAATGTTTCACACTTGCCCTTCACAACAAGAGGATACTGTCTACATAAAATTTTATATGCTTCATGTCGGAGGGTTTCTACAAACAACTTTGTTTCACTGATCACCACGAAAGTTGATGTGGAGAGGGAGGGGAGGAAATGAACCAGAGGGAGGGGGGGGGGGAATGGAAGAAATGGGAAAGGTGGAGAGGAACAGAGATGGAGAGAGAGGAGGGGATAGTGGACTACAGGAGTATAGAATAAATAAATATCCGGACAAGGCTGAGTTTGCAGCTAGTACTTAATATTTTTTGCAACTTGCACTTCCCATTTTCTTCATTAGTAAATAGAATCCTTGCGAAGCCGGTTCGAGTCACTAGGTGATTAATTCATAAATTCAAAAATACATTTACAGTATTTTTACAAGACAAAGCAATAAAATGGCTTTCCTTTATAGTCTCTGCAGTCATGTGAAATTTCTGTTTCGTTTCAGTGTAGGAAATGTTCAATTTACTATGTTCGTTCTTGTTTGTTCGTCACCTTGACAAGTCCATTGTCTTTTAAAGGAATGTTGCAACGCGTAGACAGGAACAGAAAACGTGTAAAACATCTGAATTAATAGTCCAGTCAAAAGAATCGACGTAAGGTTTGGTCTCGCGAATAAATTCCTATATTCAGGACCTTAAGTATCGACAACGGAAATGCTTGGCGATGCAGTCTGATTCGTAACTCAGCCGGACATGCCTTCAAGCTGGAGGGCAACGAAGTCACGCTGGTTCTCGGTAACCGAATCTCTCCATCTGGTCGACTTAAGACTTCTGAGAATGCTATATGCTCATCCTGTAGATGTTTCAGTTCCTGTTATTTCTTTCTTGCTAAGACAAACTAGAGAGGAATGCCGAGTTATTATAGGAACTTTTATTTATTTATTAATTTTTAAATTTTCATAGTTTTCAATGAGTTTATATATTTAATTTTTTACAGTCGTTGTTACGTATTACAGATCTTTGTACCTTATATGAATATATGAACTATTGGTGTAAATTGTTTACTGCCAGTAATAGTCTCCATCGTAAATTAACACACTGTTGATTTATAAAACAAACTGGCGATTAAAGTCACAATTGACAATGTGGTCACATAGCCTGATTAATTTTAGTGACAGCGAGAGAGATCGTTGTTCTTGTTAGCTCACGATTTTGACACATATAAAATATCTGGCCAGCGGTGCCAGATGTACAAAAGAAAGACGACATGGTTCCTTGATTTAAATGTGTAAATCCTATCCTTATGTCCTTACTTGTACTACTTTGGCTGTAGGAGACGTAGGAGACCATAAAGAGAGCAGTCGCTTGTCTGTGCAAAGCAAAAGTAAAGAACAACTAGTGGTGAGTCTGTACCAATGGACATATATATGAAAACCCGGCGTTGCCCGGATATTTATTTATTCCTGCCTTGAGTTAGTACTTCTCCTATCCCTTCTCTCTCTGTCCATCTCCCTTTCTTTAATATCATTATCGGAGAATATATAAGAAATAACAACGTTTTCCTTTTCCGAGGCATGTTCTCTGAATTTGATCTATTAAAAGTAGATATTCTGTTGTAATATGTGTAAAGTAACGCAATGCACATTCATCTACGAAGTTTAAATAAGAATTAAATTAATGTAATTAATTTCATTCATTTTTGAGGAAATGTCGCTGATAAAGCGGAACTGAAAAATATTCCTATCAGATTGCAGAAGTATATGGACTTACCGTTTATCAGGAAAGTAAGTAGTGGAAATCAAATCACACGTAAAAATCACACGTTTCGAAGAATCCAATCACGAAATTCAAAAATAATGACTGTAATAATATCACAGATCGATCACTTGATGTAATGCGCGGAAAGGCAAAACGATTTTTTAAAGAGATGTATTAAAAGAAATTTCTTTTTTACTGCTTTATTTACTTATTCGTATATTTTCTTATCCGTGTGGTTATTCTTACAGAGAAAGAGCTGAAGACATTGTAGCACGCATAGACCAAAGATATGGTCTGTGTCATTATGTTTCGCTGTATGTAACCTCCTTGCTATAAAGTCGCAAACGTCATCGCTGGCCTTCAATCCGAATTTTTTTAAATAATTTGACGACTTTCAACCACCAAATCTTCCACCCCCTTATAGCTATCGACATGGAACTGCTATGGTGTACAACGGGAGACTTCGGACAACAATTACACACGGCGGACCATTCGTTTGCGTTCTGTAGTTTTCGCTGCAGAGCGAAATATTAACACACACACACACACATACACGTAGAATTTTATATACACCGATAACTTTCCATCCCAATATACTCTACCCTTTTATCATTATCAACCCTCAAGCAACAATGCAACCAATAAAACCATTTTCAAAGAGTAAATATAAATTTCAAAGAGTAATTATTATTTCGCGTTATATTCTTCAAATTACTAAATATCTATCAGATCTCTATAAAACCGTGCCTAAAACCTGCCTCAGATATAAATTAATAACTGTACAAATATTTAAGTCTCTGCGTCTTGTCGTAAGGACGTGATAAGCGTACACCGAACAAACATTCACATTAATATATATATATATAAATAAATAGCTATCCGATCGCCATAAAACTGCGCCTTAAGCATTCCCCGAGTAGACATTAGTAAATGTACAAATTTGTAGCTCTTTATGTCGTGTAGTTTAGACGTGATAAACGTACACCGAATACACATTCACATTTATAGATATAGATGAATACGATAAACATCGTGTGGCACATAATGGTTAGTACAATAAAATAAACCGCGCCAGAGGCTACGATGGTTAATGAAGTTGCTTCGAGCAGATTATTAGTCGTACAGTGACGTGTGAACAATCTAAATTCTGGAGAAACTAAATGAATAAATAAATGTGTGAAAATTTGTCAATGTGTACAAAAGACAGGTTTTCATTTATAGGAAGATGTAAATAGTTGAAATTGTGTTGTTGCATGAGTTTAAATAGGGACAGAGGTGGTAGAACTATTAGTGCAAAGTGCATTGTACAATTTATGTCATGAGACTATAGTAATATGGAGTAGTGAAATCGGAACAATCAATGTTATGCCCGTTGGGTACTGATCGAGTATTCTGATTAACGGATGTGTTTTGACAATAATAATATGGTGACTTACAGTAACTTTCGGATGTGCATCCGGATCTCGTCGTCATTCTGTCACGATATTTCGGCCTGGAAACGTCCGGCCATCTTCTGGTGTGTAGCGAGAACTGAAGAGCCCAGGTGCAGTCGCGGAATTTATAGTGGTTCCCACGCATGCAAAAGTGCTGGTGTCGTTTTGCGCTTGAGTTAGGTGGTGTCATGCGCGATATGGTAGGCCGACCGAAGTGGCCGAAGGGACTGAGGCGCGCCAGTCACGGTCTGCACGGCCACTAAGGTCAGGGGTTAAAATCCCCCCTCGGGCGTGGATATTTGTGCCGTCCTTAATATTAGTTAGTTCATAAGTAGTTTATAAGTTTAGGGACGTATGACCCCTTAGTTAAGTCCCATAAGCTATACAAACATTTGAACAATTTGCGATATGGTAGACTTGTATATGGTGCCCTAGCTGGTGGAAGAGCAACAGTCTACTAATCATTGGTAATCGATTAATGACGTCGATTACACTGTGACTGGATAATATTAATCACAGGATTCAATTTTTGTCCAGCTGAAAGCCGTTGTCCGATTTACAAGATTTTCAGATTTTCAGCAAGACATATTTCCACCGATTCTTTAATAACTGAATCTCAGAAACTGGAGACTGGAGTTAAAATTATTGTTTTACTATATTCCGTTGGGTGTCCCATGGAAATGCAGTGTTCAGCTACTGATGATTTTGATGGTTTGTCTTTCGTGTTCTACACATCGTTCCTGTACAGTTCTTATTGTCTGACCATAGATGTAGAAGAACACTCATGAGGAATTTTGTAAACACCCGCTTTTGTCAGTTGCAGATTATCTTTGACGAATCCTACTAAGGCCAAGCTCTTTACACGTGGACGGAAGATAACCTTGATTTTATTTTTCCTAACCAACCTGCTTATTTTGGAGGACATCTTTCCTGCAAAAGGAAGGAAAGCAATTGATTTGTAGTCGTCATCATTGTCCTCTGTGCGTTGCTTCTTGTTATTATAGTTGTACATCAACTTCTTTATTCGGCGAGAAGTATACCCATTATTTTTGAAAACCTTCACCAGGTGTTCTAATTCTCTGTCTGATATAACATGCACTCGATGTATTAAAGTGCTAATAACACCAGCAGTTTGTGTGGGGTGATGGCAGCTCGACGCCTGTAGGATCCGTCAAAGTTGACCTGCAACTGAAAAACTGCCCACTCACTGCTCGTCAACACTCCACGTGAGCAACATGAATATGTAACCGTATACTCTTAACCTTGACTGAAACAAAAGGTTCAGTGTTTCCTGTCACTTTCATTTAATTGCTTTGGACACGTGATTATTAATAACTGTCAAATATTTTATAAAATGCGTTTCATCCATCAGCCGTTTTATTAAAACCTTCATTATCTACCGATTTCGGTCCTTGACCATAACCACTGGAGTTTTAAGACAGATCAGTTTTATATTATGTGTTTTCCTGATCTATCTTAAAACTTTACCCTGTGATAATGTATAATGGTCAATGAGCAAAACCGGTGAATAATAAAGGTTTTAATAAAACAGCTGGTGGTGAAAATGCACTCTTTTTCCTTACTTAACTGAAAAAAAATGTTTAAACATAAGGGACCAAACTGCTGAGTTCATCACTTCCTATACTTAAAAACTAACTCATTTATGCTTACAGACCCATGCCTTAGAGATGACACGAACCTCATCGGGCTGCGAAGGGCGCGGCTCGCCGTCGGAGGTTCGAGTCGTCCTTCGGGCATGTATGCATGTGTGTGTGTGTGTGTGTGTGTGTGTGTGTGTGTGTGTGTGATTGTCGTCCTTGGGTTAGTTTAACTTAGTTTAAGTAGCTTGTAAGTCTAGGGACTGACAGATTGGTACGTTTATTGCTTTAGGGGAGCAAAACTGCAAAGGTCATCAGTCCCTCTAGGGACTGACAACCACAGTAGTTAAGTAGCATAAATTTACAAAAAATCGAACATTTTTTTAATCTCGTCGGGAGCTTCCGCGAAATCCGTGACATTACGCCTCAGACCACGTGGCCGTTCCCGCTTATCTACAGCTCCTTGAAGGAGTTTTAATCACCATCGTCATGTGGATTTTTCAATTTAGTTTCCTAATATGACACGCGTGCATAGCGTAAACCGTGGCACTGACTTCAGTGGTCGCATGTTCCTTTCTCTGCCATAAAATCTCATATGTAAACTATAACAGACACTATATTTGTAAACAACGTTGTTTGTAAACAACGCAGGTCGTTATCAATATATTATGTAACGATGCAATAAATCTAAAATTTCGTTTGAGACCGAGAAGTCCAACTACATGATGGTAAAAGGTGAAGTGTATCATGTGCTCGCTGTTAGAATTAATAGTAAATCTGTGTCTGGGGTAGCTCTCAGCGAGTATTTGTGGATAAATCTAAATCACAATTGGAACTTTATGGAATATATTGCACAAGCAGGCAGCAGTGCTCTTCCAGTGTTACACAGATTGATTAGTCTTGGCCAGTGAAGATTTTACGCCCCTCCCAGAACAGTTAGACGTTACCACTGTAGTTTGCTCGTTTCTATGATTGGATATAGTTCCAGTGTATTTTCCCTGGGACTTCGACTTCTGAGGTTCTATGTGGCTGTAAGAAGGGCTACGTACCATGGATTTATTGATTCGTTTGCAAGCTGCCAATATAAGTTCCGCAAGAGGACGTTCAAAAGGTACAGGACATAACTGGAAGACATCTGGGAAGTATCAGAGAGATAACAGAACTCCTAAGCCTGTGGCGTGCAGTGTTTTCCGAGTATTAAGAAAATACTTAAAGCGAAATATTTCTAACCATTTAAGGAACTTATGCACATTCTTACTGGCCATGTGCCTTATCCTGTTCATTTACAAAGAATAAGGGAAAGGGATTCTTAATGTTATGTCTATGGATCTAACGTATCACTGTCTACTGTTGATGATGTGGCGAACACTTACAGAAGGCAACTTGACACAAAGATAGAATCCATTTACTAAATAATGCTGAAATGTTGCATATGTTACTTAAATTAAAAATGTAATTTCTTATACGACGACACACTCGTACGTTGCCAATATGTGATCTAGAGCGACGGCTGGAGCTAAGGGAATGTGCGAGAGAGAATTGGTCCACCCCTTGCTGCAGGTCAAGGTCTTGACCTGCTCGAGTGTAGCCTGGAAGTTGCTGCATTTTTTATTTTATTTTATGCATTTTTAGATGATTTATTTTTCCCTGAAACTTTGTGATATATACACAAATATAATCAGTATTAATTTCACAGACATCTGGGCAAAAATGAGTCTTCTATGGAATAAAACTGCATCATGTTTATATACTGAGGTCGCCTCCTACATCTGAGAACGTCAGGTTACCACCGTGTCACATTTTTTATGTTTTGTCGATTCAGATGGTTTCCTCCCATTTTACTGTAATGACCACAAATAATTACTGCGCTCCACGTAATTGACGTAGTAGCAGCTGTGCTTGGAACGCTGGTATAGTTTGGCGATGATTAACAAAAATATTAAAAGCAAACAGGCAGTAGTTACCTCCTGGCAGTTGCCTCTACTTCCCACGGCAGGAATGGTCAACACCTTCGGTCCATGGCAAGGAGGCTAAGGAGTTTGTTAAGCTAAATAACTGTGTAGATACCATTGTCTAAACAAACATATGCTTAATATGCACTGTAGTATTACGCTCCATTATTGTAATCATAAGGGAATGGACATTATGACTATATAATAATAATAATAATAATAATAATAATAATAATAATAATAATAATAATAATAATTATTATTATTATTATTATTATTATTACTTCTACAAAATAATAGGGGAAAATGACAGATTGCACTCGAGAAATAAAAAATAGGACAACTTGAGGATGCAACAGTAATGAAACGTTACGATGCGAAAATCATTCGGTCATTTATCCCTCGAAAAATGTGAGCGTAATCCACTCGTCCATCATTTTACTCTTCTGAATAAGAAACTGATCAATGCATACACGGATACGCTTACAATGAAAGTTTTTTTCTACCAATTAAGGGGCAGACATTGATAACTTAAAATAATTGTGTATTAGCCTAAATATTACATTACAAATTCTAGTAAACAGATACAGACGTTCACTCGACTTAAGCCACAGAGGGTAAAGAACAGGAAGACAACTTTTAAGCGGCACAGGACACTTTCGAATGATGTTTCTGAAAAAAAACTTAATATGAAATTACAAAAAAATTTTGCGTCCTGCTTCTCTGCTTCTTCGATGAACTGATGACGACTGATTATTCTTCCTTATTACGACTATTATTTTAGGCAGTAAAACGATACCCGCCGTCCGAGGGTTCCCTTCGAGCCGCCGTAGCGTGCGAATCTCCGTGCCGGCGCGTTTCCAAGAGCTCAGTCCGTCAGTTCACCTGATGATGGCGACATTTATGATCGCCAAAATATTGTGCCCATTGGACACTATAGACCGGCAGTACACTCGTGGATATTTTGATTATCAAATATGCCGGGAGAAACTCAAGAATCACATTCTGCTTGATGTTCGCTTGCCTCTGTAACATTGGGTGAAGTTTTTGTTTCATAGAAAGCAGAAGCTAGTTTTGTCACATGGTGTACTGAGGGGTTGCGTAGATTTGTGCCTCCTCTAACGGCAACCCTCGCACTTAGGATATTGCTGGGCATGGAGGATCAGCAGCAGAAATGGTAGTGCAAGGTGTCAAATGAGGTGGCTGCCACAGGTCCTGATGTTTGTAAATATTCTGGGACTTAACTGCGGGGTCATCTGTCCCTAAACTTACAAACTACTTATAAACTAACTTATACTAAATTCACAGAATATACGAGTTCAACTGCGAATGGGCAAAGCTGAGTGTACCCAGCCGGGATTCGAACCCGGGTCTCCTGCTTTCTAGGACGTTGCGCTGACCCCTACACCACTGGGGACACAGCGATCACCGCACCTGCAAAGGACTACCTAAGCACGCCTCCCGTCAGACCAAATTTCCAGCTCTACCCTGCCGACAGTACTCAAACTCGTAGTCACTATGTACCAATTCCCGTAAGAGTAAGGGCTCCAAACTTGCCCAACCCCCCCCCCCTCCCCCAGTAACGAAAGGATCATTGCCTGTCACTGGCATGTGGCGTCTGTTCCGAAAATACATACGTCACTTCTGATCCTTCAGTTGTTATTGTTTTCATATTCGCAGGTGAAGTCACATATTCTGTGAATATGAAAACAATAACAACTGCAGGATCAGAAGTGACGTCTGTTCTTTCGGAATAGACGCCACATGTATATACAACTTATACTAAAGACAGTAAAAAACATTCTTGCCCGAGGGAGGATTCGAACCCCCGACGGGGAACGGCCTCCTGCATTGTAGCATAGCGCCTCAATGCGCTTTTTCTTTTTGCTCTATGCGTAGTTCTGTTCATTGCGCCGGTAGTCATGTTTGTTCTTTTTTGTTCCTTGTGTTGTTGTCTCAGCTTTTTTATTGCAGAGGGCATTGAGCCCTCTGACCAGGCGCGCTGAGCCACGGCGCCCGGCCTCTCGGCCACTCCGCCGCGGTGGCTGCAATAGTTCTGTAGGAGTCAATTAAGCAGCGTCTTATGGAAATATATTTAATTGTAAGGATTCTAGAACGTGAATAGCCTTCTTCGGCGCGGAGCAAGATGCGACGAGTGACGCAAGCATGCGCGGTGAGATATGTCTAGTCAACGTAGTAATCTGCAGGAGCCGCAGCGGAGCGGCCGGGCGCATTGAGGCGGTATGCTACAATACGCGAGGCCGTTCCTCGTCGGGGGTTCCAATCCCCCTTAGAACGTGGATGTTTGTGCCGTCTTTAGCTAGTTCATAAGCAGTATGTAAGTTTAGGGACTGATGACCTTGCAGTTAAGTCCCATACGCTTCACAAGCATTTGAATCTGCAGGCGTTGCACACCTCAAGAAGGAATAGGGAAGTGGTGCAGGTAGCTGGATGTGAAGTCTGCAGGCGCCAGCATACGGCGGTCAAAATCCCCTGCCCCCACTATGCTGATAGCACAACGTATCATAATGCTAATACCAAATGCGACCATACATTACGAAGTGGTGGTACAGAGACGCAATTCTCAGAAATTAACTACAAATATCTCTGTATCACTGTACGTGGGTCCAATATGTAAAGTTGAAGAGGACACACGTGCAGCGTGCGTTTTTGGAATTCCATTTCACCATAAATGGTCGAATTGGGCATTAACGATGCGATTCATTTCGCTATACGCAAATGTCGAAATGATGAAGCCAATAGCGGCAGAGCGGATTTCACGACAAAATGAGTTTTTCGCCAAATATGAGCGCACCATTCTAGATTAAGGGGGACGTTGATGAAAAACACACACTATTTTAAAAACGCACCAAATCCACAGTTTTTGAGATATGGCAATGAAAATTGAAGTTTTATTTTCAAAAAAATATGTATATTCCTTTTTCTCAGAGAGTAAAAGGAAAAATCGCACAACGTGCGGTTTCAAATCCCGGCCGGGCACAAATTTTCATTCGCCGCACATTGGTATTACATCTAAATCTAGTACAGTGAAGCCATAAGTGATCGCAAATTGCGATTTATTTCATTACAATTAGTTTTACTTTATAATCGAAATTGAAATTTGAACTTTGCAAATAAATAGTTTTGCTGTTGGTAGAGTATCACAATGGCATTAAAAACATTCTAAATGAAGGCCAGCTACGAGAAGTTAGTCTTGGTTTATGATTGAGATTTCTCGAATATATTTATTTTCAAGGACGCAAAACATTTTCTGTTTCCAGATAGGAACTTTCACCGACTTACAAATAATCAATTGAAAATATTCTTATTCAACCAGGAAGGTTAGGAATCAGCAATCACACGCAATTTTAGTGGTGTTCATGTTATACATTTATTGTCGTGGCATATCCAGATTTCAGCTATAAATAGTTATCGTCAGCACATTCATATGAATTACTTGAACCCAATCATCTAATAGTAGAGCATATCGCCACATGATGTTAACGATGTGTGCTAACCAGAAATCTAAATCGGAATTTCCAATTAAAATTTCCTCATATTCAAAGTTCACTGACAGGCCACTCAGGACGATGCCATTTCTTGGTTCCATTTCGTAACTTGGTCCTGCAGATCTTATATTCTGGTGTTCTAGATTTTATTATGATCCATTCACCCAAATTGGCCAGTCACCCAGTTTGTTGTTATGTAGTTTAAAAATCCTCGAAATATAATTTGATTAATGAGCAAACGAAAAAAACATTATCATAGTAGTAGCATTATTATAATATGATAAGGATTCATTAGAAATGTAATGAAATGTTGGGAAGCCATAAAATTCGGATTAATGCGCCTATACTTGGGTGCACTATATGCTCATGTGAATGATCAAAATATGCATGAATACTGAGGGCTCCTGAACAACCGTATACATCGGAACATTGAATTAATCGTGGAAACCAAATGGCAGGAACTAAAATGAAACAGACATATACCTCAAGACAATTGAACAGTGGGCCACACAACAGAAAAAGAGGTGCTTAGTGTGATATGAGGGCTCAAATGTTTCCAGTGTTACAGAAAAGAAAGAAGTAGCACATGACAATGTGGCGCTCACATGATTGTTTGGATTTAACTGATTGTTGTTATTCACAAACCCTTCTAGTAGACTGACCACATGTTGAGATTGATAGATTTTGAGTATGAATTCATAAACAAGTCAGGTGAGAAAAATATAATCATAAATGTTTTAAGTGGAAAGCATAGACAAAGATGCACAATGCCAAGCTCACTGTGAACATAACAGCTATACGTCAATGTGTGTGGCAGATTGTTATTTAAGAGAGATGTGAATCAATAGTGAGAGGTGCAATAGGCAGGTACAAGCCATAATTTAACACTAAAAGACCAAAGAATAAAAGTGCAGCCCTCGGTCGTAAAAGAGGAAATTATTTAACCTGGCTTCGGGAATAAGTATCATTGCCTTCATCATAAAATATAAATTAAACAAGTCACATAATAAAAGTTACAAGTCAGCAGTAAAGCTTAGGCCACAATTTTTTTTTTAAAAAATATAAGAAGAGCTAGCCACTAGGGGCTGCACGCCTGCACGGAGATATCAGAGTCTGAGAGCAGCAATTAGCGACCAGTATGGTACGAAACCATCTACCTGCAACAGAGCGAGCTGTAAGAGATATGGGCAGACATTTACGTCGCTAGCACTTCTCGTTCAAGCCCGCACAAAGCTGAGTCAAGAAAACCATGCCATCAAAAGCAGGGCGCAGAAGTCACACCCAGACATTGCCGCTGCGGCTGCACCGGCCATGCAGCGGCCCCTGTGGACCGGTAACCCTCTTGACTCACTGGTGAACCGGGAAACATACTTAATAGGCGAACGCCCTGATCCGCATCCCAGTAGACTTGCGTAATAGTTCGCGATCGGGAGCGCTCACATTAGTTCGCTCTGCCGCGAACTAGTTCGTTCTTTTAGTTCGTCCGCTCCCAGTGACGGCTGAGCGGCGTGGTCTGCGCATGCAGGTGGAGGGAGACGTTCCCCCACCTAACTGCCTCATACGCTTTGCTGCGTGAGCCGCTAACGGTATCACGCAGACCAAAAGAAACAGTTTCTGGATAATTTCTCGCGTTTAAGTTTAGAGTTAGCTCTATGTCTTGGCATTATGAAATTTATTAGTCAGATATTGCAGAGTGCAGAATACTTAAAAACAGAAATTTTGTAGCACTGAACTATCTAATGTAGCAGCAGACGCTCACTCCGAAATGGCTCTCATCAACAGAAGGTAAACACGTGATTTTTAATTCTGCTTCGCGCCCTCTCACTATTGCCCGTCGGTCTTCGGAAAAGAATCCAACAAACTAAGAAGCGACATACATTTGGCATAATAGTTCGCGACCGGTAACGCATCTTTTAGTTCGTGACCGATCGCGCATATTTTAGTTCGCGACCGATCGTCTCCTTTTAGTTCGAAACTGGGCCGCAAAGTAGGTCGCTCTTTTTAGTTCGTCTGTTCTTTTTGGCTTTTGCTACCGCTACTAAAAGAGCTCTTTCTTTTGTTATGACAACTTTTTTATATAATGATCAGTGTTGCCAAAGCGTGTGCTATTACTCGTATTTTTGGGCATTCAGACATCAAATACTTAAGCAGATAAACCAGTTATTTACACGTATGGGTGATAAAATGGTATTGAACTACTTTTCAAACAGAGTACTCGTAGTATTTTATTTTTAAAATGGATTTCTTTATTTATTTAATAGGTCATTGAAGGAACATTACCTTCAAAATATGCTTAATGCGTCTATTTTCATGAATAAAAATGCACTTTTATAAATGAATTTTTAGACACTGCTGAATACCTTAGAAAAGAAAATTTGTGGCAGTGAACTATGAAACTACAGCAGAGCTGCATTTCAGCTCGAAATGACGGTAACTGGCAGAAGGGAATCACGCGATACTGCGCGCTCTCGCGTCCTCTCGCTGTTACCCGTCAGTCTTCGGAAAAGGAGCGGACGAACTAAGAGGGGAGGGATCTGCAAACTAGTGCGCGTAGTTCACATGTGGGAGCGCTCTTCCGAACTAGTTCGTTCGTTAACTACACAAGACTACATCCCAGCATATCAAATGTTTCTAAGTCTATGGGACTTAGCTTCTTTGGTTATTAGTCTGTAGGCTTACAAACTACTTGAGTTAAACTAACCTAAGGACAATACAAACACCCATGCCCCAGGTAGGATTCAAACCCCGCAGCAAGGCGCCTTAGACGGCTGGGCCACTCCACCGCGGCCGTATCACAGCAACCCAGAAATGTGTTACAGCACACTAGCAGAAACGTCAAGCCTAATAAACACGACTTGTTGCAGGGGGAGCCGGCTGCGATGTAGAGCGCTGACAGGCTGCGCGCAGCCCCCATGTATCCGTCCACCAACTGTATCTGCGCCCACAGTTCGCCCTCTGTACAGTGCAGCTACGAGATTCGACAAGACGACGTACTTCCGGAGCTTCACCAAGCAAACTTCGCCTCGCTACGCCGCGGACTTCTGTACGTCCAGTGGCGGCTGGTGATAATGTGCTAATGTGCTGCAGCACACTGTAAATATATTACTAAAATTATGCCATTTCTCTCCGAATGCAAGCGAAAAATCGCTGTAAAATTACATCCTTTCTCTTAGAATATGCGCCAGATATCACAATAAAATTATGCCAATTCCCTTCCATTGCATATTAGAATGCGTTCGATGAAAACGCATTTTGGAGCGTTCTCGCCGCGATAGCTGGAAACCAGCTCCGTGTGCTGAAGTGGGATTCACTCGCGCTGGTACATGCGCAGAGAGGCGGCGCGGTCGTCTGTTCGCTAGTGCGCATGCGCAAACGTGACGTCAGGCCTGGCGACCCGTGTGTGCTGAGACCGACTGCAGCACCAGACAATATTTCTCTTCGCGCTGCGTGTAACGGCTGAGGAAGAATAGTATATGACGAATATTGCGGCATACAGAGTCAAATAGCGCGGTGACTCAAGCGTCTTACCCGTTGTCTCTCAAACCTACCTGTGTCAGGCTCGTATTCAAATACCTCTGACTCTATATTTTTAATTACTGTAAATAAAATTAATACTTTTAAACGTTATATTTACTACCTGCAGTGAATTCATGCAGTTGGCAGCGCTGTTATAGATTTCACTGAAGGTTTTACTGTCAATACAATATTAATTGATATTTAATTAAAAGCAATCACACAAAGGTTGGCTTTAGTATATTTTGTTTCCTGTTTATTTTCGTAATATTGTAGCACATTTTGTACGAGCCGCCACTGTCTACATCTCCATACATACTCCGCAATCCACCGTAAGGTGCGTGGCGGAGGGTACCCTGTACCACTACTAGGCATTTTCTTTACTATTCCACTCCCAAATAGAACAAGGAAACAAGGAATGCTTTTATGCCTCCGTACGAGCCTTAATTTCTCTTGTCTTTGTCGTCACTACGCGAAATGTAAGTAGGCGGCAGCGAGATCGTACTACACTCAGCTTCAAATTCCGGTCCTCTAAATTTCCTCAACAGAAATTCACGAAAAGAACGTCGTCTTTCTTCCAACAATCCCCAATTGAGTTGTCGGAGCCTCGCGCATTGGTCGAATCTACCAGTAACAAACCTAGCTGCTCGCCTCTGAACCGCCTCTATGTCTTCCTTTAAACTGATCTGTGGGTCCCAAACACTTGAGCTATACTCAAGACGAGGTCATACAAGCGTTTTATACGCGGTCTCCTTTACATATGAAGTACATCTTCCCAAAATTCTCCCAATAAACCGAAGTCGGCTGTCCGCCTTATTCACAACTGTCCTTACATGTTGGTTCCATTTCATATCGCTCTGCAATTTTACGCCTAGATATGTGAACGACGCGACTACATCACGAAGCTCACTACTAATGCTGTATTCGAACAATATGGGATTGTTTTACCTACTCATGTGCATCACCTTACATTTTTGTACATTGAGAGCTAGCTGCCATTCTTCGCACCAACTAGAAACTTTGTCTAAGCCATCCTGTATGCTATACACCACAGCATCATCAACAAACAGCCGCAAATTACAACTTACTCTGTCCATCAGATCATTTATATAGATAGAAAATAATAGCGGCCCTATCACACTCCCCTGGGGCACGCCTGACGATACACTCGTCTCTGATGAACACTCGCCGTCGAGAACAACGTACTTCGTTCTATTACTTAGGAAGTCTTCCAGCCAGTCACAAATCTGTGAACCTATTCCATAAGCTCGTATCTTCGTTAGGAGTCCGCAGTGTGGCACCGTGTCGAACGCCTTTTTGAAGTCGAGAAAAACACAATCCGCCTGTTGCCCTTCATCCGTGGCTCGCAAGATGTCATGTGAGAAAAGGGCGAGCTGAGTTTCACATGAACGATGTTTCCTAAACCCGTGCTGATTCATAGAAAGAAGCTTTTCCGTCTTAAGGCAATTTACTATATTCGAACTGAGAATATGCTCCAAAATTCTACATGAAACTGATGTCAACGATATTGGCCTGTAATTGTATGGGTCAGTTCTCTTTCCTTTCTTATACACGGGAGTCACCTGCGCTTTTTTCCAATCACTAGGAACTTTGCGCTGAATTAAAGATTCGCTATAAATGCAAGCTAAGTAGGGGGCCAATGCCGCAGAATAGTCTTTGTAAAACCGAACTGGTATTCCATCCGGACCAGCAGACTTTTTCGTATTTAGCTCTCTCAGCTGCTTCTCTACACCGGAAATACCTATTGCTATGTCTCCCATTTCGTAATTAGTACGTTGATCAAATGATGGTACATTTGTGCGGTCCTCCTGCGTGAAAGATTTCTTAAAGGTTAAATTTAGAACTTCAGCTTTCCGTTTGCTTTCTTCTACTACTGCCCCGGAATGATCAACGAGTGACTGGACAGTGGGCTTTGACCCGCTTATCGATTTTACATAGGACCAGAAATTTTTCGGGTTCTCGGAAAGATCTTTTGCTAAGGTATGGCTGTGATAATTATTGTATGCTTCGCGCATCGATCTTTTTATAAACGCACGAATATCTACTAACTTCTGCCTGTCATCATTTGCGTGTTCTTTTTGGATCCAGAGTGCAACAGTCTTTGCTTTCTCAGCAGCTTTCTAACATTATTATTATACCACGGTGGTTCTTTCCCCTCCTTAATCGTCTTTACTGGTACATATTTCTCTAACCCTTTATTTACAATGCACTTAAATTTAGTCCACAATTCCTCTACATCCCATAGTCCCGGAATTAAACGATGCCCATTCATTTTCTAAGTGCGATTCTAACATTTGCTTATTGGCTCTTCTCTAGATCGCTGTTCGCCTTCAAGAGGACCTCGTCTTGTGCTGCACTGCGGAATTGTTATCTAAACTCCACACTTCCATCTAACAACAAATTACCAAAACTTATTTTAAAGTTTTGATAAAGGTATGCAAACGACATTATCAATTTTTTTAAATGATTCTAAAGTTGCTTATAGGTTGCTGTAATAATCTCTTAGCTGTTGTTAGTAAAGTATTTATTTTAAATACACATTTACCGGCTTAACCCATCATCTGGTGACTGTCAGTAAGATACATATATAATCAGTAAGTATGTACACAATATTATTTGAAATTTACAATTGATACAAAATATTTTATATATAGTAATTAATTTTACATAATTTCGAATTACATACCGATATAAGAACATTGCGTTTTGCCGATGACATTGTAATTCTGTCAGAGACAGCAAAGGACCTGGAAGAGCAGTTGAACGGGATAGCCAGTGCATAAACGATGAACGTTAACAAGAGCAAAACGAGAGTAATGGAGTGCAGTCTAAGGAAATCAGGCGCTGCTGAAGGAATTACGTTAGGTAACGAAGCAATAAAGGAGGTAGATGAGTTTTGTTATTTGGGCAGTAAAATAACAAATTATGGTCGCAGTATAGAGGATATAAAATGCAGAATGGCAATGGGTAGAAAAGCGTTCTTGACAAAAGAGGAATTGATTGATTGAAGCATAAGGAAGTCCTTTCTGAAGGCATTGGTGTGGAGTGTTGCCTTGTATGGGAGTGAAATATGGACGATAAACAGGAAGAGGATAGAAGCTTTTGAAATGTGGTGCTACAGAAGAATGCTGAAGATTAGGTTGGTGGATCGCGTAACTAATGAGGATGTACTGAACAGAATTGGGGAGAAAAGGAATTTCTGGCATACCTTGACTCAAAGAAGGGATCAATTCGTAGGACACATTCTTAGACATCAAGGAATCGTGAATTTAGCATGGGGGTGTGAAGTGTATGGGGTAAAAACTGCAGAGGAAGACCAAGAGACAGATACAGTAAGCAGATTCAGACATATGCAGTGACGGTCTGCACGGCCACTACGGTCGGGGGTTCGAATCCCCCTTCGGGCATGGATATTTGTGCCGTCCTTAGTCTTAGTTAGTTCATAAGTAGTTTGTAAGTTTAGGGACTGATGACCCCGTAGTTAAGTCCCCTAACTTATACAAACATTTGAACATTTTGAACTCTACCTTCCATGCTACTCGCGTGATAATGTCTCATAGAATCTTTATTTTCAAAACTATTTTATATATAACTTATCTTTTTTTATATATAAATATTATCTTGACCACATTTGATGTGTATTTTTATATGGCATTATATAACAACGGTGTGTTTAAAGAATAAATTTAAATGCGTCAATCTTCCGTATATATTATATTGTAATTCTAAATAATGTAAAGTTAGATGACATAAAAGTTTTCTGGATGTTGTACCGTCTCATGATGTAAGAAGTCTATTACTTTACTAACCGACGTTTCGGCCAACGTTACAGTGGCCTTCATCTGGGTATACTGTTGTGAGCTGGTTGTTACAGTACTTTGTATATACTTTCAATTAGACATTACGTCATAATTTTTTAAAATCAGTGATGTTATTGGTGGATTTTTGGCAGAAGAATGGAAACTTTATTATGATAGGATGCTGAGGTGGAGGCAGTGGGTGGTTAGCCGTTATGTCATTTGACTCTGGCCATGGAAGCCTACGTAATTAAATGTAAAATTAATTAAGGTATATAAAAATATTTCGTATTTTTATTATAAATTGCATTTAATTTTGTATATATAGTTATTGATTGTATATCTTACTCAAAATGTTCAAATCTATCGGACTCAATTTCTGGGTCATCAGTCCGTAGCTTACAAACTACTTAAACTAAGATAAACTAACCTAAGGACAACACAAACACCCATGCCCGAGGAGGGGCTCGAACCCTCGACGGCGAACGGCCGCGCGCTCCGCAGCACGGCGCCCCAATCCGCCGCGGCTGTATCTTAGTGACAGGTCACCAGACGATGGGCTACGCCTGAAACGTATTGTGTATCTAAAATAAATAATCTACTAACAACAACTAAGAGATTATTTCAGCAACCTATAAGCAAATTTAGAATCATTAAAAAAATTATAAAACAAATTGCCAAGCTGTGCCTGCTCTATTTGGTCGATGGGATTGGGAAGTACTGTACCATCCACCATACACCCCGGACGTAAGTCCTTGTGACATTGATTTGATTCCGAAGATGAAGGAACCACTTCGTGGCATTCGCTTCAGCACTGTTCCAGGGATTTGACAGGCAGTAGACCGCTGTATTCGCACCATCAACAGAACAGGCTCTGCTAACGGTATACTACGCCTTCCAAATCCCTGGCAACGGTTTCTACACAACGCTGGAGAATAGTTTGAAGGACAGTAATAGGTGCAAACATGTAAAGCATTTCTATCGGTTCCGAATAAATAGTTACCACTATTTAAGTTCCAACTCTCGTAAAATGTATAAAGCGAGGTAATCACGTATGTAAATGTTGAAAACACGTTTAACGTGAAAGAAATTGTAGCGTCATGAAAAGGTTTTAAAACGTAGTAAGTAAGCCATGTATTGGACACTTACTCAATCCAGATAAGTGAAGGTTTAGTTCCGCCTTATAGCGTTAGCTGGGGGGGGGGGGGGAGGTTAATAAAAACTATCGTATCTTTTAAGTTTGACGAAACAACACACAGTGTGCAAAAATCAAGAAAGTCAGTTGAGTTTCTCGCGGACACGGGATTTATATATTATGTCAATCACTGCTTTATGTTTCTGTGATAATATTTTATTTTGTAAAAAAATTGGGACGCAACATTATTTACGTTCATTGAAGTGTTTCAATCTTTGTTCGAGGTCTAGGATTATAACTGGAAATAAAAGCAATAAAGTACAATATTTTAAACATGACTGCGTCTCAGCAACGTTTATAGGATAGCAAATTAATAACAGCCAACCGTCTTCTTCAGAAATAGATGTATACCTATAGACAATTTGACATCATAAATTAAAAATTCATAATCGTTATGCCTGAAATATGCGTCATACCAAGCCTATTGTCTAAAACAGCCGGCCGCGCTGGCCGAGGGGACTGAGGCGCTCCAGTCACGGTCTGCACGGCCACTACGGTCGGGGGTTCGAATCCCCCCTCGGGCATGGATATTTGTGCCGCCCTTAGTGTTAGCTAGTTCATAAGTAGTTTAAGTTTAGGGACTGATGACCCCGTAGTTAAGTCCCATAAGCTATACAAACATTTGAACAATTTTTTTGTCTAAAACATTGTGAAATACAAATCAGAATAAAACTGTTACTTACTATACTTGCATATCACAGGAATTTGACATCCCTATGATGTAGGGAATGTGGTATAGACTGAAAGATGCGTCAGCCCATCAGCAAACATTCACACAAACTGATTTGAGCAAGGAACGTGCATACCAGGACCGGTGGCGCATGCGCCGTGGAACTTTCAGTGGGTTTCGTATCTATTGGCAGAATGTACATTGAATTTATAACGATGTCAGTAAATGGAATATTTGGATAAAAAGAGGGTGAGAAGTTTGAGGGAAGCTGTGGAAACAAATATTACAAAGGTCAATTGTAAAAATATGCTGACTAACAAATACTGTTGAAATACATAGCGTAAAAGAACAATAACGATAGAAAAGTGTGACTCTCAGATGAATAAAATGAACTGGATTAGTACGTGGCTTATACTATGGTGACGCAAATGAGATAAAATGGCTGTCATGTCAATAAAGTTCCTGTGAGAACGTTCAAAGGGTGGGTTAAAGTGGAGACGATGAGACCCTTTTTAACCTTCGTATGTAAACGTTCTGGTCGGATACGACCCGCCAGTTAGAAGAATGCGTATGTCTCTTTCCCCCCCTCTTCAAGGGCTAAGTGGCCCCAGGTACGGAACCGACCCATTGTTTATAGAATTGTCCCTCCTCGATGTGACCCAGTGTTTATTATTGTGTTCCAGTCTTATATTGATTATTATGTATAATATTGTTATATTATATTGTTATATGTTACTGTACCAGAGTTCCATTTGCTGCAATCATGGCAAGTAGTACAAAAAATAATTTTACTTCATTAGACGAGATATGGGCTGAATGCAGACGACAGGAAGTAGAATTTGATGAGGAATTCAATGATGAAATTTCTGATATAGCCTCAGAATCTGATGATGGTATACTGTCAAATAATGATTTTGAAAATGATGAGTTTGAATTGAATGAAGAAAATGATGGAAGTCCCCTTGGCGCGCCGAGGCTGTTGAGTCCTCGGCAGCTCCGCGTAAACGGGCCGTCGTGCTTCTCTGACGTGGCTGTGGCTGCCTGCCACGTAAACAAATGGTAGGTTCGCGGGAAGCGCGCTGTGTACACTCTGCGGTTTCACTACTTCGGATGTGACGCCGTCGTCTCCGGTAACGCCTTTCGCGTGGCAACATATCTAAGCCAGACGCATTTTTTGTTGCGGCTTCTTAGCAAGCGCGAAAGACAGTAGCAGTACTACGGAAAGTCATCTGAAAAATAACTCCGGCGTTTGTAACGCAACGGGTCTTATGTGCGTAATAAATATCGTTGTAAGGCTGCAGATATAAATTATGTAATTGCTTGTACCGTTTTCTAAAGACAACCGTAAAATGTCGATGTTTCAGGAGCCTTTGATTGTATGTCTTTGTACTCAGATTAGGACCTAAACATAAATTTCTTAAACTACTTATGTCTTCTAGCCTATCCCGATCAAAATCCAAAGATAATGAACCCATTCGCGTATGATCACGATATGAAAGTTTATAATACATAAATAAATACTTTTTCTCGGGTTCTTTCCTATCTTGAAAATAAACCGCGTATGATACTTTGAAACTAATCACGGAGAGTTATTACATAGAGAGTTAAACACTTTGAGATTTAGTGACATAGAGAGCAAGTAACGTAGAGAGAGAGAGTAATTCGACTGCGGGTACTATTTATAATAGCAACCTGACAAATGATTTTTGATGTACGAGGTGTTTTGACCCACGTATTCCCTGGATACTGTTATTCTGAATTACTCTGATCTAATTTGAATTCACTACAAATTTTGGAAAATGAGAACTTTCTGCCTCTAAAAAATAATTCTAATGCAATGGTCGCGATGTGGTATTACTTTTCTCACCAGTAAATTTTTCATGTTACAGGCAAACTCCGCAGTGCTCATCAGATTTAGTGGCAAGATGACGCAGCCCTTCAAAAACTGATCAAGCGTAAAAACAGGAAGAAAAATAGAGATGACAGTCCAAGTGATAGACATGAAACATTGAGTACAGTGTTAGAGCCATGGCGTCGAGTTTCTCTGGTGACGGTAATGGACGACTTGCAGGAGGACGTGTTCAAATCTCGTTTGTGTATTTCTACTTTTTTGTTTTTCACAAAATTGTGCACTATCATTCCACTCATTGACATTTCTAATCTGTTGTTGTAGCCTTGGCAGTTGTCATTTTTATAGAATATGAGTGATGTGATAATAATACAGTCGTAAGCAAATGTGAACAATAGTGAGTGCAACCGAAATGCCTCACAGGCCTCCCTCACATATATAAAAACAACAAACAAACACCGATAGTCATTGGGGCGTTCGCGGCTGAGAAAATACATTTTCTTATATGAATTTTATCAATTGTTCTAAAACGATGGTAAAATTTTAAATATTGATAGACCAACTTCGCCGCGACGGAATAGCCGTGCGTTCTGAGGCGCCGTGTTGAGGTGCGCGCGGCCGTCCGCCTTGGAGGTTGGAGCCCTCCCTCGGACATGGGTGTGTGTGGGTGTGTCGTCTTTAGGTTAGTTTAACTTAGTTTGAGTAGTCTGTAAGACTAGTGATTGCAAGCAGTTAAGTTCAAAATATTCAAATGTTTGTGGAGATTATGGGACTTAACTACGGGGTCATCAGTCCCTAAACTTACAAACTACTTATGAAATAAAGACGGCACAAACACCCATGCCCGAGGGGGGATTCGAACCCCTGACCTCAGCGGACGTGCAGACCGTGACTGGCACGCCGCTGACCGCTCGACCGCCGCGGCCGGCAAGCAGTTAAGTCCCATAGATTTATAAACATTTGTTTGTTTGTTTAAGAACAACTTATTTGTAAATGACTTCAAAGGTTTTCGTCCCTTAAAACAAATAATTAATTCTGGAGCAGCGTCAGTTTTTTTTTAAATAATAATAATAAATATTAAAAAAAAAGAACAGCTGACGCTGCTCCAGAATGTATTATTTGTTTTATGGGATGAGAACCTTTGAAGTCATTTACAAATAAGTCGTTGCATCAATATTTACAATTTTACCATCATTTTAGAACAATTGATAAATTCATGCCGGCCGCTGTGGCCGAGGAGACTGAGGCGCGTCAGTCACGGTCTGCACGGCCACTACGGTCGGGGGTTCGAATCCCCCTCGGGCATGGATATTTGTGACGTCCTTAGTCTTAGTTAGTTCATAAGTAGTTTGATAACCCCGTAGTTAAGTCCCATAGACTATACAAACATTTGAACATTTTTTGTTGTTGATAAATTCATGTTAGAAAACAAACAGTTCTGAACTAGGTTTCTCCACCACGTAATTAACTCTCTCGCAAATTCCAAGACAATTTCACACTTTCTTTGAAATACGCAGGATTTGATAGTATACTTGTGTGAAACGTCAAAAACGTTCTAAAAACATGTGTTTTGATGGAGCACAGGTAAAGGTGTGTGATCACATTTACACGAAGACTTAATTCGGGCTAAGAGGCATATGTTACTCATTCTGCGAGGTGTACGAGTTAGATACACAATAAGCGATTAAAATAATTGCATTTTTTTACATCTAAGGAAGCAAAGTAGACTTGCGCATAACAGTTCGCGATTGGGAACGCTCACTTTAGTTCGCGGCTCTGTCGCGAACTAGTTCGTTCTTTTAGTTCGTCCGCTCCCAGTGACGGCTGAGCGGTGTGATCTGCGCATACAGGTGGAGGGAGAGGTTCCCCTAACTAGCTACTTCATGCCCTTGCTGCTTGAGCCGCTAACGATATCACGCAAACCAAAAGAAACAGTTTGTGGATAATTTCTCGCGTTTAAGTTTAGAGTTATCTCTATATCTTGGCATTATGGAATTTGTTGGTCAGATATTGCAGAGTGCAGAATACTTCAAAGCAGAAATTTTGTAGCACTGAACTATGTAATCTAGGAGGCAGACGCTAACCTCGAAATGGCTCTCATCAGCAGAAGGCAAATACGTGATTTTTAATTCTGTTCGCGACCTATCGCGCATATTTTAGTTCGTGACCTATCGCGCATTTTTTAGTTCGCGACCTATCACGCATGTTTTAGTTCGCGACCTATTACGCATGTTTTAGTTCGCGACCGGTAGCTCTCCTTCTAGTTCGCAGCTCAGCCGCGAAGTAGGTCGCTCTTTTTAGTTCGTCCGCTCGTTTTGGCGTTTGCTACCGCTACTAAAACGATAGCTGAGCTGCATCTCAGCTCGAAATGACGGCAACTGGCAGAAGGGAATCATGCGATTCTGCGCTCTCTCGTGTTCTACCGCTGTTACCCGTCAGTCTTCGGAAAAGGAGCGGACGAACTAAGAGGCGAGGGATCTGCGAACTAGTTCGCGTAGTTCGCCTGTGGGAGCGCTCTTCCGAACTAGTTCGTTTGCGAACTACACAAGACTACAGCAAAGTGCTTAGGTCATCGGTTCCTAGGCTCACAAACTACTTAAACCAAGTTATTCTAAGGACATCACATACATACCCGAGGCAGGACTTGAACCTCCAACGGAGAGAGGCCGCGTTTTCCGCCTCACACCGCGCTGCCATTCAAGTGCAATAATCAGTTCGAATCATATAACGCATATCGTCACAAACATCGTGTGTGGTCAAACGTGTTTTCCAGTGTAGTATTCGGTTTACTTGTCCGCGGTGTTGTGGTGGACAAGTGCTTCACGCCATAGTCGTCACGAACGGAGATTAGTATCACTTTTGAGCCGCCTCGTTCTGAAATTTGTGTTATGTTTATCTCTCTGGGTAGACTTGGGGCTTGAGCCCCAAAGGCTCTCATTGCCCGATGTCTACGTTACATTGGTTGTGTTCATGGTTTATGAATTGGCTACTGATAATCGTGGTAAGAGGTTCAACTAACGATTGTTCATTCGAATAAACGCTTCGTAAGCGTTACTGAGGAATTATCTTGCGTGTGCCCGCTTGTTGCTTCGTTACCTGCTCGGGGGACGAGCGTCATTCCAGGCAGTGTGTTATTCCCTCTGCGCGGTGTTTCCTGACCACCCGGAGTTGTCATTTTGGAGTCACTTTCATAATTTAAAATTTCATCTGATTCTGCTCTGTCTCTTCTTCCTCCTGTAATCCTTCCGTTCCTGCCGTCGTTACCGAACCGTTAGCACTTTCAGTTTCTGATTTAACTAGTAATTCCTGTTTCAAGTGACATAAGATTCTGATTGGATTTATGTTAAGAAACTGGTACTGTTGTGAACTTGGATTGTGTAGCACCTAAGCAAATGTAACCACTGAACTGTTTTCAAACTGTAATGTCTGTTGTTCATACATTTTCCGAATGTTATTATTCTAGTGATATTTTAATTACTTTTATTTATTAGTTCCAAGTTTGTGTGTCTTGAAACCTAAGCTAGAGGGACCCCTAATGTAACAGAGTAAAATTGTTCATTGCTAACCCCTTGGGATTGGTGTAAGAAAGGAAAATGTTTTTTATCGGTTCCTTGTTTCATTTTAAAAGGTTTAAAGAACTTTCTTCTTAAGTATTTAATTGCAATAAATTTGTTGAAATTTATTTCTCATTTTAAGATCTTTAAAAGAATTTTATACTTACCTTAAAGATTTTAATTGTAGTAAAAAATTGTTCCACAGGAAGAGATGACAATCTTTAGTAAACCTGTCTAGGCGCACACATTCATTATTCTTAGTATCCACCTTCCATTCCTATCAACGTTATCGTCTACAAACTGTTTACGATGCTCAAAATGTTGAAATGTTTGTAAAGCTATCGGACCAAACTGCGTGGTCATCAGTCCGTAGCTTACAAACTACTTAAATCTAGGTAGACTAACCTAAGGACAACACACACACACCCATGCCCCAGGGAGGACTCGAACCTCCACGGCGAGCAACCGCGCGCTCCGCAGCGAGACTCTTTAGACCGCTCGGCTACTCCACCGCGGCGTTTACGATGTGTTGTGTCCCTATTTATCGATGCAACCAATGCAAATGTCATTCAGACTCTCACGGATGTGTGAGGGAACGGACGCTGTGGCGAATTTGCCGCAGTTGCATACACATAGCAGGTGCAGTCGCCCCAGTGCCCGCATGTCTGAGGGACATTTGAATTGGTTACATCGATAAACAGGGACACTGCACATTTGAAGCCAAAGCGAGTCATAATTCACTTTTAATAAACAACTCTCCCAGTGCGGAATTACATCATAGAATAGTCATTAGGCAGCATGTGTATGCAAATTTAGGTCGATCAGCAACGTGTGCACGGGAAGCGTAGTGGTTAAAGCGAACGCTCTTGAAAGCGGGAAATCCGGCTTCGAATTCCAGTCCGACATAAATTTTCATACGTCACGAATAAATTGTACAAGCTGATGCTTATTGATATTGGCAATTGTAAATACATTCCTAGAAACTCTTTGTGGGATAAATGACATCCGTAGCCTCTTCGACAGATGTAGATCTTGACCGCTCAGCCCATTGCTTCTTTGATTCAAAAGTTGTAGCTATCGATCATCCTGTGCACCTTTAGAACTTGGACGTCCTGTTTGATGTTCTCGAGACTGGCAACTGCAACCGATGCCACGTCCACACCAAATGACGTCGGTACACACGTGTCGAGCGACTTTCCTGACGACAATCCCTCTGACCGAAACGTGCAGATTATATGAATGGTCGCGGTTGTCCTTTATGACATGACGGACGTTCACCCTACTCCACTATCACGCGTTCCTACGGGCGCTTCACTTTTAACTGGAATGTTTGATTTATCCCAGTATGGCATTCTTCTCACAGATATAACTCACGGTAAAATGTATTGGTAGTGCTGCGAAAAGCTGGTTACGTCGAAAATTTTTTTATTGCACGCCATAATTCATGTATAGTGTGACTTCAAAGACGCGTTTAGGTATTACCATCATCAGATTTATATCTCCTTTGTGACATAGCCACAGTTACGGGAATACATGGATTTAAAAAAGTTGTTCAATATACTCATATTTAGGTAGTCTGCAAATATATCTGTACTGAACAACTTTTTTCAATCCACGTATTCCCATAAGTCACAAAGGAGATACAAATCTGATGACTGAAGTCGCACTATACATGAAGTGTGGTCCGCAATAAAAAAAAAAGCACTACCAATTCACTCCATTCTTGTCGCCTACCTCCTCGACGACTTTATGTCGCATTTTCAATACTCATGGTAAAATCAGGTATGACCTTTGATGAATAGTGACAATGTTGTTGTTGTTGTGGTCCTCAGTCCGGAGACTGGTTTGATGCAGCTCTCCACAATACCCTATCCTGAGCAAGCCTCTTCATCTCCACATAAGAACGGCAACCTACATCTGTCTGAATCTGCTTACTGTATCCATCTCTTGGTCTTCCTCTGCGATTTTTACCCCATGTACTTCCCTCCAACGCTAAATTCACAATTCCTTGATGTCTAAAAATGTGTCCTACCAATCTATCCCTTCTTTTAGTCAAGGAATGCCATAAATTTCTTTTCTCCCCAATTCTGTTCAGTACCTCCTCATTAGTTACGCGATCCACCCACCTAATCTTCAGCATTCTTCTGTAGCACCATATTTCAAAAGCCTCAATCCTCTTCCTGTCTGCACTGTTTATCGTCCATGTCTCACTCCCGTACAAGGCAACACTCCATACAAATGCCTTCAGAAAGGACTTCCTTAGGCTTCAATCAATATTCGATGTTAACAAATTTCTCTTTTTCAAGAACGCTTTTCTACCCATTGCCATTCTGCATTTTATATCCTCTGTACTGCGACCATCATTTGTTATTTTACTGCCCAAGTAACAAAACTCATCTACCTCCTTTATTGCTTCGTTTCCCAATCTAATTCCTTCAGCATCACCTGATTTTCTTACACTGCACTCCATTACCCTAGTTTTGCTCTTGTTAATGTTTATCTTATATGCACCTTTCAGCACACTGTCCATTCCGTTCAATTGCTCTTCCAGGTCCTTTGCTGTATCTGACAGAATTACTATGTCATCGGCAAAACGCAATGTTTTTAATTCTTCACCCTGAACTTTAATTCCTTCTCCAAATTCCTCCTTGCTTTCCTTTATAGCTTGCTCAATGTACAAATTGAATAACATTGGAGAAAGACTAAAACCCTGTCTTACTCCCTTTCCCACCACTGCATCCCCTTCATGCCCTTCAACTCTGAAAGCCGCTGTTTGGTTTTTGTACAAGTTGTAAATAACCTTACGCTCCCTATATTTTACTCCTGCTTGCTTCAGAACTTGAAAGAGTTTATTCCAATCAACATTGTCAAAAGCCTTCTCCAAATCTACAAAAGCTATAAATGTAGGTTTGCCTTTTCTTAATCTATCTTCTAGGACAAGCCGTAAAGTGAGTATTGCCTCCCGTGTTGCTACATTTCTCCTGAATAGTGACAATAGCAACACCGAAAGGTGCCTCAAATGTTCAAATGTTTGTTAAGCTTATGGGGCTTAACTACGGGTTCATCAGTCCCTAAACTTAAAAACTGCTTATGAACTACCTTATACGAAAGACGGCACAAATATCCATGCCCGAGGGGGGATTCGAACCCCCGACCGTAGTGGCCGTGCAGACCGTGACTGGAGCGCCTCAGTGTCCTCGGCCACCGCGGCCGGAAAAGGTGCCTCATTTTGTCCTTTCTCTGTTATGTCAAACGGATATTTGACAATTGCAGCCAGTGACATTAGCACCCAACAAAAAAATCTGCGACATTTGCACCCAGTCTGACTGGAAACTACCTGTTTACTACGTCACGACCTACCTGCAGCTAAGCCGCTCCTGTGTCCGCGTCATCCTCACCCCCAGGAGTCATCGCTCACCGGAAACGCTCTATCGACGCAGTCTGCCTAGAGTCCCTAGGTCCTTGTCCATCTCAGCGGATGACTGCTAACTAACTGTCTGTACGATTCTGAATATTGTAGCTTTCGGTTGGTACAGCTTGTGCGTTTCTGAGCTTATAGGTTTGATATGGAGATATCAATGACCAACAAGGGAAAGCCATGTGGCAACTATGAAGTAACTTCATAGGTGTCTCGTTGGACAAGAGAACGTCGAAAAAGATTAAAAATATAAAATTAAAAAAATTAAAACAAGAATAAAAATAAAATAAAAACGTTTATAAAAATGAAAATAAAAAACTGATTTTAAACACGTCTAAATGACAATTTACTTCTGCCTTTTAGCCAGTCCAAAGCCTGGATAAAAGGGTGATGGGAGTAGGTTCATTACGAACAGTCGGTAGACAGAACATGGTCTCTCTGATGCAGTCACAAATTTTTATTTACGGTCAGTTTCAGGACAAGCCAATCATCTGTGAAAGCAATAAAATACTTTTTTTGAGTCATCAGTCAGGTTGCAACATCGCTCTGAAATACATCGATGTTCAGACGGACAAACATCGATGTTAACAACGCTGCGAAAACATCGATGTTTGAAAATATCGATGTTTTCGTACTTTTCAGAAGTATTATGGAAAGCGCACAGAAATGATTTAATTTGTCGGTATCATAATGACATTTTGAAACACAAACGAACTGGAAATAATTACCCGTTTCTTTACACAACCCGACTTACACATGACGTTAGCGGCGGGGTGTTTGTAATTTGGTATTAAAATGTGAAATATGTGCCTCAGTATGTTCTTTCTCTAGGCTACGAATATACAGCGAAATAGCAAATTTTAATGAAAGCGACGTTGCGAATGACGTTTCGCAACGTATTGTGCTGAATGAGTTGGGATTTAAATCGATCTGTTGATTACGTGTGAAATAACTTGCGTTTTGCTTACGTACTGCATATTTTCTTACCAGTCGATGTGGAGAAGAATTAAACATTATTTATCTATCATTTATTATTTAATCTTGTGTGTATTTTAAAACTAATAGGACTAGTCATCTATGAAGTTTACAAAAACATGTACGTAGCAGAAATGGAGATCTGTGTGTTGTAGGTACTTAAAATTTCTTTTCTGCTGTCACGAATTTTTCGGCCGATGTTTGTTTGATGTTTTAACTGAAGTTTCGACAGCACGATATCAGAGTCTAATTGTGGTAACACTGTAAGTTTCAATTCCACTGCTGTTGGTGGATGAAATTTCGGCAATGCCAGCCGCCCATGTGGGCGAAACATCTGATTGTTATCGAACGTCGACATAAAAACAAAGGAGACAGACGTCAGCAGGCAGAAAGTCAAATAGTATCCATAAAAGCCTTATAAATTTTGTTGCAGATAAGGATTAGAGATTCGTCTTAGCAATTTCTGCATTCTCCAGTGTCGTAAATATCCAATAACTTCTGCAGTCATTCTTATAATTATTAATGGTACCGAACAAGAAAAAACTTTTAATGTGCACCATTTCATTCAATGTTTCAATTAAGTGCAATTTTTATGCACACACTACTTAGGAAAAAGCCGATTAGGATGGCAACATATTTGTTTACTAAAGATTTCATCTATAGATGTCTATCATTTAAATGCCGCGGCGGATTAGCCGTGTGCACAGGGGCGCCGAGCTGCGGTGCGCGCGGTCGTTCGCCATCAGGGGCTCGAGTCCCCCCCCCCCCCCCCTCGGGCAAGAGTATTTGTGTTGTTCTTAGGTTAGTTTACCTTAGTTTAAGCAGTTTGTAAGCTACGGACTGATGGTAAAGCAGTTGAGTCTGATAGATTTACAAACAATCGAACTTGTTTTTTATGTGTTAAATATAGAAATACTTATGAATATGAATGTACTTCGTTCTCCGACTCTACCATATGAGAAGATAATTAGTGGTTCGTTTTGAGGACAGCAATTTATTATTGTTATTTCGTGCTGCGCGGGTGTAGCCGAGCGGTCTGGAGTGCCACATTACGGATCATGTGGCTTCCCGCGTCTGGGGTTCGAATCCTCCCTCGGGCATGGATGTTTGTGTTGTCTTTAGTATAAGTTAGTTCATGTTTGTAAGTTTAGGAACTGATGATCTCGCAGTTATGTCCCTTAAGCTTAACAAACATTTGAACATTTATAATTACGTAGGCTTCCGCGGCCAGAGTCAAATGACATAAAAGTTTTCTGGGTGTTGTACCGCGTCATGGTGTAAGAAGGCTATTACTTAACTAACCGACGTTTCGGCCAACGTTACAGTGGCCAGATGAAAGCCACTGTAACGTCGGCCGAAACATCGGTTATTTAAGTAATAGCCTTCTTACACTATGACGCGGTACAACATCCAGAAAACTGTTTCATTTGAACATTTGTTATTTTGTAACCAAACCAAACATTCGAAAATTGTCACTTATTCGGAAATAAACAACCAAACATTTGTTTCTTCCTTAGTTTTCTAATCAGATGTAAATAAAATAGAATGTTGTAGAACATCCTTGTAATATACAATAAAAAGGCTTAGACCAGAGTTTAACGGTGTCGATAGTTTTCGACTTCTATCGACGATATCGGCGATATATCGCTGTTCACAACATCAGAGTTAAAGTCGACGTTTTTGTGCAAAACATCAATGTTTTCAGAACATCGATGTATCGTTTGCATCCCATCATCAGTCTTCTGACTGGTTTGATGCTGTCTGCCACCAACTCCTCTCCTTTGCCAACCGTTTCATGTCAGAGTAGCATTGCAACCTACATACTTAATTATTCCCCTAGTGATTTACAATGCCTCGACATTTGTAATTTGGGGCAACCTAAGGACAACACACACATTCATGCCCGAGGGAGGATTCGAACCTCCGACGCGGGAGGCCTCACGATCCGCAACGTGGCGCTCCAGACCGCTCGGATACTCCTGCGCGGCCAGTTGGGGTAAATGCCCAGAATAAATGCCTGGGCAAGTCTACAAAATCCATAAATACCTAGGCATTTATGGATTTAAATGATAAACTTACAAGCAGTACCCCTTCAAAAAAAAAAAAAAAAAAAAAAAAAAAAAAAAAATATATATATATATATATATATATATATAAGCAGTAGATTTCTCTTTCCCATGAATGCCCTCTTTGCTTGTGCTAGACTACTTTTTATATCTCCCTTGCTTCTTCCGTCGTGGGTTAGTTTACTGTGAAGGTAGCAGAATTCCTTGACTTCGTGTACATTGTGACTGCAATTCGGAGTTATTTTCTCGCTACTTTTATTTCCATTACTTCTCATGACTTTAATTTTGTAATTTTCCTTCACTTCCACAGACGATAGCAATGTCATCAGCAAATCTTACCATTGATATCCTTCTACCCAGAACTTTTATCACAGCATTGAACCTCTTCTTTATTTTCGACATTATGTCTTCATTGCCCAAGTTCCTACCGCTTAATCCTATTTTTCTCAGAATTTCGAACATCATACAGCACCTTACATTATCGAAGGCTTTTTCCAGGCCACAAATCTCATGAATATGTCTTGGTTGTTCTTTAGTCTGGCTTCTATTATAAATTGCAGCAATACTATTGCGGCCACGCATTGCCATAAAGTACGGCCTGTGTCAATGCGACCTCACAGCCATCGGCTCTTTACCTGCCGGGCAGAGATCGGACGGGGAGATAAGCGGACCGCCCCTCGACCAGAACTGGGTGCTAATGTCACTGGCTGCATTTGTCAGGACACCATGTCAAACATGCCCCGAAAACGTCCGCGTCTGTGAAGTATAAATAATAATGTATAGTGTTATAAGGATCAGGTTCTGCAAACCTCTTACTTTCCTGGGAATGTATATCGCTTGGGAAAGCTCCATGTTTACAATCCCGGGCGCCGCGAAAGGGGACAGGAACGCCATATGATAGGATCGCACCACGAGGCGCCTGGTGTATCCACTGCAGCTGAGCTGGTCACCCAGAAGCGTTTGCTCGACGACTGAGTGCCTTCCAGGAAAGTCATTGTCTAGTGCTACGGTTTCATATGGAAGGGCGCACGTCAGCACCGTACAATTAGTTACGCTTGAGATGGCCGGGCCTCAGTTTCCTGGAATCCGCAACGAGGGGAACCGTTTCTTTCCGTGGGAAATAAAATTCCGGGCACGTGTCCGTTTTCTCGCGTGAGAACGGCAAAAATACTTGTGACTGCAAATCGTATGTATCCATACACGAGGTCTGCTCTGGACAGTGTCAGCGCATCTTGCTGACTGTCACGCAAATTGCAGTCACCGTCACCCTATGTGACGTTACCCCACATATTTCCTCTTTTATTAAATTAAGACTTTTCAAATTTTTTCTATGGGAAGCCATCAGCCGCCCATTTTAGCTTTCACAAGGCATGTGTGTGCAGGCTTGAAAAGGATTTGTAACAGTCGTAGTCAATCTGTTAATACGGCATTACGCGGCTATTATTTAGGTCATAACATCACGTATAGATGATATCCCTGACGAATTAACATTTTTAACTACCAGCTTGAGGGGGGGACTCTAAAAATAATTGCCTTATTCAGTAACCTACAGCTAGTTAGGATCCCGAATGCCATATGGTCAGCAGTATGTGGGGGCGAACATTTCGTGGCTGTTAATACGGCATTACGCGGCTATTATTTAGGTCATAACATCACGTATAGATGATATCCCTGACGATTTAACATTTTTAACTACCAGCTTGAGGTGGGGACTCTAGAAATAATTGCCTTATTCAGTAACCTACAGCTAGTTAGGATCCCGAATGCCATATGGTCAGCAGTATGTGTGTCGACGGAAACGTGTGGTTGAACCTGCCCGTGTGGCGTACGTGCTCAAAGTGTAACCAATACTTTTCACTGTGGAAAACAGATTATGTTCATCCTCATTTAATTCGATGAGACAATTATCATCTGCATAGGGCATATTGTTGATTGTCCTGGACCAAATTCCATCGTTCCAGGCATCCATTGCTCCCCTGACGACATATTCCGCATTAATAAGCTGATATGACATTATGCACTCTTGTCTGTCTCCATTTTTCACGCCAAAAGGACCCGTTCATTTATCATGCACCTTTATGGTTGCAGTCTGTTATAAAGATGGAACTAAAACATATAAAAGCAATTTATCCTGGCCACATGAATATCCCCTAGCAAGTCAGCCTTCAACCATACAGTGTTGCGGGTTGCGATCAACGAACGACACTTGCTCTGCAGCTCAGGCGAAAACAGTCCGCAGCAACACACAAGTACACAGGATTGTTTACAATCAAAACTCCAACAGCTGGCACGGTGTCTTGTGGCGCAAGCCTTCGCTACAAACAGCGCTGCCGTCGCGTCACTACCTCGCTTCAGTTATACGCGCCTTCGTCGATATCCTTCCATCGGGTAGGTATTCACTCGCTGGCAGCCCGCTCTGAAGTGAATTCGTCATGCGGGGCTAACGTTTCCTCAATCGGAGTTCTTCCACCGAGCACATTCCGTGATCTCAGCTTCCCGATAGCCATGCCTAGCACTCCATCAATCGAAGTCCGCCGCCACTGCTTACCGTTTTTCGGGACTTCGTCAGTAATTCGTCTCTGACTCAAGTACGTTACTGCTTAACATTAGAACCGCTGGAGTTTCTAACACGTTAAAACCGGCAACGGGACAAAAGTGTCCCATTTCAGTTCGATGCATTACTGTTTGATCCTAGTCTCTTAATTTTAAGGGACGGGTATTTCTGTAAGAGATATTGACTCTGATGGTCTGTTATGTTGTTTTTATTCTAAATATTAAGTACAAATGTGCTATATACAATTTAATTCAAAACGGTTTCATGTAAAAACAATATAAAATATTTTCTTTACTTTTAGACAAATCAACTACAGTATACAAATACTTTTCAATTGTTCATTATGTCATAAAGAAATAAAATTTTTAAAATAGAAATCCAGCCATTGCATGAAGTTTTCAGTTCAAAATGATATTTTCTTCAACTAAGACAACATCTTTTACCTTATTTACGCCGCTCTTTTGATTGTGTATGGCCATCTCTGCGTTAGCTGAATGATAATTGCCTTTGGTTGTAGATGTAAACTACTCACTCATGTTACCATGTAGAGTGTCAGCCACAGCATCTCTGGCAGCCCTACCACGAACCACTGTGGCAGAAAAATCTCTGTCGCCATTTCTTTTATCTTGATGACGTGATTGCCCTTTGCATGAGACGGCTGCGTCCTGTTGTTGATGGTTATTCTTGCGACACAAGTTCCTGCCGGATGGACGTACTTTCCTTTCGCGACCTTCAGAACAGTTGCTCCCGTATCACAGAACATTATCTTCTTTAGTGTGCGGCGGTAATTATCCGATAATACAGAAAAAGAGTCTCCTGAATCAACAAGTGCCCGGACAGGTTGGCCGTCGACTATGACGTCGATGAGATTTCCCGCCATCTTGGCGACTGTCGTCCATGGAGAATTTTCATCTGCGGCGGCCTCACCTCCGTAGATGGTCGCCTCGCTTAGTTTTCCTGGGCGCGGCGGCTAGGGGAGCGGCTGGTACCTCTGTACGGCGACGGTGAACGGCTGCGGCGCGTCGGGGAGTGACCTCGTCTAGGGTACGGCGATGGGCTTCTTCCCATAGGCCGACTGAACTCATCAGCAGGTGACTGCCTTGGATAGAACTGCTCCGACGGCTGACGTCTTGCGGCAAAATAATCATCGAATACTCGCCTCCTCTCTCTGCAGTAGCGTACGACATGTCCAGGGCGTCCACAGTGGAAACACAGAGGTGTGTTGTTTTCTGTCCTCCAGACGTCTGTTCTTCTGCGGGGCGTCATAGTTCCCGGGGGAGTTGGCTGTGGTTGCGTCGGTCGGTTCATGGGCTGCCGTTTGGCGGCTGCAGCGTAAGTCATAGCAGGGCGACGCCATTCTTCACGTCGAATGCGATTGACGGGGCGGACAGGAGCTAATGTTTGAAATACCTCGTCCTCAGCGACGTCGGCCACCTCGTGACTTACAGGGCTCACATCCATGGCCATAATCTGATGCTCGCTCGGTCTAATAGTCCCGGCTGCCATGCACTGTTGTAATTCTTCTCTGCCGGTCGCGGTGGCCGAGGGGACTAAGGCGCTCCAGTCACGGTTTGCACGGCCACTACGGTCGGGGGTTCGAATCCCCCCTCGGGCATGGATATTTGTGCCGTCCTAGTTCGTAAGTAGTTCATAAGTAGTTTGTAAGTTTAGGGACTGATAACCACGTAGTTAAGTCCCATAGACTATACAAACATATGAACATTTTTTAGAGATCACTGCAATGAAAGTTATTCATGGAATAACAGCAGCAATGACAAGCGAGGAAACAAAAATATATGAACTTTTTATTTCATACCTTTTCCACTTGTCTGCTCTTGCGAACATTTATCAGAATGTTCATCACTGCCCTCTGATTCATTCGAGCTCTCCGTCGTATCATTTTTGCATCATAATCAAAATCATTTTAAATACGACCTACATATTCCCTCTGCGTTGATCTTCAATACTATTCAGCAACGCTTAACAGCTGCCCATCTGAGAGACCGCACCGACTAACCATGTTGCACTATCTCACAGGCCATGTCACCTATATTTATATGAACTTTTACTGTCAAAGGCACTGAACTCATTGTTTCACATGAGCATTGTAGCAGCAGACAATAGTAAAAGCCTCTAACAGTGTATAGTAATCGGCAACGTTTAGTGAATATAATGGGACAAAAATGTCCTATCGGCGTTTTCGGTATTTGTTGTTTTCTTCTCGAAAACTACGTAACTCATAGCGATAACTTTCATTTAGAAATGGACTAGGGTAAGAAAACTTAAAAGTCATGAAGCCTCACCCACCTGCTGAAACAATTAAACAAAGGGGAGGGATCTATATATTGGCACGGGACAAAAATGTCCCATCGGCGGTTCTAGTGTTAACGGAAATCTAGTCCTACGGCGAGCATTTCTGTGTAGTGTTACTGAATACCTGTTAGAAACTTTCAGTGATCCTGCGATTAAATGTTCAAATGTTTGTAAACCTATTGGACCAAACTGATGTGGTCATTTGTCCCTCGACGTACAAACTACTTAAAGGAGGTGAAAGCGGCTGTCTCTGTGTGGTTATAACGTCGGAGGAGATTCCTATGCACCCGGAATCGAAAAGTTGGTTGACCGTTTCGTGAAATTTTTAGTCTCTTTGAGACTACCTGGAAAAGTGAACTTAGCATTCTATGTTGTCATAGTCGTGTTGCTTTTGTATAGCTGGTTTAATAAAAGTAAGTGAAACTTACTTTATGTCTGCTCTCGTATGTGAGTCCATGTTAATTATTTTAAATCTTACAGTTGAGACATAAATGAATTTACGGCATAGCTACGAACGTCTGCTCGGTGGCCAGAGCCACATGGATCGTAAGATGGCAAACAAATAGCCCGAAACAGGTCATCATTTAAATAAATGGATCTATCATTGATTTACTAAGTAAGCAAGCACTGGGTCTCCCGAGCATGTTGTGAAAGCGTTCACGAGACATTGGTTATGTATCCGGTGGACGATCCCACGTGGTGCACCGTCTTACGTTCAAGCGGTCTTGGCGACCGTTACGAAATAGTTATCATTCAATTGTAAGAAATATATTCTCGTTAAAAGCTTTATTTAGAATATCTACAGCCCGATATCGTCTCTCGATAAATCAGTTTTTTGTTGTTTTTTTTTGTTGTTGTTTTTTTTTGTCTTTTTTTGTGGTCATATTATGTATGCAAATGTGTCGCACCATATAAAGAAATTTTAAATTTTTAAGTCTCTGTTGTCCTACATAATTTGTCTTATAAATGCAGGACACATTGCTTTAGGAATAACAATAACGGAACTACCTGATAAATGCTCTGGTCGGAGCCTAAAAATGCAAGTATGATGCTGTTTAATCTGTTTAACAGACTGACAAAAAACTTCGGAACCAACTGCCTCAATCCTAGTGCCGCCTTCTACACAAAAAATGCGAGCGAACGTATTGCGCTCTTTTGTGCTGTGCTGAAAGAGATCAGCAGAAAGTAACACGACGACAGAGATAGGAGACACTGTCCTTGTGATGATCATTAACGCCTACAGCTGTTAGTGCCGACCTGAATTTTTCAACTTCATAATAGTTAAGGGCGTGAAGTTTTAAGCGCTTGTCTTTCTCCATTTTGTCTACTATGCGACGGAAATATCGTACATGACGTACGTCTCGCACCATCCGATGTTGTTGTTGTTGTGGTCTTCAGTCCGCAGACTAGTTTGATGAAGATCTCCAGGCTACCCTGTCCTGTGCAAGCCTCTTCATCTGAGAATACGTACGGCAACCTACATCCTTTTGAATCTGCTTGTTGTATTCATCCCTCGGTCTCCCTCTACGATTTTTACCCAATACACTTCCTTCTAATGCTTAGTTGACGATTCCTTGATGTTTCAGAATGCCGATCTTGATGACGACATTCTCCAGAACAGTCCTCGCCCGGCGATACGAATTGGGGACTATTTCACCTTCGGAATATTGTACCTGAGAGAATGCTGTCATCATATATTCATACAGTAGAGCTGCATGGCCTCGGGAAAAGTAACGGCAGTAGCTCTCCCTCGCTTTCAGCCGTTCACAGTAACTGCGTGGCAAAATCACGTTAGCTGATGTAAGTCACAATATGACGTTAGATACGGCCCAATGTGCGCGGAATATTGCATTTTCGTAGCTTACAATATACTTGGCGATGGCACATTCCTGTTATCAGCACTTCATCTGCAATTGTGATCGAAATTTCTTGTAAGTATAATGTGATATTGCTAAGAAATCTTCTGCATTGTGTTAATGAGCGTTGAGTATTTTCTCCATCACAGTAAGAGTTCCTTAAAATATATATATATATATATATATATATATATATATATATATATGTCGTTTTCTGACAGATTTCGGGCATTTAGCCCCCTTTCCCAGACATATGTTAGCGCCGTCACCCATGTTCAGATTGAACATGTAAGCTGCCAAAATTTATCTGAAAAAGGTTACTACGTAAGCGCCCTAAACCGACCAGTAAAAGTGCAACTGGTTCTACTATTTTAAAAATCAAGATGAAAGTTGTTTCCTTTCCAAGTTTCCCGAAAGCTGAAAGCTCAAAGTACATTTCACGAACTGCAGTTGTCGAGATTTTGTTCATTTCAGTTGACTGGATGATCCCGTAAGCTTCTCTGCAGACTGCACTATCAACGGCGCAAAGAGGCTCCACGCGGTACAGTACAGTGTGCCGGGTTGTCTGGCCACCAGGCGTGGCTGGCGAGGGGGCACTGTATTTCCGGTCCGATGAAACGTTCAAGTGTTTGAAAAAGGTATGGGACCAAACAGCCATGGTCATCAGACCCTAGACTTGTAAACTACTTATGCTAAGGACAACACATACACACACATGTCCGAAGAAGGATTCGAACTTCTGATGGGGAGCAGACGGGTCCTATGCGACCTGAAGGTGACACAGTGAAGAAAAAGAGGTATTCGCCACACTATTTTACTCCGCCTCAAAACACCTAGTCTCCGAGCGAATAAAATAACTGGCACGACTGGGAATCGAACCCACACCTCCTGCGTAGCAATCCAATCATTTGCAGAGGCGACAATAGAGTGGTAATACAAGGGCATTTCTGATCATGAATAAGAAAACATGACCCGGGAATCTATGAACAGCATAGCGAATGCATAATCGTAGCCAAGACAGATACGAAGCCGGCCGCGGTGGCCGAGGGGACTGAGGCGCTCCAGTCAGGGTCTGCACGGCCACTACGGTCGGGGGTTCGAATCCCTCCTCGGGCATGGATATTTGTGTCGTCCTTAGGATTAGCTAGCTCATAAGTAGTTTGTAAGTTTAGGGACTGATAACCCCGTAGTTAAGTCCCATAAGCTATACAAACATTTGAACATTTTTTGAACAGATACGAAGCCAACATGCAACACAGTAGGAGAAACTTATATGCCAACTAGCTCTGCAGATGGTTATAAAATTTTGCACAAAGTTAACCTTCCTTAACAGTGTATTATGAAAGAAGATCGTGTAGGTGGAAGAGACCTACAGATGCCAGAATTGATTATAAATAATAAGGCAGAGGTTTTGAATCAGATTGTAATATGTAAGACTCTTTCAGAGGCAGATGTTGACTCTGACAGAAATGTACTTGTTATGACCTGTAGGCTGGAAGAAATTGCAGAAACGTGAGAACTAAGCGCATTGGATAAGTTGAAGAAAAAAAAAAACACAAACAGAGGTAGTTGAAAGTATTAGTGTTAGAGTATCTCACTACAACAGGGCAAAGGAATAAGGTAGGAGATAGATGAGACGAATAGTTAACATTGAGATACGAAATAGTGATTGTAGCAGTCGATGAGGCGAAAGGACAACATCTAGTAAAAATCCTGAATATAACCAGAAATACCGAAAATAATTCACGAAAAAGGGAAACATAAAACTTGAGCTAGTGAAGCAGGCGAAAAGAAATACAAATATCTAAAAAATTAGATCTATAGGAAGTTCAAAACGTCTGAACAGGAAGACTGGAGTTTTGCAATTCACTATTGAAAACAGTACATGAAATGATTACGTTTACAATCAATAGCTCAAACTATACTGAGGTACCAGGTATCGACCTACGCTGAAACATGTTATCCTGAAGTGCGAACACCCGTAGTCAAGTGTTGTCATTGTGGAAATTAAGTCCGCTCTGACTGCATCAAGCTCTATTTAAAAAGCAGTTGTCTGTTGTAAGCTTCCTAGGGTTTTATTAGCGGACGGAGACGTTACTACTGCTTCCTCCCACAAATCCCCTAAAACCTCACATCCTTGCGGATGCTGTTGCGTAGCAGTGTGCGTTTGCACCGCCCTACAGTACGCACGAGGCGTCGTAGCTGCTGTCCAAGTCTTTATGGAAAGCATAGAGTTCCAACTAACCTGTTGTCTTCTATAGTTGTGTCCCCAGCGCAGAAGACAGCACACAGGCCGTTGGTTCTTGTACAGCATACAAGTGAGGCTAAAATAAGTTCTGTTGAATGGAAGCATAAGAAGCGACTCGCGAGATTTTTAATTGTCAGGGATGCCATTTATTTAATAAATAATAAAAAACTATTGTTAATCCGACACGGCCTATGCTGTCCGTAGTTCATGTTGAGACCTCGACTGTTATCACAATTATACAAAACTTTACTCATGACGGGCGCGGTCCGGCGCGTATAGTGGTCAGCTCGAGACTGAAACTGCGGCGCGTTGCGAGAGGGCACCTGACGCTCTATTTCGCGTCAAAACAGGGCCGTCGCGCGCCTTCTGCAAAATAGCTCGTTACAATAAGAGAAGGCATCTTAAACTTTTCAAACTGTCAAAACCTAGCCTGTCCTTGAGAGATATTTATTACAAATTCTCAGCTCTGAATAATTAATATTTAGTATATAATAAACAAACTCAATTTCAAAAGAAATCACGAGACGTGAAATGCAGCAGCCAATGCGAGGAGAGTACCAGTAACATAGGCGGGCTTTCCCATGGGAACCAGCACTTACTGTGCCATATGCTACTGCTCCCCACCCGACATTTCAACATATGCTGCACTTCTGTCTTTCTTCCGCGTTTAAGAGACGTACGATGTTAGCAAAGAAACGGCCAGCAGCCAGAAATATGAAGTGGCCATAGGCCAGGAATATCACACTGTAAGGTGTAATAAATGAAAGGGTCTTACAAGGGCGTCTTTATAAAATTTAAAAGAAATATACAATGAATTGTTAAATGTAAATGTAATGATAAAAAATATGGGAAAAGTACTCACTATTTAAAAAAAAAAGACATATCTGCCTTTTAACCACTCCCCAACGTTCACGTCAAATGTTTTGAGTATTGAACGCTACCTAACTTTCACGTCCTCGTTAAAAGTATTAAAACGGTGACCGCCCCCCCCCCCCCCCAGCTTGGGCTACGCACCTCAGAAGAAGATGACCTGCTCAATCTGGGGGGAAGCGTGCGCCCTTCCGCTGGTTTTGGCGGGTTTCCCGGCGGATCGCAAGGTGTATACCGGGGCGCGGACGGCGTCTCGATCCCAGCCTCAGATACGACGCCCGTCCCACCAGTAACGCCCCCGCCCAGGCCCTCCTCCCAGTGCCGTCGCCGTGGCCCTCAGCCCTACGCCACGACGGCGCGGCGGTTTGGGGGGGGGGGGAGGGGTTTGGTGTCGCACAAGTACAAAGTGCGCGCCACCTACTTACGCCGCGCGCCGCCATGTACGCACGGCGCGGCGTTCTTACGACGTCAGCCACGAGCGCCCTCTGCTACAACTCCGCTCGTGGCCACCACTGAACGACATCGTTCACTTGGGACTGAGATAGGAACCAGTTAACACTTCGGAATCAGATAGGCACCAGTGAAGACTTGGCTATCGGATAGGCACTAGGCAGGCCTCTAGCTCAACTATGTATCGGCATTCTGCAGTACTGAGCTATGTAAAAGTTAAGTATTACTAAGTCTCTAAGAATTATATATATCGTTCTAATTTACTCTACTGTTTCTAGTTTCTGCTGTCCCACTGGCTGGTTACCTCCTACATGCACAAGCGTGCATCCTTTATTCCTGTGTCGGTCTTTCTACTCGGCCACCGACACCTACGACGGAAACGAGACACAAAAGCGGCGACGAGGCTGGGACACAAAAAATATAAGGTTCCTTACTGTGCCATGTCCCTCTGGCATTGGTGCATGTGTTGTCCTTAGGTTAGTTTAAGTAGATTATAAGCCTAGAGACTGATAACCTCAGTAGTTAAGTTCCATAGATTTACAAACGTTTGAACTTTTTTGTCGTCAAAGATGTTCGTTTTAAACAACGAAGGGCAAACAAAAATATGAAAGAACGGCTGTACAAGGGAAGCGCGAAGAGAATATTTTGATGATATGGGTAATTATTTTAGTTCCGAAATATCGGTCGCAGTCTGTCTTTCTATACAGCGGACAATCGAAACAAAATATCCGCTTAAACACAAAGGCGGAGACATTTGCTCGGAGTGACACGAGTACGAAGCCCCGGCCTCTTGCTCGACTAACCGGCTTTTCACCGGTACAGGCACACTGACAAGTCCACCAGTGCAGCGCAGGTGCTCCTGCGAAGTGGCTGGTGCTCATACCGCGGCAGAAAGCTAGCGTGTGGCTCATCCACGCGTTTCCAGAAAAAGTTAACTTTAAGACTGCTGTAATAACGAGAACTGATTGGCAATGAAACTTCGCTTCTAATATTTTGATTATGCAAAGATCGGGTAGGTTGCCAAATACGAAACACGGTGTTTATTACGGCTGTGCCGTTTTAGGACTAAATCTTAATTAGAAAATTTATATTTCGTTACTTTTTCAATTAGACAAAACATAGTGTCAGTGAATATGACCGTAATTATTTTCCTTTTCATCAAAGGATCAATGTGTGATCCCACTTTTCCAGTAATGTTTATTCGAAGAGAAACTTTCTTAAATTGAAATATTCCAAGGATCTCCTCCTCTTCATTGCATAAGAAAGCAGCATCTACATACATACAAGTCATCGAAATAATCGTAGCTGCAAATTTACACTGAGGAAACAAGTCACGAGACTATGCTATGAAACTAATCACGCAGTCTTTATGCTGTAGGGCGTATAAGTTGTAGCTGTAGACAAGGTTTCACACTGTTAACATAACACGAAAAGTGGTGAAACTGCACAACCCTTTGAAAGCTGAAGAGCAGTACAGTAACTGATCTAAAAACAGATTAATTCGTTGAGTGTTCCTCCTGAGGCACGATGCAGTTGCCGAGTGGTCTAAGGCGCCTTCCTGCGGAGCGCGTGTTTGCTTGCCGTCGGAGGTACGAGTCCTCCCTCGGGCATGGGTGTGTGTGTTGTCCTTAGCATAAGTTAGTTTAAGTCGTTTGTAAGCCTTGGGACCCATAGCCGCAGCAATGAAGTCCCTTATATTTACAAACATAAAAAATATTAAATGTTCCTCTTGAAAACAAAACTATAATCATAAAGGAAACATATGGAAAGTTATCGAGTCGTTTATTTCTCTGCTACCATATGACTATCTTCAGTCATACCTGTCTGAAGCATTTTATTTAGAACAATAGGCATACAATAATAATATTAGGCATCCTACACAAATATGGTGATGTGTCTGACCTATTTGTATTTTCTAACTCGACCATCATGCTACTTTCATCTCTTAAAAAAACTACACTCCATTTTAATGAGAGACTCCACTCTGAAGCATCAATTAAAAAAAATTAAAGACTATTCCACATGTCTGGAATATTTATTCTTTGACTGCAAAAGGATTTCGCTGTATTAGAATTACAAATATGTCTAACAAATTTTTGAGATGCTGAATGTGTAAGAGAATGTGGAACACCGAAAGATGCCCAAGATTAATTTCTGATTTCTATCACCCTCAAACTGAAAAATTTTTACTCCGAACATGGCATAAAGTCAAACAGGGAGAAACAAGTTGCAAAATTTCCAGGAAACTGGAGCTAAACAATTAGCAACCAATCGTTTGACATCAATTACTTCGCCTGTTAATTCTGTAAATGTAAATTAGACAATACAATAAACTCCATCACAGTCAAAAACCTCAGAGCAAATCGGAAGTAAATTATAATTAGATATTAGTACCACTACTTGCCCTCAAGAAGTCTGTGAGTAGATTTCTCATTCGCAAAATTCAAGAAAAAGACTACCATGGTGCTGAAATTACAAGATCAGCACCATATAAGCATGAAGAGAAATCGTTATAGGTACTGGTAAATTTTAATGTATGTATGTACTATAGTAATATTCATTTTTTGATAAAATGTTAAAATCCATTTTAGTATAAGTTTGTTTTTCTAAACTCAGTGCCAACGGGCCGCTCCTAAGGCGCCATGTCTCGGTTTTGTGGGGCCGTTCCTGTCAGAGGTTGAGTTCTCCCTCTGGCATATGTGTGTGTGTGTGTGTGCAGTCCTTAGCAAACGTTAAAGTATTTTGTAAGTCTAGGGAGCGATTACCTCCGCAGTTTGGTCTCTTTAGGCTTAGAAACATTTGATTTAAATCAGGGCAAATTTTTGTTGTTGCCAGTATTAACCAACATGAATGAATATATATATATATATATATATATATATATATATATATATATATATATATATATATTATTTTTTTTTTATTTTTTTATTTTATTTTTTTTTATTTTTTTTTTTTTTTGCTGGAAGTAGTCTTGATGTGTTTGCTTACTTCTATGCACTAATATCATCGAACACACAATTTTTTTATCATCACATTTAAGTACGAACAATGAAAGAAATTTAAAATAATCACTGAAAACAAATGATTATTGTTTGTGATGAATGCACAGATCCGCTGAACTATTTATGAACGTATCCATAAAATGTGCCACCTCAAAAATTTGGGGTGAGAACCAACAGTTGGTTTTCTAGAAACCACTAAAAGCATATTAAAAATTCAACACTCGAAAATCAATTGACTTGTAACCTTCGGTAATGCTACATCTTTACATGAGAGATACGATTTAAAAATTTGGTTGCTATCGCCAAAGTAGAAGACAAGTTAAATTATTGGGTGAGTACCCCCTTAAACACTTCGACGTATATACTATATGTACGTATTTAAGTCAACGCCGGAGCTAATTATAATGATTCTACATCTATATCTACATGGGATACACTGCAAATCACATTTAAGTGCCTGGAAGAGGGTTCATCGAACCACCGTTATACTATTTATCTCCCATTCCATTCTCGAATACCGCGCGGGTAGAAAGAGCTCTTGAAACACTCCGTTCGAGCTCTGTTTTCGTATCTTATTCTGATGATCATTTCTACCTGTGTAAGTGGGAGTCAACAATATATTTTCGCATTCGGAGGAGAATGTTAGCAATTTGAGTTCGGAAGTAGCCCACGCCGCAGCGATAAAGCGCCGTTGTTGTAATGATTCCCATCCCAGATCCTGTATCATTTCCGTAACGCTGTCTCCCCTGTATCGTGACAATACGAAACGTGCTGCCCTTCTTTGGACTCTTTCGATGTCCTTCGTCAAACCCACCTGATAAGGATCCCACACTGGGCAGCAATACTCCAAAAATGGACAGACAAGCGTAGTGTATGAAGTTTCTTTTGTAGTTCTGTTGAATCTTTTAAGGGTTCTGCCCATAAAACGCAGCCTCTGGTTCGCATTTCCCACGACATTATCTACGTGTTGTTTCTAGTTTAAGTCTGAAGTAGTAGTAATTCCTAGGTATTTTGTGGAGTTTATGGCCTTCACTTTTGATTGATTTATCTTGTAAGCAAAGTTTAACGGATTTCTTTTCGTACTCATGTGGACGACTTCACACTTCTCATTATTTAGAGTCAATTGCCCTTTTTACATCATAGTGATATCTTATTCAGATCGTTATACAGTTGGTTTTGATCTTCAGATGATTTTACTAGACGGTAAATGACGGCGTCATCTACAAACAACCTAAGAGAGCTACTTAGATTTTCCCCTAAATCGTTTATGTAAGCAAGGAACAGCAGAGGACCAATAACATTACCCTGTGGAACGTCCGATATCACCTCTGTTTTAATCGATGCCTTATTATCGGTTACTACGAACTGTGTCCTCTCTGGTAGGAAATCCCCTATCCAATCGCAAATTTGGGGCGATATATCATAACCACGCAATTTGATAAAAAGCTGTTTGTGAGGTACGGTGTCAAAAGCCTTCTGGAAATCAAGAAATACGGAATCGATTTGCGAACCCATGCCGATAGCACCCAACACTTCGTGTGAATAAATAGCTCGTTGTGTGTCGCATGAATGGTATTTTCCTCTGAAGACAACACATTATTTGCTCTTCTCCATCGCTTCCAATCGGCCGTGCCGTGCTACGTAACGACTCCAGACCGTTTCATTTTACCGTGAGCTCTCAAAAACCAGACGGCGAGCGAGCCCAAAGCTACATGCGGCGCACACCCTATTCACTACCTGCAGTGTCCTGGGCTTCGGGCAAGTATCAACACACTCCCTCTCTGGGCAAGGGTCTCTCTGTGCAAGTGTAACAAACTCGAAGGAAACTTAAACATCCCGTCTACAGCGTGGTCATAAGAGACGGAGCTCACGCTCGGAATTTTGGTTAAGGGTAAGGAAGGAAATCGGTGTAACACTTTTAGAGGGACCATCTCGGCATTTGCCTGAAGTGATCTAGGAAAATCACGGAAAACCTAAATCTGGATGACCGGCGGTGGATTTGAACCACCATCCTCTCTAATGCGAGGCAGTGTGTTACCTTTGCGCCACCTCGCTCGATTTCTGCCGATATATTCTCGACTGAATGCTTCGGGCGAATGAGAGAACAATTACTGTTCACAAGTCAGATCAGTGACGGAGGTGGCGGAACTATTATGTCAGTGAGTACACATGAAAGTCTTGTATCTGGAAAAATCTCCCACTGGTACATATTTGTGTTCTCTTACTGCACTAAAACAGAATATACCTGCCGCGCCATTGAAAACAATTTACAAGTCGACGAACTGAAGATCTAATGTCAGGGTGTCACAGGTTACGAAGACATTCAAAAGTACACCTGAGGAAAGCTGTAGGGACGAGACCTTGCACTTGAACTACCGCAGAAGAGTTAGCAGGGAAGTACATCTGTTGTTGTTGAAGTGTGGACCGGGCATCTTGAGTATATTCTGGAGTTATCGGTCACATTCTTGTGCGTTCGTAAGATCTGTGGAGCCTACAGCATTTATTATGCCGATAACGGGAGATAGGCAGTCAGCTACCAAGTCGTTAACACCTGATATGTATGACGGATATCTCTACTGAATTGTGCAATATGCTCTAAGTGATTGTAACGACATGATGAAAATTTGTCATTGTTTTGTCTGAAATATTAGCCGAGTGATATCTGGTCATTTATAACTGTGAATTCTGTAGTTTCAAAATGAAGACTGAATTGAGCAGTTTCATAAATATCGAGAAGATCAAGATCAAAAATACTCCTTTTTCCCTTTGACTTAGAGAGCTTATGTGAAAAGACTGGCCGGCCGCGGTGGCCGAGGAGACTGAGGCACTCCAGTCACGATCTGCACGGCCACTACGGTCGGGGGTTCGAATCCCCCCTCGGGCATGGATATTTGTGCCGTCCTAGTTCGTAAGTAGTTCATAAGTAGTTTGTAAGTTTAGGGACTGATGACCCCGTAGTTAAGTCCCATAAACTATACAAACATTTGAGCATTTTTTGAAACGACGGAGAATGGTTGTCATGCGCCATCGACATACTGTTGTAATGTTGCATCCGTAGTTTAGCTTACATCCACCCCAGCGGAAGAGTTGCATCAAATCCAGGATGTGCAAGGAGTGAAACAATTGTCACGATTTGTTACGATGTTTTCAAAACCGTAGCTTATAGCATCTGTTCACCGCATTAGTGTACTCGAAACAATTAGGGGATTAGGTGATATGTTGTTGTTGTGGTCTTCAGTCCGCAGACTGGTTTGATGCAGCTCTCCATGCTACCCTGTCCTGCGCTAGTCTCTTTATCTGAGAATACGTCCGGCAACATGCATCCTTTTGAATCTGCTTACTATATTCGTAACTCGGTCTCCCTCTACGATTTTTACCCCACACGCTTCCTTCTAATGCTAAGTTGACAATTCCTTGATGTCTCAGAGAGATATCATACACAATATACATATGGGAACATATTTTATTCAGATTTTCGCTACAATTGTAATTTGTGTGTGGTGCATTACGATATTTTGCTGTCTCCACTTTTACTTGAAGTTTACATGACGTTTACTTAGAGCGAAGCACCTAGTGGGTACCACAACAGGGAAAAGGTCATCCGCGTTGCCCTCTAATATGGTGTGTATTCACATCGGACGGCCCCGCAGTTTAGTCCTCTTTAAATAACAACAGCAACAACAAAAATCGGACGGCCAATACAGTTTCAAACCTGAGTGGCATGGACAGTACGAGGTTACCATTCAGCTCTTACCATTCTTTGATGAGTACAATATCCAGCTGTGCATCTGTTGTGGGAGGTGCTGGTCTGGCTGCAATGCATCTACTAAGTGCATTCCAGACATGCTCAATCGGGTTTAATCCGGTGAGCAAGCTGTCCATTTGTTCAGTTCCCTCAGATTCAAGCATGTTGTCCATCAATGTAGTTCTGTGGGGACGATCGTTATCGTCCAACAGAAGGAATCGATGGCACCAGAGGAGGGCACAACAAAAGGTCGAAGTATCTCGTCTCTATTACCTCTGAGCAGTGAAAGCGCCATTCTGAACAGCATAGAGGTCCATACGTCCGCCAATACTGAGACCTGCCCACACCATTCGTCCACCCCCAAGATATTGTGATGTTTGCTGCACACAAGTAGGATTGTTTGGAGTTCAACGTTCTCTCCAGACGCGGAAACGATTATCTGGCTGAACATGAAATGTTGACTCTTCTGTGAACAGAACCGGGCACCATTTGTTACAATTCCAATACTGATGTTCCTCCACCCAGTTTCTGCGGGCTAAACGGAGTCGCGGTTTTAATGGCCCCCGTACGTAGAGGCCACATTCTCGAATTCAGTCCGTCTAGATATTGTTAGCTCTGTTGCTACCTGAGGGTGCATTGCGGCTGAGTTGCATTCAGCCTCCAATCTGGACGTGCTGTTCACCGGAGATAACGGTCAGCTCTTGCTAATGTTACCGGTGGGCGACCTTGTTCTTGCCTTCTTTTAGCGGTTCCTGTTATCCGAAACCGCGATCAGGTCCTGAAAATTACACTGGCAGACTGCAGCCATCTTCCTCTGTGTTCGTCCCGCTTCCGTCCTTCCTTGGCTCTCCATGCCATAGCTTCGGGTAAGTGGAGATGTTGTTCCATTGCACAACCTGCTCACTACTGTATCTGAACCGAACTGGTTGTATAATTTGTTTGGTGTAGTAAACACACCCCCTCTGCAGCAACTTTCTGTTATTACCACTGTCTCGATTGCTGTAATGTTGCCGTCTCCTCTCCGTAGAACCGACAGAAAGACGTCGAAGCATTTTAATTCATTCTGCCGATAACATCATTTTATAACCTAGATGTTTCAACTGATATCCTAATTGTTTTAACCATTATTTTTCCCTTGCTCTTAGGACCTGACGGTGTTACAGTTAGTGTTTCTTACAACTCAGATAAACGGGGCGAATTACGACAGGAAAAGGGAATGATGTATGTTCATTTGATTGTACTTCATACTTGGAAATTACGTTATTTTTATTACTTGCAATAGGTTTAGGATTCTATATTCATCATCAGACCAGTGCCTTAACAACGAGCATCTTATGCATGATTAGTCCTTAAAAAAGAAAATATGTTTGGCGACATTCGTCATAAATTAAAATTCTCATAACTGCGACAATTGGATGTGATTCAACATATTTTTACCAGATTATGACGGATGCAATGCTCGCTGTTAAGGCACTGATGTGGTGATGGAATCCGAAACGGGTTACGAGTTAATTTTCAACTGTGACGGACAATCAAATAAAGAAGTAGATCCTACTCTACAAAATGGAAATCTCCAAAAGAAAAGGAGCAGATGTCTGGTAATTTCAAGAATTGGAATCGTCAGTATACTTTCTACGTTCTCAGGCAGAGATCCCGCTGAAGAAGTCAGAAGGTCTAAAAAGATAATTTTGTGGTTGTCAAAACCCACCCTTATCAGTACTTAACGCTACAACGTGTTGGTCTACGCGTTTAAAGACATCCACTATGAGTTGCTGGTGCTATCCTGCAATGACTGAAAAGACGAGGAAATCATCAAGATTGGAGAAATAGACTGACAATCCTTGTAGCACTCGGTCGATAAATCTTTGCCAAGACTGCACAGCAATGTGTACGTCATATGTTCATGAAGAGACTCTAATAACCAAAATGGTGAAATTATTGTTGTTTGAAATGTCTTCATCAGCCACGGGAATTGACATACCAGCTCCAGTTTCACACAATAAATGGCATCACACCATTAATTAATATTGAATTCAACCAGAAATCTATAGCTAAGGTAGAGTATTCAAAATTTTTTAGGTTTATGCATTGAAGAGGGGTTGAATTGGAAGAAACACATTGAAGATCTGCTGAAACCTTTGAGCTCAGCTACTTATGCTATTAGGGTGATTGCAATCTTTGATGATGTACAACTCAGTAAACTAGCATACTATGCCTATTTTCATTTTCTGCTTTCTTATGGCATCATATTCTGGGGCAATTCAACATTTAGTAAGAAAGTATTCATTGCCCAAAAGCGGGTCATCAGAATAATTGCTGGAGCCCACCCAAGATCCTGCAGACATATATTTAAGTATCATATATATATATATATATATATATATATATATATATATATATATATATATATATATATATATATATATATATTAACTTATGAAATTTCTTGTTAACAATCCAACTGAATTCAAATGTAATAGCAGTGTGCATAGCTATAACACTAGGAGAAAGGGTGACCTACACTATTCAAGGTTAAATTTAGCTCTGCCAGAGAAAGGCGTTAATTATTCTGCCACAAAAGTCTTTGGTCACTTACCAAGTAGTATCAAAATTCTGACAGATCGCCAACTAGCATTTAAAAATAAATTAAGAGAATTTCTGAGTGGCAATTCCTTTTACACATTAGATGAATTTCTAGTTATACGTTAATACTTTAGGGGAAAAAAATAAAAAAAATTCAAATATTGAGTGTCATGTAATATTGTGTATAGACACAGTTCATTTAACAGACACGTTGCACATCATTACGAAGTGCCGTATTCATGATCTATGGAACAAGTATTAATCTAATCTAATCTAATCACTCGTTTACACCACGTAGTGAGTAATTATTCATGATACATATCTAGCATTACATCCCTACGCGCTACTCTCTTCGGATACAACGCTAAGACGATAATGATCATGGTGGGATCACCATGAATGCTAGAAGACCGAATAATACCATTCTTGATCGTGGAATCAAATTCCGCCTTCACGGTAGCCAGTCAGTCAGGAGCTCGTCACCTAAGTATGCTGTTCTCACACCATGGACACTGGGCTGTGAAAGCTGGTCGAGGGTCTACATCAACATGCATACTCCGCACCCACCGCAAGTTGCGTGGTGGCGGGTACCTCGTACCACTACTAGTTTGTTCCATTCCCAGCAAACGAATGCTGTATGACTCAGAATAAGCCCTAATTTCTCTAACCTTTTTGTGGTCTTTACGCGAAAAGTAAGTTGGTAAAAGTGGAATCGTTATGTAGTCAGCTTCACATCCAGGCATTTGAAATTATTCTCGACAACTTTTCTCGGAAAGAACGTCGACTTCCCTTCGTACAGTGATCGTACTAACAAGTAAAAACATAACATCCTCCATCTGAATTGTTTCTCTCTCTTCATTTAAACCAGGCATGGCGCGGTCAGCCTTTTTTCTTTAAAGAATAAAGTTATTGCTTTGGCGAATAAAAAAAGGCAGGAAATATACAAGGAGTTTCACTAAGTGTGTTTACCACTTATAAAATAATAGGTGACGAGAAATTTTAATGCAGTAGGTCAACACAAGAAATGTTACACTTTCTGCGGAGCTATGAACATAGTTTATTGTATCATTTTCCAAAGAGTTACAGCACAAAGATATAATTTTTAAATGGAACAATAGTGTTTTCTATCGTGTATTGGATTCGTTTAAACCAGCTGCGTCCATATCAATTTAAACAACATTCCTATCACTGTTAGTTTGGGAGCTACAGCCCTTCAAAGTTCCGGGGGCGGAGGCTGCGATAGCGTAGCTAACTGGCCGAGTGGATATCCCCTGGGGCACGGCCCACTGTCTCATGACCACCAGCCAGTGAGCTACGCTGTCGTAGCCTTCGCCCCCCTAAACTTTGAAGGATTGTAGCTCCCAAACTAACAGTGATAGGAATGTAGTTTAAATTGATTTGGACGCAGCTGGTTTAAACGAATCCAATACACGATAGAAAAAACTATTGTTCCATTTAAAAAATTATATCTTTGTGGTGTAACTCTTTGGAAAATGATACAATGAACTATGTTCATAGCTCCGCAGAAAGTGTAACATTTCTTGTCTTGAGCTACTGCATTAAAATTTCCCGTCACCTATTATTTTATAAGTTACAGAGGCAAACACACTTAGTGAAACACATTGTATATTAGTGCTAAAATACCGATTATAAAAGTACTCTACAACGTTGCCATCTCCACTTGGTAGCCTCACTGTGTTGCAAAAAATGGCTTCCTTCGTTTCCCCCTTGCATCGTCTGGCATATAGCCGTCCCACTCCCACACTTGCTGCAGGCATTGAATTGGTGGGGGAAGTAGTGCGCTCGTCAAAACGGTTCGCACCCGAAGCGCGTTGACATGTTTTGAGAGGAACTGGGGGAAAATGCACCTAAAACAATCTTTTTTTGTTAGTTTTCTATTTGTGTTTTAACAAAAAATATTTACTCGTAAGAATGAGACTCTATAGCCATTACACAAAATTATTTTTAAAATAGCATATTTATGATAATAGTCCATTTAAGAGACATAAATCTTTCATAAGAAGCCTACTGTATATATGACGAGTGTGATGTACAATAACAATAGAATAAAATTTGGGCTACAAAATTACTGACTCTTTCTTTGATTTGTGTTTTGCAAACTCAAACAGTAAATGGTTTACTTATTTTACCGTTCTTCGACCACATTACAGAGCTCCGCGTTCTCTGTTACTACGTCTACATTGGATGTGACCGCGGGACAGGCCAGCGCAGAGCAGGGCTGTGCGGTCTCACTCTTTCCGCAGCTCTCTCTCTCTCTCGCTCCGTTGTCGACACTAGCGACACACATCGTGGCCGGGACGGTGAACTACAGTGTACTCCGCCCACAGGGCGGAAATGTTGGCCATGCCTGATTTAAACTAATCAGGAGTGCAACCCAAACACTTGAGCAGTACTCATGAAGAGATCGCATAAGCGTTCTATACGAGGTTCATTTCCCGGTGAACTAGATCTTCCCAAAGTTCTCCCAATAAACCGAAATCTACCATCCGTCTTCGCCAAAACTGTCTTATTTTTTTATTTCATATCGCCCTGCAACGTTATACCTAGATATTTAACTGTCTCCATTGTTTAAAGCAGCACATAACTGATGAGTTATTTGAACGTTGTGGGGTTGTTCTTGCCACTCATCTGCATCACCGTACATTTTTTACATTTGTTGTTAGCTGTCATTTTTCACACCAACTAGAATCCTTATCTAAGTAATTTTGCATTCTACTACAGTCACTCGATGAGGACACCTTCCCGTAAACCACAGCCTCTTCATCGAACAAACGCATACTGACTCTGGCTGTCAGATGATTTATTTAGGAAGAAAATAACGATACCCTTGTCCCTGTTGGACTTCCACCGTTGTGGACAACGTACTGGGTTGTATTACTTAATCCTTCAATGCATACTGCAGCTGATCATCTACAAACCTTATTTTTCCATTATCTGTCAAACTGATCAACATTTTACCGGAAATTAATTTGTAGCTGATTGTATACATAGAGTTACATATGCTATTAGTTCATCCTAGAAATTATAAATTGCAGAGTGCTACTGAATCAGTTCGACAGTTAGCTGCACTGAGTTATTTCAAACATGTGCGTTTGTTTACTTTAGTATTCCTCCTTTGCCATGTAAAAGTAGTCAATCACATACTACCGCAGCATTATGAGTTACATTCTGCAAAGATGAGAGGGATAAAGTGACATTTACTGCATTGGGTACATCATGGGAAACCTATATAGCTGACCAGATATGAACTTTTCTGTTGGCAGAAGTGCATAATAATTTAAGGCTTTCTTTTCAATTTTTTTTTCACTATATACGTGGTAGTTTTTATAGCTTCAAATAAAAAATCATGCATTAAAGGGTTAAGATGTCTTCGCGCCACCTACAAATCCGCAAACCTATTCGGGAGCTATGTTAGCAGACAAGATACAAGGTTATTGTATTGGTGTGGTGTCTGTTCTTTCGGACGTCTGAAAGAACAGACACCACACCAATACAATAAGTACTTATACGCGACGACGGCGTTTGCTTCACCTGCTTCCCCGCAGATGCGGTAATACGTTCGACCTCGCACGGGAATCCGTAATGGCGAGTGTAAGAGGGCATAGAGGATAAGGGCGGTACAAACATAGCGTGCGACTTGTGAGAATTTGAGACGGACGGGAGGCGAGCACGGGAGGCCAAGTGGTTAAGGCGACCGCTGGCCCGAAGCGGGAGACCCTGGTTCGATTCCCTGTCCGGTTCACATTTTCATATGTCGCCGTTGCTTAATTTCAATGCCCAAATGCGGCCACTGTCAATCCTTTCTTTCCTATCCTTCTTCCTTCCATTCCTTTATCTATCATTTGCAAAAGATACAAGTTATCGGGAGCTTCAGTCATCAAGATCAGTGAGTAATGGAATAAGCTGAAATGTCTAGGTCAGGGTGAAGAAAAAAATTGTTAATTACTATGCGAGAGACGGTGGTTGTTTGAAAGTCTCGTCATCATATTTTTCTTTTTCCTCTTAATGTAATTTTTTGGGATGAAACCACTCTGGTAATCGGTCGCTAGACTTACAAACTACTTAATTTATGCTAACTTATACTATAGACAACAGAAGACACACACACACACACACACACACACACACACACACACACACACACAAATATGCCCGAGGGACGAAACGAACCTCTCACGGATATCAGACGCGCAGTTCGCAACAAGGCGCCTCTGAGCGCAAGGCCACTCCCGCTAATTGAATCGGTTGTAAGAAAAGTGCGGTACTCGCGAGATGCCTAGTTACCTTCACCGTCTCTAAACAAAATGTCCACTATCCTCCTGCCTTTACAAGTTGTGTCGTTAATGTTAAGACCGTTAGGTTAATTAGCCAGAAACTACTCTGGCAAACCCAATTATTTAAACGATGAAACTGTGTTTATTGGCGCAGAAACATACGAACTGCACAAGTAGCGAACTGTATCTAATTAACACCGAGAATTTATATCACAAAGTTGAAATGCATTTTTATGTAAACAGCTGCTATTCTATGACCGAAACGGGCTGAGAAGACACCGCGATCCAACTCGGTCTGCTGACGCGCTAACTCCAGCCAAAAGGACCGAAGCATTTCGTCTGCCTTTTGGTTTCACTTTTGTTTATTAATTTATAAGTTTTTAAATTATCTGAAGCAATAAAATAGTAGCTTGCTATTGAGAGATCACTTCTTATGAAAATCAAGGAAATGTAATGAAAAACATATCTAATTTTGTAAAACAAGTTATTTTGTCCGTCGCAGTTGCACAATTTTGAAGTGAGTGACTAGTTTCGGACTCTACCGTCCATTATCAAACCATTAGCCCTTTTCAAATCGTAATAATCCAATCCATGTTCAAATGGCTGCTAAAATCTTGTACATTATCCTTTGTCGATACATATCACTTGTTACATTAAAATTTAAAATGACAAAACGTGCCTCCAGCGTGTGACTGCGACGGACATAATAAATTGTTTTACAAAATATTCCCAGTTGCTGATTCTAAACCATTATCACAATGAATTTTTGTATCTAATTTCGTCCAGAGCAGAAATTAGTTTTGGCGCCTAGCCACCATGGCCAATCGTAGCAGAGTATTAGAACTGCAGGCGGCTTTTCTCACGGGAACAGTACGGACTGTACCTCCTGTCATTGTGCTCTCTTCGAGTCAGCATTCTGCTTTGCAGCTGGTTCCTATGATCAAAGACAGCCTAGTAACCAACAAAACAAATGTGAGACGTGCTCAGAGAAGAGTATTATTACATCTTACAGGTGCATTCATATCAACACCGATAGAAACGCAATGCGTCCTTCTCGGTATCTGTCCAGTTGACATCACAATAAGATATAGACCTGCAGCGTACTGGCTTAAAATGGGGAATCTAGACAAAGTGCACGAAATAACTGGCACGCATATCGTAACAAAACGCCAACTGAGAACATGGAAACGGGAATGGGAGGCTTGCGACAAGGGACGTAGACTACGTACACTGCTACCAGACATTAGAGAAAGAAAAAGGATGAAGCAGATCTACTCCAGACGCGGTATGGTTCACTTCCTCACAGGACATGGTCCATATCCCACTCACCTGTTCCGAATGGGACTGGGCGACAGCAACACTTGCACCTGCCAAAACACCGAAGGCCCTGAACACCTCGTCTTCCTCTGCTGACGATACACACATGTCAGAGACACACAGCAGCTTGACTCTGTGACAATTCAGAAACTCCTTTGTCAGGATACAGGTTAGATGCCTTCTACTCTAGAAATTCCTTGCAGTGTGGGGGAGTGGCCATGTATGTAAAAAACAATTTTTCATCGAAGTCAATCGATTTTTCTAAACACTGCACAGAACAGATATTTGAATGTTGTGCAGGAGTTGTTAATGTTAATGGAACTAAACTAGTAATAGTTGTTATTTATAGATCCCCTGACTCAGATTTTAAAATGTTTCTGCCCAAGCTGGAATTGGTTATGGGTTCACTGTATAGGAAGTATACAAATTTAATTGTGTGTGGAGATTTCAACATTAATTGTGTAGCTGATAGCTCAAGGAAAAGACAGCTGTTAGATCTATTTAATTCCTATAACATGATGCAAACAGTATTTTTTCCAACGAGAGTGCAAGGAAATAGCAGTTCTACCATTGACAATATTTTTATTCATTCTTCATTATTAGAGGGGCACTCTGTCAGCAGAATAGTAAATGGCCTATCAGACCACGATGCCCAACTTTAAATTCTAAAAAGCATTTGTTCTCAAACAAATGTTAAACATAAATATCAACTACTCAGAAAAGTTAATCCAGTTGCAATTGAGACTTTTTTAAGCTTAATTAAGGAACAAGAATGGCAGGATGTTTATAGTGCTGATAATGCAGATGATAAATATAATGCTTTTCTGAACACATTTCTTATGCTGTTTGAAAGTTGCTTTCCGCTAGAACGCTCAAAACAGGGTACTTCCTGTAACAGACAGCCAGGGTGGCTGACAAAGGGGATAAGAGTATCATGTAGAACTAAGCGGGAGTTGTATCAAAAAAAATGAAGATGCATTACAAACAGTCCTGTAAGGTTCTGAAAAATGTCATTAAGAATGCAAAAAGTATGTGGCATGCAAAAAGAATAGCAAACTCTCGGGATAAAATTAAAACTATCTGGTCAGTCGTGAAGGAAGTGTCTGGTCAGCAGCAGCAGGTAGAAGATATAACGTCAGTGCGTAGTAGGAATGTTTCTATTACTGACAAGTTAGATATATGTGCAATATTCAATAATCACTTTCTGAATATAGTAGGGGAACTAAACAAAACTCTAGTTTCTACAGGTAATCATATAACGTTTTTAGAAAATGCCTTTCCAAGGCTGTTACCTGAAATGGTCCTTCATGATACTTCCATAGGTGAGATTGAGTCAATAATTCAATCACTAAGGGCTAAGGCAACAATTGACAGAAACACGGGAAAATAAAACAGTTGAGGAGGAATGGGTAAAATTGAGAGATGAAATAGTGAAGGCAGCAGAGGACAAGATAGGTAGGAAGGCAAGACCTACAAAGAATCCTTGGATATCACAGGAGATACTAAATTTAATCGATGAAAGGAGAAAGTATAAAAATGCAGTAAATGAAACAGGCAAAATGGAGTACAGACGACTAAGAAATGAGATTGACAGGAAGTGCAAAATGGCTAAGCAGGAATGGCTAGAAGGCAAATGCAAGGATGTAGAAGAATGTATAAATAGGGGAAAAATAGATACAGCCTACCGGAAAATAAAAGAAACATTTGGCGATAAGAAAAATAGCTCTATGAATATCAAGGACACTGATGGAAAACCAGTTCTCAGCAAAGAAGGGAAAGCTGAAAGGTGGAAAGAGTATATAGAGGGGCTCTACAAAGGAAATGAACTTCGAGACACTATTGTAGGAAGGGAAGAGGATGTAGATGATGATGAAATAGGAGATACTATACTGAGAGATGAATTTGACAGAGCACTGAAAGATCTAAGTCGAAACAAGGCCCCTGGAGTAGATGATATCCCGTCAGAGCTACTAAAGTCTCTGGGAGAACCAGCCATGACAAAATTGTTTCACATTGTGTGTAAGATGTATGAGACAGGTGAAGTACCCTCAGACTTTAAGAAAAATGTTATAATCCCCATTCCAAAGAAAGTGGGTGCAGACAGGTGTGAAAACTACAGAACCATCAGTTTAATAAGTCATGGTTGCAAAATATTAACACGAATTATATACAGAAGGATGGAAAAGCTGGTAGAAGCCGACCTCGGGGAAGATCAGTTTGGGTTCAGGAGAAATGTAGGAACACGGGAGGCAATACTCACTTTACGGCGTATCCTAGAAGATAGATTAAGAAAAGGCAAACCAACATTTCTAGCTTTTGTAGATTTGGAGAAGGCTTTTGACAATGTTGATTGGAATAAACTCTTTCAAGTTCTGAAGCAAGCAGGAGTAAAATATAGGGAGCGTAAGGTTATTTACAACTTGTACAAAAACCAGACAGCGGTTGTCAGAGTTGAAGGGCATGAAAGGGATGCAGTGGTTGGAAAGGGAGTAAGACAGGGTTGTAGCCTTTCCCCAATGTTGTTCAATTTGTACATTGAGCAAGCTATAAAGGAAAGCAAGGAGAAATTTGGAGAAGGAATTAAAGTTCAGGGTGAAGAATTAAAAACATTGCGTTTTGCCGACGACGTAGTAATTCTGTCAGATACAGCAAAGGACCTGGAAGAGCAATTGAACGGAATGGACAGTGTGCTGAAAGGTGCATATAAGATGAACATTAACAAGAGTAAAACTAGGGTAATGGAATGCAGTGTAAGAAAATCAGGTGATGCTGAAGGAATTAGATTAGGTAACGAAACAATAAAGGAGGTAGATGAGTTTTGTTACTTGGGCAGTAAAATAACAAATGATGGTCGCAGTACAGATGATATTAAATGCAGAATGGCAATGGGTAGAAAGGCGTTTTTGAAAAAGAGAAATTTGTTAACATCGAATATTGATTTAAGCCTAAGGAAGTCCTTGCTGAAGGCATTTGTATGGAGTGTTGCCTTGTATGGGAGTGAAACATGGACGATAAGCAGTGTGGACAGAAAGAGGATAGAGGCTTTTGAAATGTGGTGCTACAGACGAATGCTGAAGATTAGGTGGGTGGATCGCATAAGTAATGAGGAGGTACTGAACCGAATTGGGGAGAAAAGAAATTTCTGGCATACCTTGACTAAAAGAAGGGATAGATTGGTAGGACACATTCTTAGACATCAAGGAATTGTGAATTTAGCGTTGGAGGGCAGTGTGTGGGGTAAAAATCGTAGAGGGAGACCAAGAGACGCGTATAGTAAGCAGATTCAAGTGGATGTGGGTTGTTGTTCTTATGAGGAGATGAAAAGGCTTGCTCAGGATAGAGTAGGGTGGAGAGCTGCATCAAACCAGTCTCTGGACTGAAGACCACAACAACAACAACAACAACAAGGGCTAAGGACTCTTGTGGATATGATGGGGTATCTAGCAGAATTCTAAAGTACTGTTCTCCATATGTTAGCCCAGTACTAAGCCATATTTGTCATTTTTCCTTTCAGAATGGTCAGTAGTTAAACCACTTTATAAAAAAGGAGAAAGGGATAATGTAGACAACTATAGACCTATTTCTATGCCATCGGTTTTTTTCTAAAGTTATTGAAAAGGCTGTATACTCAAGATTAATTGATCATTTCAGTTCATATAATTTATTGTCAAACGTGCAATTTGGTTTTAGAAGTGGTTTAACGACTGAAAATGCTATATTTTCGTTTCTCTGTAAGGCACTTGATGGGTTAAATAAGAGTCTACGGACATTAGGCGTCTTCTTTGATTTAACAAAAGCGTTTGATTGTGTTGATCACAAAATATTGTTGCAGAAGTTGGAACATTATGGAATACGAGGAGTAGCCCACAACTGGTTCACCTCTTTCTTTAATAATAGACAACAGAAGGTAATTCTCCGCAGTGTAGAAAATTGCTATGACGTGCAATCCCAATGGGGCACAATTAAGTATGGGGTGCCCCAGGGGCCTGTTTTGGGATCATTGCTGTTTTTTATTTATATAAATTATATGCCTTCCAGTATAACAGGTGACTGTAAAATATCTTTGTTTGCTGATGATATCAGCTTGCTAGTGAAGGATGTTGCTCGTAATATTGACACAGTATCAAATAATGCAGTTCAAGAGATAAGTTCATGGCTTGTAGAAAACAAGTTGATGTTAAATCACAGTAAAACTCAGTTTTTACAATTTCTAACACATAATTTGACGAAAGCTGACATTCTGATTACACATAATTGGCATGTGATAAGTGGGGCTGAACAGTTCAAATTTCTAGGTGTTCATATAGACAGTAAGCTGTCATGGAAAACCCATGTTCAGGATCTGGTTCCAAAACTAAATTCTGCTATATTTACCATTAGAAAAATATCTGTGTGGTGTCGCACAAGTACAAAGTGCGCGCCACCTACTTTCGCCGCGCGCCGCCATGCACGCACAGCGCGGCGTTCTTACGACGACAGCCACGAGCGCCCTCTGCTGCAACCCCGCTCGTGGCCACCACTGAACGACATCGTTCACTGGGGACTGAGATAGCAGCCAGCGAAGACTTTGCTATCAGTTAGGCACTAGGCAGGACTCTAGCTCAACTATGTATCAACATTCTGCAGTACTATGTAAAAGTTAAGTATTGTATAAATTCTGTGCAATATATATCTCGTTCTAATTTACTCTAGTGTTTCTAGTTTCTGGCTGCTCCCCTCCGTACCTGCACCAGCGTGCTATGTTTATTCCTGTGTCGGTCTCATTCCATTTGGCCACCGACACCTACGCCGGAACGAGACACAAAAGCGGCGACGAGGCTGGGACACAAAAATCTGAGATAAGTGATTTTTCAACACGAAAAGTAGTCTATTGCACTTACTTTCACTCACTTACGACGTACGGCATTGTTTTTTGGGGTAACTCGCCTGATGCAAAAAGGATATTTTGGCTCAGAAACGGGCGGTTCGAGCAATATGTGGTGTAAGTTCGCGAACGTCATGTCGACCCCTTTTCAGTAGTCTGGGAATTTTGACTCTGGCGTCACAATACGTTTTTTCTTTAATGTCGTTTGTTGTTAATAATATCAGCTTATTCCCACGAGTTAGTAGCTGTCACTCGGTGAATACTAGACAGAAGTCGAATCTACATTTGCATCACACCACCTTAACACTTGTGCAGAAAGGGGTACAGTATTCTGCGGCATCCATTTTCAATAAGCTGCCACAAGAACTAAAGAATCTTAGCACTAATCCACACGCTTTCAAATCTAAAGTGAAGAGTTACCTCATGGCTCACTCCTTTTATTCTGTCGAGGAACTCCTAGAAAAGTTAAACAATTAAGCTAATTCATTTTTTTCTTTATTGATTCTTTTCACTTTGTCTTACGATTGTCGTGTGCAAAGGACTACTTAAAAGTTTTCTATTACCATTCTTGTGTAACAATTAATGTATTGACTTGTTCCATGACCATGGAGTCTCACTGCTCAATTGGGTCCTATGGAACAGAAAAAAAAAAAACAATAAAATAAAAAATAAAGAATTATGATATATGACATAATAAGAGACGAACAAAAATGGACACAACTCAACACACTAGTACACAAGATATCCAATGCGACCTATGAAGAATACAAAAGGACAAGGCCCTATAGAAGGCGTGCCCGTATGCCCTGCATAGTGGACAGGTTTAGTTGGGAACAAACAGACGAAGAAGAAGACAATGGAACTTTCACAAATGAAGGAAGCTGAGTCACGAGAAAGAAAAACAAATATAAAGGAAAGAGACTAATATCATCAAAGCCGTGGAAACTGTACTGGGCGATCGGTGGCTTGAAGGAAACATTCTAAGATACTCAACGCCGAGCACAGTACAATGCAACTAGCCATAAGGACAGAAAACCCCCTTATTTTAGATATAAATTCCTTTCTTTTCTATTACATTGTTCTATCCCATAATTACAAATTACAAATTTCAGAATACATTGTATTTAGACATGTGTACAACAATCATGTAATTAATCATGTTTTTATGTTCTTCTCTTTTTATGTTCTTCTCTACATCTAATTAATCGTAAAATCCATGAATTGTAATTTGTTATATTATAATTGTAGCAACAAATATAAGCAATTGTATATATATATATATATATATATATATATATATATATATATATATATATTCTCTTTGTTGTTATTTTATTTATCTTCTTAAGAGTAATGTCAGGGGTGCCACAGGGGAGTGTCGTGGGTCCGTTGCTGTTCACGATATATATATAAATGACCTTGCGGATAACATCGGAAGTTCACTGAGGTTTTTTGCTGATGATGTTGCAGTATATAGAGAGGTTGTAACAGTGGAAAATTGTATTGAAATACAGGAGGATCTGCATCGAAATGACGCATGGTGCAGGGAATGACAATTGAATCTCAATGTAAACAAGTGTAATGTGCTGCGAAATATATAGAAAGAAATATCCTGTATCATTTAGCTTCACTATAGCAGGTCAGCAACTGGAAGCAGTTAATTCCATAAATTATCTAGAAATATGCATTAGGAGTCATTTAAGATGGAACGACCATATAAAATCTGTCGGCGGTAAAGTAGATGCCAAACTTAGATTCATTGGAAGAATCATAAGGAAATGCAGTCCGAAAACAAAGGAAGTGGGTTACAGTACACTTGTTCGCCCACAGCTTGAATACTGCTCACCGGTGTGGGATCCATACCAGGTGGGGTTAATAGAGGAAATAGAGAGCAGCGCGCTTCATTACAGGATCATTTAGCAATCGTGAAAGCATTACGGAGATGATCGATAAACTCCAGTGGAGAGACGCTCTGTCGCTCGGTACGGGCTTTTGTTGAAGTTTCGAGAACGTACCTTTATCAAGGAATCTAGCAATATATTGCTCCCTTCTATGTATATCTGGCGAAGAGATCACGAAGATAAAATCAGAGAGATTATAGCCCACACAGAGGCATACCGACAATCTTTCTTTCCGCGAACAACACGTGAATGGAATAGGAGGGAGAACGTATAGGGGTACTCAAGGTATCATCCGCCACACACCGTCGGGTAGCTTGCGGAGTATGGATGTAGATGTAGATTTCAAATACTTAAATTACGTAACATCAGTGAACTAAAGTACAATAATATGTAAAACTACAAATGTACATCCAGCTTTATATTATGGTAGCAGGATTATAAATGAGAAATATTAAATAATACAATACCTCACACCACCCTGCGTCAGATGCATACACCTCTGTTCTGACTTGCTGTTACGCAGTGTTTTTCAGCCTTTTCAAATGTGCGACCCCCTTCCAAATAAAAATGTTCTGGCGACCCCCCCCCCTCCCTTTCCTCTCGATCCGTAACAAAAATATGTTTTATCAAAACAAAACAAAAACTTTTTTTTTAATTTATGAACGAAGTTTTTGTATTTTTTCAGAGCGGAAAACATTATCCTATTTTTACGTGATTTCCGAAAGGAAAATATATTCTGTTTAACGGCTGTTTCTCATTTCAGACAAGACTCAGAAGCGAATTATGCGCATTTAGAAAGGTCCTACTGTAGAGACAATTTGTAAAGAAGTAGATCTTTTTTCGAAATTCTTCCGAATTATTTATAGTATCAAGTTCTTTTACCTATCGATTGGTTCCTGAAAACAGTTTTCATACTTCGCGCTCATTCATCACTAGCTGAAAACCCAGCGTTGTCCGGGTATTTATTTATTTATTCGAACCTTGAGTTAGTACTTTTCCTATCCACTCTCTCTCTCTCTCTCTCTATCCATCTCTTTTTTTCTAAAAACATGTTACATTTATCAGGGAATATATAAGAAATCACAGGTAAAAATGCACTTGATTCGAAGAATCCAATCACAAAATTCAACAATAATGATTGTAATAATATCACAGATGGATCACTTGATGTAAGGCGCGAAACGTCAAATCGATTTTTTTAAAGAGATTTATTAAAAGAAATTTCTTTTTTACTGCTTTATTTATTTATTCTTATATTTCCTTATTCATATGCTTATCCTTACAGGGAAAGAGCTGGAGACATTGTACCACGCATAGACCAAAGATATGTCTGTGGCACCACGTTTCGCTGTAGTAACCTCTTTGCTATAGAGTCGCAAACGTCATCTCTGGCCTTCAGTCCGAATTTTTTAATAATCTGACGACTTTCAACCACCATATCTTCCACCCCCCTGTAGCTGTCGGCATGGAACTGCTATTGTGTACAACGGGAGACTTCGGACAACAATTACACTACACATACACCATTCGTTTGCGTTCTGTAGTTTTCGCTGTAGAGCGAAATATTAACGCACACACACATTTAGAATTTTATATACACCGATAACTTTCCATCCCAATATACTCCACCCTTTTATCATTATCAACCCTCAAGCAACAATGCAACCAATAAAACCATTTTCAAAGAGTAAATCTAATTTTCAAAGAAACATTATTGTTCCGCATTTCACTTTATATTTTTCAAATTAGTAAATATCTGTCAGATCGCTATAAAACCGTGCCTAAAACCTTCCTCAGGTATAAATTAGTAACTGTACAAATATTTAAGTCTCTGCGTCTTTTCGTTTGGATCCGTACCCAAAGACTGGAAAGTTGCCCAAGTTACTCCAATATTCAAGAAAGGCAATAGGAGTGATCCACAAAATTACAGGCCTGTCTCATTGACGTCGATTTGCAGTAGGATTTTGGAACATATACTTTGTTCGAATATTATGAACTACCTCGAAGAGAACGACCTATTAACCAATAGTCAACATGGATTCAGAAAGTATCGCTCTTGCGAAACACAGCTTGCCCTTTATTCACATGAAGTGTTAAGTGCCATCGACAAGGGATCTCAAATCGATTCCATATTTCTGGATTTCCGGAAGGCTTTTGACACTGTACCTCACAAGCGGCTTCTAATGAAATTGCGTGCTTATGGAATATCTCTCCAATTGTGCGATTGGATTCACGATTTCCTATCAGAAAGGACACCGTTCGTTGTAATTGACGGTAAGTCATCGAGTAAAACAGAAGTGATGTCTGGCGTTCCACAGGGAAGCGTTATAGGTCCCCTACTCTTCCTCGTGTTTATAAACGATTTAGGAGACAATCTGAATAGCTCCCTTAGACTGTTCGCGGATGATGCCGTCGTTTATCGGTTAGTGAAGTCAACAGAGGATCAAAAGCAACTGCAAAGCGATTTAGACAAAATTTCTACTTGGTGCGAAAATTGGCAATTGACACTAAATAAAGAAAAGTGTGAAGTAATACACATGACCACTAAAAGAAATCCGCTGAACTTCAACTACGCGATAAATCAGTCAAACCTTAAGGTCGTAAATTCTACCAAATACCTAGGAGTTACAATTACGAACAACTTTGACTGGAGAGAACACACAGAAAATATTGCGGGGAAGGCGAACCAAAGGTTACGTTTCATTGGCAGAACGCTTAGAAGATGCACCAGCTCCAACAAAGAGACTGCCTACATCACACTTGTGCGTCCTCTCCTGGAGTACTGTTGCCCCTTGTGGGACCCTCACCAGGTGGGACTGACGGAAGATATTGAGAAGGTTCAGAGAAGGGCAGCTCGTTTTGTTTTATCACGTTACTGGGGGGAAATCGTCACGGAAATGTTGCACGAATTGGGGTGGAAATCATTAAAAGAAAGACGTTATTAATTGCGGCGTGATCTGTTTGCGAAGTTTCAATCACCGACGTTTAGTTCTGAATGTGAAAATATTTTGCTAGCACCCACCTACTTAGGGAGACAACACCATCCCAATAAAATAAGAGAAATCAGATCGAAAACGGAACGATTTAGGTGTTCTTTCTTCCCGCGCGCTATTAGAGAATGGGACGGTAGAGAAAAGTTATGAAAGTGGTTAATGAACTCTCTGCCAGGCACTTAAATGTGATTTACAGAGTATCTACGTAGATGTAGATGTGATAACCGTACACCGAACAGACATTCACAATTAATATATATATACATAAATAGCTATCCGATCACCATAAAACCGGGCCTAAAGCCTTCCCCGGGTAGACATTAGTAACTGTACAAATTTTTAGCTATTTATGTCTTGTGGTTCAGACGTGATAAACGTACAGCGAACAGACATTCACATTTATAGATTAACACACTGTATTATCAAACAATCTATGATTGTTCAATTCATAATGAATGTTACCAAGGAACACCGTAATTTTGACATTAAGTAAATTTCACGTTTTTGTATTACCGAAGCCCCAGTTGTTTTATGGTACAAATACTCCCTGCTTGACCCCCCCGAGCAAGACTTGGTGAGCCCCCTGTGGGTCCTGATCCACAGTTTGAAAACCACGCTCTATCCTATCTCATATTTAGTGCCTTTCTACAATACTTGTATAGGGACTCACTGTATTCCTTTCAGTTTTCCCTTCTTTGCTTAGTACTGGTTTTCCATCTCAGCTTCTGATATTCATGCAGCTGCTTTTCTTGTCTCTAAATGTCTCTCTTAACTTCCTCTAGTGGTATCTATCTTTACCATGGTTACACCGTTCTTATACAGATGTATTTGTCTTCCAGCCACTCCTGATCAGCCAGTTTAGACTTCCTGTGCTTTTAAATTTAGTAAAGTATTAAGTTATCTCCATAACTAGCTCTTTATGGATGGAATATTTCATGAAATATTGCAACAACCTGAAGTTAAGACTTTGTTTTAAAATAAGTAAAGAAATAGCGCTATATGATGTAATGTAAACTTTCACGGCCGGCGTTGTCTTCAGGCACAAATTCCGGGCTGAGAGGCCGTGGTTCCAGATGTAAGACTTCCTCCCGACGTTTCGTCTCCAACTGCGGGAGACATCTTCAAGGGTCTTCCGGTACTGCCACTTTGGTCCGAGGGGCTCTCGCATTTATAGAAGACATGGAGGGCACCACCTTACATTACGTGAGGCTGACCGTGTGGCTATCTATGGATGACGTCGTCATTCTCGATGAAAGTAATCGATTGTCATCTTGTTCGTGCAACATCGACTTCCACATTTTATATAAATTCATACCATCTTATTTTTTGTTAAAATTATTCTGGTGTTTGTGAATCTCTATTGCTTCTCTATACATGAGTGCATGGTAATGTGATGTCCTAGCTAAAACGCTCGTCTCATTCAATTTTATTTCATGGTTCCCATGTTGAAAAACATGTTCTGCTACTGCAGATTTTTCCGTGTGAGTGTTGACGCTTCTTTTAGTTGTTCCAATGTATACTTGACCACATCCACAAGCAATTTTATATACCCCAGGTGTTGGTAGGGGAAGACGTGCATCTTTCCCTGATCTCAAGTGTTCTTTGATCATCTTGGTATGTTTGTAGAGCTTATGGGACTTACTACTACTTACGAACTTACAAACTACTTATGAACTAGCTAATACTAAGGACGGCACAAATACCCATTCCCAAGGGGGCATTCGAACCCCCGACCGTAGTGGCCGTGCAGACTATGACTGGCGCGCCGTAGAACGCTCGGCCACCGCGGCCGGCTCTGTAGATCCTTTCGACGCCATATACTTTCCCATTTCGATCGGTAATTCTGCTAATATACGGAAGGAAAACTTTTCCAGATTGTTGCCGTTGTTCATTCGTTGTGGATTCTTCTCTTCTTCGATGTTTCCTTGCCACCATATCCATTTTTTCTTGAAGGCGGACCGTAAGTGCTTTATTTCATCCTCCAAGTAAACTGGCTCACAGATTTTGTTGGCTCTCTTCACCAAGGTTTTAATAATACCTCGTTTTTGCCTCGGATCATAGTTTGCCATATTTTCTCCCTCTTTCACTATTGTCAGCTCTCTCGAAAATGTTGGAAAAAAAGTAATAGTTAGCTTTTTAACCGTCTGATAACAAATGATTTCTATACTGACAACGTCAAAGCTTCTTTGAAGGACATGGAGTTTCATGGCACTCTCCTGTCCTGAAAGATTCACCGTAAAACCTTATCAACATTGTTGTAGCTACTGGTGATATGTTTATAATGCCAGCAGTGTGTCATACATTCACATATCGATTATGTTCTGGAATAAAAAAATAAGAATTAAATTATGGGTAACAATGAATGACAGTGACTAACCACTGATGACGATGATCGTGCTGCATTTATGACCGTTGGACCCAACTGTTGTGTTTAGCCTGCCTGGTGCAACTTTTTATCCGACACCACTTCGCGTCAGTGATGATGAAAAATATACCCGGTGATTGTCTTTGTAGGCGTACACTTCCACAGACTGCACTACGAGAATAGCCAGCTGCCCTGCACGCCGTAATCACAACGTGCCACAATGCGATCATAAGTTGCCAAGCTGGTAGTATCAGAGACACAATTGTTCGAAAGAACGACTCGCTTGAATTTGTTCATTTAGTACCCAGACATAACAATAAGGAAGATAGCCGTTTACGTCAGGCGCAGAGCTAAGATTTTAGAGATGGAGCTTTGTTCTCATTTCTTACTACTGGAGATGGTCCACTTTTTACGGAGTCAACTGGCTGGTCGCAGAAAACCGGTATCTGGACAGACGACTCGAGAACAGGTAAGGATGAAAGATCTCCGGCGCCTGGGGCAACATCATAATTCAGCCCCCCCCCCCCCCCCCCAAACCGTATCAAACGCATTGAGGTAGCATAAGATCTATTGTAAATAAAACACTCATGTTTATATTAATTTCTGTTATTTACGTGGTGCGGAAAACGTGCGGACTGACGCCCGTCACCACCACATGGGCGCCATTTTCGCAGCGACAGGCGCTTCAGTTCCTCGTACCTCAGTCAACTAGCTTGGAATATTTGTAATACACACAAACATGCCTCGTGAAACGCTCTACATTTTAATCAAAACCAAACTTCCCTATAGGAGTTCAAGAGACTTCTTTTTAACGGCAAAAAACGTATGTCATAGAATTACAAACTATTAATTTTAGGAATTATACTTTAATTGTGAAACGCACCTACATGAATCTACGTCGGCGTGAAGTACCCGCAAGTGTTGAGTGAGTTTGCAAACAACAAAATATGTGATATAAATGGCCGTATCACTTGACTGAATTGGCTTAAACATTTTACTGCGCCAACGGGCCAGAGACCTTTATATGTGATATGAGTTTCAACAAGACACGTCTATCCGGTCACGAGAAAAATATGTTTCAACAGTGGCACAGACACAAAGACGGACAACAAGCTGATCCTGCAAGCGTTCTGTTTTTATCGACTGAAGGAGTAACACTAAAAAAAGAACACAAAGTTAAACACTCTCACATCAAACTAGATTACAAGAATCGATATTACATATAAAATAAATTCACAGCCATTTTGATTGGGTTTCACAATACTTACGTATAAACAAAATTAATGATCCGTGGTCGGCGGACGATCTGAAACTCAGGCAGTGCTTGTTACCGAAGTAACAAAGACACAGCGAGCCAACACGTGCTTAAAAGCTGTAAAACGAGCAGGAATACAAATATCGGTATTTTTTGGTGGTGCTGGACAGCATTTACACAGGTCAAATTGCACATTCATATTATACAGCTGTACATAAAGATTTTTATTATAGACGATCGTTACTACTTAAATATACAAATGAACCCAAAGATGGCCGAAATCGGGATATAATAAAAAAATTCGCTACAGCTGTGGAATTTCAATATCCTGTAAAGTATCCATAGCGGGTTATCTAATATATAAAAATTAATGTATGTTTTAAATTGTAAGAAATATCCTGGGGCAAATATACACTCTGAGCATATCTTATTGGTTATGAACTGTAGACAGAACCTGAAGAAACTGCAGAAATGTAGGGAAGTAAGGAGATGGGATCTGGATAATTTGAAGGAACCTGAAGTTCTTGAGAATTTCAGAGCGAAGTTAAGGGAACAATTGACAGAAAAGGAGAAAAATGAAACAGAGATAAAATAGTGAAGCGAGCAGAGGAGCAAATAGGTAGGGAGGCAAGACCTACGAAAATATCCTTGGATATCTCGTGAAACACTGAATTTAATTGAAGAATGGAGAAGATATACTGCAGTAAGTGAAACAGGCAAAATTGAATCCAGACGAAGAAGAAATGAGATGACCAGTAAGTGCAGAAGAGATAAGCAGGTGTGGCTAGAAGCCAAATGTAAGTCTTTATAAGAATGTAATATATCGCCTACAGGAAAGTAAAAGTAACGTTTTGATACAAGAAAATCAGATGTATGAATATCAAGAACTCAGATGGAAAATCAGTTCTCGGAAAAGAAGGGAAAGCTGAAAGGTGGAAAGATTATATATATAGTGGCTATACAGAGCAATTGTAGACAATATTGCAGGAAGGGATGAGGAAGCAGATGAAGATGAAAAGGGAGAAGAATTTAACACAGCACTGAAAAGCCTAAGTCGGAACAAGGCCTCTGGAGTAGACAACATTCTCTAAGAGCCACTGAAGTCTCTAAGAAAATCCAACCCTGACGTAAGTAAAAATAAATAAATAAATAAATAATTGTTCAAATGTTTGTCAAGCTTAAGGGACTTAACTACGGGGTCATCAGTCCCTAAACTTACAAACTACTTGTGACTACCATACTAAAGACATCACAAACATCCTTGCGCGAGGGGGGATTCGGACCAATGACAGGGAGCGGCCTCGCGCATCGCAGCATAGCGCCTCAATGCGATAGGACGCACCCCTGCGGCTGACATAACTATTTCTCCTGATGCATAAGATGTATGATACAGGTGAAATACCCTCAGACTTCAACAAAAATGTAACAATTCCCATTCCAAAGAAATCAGGCGCAAACAGGTGTGAAAACTACAGCACCGACCCTTTAACAAGGCGTGGTTCAAAATTTTAACACTAATTATCTACAAAAGGGTGGAAAAGCTGGTAGAAGCTCGGAGAAGGTTTGGCCTTAGGACAAATGTAGGAACACGGGAGGTAATACTCACTTTACAAATTAACTTAGAAGACAGATTAAGGAAAGGCAAACTATTTCGAACTTTTGTAGATTTGGAGAAGGCATCAGGCGTAAAATATAGAGAACGAAAAGTTATTTACAACTAGTACAAAAACCAGATAGCAGTTATAAGAGTCGAAGGGCATGAAGGGGATGCACTGGTTCGAAATGGAATAGAACGAGGAAAAAAGAATGCCTGTATGCCTTCTTACGAGCCGTAATTTCTCTTGTGATCATTACGCGAAATGTAAATAGGCGGCAGCAAGATCGTATTACACTCAGCTTCAAATTCCGTCCCTCTAAATTTCCTCAACAGACATTCACGAAAAGAACGTCGTCTTTCCTCCAGCAGTTTCCGGAGCATTTCCGTGATTAGGTAACCAAACGATAAAAGTCGTATATGAGTTCTGTTACTTTGGATGTAAAAATGACATGTGATGGTCGCAGTACACAAAATATAAGATGTAGAATGGCAATGGGAAGAAAATCGATTTTGATATAGATACATTTGTTAACATCGAATATTAATTTAAGCGTAAGGAAATCTTTTCTGGAGGCATTTGTATTTAGTGTTGCCTTGGGCAGTGAAACATGGCCGATAAATAGTTGAGAAAGGAAGATGATAGAGGCTTTTGAAATGCGGTGCTACAAAAGATTAATAAACATTAGGTGGGTAGTTCACATGACTAATGAGGTATTGAAAAGAATTGGGGAGAAAAGGTATTTTTGGCATACCTTGACAAAAAGAAGGCAGGACACATTCTTCGACATCAAGGAATCGTGAATTTAGCGTTGGCGGTAAGAGTGTGGGGTAAAAATCGCAGAGGAAGGTCAAGAGACGAATACAGTAAGCAGATTCAAAAAGATGTAGGTTGCTGTTCTTAAGGGGAGGTGAAGAGGCTTGCTCAGGATAGGGTAGCGTGGAGAGCTGCTAATGCAGCAGTTTGATAACCAGTCGCCGGACTGTTATGTTCGTATGTGACTGCTAACAGAATTTCTGTTTATGCAGTTTTCTAGAACTGGTATTGTAATAGTGATATTTTGTCATGTAACCCTAAAATAATTATTATACCTACTTAGTTGTAAAATAAAGACTGAGAGAAAGAAAAAAATACTATTACAGAATAATGCTACCAATTTTCACAGGTAAAATGTCAGAATAAATCAGAAAATGATCTGTACATTACTTACACACTGCTACAGCTGACATCCCGTGAATTGTTCAATGTTTTATGCGAAATCGCAACATGGGAAGAGTTAATGCTGACAAGTTCCATGTTAAAAATGGATTTTAAAAAAAGTGTTCGTAATATACGGCGCATTAGTGTCTTTCAGTAACATATCCCCACGGAACATGTCAGTGCTGTACTTCCAAGCTAACCGCTATTTTGCAAATGTTCAAATAATAAGAAATTCAAGATATGTACTCTTCGTTATTACTATGAGTGCCCATCACAGTAGTCTGTTTAGCACACGATGAAGCGTTTCATATTCAGTTTGAAATGACAGTGTCTTGCATTTATAAACGTTGCAAGCTGACTTGCTTTTTGACCAAAGAGTGGTCCTCTTGTGTGGTTAAACAACATCATGTGTTCAATCTTCCGTTTAAGTATAACTCAGCAGCAGCCCGCGCAATGAAGAAATCGGATAATATCGAAGGGAATGGCTGTACAAGCGTTAATAGCATCACTTTCGTGGCGCAGCTTCCTACATGTTACTTTTTAAATTTATACAAATTAATTCGTGTAGTTCTCAACAAGAGCCTGGTTTCCCGTCAGACACACTCAAATAGCAAGCAGATTAATTTGATGACTGGAAAGAGTGTGAAAGCTGACTGAAGATTATTACACTGTTGCATCATCCTGTAGCAGCTTTATACTTCTCTCGTATCATTTTCTTAGGCGAAATTCATTCACTTTAGTTCTTTATCAGTTAGTGTCGTGCTTATCAACTAGTGTCAGAGCACTGATAATGAACGTACTCGTACACATGTAGCCAATTTGTTTGAAGGTGCTGCGTTGACATGGCCAGTCACAATCCTGGTCGCATTTTCTTCTTTTTGTGGTACTTTTCTGCCCACTTCACTACATTACCATTGCCAGTGGTGCATCGGGTCATACTATGTATTATGTCATTGTCAGGAAGTACCATTGTGCAGAGACAATTGCATGACTTGGTAAACATAATCGAAAAGTTGATAGCTATTAGGTTGTCAGTGTGCTGCTAACAAATTTCCACCGACATTTTCTGGATATTTTCTCGGCTACCACATAAAACATCTAAATGAAAATATCAGTTCGGATAATACCAATTGATAGCTGGTGAAAGAATGCAGTCTGATTAGGAGCCAAAGGATGGATAACACAATTAAAATACAGTTTTTAATGCTTTACTCAATTATAAAATTAAGTTAAGAATAATCAGTATCAGTATTTTTTAATTCCATTGTAGTTAAACCTCAGCTGTTCTTTGACTACCAGTTTCGATCCCAGATCATTTTCAAGCCGCATCAGAGGAAGCTCAGCTTCTTATAAACACACTACCACTGACAATCATTGACAAGGATGTAAAAACACTATCAACACTACTTAAAGCTCCAAAGTAAGATGATATTCCAAACACCAGACAACGTGAAAGTACACCTCCAACTTTAGATCCACTAGTTGAACTACAGTTGAAGGTCCAACATTCCAGAAAATGCGTTCAGAAAAGACTTCCTAAAATTTTTAATTAATTGTTGTCAATAAATTTCGCATCTTCAGAAATGCTATTCTTCCCTTAAGACAATCTGAATTTATATCGTCTTTACTTCGACCGTTAGCAGTTATTTTGCTACCCACATAACAAACCTCGTCTCCTAATTTTATTATCTCATTCAGAATCGTCTGATTTTTTTACACTACAATACTTATCTTTGTTTTATTATTGTTAATATTCATTTTATATCCTCCTTTCAAGACAATGTCCATTCCGTTCATTTGTTCTTCCAGGTCCTTTGCTGTCTCTGACAGAATTTCAGTGTCATCGGCAAACAACATAACTTTCATTTATTCACACTGAACTTTAATTTATTCTCCAAATTACTCCTTGCATCCCTTCACATCTTTCTCAATATACAGATTGAATAAAACTGGGAAAGGCTACAACCTGCCTTACTCCCTTCCAAACCACTGCATCGCTTACATGCCCTTCGACTCTGATAACTGCTGTCAGGTTTTTGTGTACGTTGCTTATAACTTTTCATTCCGTCCCTTTAGAATTTGAAAGTCTTTATTCCACTCAGCAACGTCAAAATCTTTCCTCAAATCTAAAAAAGCTAAATCGTATGTTTACTATTCCTTAACATATCTTTTAGGATAAGTCGTTATGTATTGCCTCGCGGCAAGGAAGAAACTGAGGGAACGTATAAAGTTCTAAAACTCTAACATCAAGCATTTTAAGTACGAATACTTGTTCTCTGTCCCCTATTCAGATGTTAGCGTACTGATTTCTTATTCCAAATCATAGTGGGAGGAACGAGATCCTCGTATCACCATCCTGATTCCTGGGTCCCAATATGACTGCCGCGCTATTTCCTACAACAAATCCTTTCACCAACATTCTCTAATGATCTAGCTTTCTAACTATAAGTAAACCGATACAGTCGAGACGTGATGCTCCGTTCAGCCTTCAATTCAAATTATTTCAAGCATTTGTGGTAATATGCTAAGTTATCTCTTTAAGTGTAAAAGCTTTCCTTTTGAGTCAGCTAACTGAAACGAAAGTTATGAGTTCAGTCTCGCTTGCAATTTACGTAAATTTACCGGACTGTGATGTAGAAGCTAATGACACGCAGTGCTCCTTAGGTATTATATCAGTCACTGGGTGACTCAGCTGGTATCTATGAGAGTGTCATGATGATTATTCTTTGCTGATAAACTGTCATTCGATTGTTAGAAGTGGTATTACGGTTGTGTAAACAGATAAACAGCAATTATCCACTAGAGCAGGGGTGTCCAACTAAATTTCGACGCGGGCCACATTACCAACGTTTTTCACTGTGGCGGGCGAAACAAAAGAAATTTCTAAGGAATCAATTACAAAACCAGTGGAAATAAAACACTGTTTTTCGAGGTAGGATGTATTTATAACAGAACATGATAAATTTCAAAGAAAAATTATGTTTGTTGTTGTGGTCTTCAATTCGCAGACTGGTTTGATGCAGCTCTCCACGTTACCCTGTCCTGTGCAAGTATCTTCATCTGAGAATACTTTCGGCAACCTACATCCCTTGAATCTGCTTACTGCATTCGTCCCTCGATCTCCCTCTACGATTTTTACCCCACACACTTCCTTCTAATGCTAAGTTGACGATTCTTTGATGTCTCAGGATGTGTCCCTTCTCTTAGTCAGAATACGCCAGAAATTCCTTTTCTCCCCAATTCTGTTGAGCAGTTCCTCATTAGTTACGTGATCTACTCATCTAATTTTCATCATTCATCTGTAGCACCACATTTCAAAAGCTTCTATCATCTTTTTGTCTGAACTCCTTATTGTCCACGCTTCACTTCCATACAATGCTACACTCCAGACAAATGCCTTCGGAAAGGACTTCCTAACATTTAGACTAATATTGGATGTCAACAAGTTTCGCTTCTTCAGAAACGCTTTTCTTCCCATAGCCATTCTGCATTTTATATCTTCTTTACTTAGACCGTCAGAAGTTATTCTGCTACCCAAGTAACAAAACTCGTCTACTACTTTTACTGCCTCATCACCTAATTTAATTCCTTCAGCATCGCCTGATTTTCTGAGATTTTCTAACGCTACATTCCATTACCCTTGTTTTACTTTTGTTGATGTTCATCTTATAACCTCTTTTCAAGACAATGTCCATTCCATTCAATTGCTCTTCCAGATCCTTTGCGGTCTCTGACAGGATTACTATATATAGGATATATATATCATTCGTTAAGAAAGCTGTTCACAGATATATCGGTGTGTGCTTCTGAACAAGGACACCTGTTGAAGTGACATCTTGTATAGGTTGGGACACTGATCTGGTTTGATTTTTTTTTTTTTTTTTTTTTTTTTTTTTTTTTAATAAAACTCCGTCAGTCCATTCTGCAGGCAACTATGGTAGGCTGTTTTCAGACTTTCGTTGGTTTGAAGTTCAGTCAAATCCGTCTGCAGGTGTAACATGGCTTCTTCAATCTTGACGTCTAAATTTTATCTTAATTCCGAGAAAACGCGGAAATATTGGTAACATAAGCCCAGCAACTCAGCTCGTGTACGACCCCACTGTAAGTAGATACAAATTATTGATTTAACCGTATGTAACGTGTTTTTTTTCTTCTGTGAAACTCTTCGCCTGTTTTCGTAGAACAAAAGATCGAAACCTATTTGAAACTAATTGAACTGGTGTGAGCTGGCCTCCCTCGAGCATGGATGTGTGTGTTGTTCTTAGTTTAACTTATTTTAAGTAGTTTGTAAATCGAGGGACTGACGAGGCCAACGAGAGCCAACGAGAGAGACAGGCCGCGGCGCGCCTGTCAAATTACGTAAGCAAGGTAGGCCTGAGCCGGCGCCATCGCTAGCTGAGTGGCCCGCTGTTACGAGGCAGTGGCCTCGAGGGACTGATGACCAACGTAGTTTGGTCCCATAGAATTACAAACATTTGTGCCGGCCCCTTCCAAGACGGACGCGTTCTGCTAGGCGACGGCACCGGGGAATAGCGAAATGGGCCGCTCTAGTGGAGGACCGCGACTAGGCCTGTGCGCTGCCTGCCAAGAGTAGTCATAACACAAGCAAACCGTTTGTCTTATGAAGCGTTGTGCTGAGATTGGGAATACGTACGCCGGGCGCCGTGGCCGAGCGCTCTGCGGCGCGTCAGTCACAGTCTGCACGACCGCTACGTTCAGGGGTTCGAATACCCTCTCGGGAATGGATATTTGTGTCATCTTTAGTGTAAGGTAGTTCATAAGCACTGATGAGCCCTTAGTTAAGTCCCATAGATTCTACAAACATTAGAACATTTATTTATTTATTTAATTTTCATTATTGTGGTTCATGGTGTGAGTTCCAGTAGTCATGTCCTAGTTCATGAACCACGGGCAACGTATGAGTGGCCAAGTAAGTGGTCCTGACAGTTGGGGTACCAGTTACTTTGGTATAAGGTTGGGCATCTCGGACATATTCTGAGTCGTGGCCACCTTTGTGCTCGGACGGCAAAGACTACCAATTCCACCGGTTAGTCCCTCAATCGTTAGGGGTAAAACCCAGTGGGGCCCTGGGCAAGTAAGGCTAGCAACCTGCTTCCCAGGTACTTCAGTATCGTGCTGGCAACAATCAGAGCAAAATGCCTCAGACCTTTGGAGGTGATGGAGTCCCACCTCTAATTGACAGACCAGGGACTCCTCAGGTACGACTTGGCAAACGAACTGGGATGAGATGGGGAGCTATTAATATCAATGGGGATTACAATGGAAAGAAGGTAGAACTGGCGGAGGCTTCAAGTTTGTCTTAGCTGTTAGTGACGTTAGAGTAAGGGGAGAGAAAGAGGACGAAGTCGGAGAATACAAGGTTTACCTGTCAGGAGTCAAAGTAGGAAGAGCACAGTGGGGTGTAGGAATTTACATCAGGAAAGCAATCGAACCCAGCATATTTGCAATAAGGTATGTAAATGAACGACTGATGTGGACATATTTGGCCATCTCCAGCAAGAAAATTAGGATGGTGGCAGTGTATTTACCCTGTGAAGATCAAGATGAGATGGACAGATTTTACAACGCACTTAATGATGTAGTTGTTAGAGTGAAGGATAAGGATAGTGTTTTACTCATGGGTGATTTCAACGCTAGGATAGGAAATCGGACAAAAGGTTGTGAAAAGGTTATGGGTAAGTTTGGAGAGGATATGGAAGCCAACGGGAACGGAAAACAGCTCTTGGATTTCTGTTCCAGTATGGGCTTAGTTATCACAAACTCCTTCTTTAAGCATAAGGACATTCACCGCTATACTTGGGAAGGAAGGGGAACCAGATCTATCATTGACTATATAATAACAGACCAGGAATTCAGGAAGACAGTCAAGGGCACACGTGTTTTCAAGGGGTTCTTTGATGATACTGACTATTGTTTAATCTGCAGTGAAATTGGTTTTGTGAGGCCAAAAGAGCAGAAAGTCAGGTCCTTGTGTAGAAAGATAAGAGTGCAGAAGCTTCAAGAGAAGGAAATTATGCACAAATACATAACAATGATCTCGGAAAGGTACCAGTTAGTTGAAGCAGACAGCTTGGTGGAATGACACAGTCAAGGCAGCCTGTAAAAATAAAACGAAGGCATTTCAAAAATGGCTCCGTACTAGAAATCAGGCAGACAGAGAAAGTTATATTGAAGAAAGAAATAAAGCCAAACGGATAATTGCAGACTCCAAGCAGAAATCATGGGAAGTCTTTGGAAACAAGCTAGAAACTATGGGTCAAGCCGCGGGAAAACCATATTGGAGCGTAATTACCAATCTTCGAAAGGGAGGGAAGAAGGAATTAACAAGTGTTTTGGACAGGTCAGGAAAGCTGCTAGTCAATCCTGTGGACGCCTTGAGCAAATGGAGGGAATATTTTGAAGAATTGCTCAATGTAGGTGAAACGTTCAATGACGTGTCAGATTTTCAGGTAGAAAAGGATAGGAACGACGACGGAAACAGGATCTCATTTGAGGAAGTTGCGAAAATAGTAGATTACAGTGCAATAAAGCGGCTGGGGTGAATGAAATTAAACCGGAACTCGTCAAATACAATGGAATATCAGGTCTCAAATGGTTACACAGGATAATTGAGAAGGCGTGGGAATCGGGACAGATTCCGTCTGACTGCACGAAAGCGGTAATCACGCCAATTTTCAAACATGGAAACAGAAAACATTGCAACAACTATCGAGGTATCTCTTTAATTAGCGTTGTAGGCAAAATATCTTCAGGTATTGTTGAAAGGAGTGTGCGAGTATTAATTGAGGACAAGTTAGGTGAAAATCAGTGTGGATTTAGGCCTCTTAGAGGATGTTAGGAGCAGATCTTCAGCCTACGGCAGGTAATGTAAAAGTGCTATGAGTGGAACAGGGAATTGTATCTATGTTTCATAGATCTGGAAAAGGTTTATGACCGTGTTCCTAGGAGGAAGCTACTGTCAGTTCTTTAAGATTATGGTATAGGAGGCAAACTTCTGCAGGTAATCAAAGGGCTTTATGTAGACTGTCAGGCAGCAGTTAGAGTAGATGGCAAATTAAGCTCATGGTTCAAGGTAGTTTCAGGGGTAAAGACAAGGCTGTAACCTGTCACCACTTTTGTTCATACTATTCATGGATCATATGTTGAAAACAGTAGACTGGCAGGGCGGGATTGAAATAGGTGAAAACAAAATAAGCAGTCTCGCATATGCGGATGACTCAGTTGTAATGGCCGATTCGACTGAAAGGTTGCAAACCAATATTTCAGAGCTCGATCAGAGCTGCAAGGATTATGATATGAAAATCAGCATCTCCAAAACGAAAGTAATGTCTGTGGGAAAGAGATTCAAACAGATTGAGTGCCAAATAGGAGGAACTAAGTTAGAACAGGTAGATAGTACCTGGGATGTATTTTCTCACAGGATGGCAACATAGCGAAAGAACTGGAGTCGAGGTGCAGCAAACCTAATTCAGTGAGTGCTCAGGTAAGATCTACTCTCTTCTGCAAGAAGGAAGTAAGTACCAAGACTAAGTTAGCAGTGCACCGCTCTATCTTTCGACCAACTTTGTTGTATGGGAGTGAAAGTTACAGAGGTTACAGATATGAAAGTAGCAAGAATGATTGCAGGTACTAATAGATGGGAACAATGGCAGGAGGGTGTCCATAATGAGGAAATCAAAGAAAAACTGGGAATGAACACCATAGATGAAGCAGTTAGAGCGAAGAGACTGAGATGGTGGGGTCGTGTTACACGCATGGGAGAAGCAAGGTTACCTAAGAGACTCATGAGCTCGGCAGTGGAGGGTAAGAGAAGTCGATGTAGACCAAGAAAAAAGTACTTAGATTCTGTGCAGAATGATTTTGAAGTAAAAAGCATAACATCAGACGAGGCATCAATGTTAGCATTGAATAGGGGATCATGGAGGAATTTTATTAGAGGTACTATGCTCCAGACTGAACTCTGAAAAGCATAATCAGTCTCTAATGATGATGATGATGATGATGATTTTTATTATTACGCATTTTGTCTTACACCAGCAAAAATCTATACGGAGAATCACATAGATAACACGAAAAACATTCTGAAACACAGTGTGTAACCTGTACGTATTCCCAAACTCAGCACAACGATACATAACAGGAATTGATTGCTTGTGTTATGACTACTCTTGGCAGGCAGCGCACAGGCCTTGTATCTAGGTGGCATTGCCGCGACGCACGAACAATTGTAGAAGAGGGCGGCTAGCTGGTTAGCTGGTAGCAACCACCTTCTCGCCTCTCAAGCGTGTTTATTTACGCTCGAGTGCAACGATGAAGCAGGTTAATTTCAAATCATTGTCCTCAGTTAACAGTGCGACCAAAGAAAAATAAATAAATAACCTCACAGCTTTATCAGACTGTAGCCGGGCCGGATTTTACGGCGCCGAGGGCCACATCGTGGCCCCGTGGGCCGTATGTTGTACAGCCCTGGTCTTGAGTCTTACGAGAATTCTTGCGCAAAAAATCAGTTTTCTGCGTGAAAAAGAAAAAGTAATCTGCGGGATAACGGAACAACTTTTAAATTACGGAGCTCTCACTGAGAACAAACGTTCGTAAGTGAACAACCAAGAAAGCAAAAAATGGGCTTCCACTGTTTACCTGTGAATGCAATGGCGCTAGTCACTTTCCTAAAAATTACGTTCCTATTCAGAGGCATCTCCCCAATACGCCATCCATAGCTCATAACATCGTAAATACTTTTGTAATTTCTCATTTATAAAGCATTTCTAGAGTTATCTGTCAATTTCGTTTTTTTCTTAACTATTAGCGTACATTCTATTGTATTCTCCTCGTATTTACTGGCTTCTGTCCACTTTTGCTTTCCCCAGTCTTAATTGCCTGTAAAAACATCACTTTTTATAACTCTTTCTACATACCGCGCTATATTTCTTTTAAACCTAGTTCGTGAATGTTGCGTTATGAGATGAATTTACATGCGAATATACATCCTCAATGGATTTGAAATTTCTGATCAATAGACCGTGTGGCAGTGTTGCACATTAAATATCGAGTATTCCTCTCAGAATCACCATCGATGGAATCCTGGCTACATGCCTGATGACGGAAAATCACTTCTGTACCTAGCAAAAGGATTCATCCGAGTCTCACAGATCCTAAAACACAGACGTTTTAATCTGTTGTAAAACTCTGTCGGGCAACAAACAATGTTGCTAAAATAATAAGAGTAATATCAGTTAGCTCTTTCTGAGTTAGTGGATTAATTTTCCTTAAGAGGCAAAGTAATATATACAGCTACGCTTTTCAAGATATAAATTACCTCCCCAACCATAACTAGAAGACTACTCTGCCTGAGAGAGTATCATCAAAACATTTTCATATAAAAGGGGTGTTCAAATGAATACGAAACGGCACTCTGGGTATAATTGAAGTCTTTATTCAAAAGTACTCACCAAACCCTGAGCACAGCTATCCCACTATTTAACGAGATGCAGGATTCCTTGCAAGAATTCCTGTGGCTGTGACGAGAGCCAGTTCTCTAATGTGTGCTTCAGTTCGTCGTCCAAGTGGAAGCGCTTCCCTTTTGAGATGTCCTGTCGGTAGGGCGTTAGCTCAAGTTGCTCCCACTTGAACTTGGCCAGTACAGTTTGTGTGACCCTGGAGACGTGAGCATGCGCGTTATCGTGGACCAGAATCATCCCCTCCATGAGCAGCCCAGGCCGTTGCTCTTGGACTTGCGTAGGCTGCGGGAGTTTGTTATTGTTAATGGTTTTTTGTCCTCCAGGAATTTGACGAGTATCGGACCTCCAACGTTAAAAAAGACGGCGAACATCACCTTGCCTGCTGACGGCACAGCCTTTATTTTTTTTACGTGGAAGTTAAAAGTCGACCACTGAACGTAACAAGAGCCTTGTTTCATCACTAAAATTTGTAAATGCGGTCCGTGTGAACTACCGGTTACTCCCTGCTATAAAGCCTTGTTTTCCGGCCCAAACTGAGAACTGTCTCGTTTCAAATTACTTCAATAACAGGAAGTTAATACTACAGTGGTCAATATACATAGAAGCTCACACTTTATTACACACAGACATTAATAAGCAAGAAACCACAATTGAAGTTATCTTAGAAAGGTGGATAAGAAAACATTTATGACACAACGGAATTTAGACATAAAAATTATTGCATCTGAACTTGTTCTGAGTACTTGTGAAGAACAATATTAAATAAAAGAGGGAAAGTGCTCTAAAACTACAATTTATAGGCAACTTACGGATTATGCTGTTCTTAGACTTGTTTATTCAGATAGAAAACAAGCAAAATGGGGAACCAATTTTGTTAATACAATAAAAATGCATCTCTTACATGGATTAATGCGAATGGTGCCAAGCCTAAATTATACATGATTTAACGCTACTGGGGGGGGGGGGGGGGGGAAGGATTCACAAACAACACTTATTCTCTCACAAACACGCAATGCCATAGTGAACCTCACCAGATGCAGCGTGTTGAGACGAGGCGGAAGCAGGCGCCGCTATCGTAGGCGAAATTCAGCAAGTCGGAGGTAGCACAAAACACAATATACAAACACTTTGAAACTGGCTCTGGTCTGACGTGCCTGTTTTGAGATGGTGCGTGTGTACAACAAGTTAAATTACATCTGAATTGGACCGCGAGCAAACACGCTAACGGCGACACACGGCTACGTAACATGAACGCACTCCACTGAAGAGAAAGTGATTGAAAGTCGGATTCATTATACAAAATCACGGTGGATTCTTAAGTTGCAGTCTGTTAGAAGTCGATCTAGGTACTGCTCTTTATATGAGAAGTGGCGTGAATTCAGGCGACTAGCTGCGAACTCCGAAAGTCGGAACTCGGACCCACGTGATTCCGAAAACCGGTAAAATTGAATAAATCCAGTTTCCGAATAATAAAGAAAATTAACCACTGCATATAACCCATATAAATGGTTAGAATTATATAAGGAAGCGAAAGAAATGCATCTACTCGCGATAGGGAGCGATTACAGAGACGGATGAAGTTCAGTCTCCAAAACTCGTAAAAGTGAAATAATTACAAAGTCGGAAAAATAAGATTGAGAATTACAGCATGCAACCCATAGAAATGTTTAGAATTACATGATGAAGCTATTGAAGGAGGTTGTACAAGGCTCAGAGAGAATTACTGACAAAGAAAGAGAGCGTACTACAAGCCGGAGAGGAAACGGCGAAATTAAAATAGACGGGGAGAGAAGATCGCGAAATATTTGTGGAAATCAGAAGGATACCCGCATAGTTACTTGCCTGATGGGTATGGAACAAACAAGAGTGGAAGCTGAAGGCTTTGTTCTATGAACCAACCACGTGGAAACATATCACTGACAGAGGGAAACGATGAGAAGATTTTTACATGCACTGTACAAAATGAACATATCACCTATTAGAAATCGGGCCCCACAAAGCTAGAAAGTATTTACACAGAGTTCATACCCCGCCACATGATCACAAGGCCGTTATCAAACTGCAACTAGAATCACACAGGCCGCGTTTATCTATTGGAAATCTATGAATTGAAAAAAGAGAACACATTTCCGCACACGATCAGAGAAAATATTCCAAAAAATGATTCTAAGTTCATGAATCTAAGTTAAACGTGCTAGTCAAAGAAACGCTACCATCTCCAGAAACAAGAGCAGAACTAACCTTACCTCACTAGACGCCCAGTATAGAATGACCAGCCTGACCGGCCATGAGACGCGGGAAGCCACCGGAAGCCGGAAAAATCACGAAAACAGCCGTGGTGGGGGCGAGCAGCGATACTCGCGCTAGAGGGAAGGTTCACTAACTAGCCCACAACCAAAGGGTGTGGAAACCTCTGTGGTAGCATGAGCAGCTATTGATACTGCTCCCCACATTCAAACAGCCATAGATTCTCGCACACTCTTAAAAGTACAACAACTGCACATTCTCACAGGGACAGTGGCGTAGCGGAGAAGCCGTGCTTATGCCACATTAATTAATATAATAATAAATTATTAAAATAACAAAATGAGAAAAACCTGTCAATATTAATTAATATTTTAACACATGAAATAAAAATGCTATTCCTCGAGCCTTGAAAAGAGTGGGGATCAAGTTTTAACAAAATGGTAATTTGGTCCCAGATGATTACAAACATTTGAACATTTTGAGCTCCAATGTAAACACGCCAGATGTTGTGAATATCCGCTGTGTAAATTGCCAGGATTTTATGGAAAGTGTTGACATGCAAGTTACAAATCGTGCTATTGTGACAAGTAAAAAAATTATCTGTAGAAAACGAAATATTTGTGAAAAAATAATGACAAATGAATATTCCACCAATGGATACTTCTGTTATATCGCACTATAGCAGGGGGAGATATAAATGAATGCATGACCACTTAATGACGGACACAAGCCACAAACCAGTCGTGGGATAAATAAAGCAGTTGTGACAGGTAGCGGAAATTATTCCATACCCTATAAAGGTCACAGTCACGAAGTTCTGCTGCATCCATTGTGGATACAATTAACTTACAAGGGAATATCATTAACTGGACTTCATATTTTCTTGAGAAAGAAATAAATAAACTAGATATCAACCGCAGAAATCAATATCAAGTGAAAATTTGGGCCATTACTCATTATGCAGTTATGGCCTCCTCAAAGTACAGCTTTTAAACATCAGTGCAGCTTTCACCATCACTGACGACCTCAATTCCACGCCCAGTCCCGATGAAGCAATGAAAGTACTCGTCGAATCTGACGGTAGTGAAGTGGCAGAGTCGTTATCGTCGACGCCATCCTCTGGTAAATCTGCACCGAACGTCAACCCGCTATTTTCTTCATATCCAGCACGTCTTCATCAGTGCAGTTGTCTATGATATCTGCAACGCAGTTGAAAGATATAGGAAAAAGCCTAAAGAAAGCGGAATGTATTTTCTTTTGCCGTGTATAGTACGTCTAATAACTGCAAATGACTATGGTCACCGGTGACGACTTTAAAGAGCTCTAATTGACATTTAATCGTTGCAGATTTCATTCCATACGGCTCTTGGAGGTGTCGCACGACAACCTGTGGGTTAATTTACATTGCGAACACAAACATCTTACTATACTCTTCTCACCTTCTCACAATGCTAGACGTTCGGGCATTAAGCGGCCGCAGTGAAGCGACCCCAGAGAGGAACAACTCGAGCGCGCGAATGTTTAATAGCTGTACATTGAGGAGGCCGTAAGTGCGTAGTTCCTGAATAATGGCCCAAATTTTCACTTGATATCGATTTCTGAGGTTGATATCCAGCTCATGTATTTTTTCTCAAAAAAAAATATGAGGTAGACTTGATGATGTTCCCTTGTTGCACTAATTATTGGCGTAAGAATGGAAAAACTCGTAGAAGCTAATCCCGAGAAAGCTGTCTGGATTCAGAAAGATGTCTGGATTCCAGATAAATGTAGGACTACGCGAAACGCTACTTCCCCAACGACTTTTCCTAGAAGACGTGTTGTGAAAAGGCAAACCCACACACGTAGTAACTAGTGGTAATGCTGATTGGAATACATTCCATTAAATTCAGAAGGTAAGAGAAGTAAAAGATAGAGCTAGGAGTAGAAAGAATATAAAACATAGACTGGCAACGGCCCCGGTGAAATGGCCGAGGGCATTAGGGCGCCTTGCTGCGGAGCGTGTGATTGCTCTCCATCGGAGGTTCGAGTCCTCCCTCGGGCTTGAGTGTGTGTGTGTGTGTGTGTGTGTGTTGTCCTTAGGTTAGCTTAAGTACTTTGTAAGCCTAGCGACTGATAAATACAGCAGTTGAGACCCACAGATTTGCAAACATTTGAACATTTTTGAAGACTGGCAACGGCAATTGAACAAACGTTTCGGAAGAAGAGAAATTTATTCCCATCGAATATATATAACTTCTGACAATAAAGGTTGGTGAATAGTCGTATAACATTAACGTAGATGAACTATGAACGCCGAGGTGGAGCGGCCGAGCGTATTGAGGCGTTATGCTACAATGGGCGGGGCCATTCCCCCTCGGCCATGGATGTTTGTGCTGTCTTTAGTATAAGGTAGTTTATAAGTAATTAGTAAGTTTAGGGACTGATGACCCGACAGTCGAGTCCCTTAAGTTTTACAATCATTGGAGCATTTGAACTATGAACAACAGTTGCGTCACTGTCCGAAATAGTCACCTCCCACAACTACACAGCACTGAGCTCTGCGTTTCATATGCTGAAAACTTTGCACGAGGTTTTCCTTTGGCATAGTGTTCAAAAGCTCGTCACGTTTCGTTGGATGTCACGAATAATGTTAAATTATTTTCCTTTCAAACCGAGTTTGAATCGAGGGAAGAGAAAGAACTCTGGAGAATTGATATCCGGCGAGTATAGTGGATGTTCAAGCTGCACCACCGTATTTTTTTTTTTTTTTTTTTTTTTTTTTTTTTTTTTTTTTTTTTGCCAGGAACTGTTTGAAGATATTTGCTGTGTGTGGGCGAGCGTTGTCGTTGTTGAAAAAAAAAAAAAAAATAAAGGAATCTTGTTGTGCGTGTTGGGATCCTACCCTGCGTAGACGTTGCATGAAACACACCAAAATTTAAACTTACCTTGCAGCGTTCTACGTCGTTCCCTCGAGTAAAAATTCTTTTTGGATAATGCCTTGACTATCGAAAAAGGTGATGAGTATCGTTTTGATGCGTGATTTTCTGCTCTGACCTCTTTCTGATTTGAGGAGATGTCGGAGAACGCCATACCATGCTTTGGCGTTTCCTTTCATGGTCACACGGGAGACACAAAATTTCATCTAAAATGATTTCCAGTCCATGGTGTACAGCAATCAGTAAGAATAAATATTCCTTCAGCAAAAAACCGTCTTGATTGAACCTTGTTTTATTAATTAATGACGCGTTTCGCCCTTTAGCAGGGCATCTTCAGGTTATAATGCGCTCTCCGTGGTGTGACATCGTAAGTTGTTTGTTTCCATTTTTCTGGACTTTTTTTATTTCCTTGTAGCCCTTAATAGAAGCGATGGTGTCTGGTGATACAAGTTAAGCCCATGTTTACAATTGCGCTCACGGGCGGTGAGCGGGCGTGGTGTCCTGCTCCGCCGACTTGTACAGACTTGTATAAGTCGGCGGAGCAGCACACCACGCCCGCCCACCGCCCGTGAGCGCATTTGTAAACATGGGCTTATCTTGTATCACCAAAGACCACCGCCTCTATTAAAGGCTACATCGAAATCCAGAAAAATAGCAACACCGCAAAACAACTTACGGTGTCACACCACGGAGAGCGCATTATAATCTGAAGATGCCCTGCTAAAGGGCGAAACGCGTCATTAATTAATAAAAGAAGTTGCAATCAAGACGGTTTTTTACTGAAGGAATACAAAATTTCTTCTGTAGTGACAATACAGTTCAAGACATTGGGTATCGCATCCGCAATTTCGACTAAATCCTGTGAAGCCTCTAAACATGCCTGTTTCTGATCATCAGTCAAGTGTTGTGGCACAAGACGAAAATACAGTTTCCTCTTCCCTAACTTCTGTGTAAGGATTTGTCTCACGGATTCACGGTTAACCTGCTGCTCATCCGCTATCATGCGCACAGTTAATCGACACTCGTTTGTGATTGATGTTCTCACTTTCTCAGTGTTTTCGTCATTGACGGCGGTCGTTCAATACAGGGGTCGCATTATCGCCATTTATCCGGGAATATGCTGATCGTGTGGGTCGAGGTGTTTCGGCAGTGCAATGAATGTGTGCACTTGACGCTCCTCTACGTCATGTGTTTGTTCCAGAACCCCTCGATTTCCTCTACAAATTTTACATAGGAATTGATGAGAGGGTTCTTTGATGAAGAAACTGCGCCAGAGGTGTCCCCAAAAGTTAAAAAAAATTAAAAGTAATATGTCTTTTCACTAAGTTTTGGTCGTCTGGATGGTGTTGTCTCGCAGAGTCTTGTTGTTCTCATCATTTAGCACATGTATTAACACTCTGGAAACTAATTTTCTTTTTCTCAATAATGATAAACTTTTTGAATGCGTTACATCTTATTTATACTCTTGTTTAGTCATAACACATCATTTTAAAATTTACATTGTCACTTCTGATTTCCCAAATAAAACATTCTGTTCTACATTACATCACAAAGTCTACTGCTCTGTTCTGCAGTATATCACCAAGCGACTAGCATGACCTCTGCCACTGCACACCAGTAAACATGTCAGCTCAGGACACATTACGTGAAATTATCTGTGTAAATAAAATATTGAGTTTCTCATTCTAACATGTGTGTTTTCGGGTTATGTGCTTTAAAAGAATTTTGAGATATGCGTTAGTTACGGTGTTTATTAATACTTTGGCCAATAGCAACTTCCAGATGACTCAATTGTTAGTGTGTAATTTTGCTACTTTATACGACAGACAAATAAGATTCGTGTATATTATCAGATGGTGGGGTATTTTGGCGAGTGTATGTTGGTGTAATTCATTTCTTTATTCGGTATGTGATTTTACGTTGGTGTGAGATACGTATTTGTATATATTTAACTCTGTATCGTTTGTGTGTGTATTTGGTTTCATTATCAGTACATTACAGCGGTTAGAATGAGGTATTAGGCTTCACTGGCGTACTTTTGTATGTGTTTTCGTAATTGCATAATATGTGCTTGTGTGTTATGTATGTAACTTCGAGAATTTAATCAGACTGTATGTGTATCTTCTTTATCTATTATGTGTATGATGTATCAAGTTATAACTTCGATATTTGGTTGCAATACCAATGCTAATAATCGAAGTTGAGATTAAGTATGAAATGAGCCGTCCATGTAAATGTTTTAGTATACGTCGATAAACTAATATCGCTTTGTCAAAGGCGTTTACGTGTGGTTTAACTATGAGTAAGAAAGTGTGGTGTTACTTGGCATTCACTGTTAAGCCCGGTTGTCAAACATTACAAACAGCATTAACTGCAGAAGCAGATTATACGAGAAGACAACTTTGAAGTACTCGGTAAGCGTAAGGTACAGAAGAATGGAAAGGAAAATAATTATAATTTACTTGGAGAAGCAATTCTGACACTTTTATTTCATTTTTCGAAGAAGAAGATCTTAACAACTACAAGTAGATGCTCTAATATAGTTTCAATATATTTATTTTTCTCGTCCGTCGATGAAGACACCATGACGATATTAATTATTTTCCACTAGGTAGTTTCATTTCGTTCTGAAGAAGTTGCTTTTAATTTCTCAAGTAAAACAATGTTGTAGCTATAGAAGTCAGCCAGAGAAGACTACCATGGCGAGTGGAAGGACGGTTTGTAGGGGAGGAAGGAAACACGCAAAAAGAAGAGAAGAAGAAGAGGAAGAAGAAGAAAAGAAACTGGTCTCGGGGTAAAGCGCTCGATTGGAAACCGAAGGGTCGTGGATTCGAAACCCGGTGTGCGTTTTAACCTAATCTTCAACTCTCAGCGATGTGAGGAGTCACCAGAAACGACACGTGGTTTGAATTCCACGTTACGCTGTAGGTCCCTTTCCCCGATTTAATAACTGGGATAGGCTAGGGACACACAAGTCGCCCAAGTGGCGTCCAATTGCAAGACTTGGTCTAGGCCAATGGGCCACACGATATTATTTATTATTATTACATGCAGAATGGTGCTGGGAAGGCTGCAGAACTTGACGAGATGTGTCAGGTCACACCATCGAGAAGACTCGCCGCAAGATTAGCACCTCATTGGAACGGCATTGCAGGACAGTTCTGCGTTCTCCTCGGCTCTTTCACAACAGTGGAACACACGGTACACTATCAGGGGTCGTCCCTTATTATGCTGCGCCCATTTTCAAAAAAATGTTCAAATGTTTGTAGAACTTATGGGACTTAACTAAGTGGTCATCAGTCCCTAAGCTTACAAACTACTTATGAACTAGCTAAGACTAAAGACGGCACAAATATCCATGCCTGAGGGGAGATTCGAACCCCCGATCGTAGTGGGCGTGCAGACCGTGACTGGAGCGCCTCAGTCCCCTCGGCCAACGCGGCCGGCGCCCATTTTCCCACTTACCTTTGAGTAATGTGCAGAAACAAGCTAGACGGCACATGTGAATGGAACGACGTCATTGGGGCCAGGAATGTCATCAGATAGTGTTTCCCGACAAATTCAGGTTCTGTTTCTGTGAAAATTACGGCCTCATTTTGGTTCGCCCTAGACAGGAACTGAATCACAGGGAATGCATTCGCATAAGATATACAGCAACAAGCTCAAGTCGTTATGGTGTGCAGCCACAAATCACATATGGTGCGCGTCCAAGCTACTGTGACCTGTTTGACCTGTCATCCTGCGACCCTTTTGCCGTCCTCTCACGGGACGTGGAAACGCACGTGGAGAAGGACGTGGAGTAGAACGTGGCCAATGAAAAGCTACCTGGTTTCCACGTGACAAGCAGAACTTTTGATTCGCCATATTGCAAACGGAACTCCGTATTTCGTGCCTTCTTTCGTTTTAGCGTAGATGTATAAATATAATCTTTTTAAAGCACCAGAAAATTGAAGAAGTTTTGAAACCGCGTCATTTTAGGTATGATTTGTTATAGTAAATTACCGGAAACTATATATTCATAGATTTAAAGGATATCGTACTTAACGTTAGTCAGTATTACAATTTGTATACCGTGAAAGAATATCATTCCTATGCTACGATTCAACGTCATTCTGTCAAAGGAGCGTCTTTATGATACTTCGACACATAAATATTATAACATGTTTTAGGTAAATAGTATATCACAATCTCCAAAGGTGAAATAGCGTAATTGGTTGCGCTGCAAACTGCAGGGCAGAAGTTGCCAGTAGCTTGGGTTCGTGACCCCATGTTTCTAAAAAAATTTTCCTTTTTTGTTTCCTTAATGTTTCTGGATCTTTCTTATTAATTTAAGTGATATATCCGATATTCGTTGTTATTTCTTTTTGAGACGACGGATTAGTGTGGTGGTTAGCGTTATGAGCTATGGAGGAAAACAGATGTAAATAACAGGTTTGCATCTACACTATCGGAGATACTTTTACACGATTTGGTTCAATTAAGGTTTATGTAATTTATTTGTTAATTTAATAGAATTATTATATTCAGTATTAGACGTTATTTACCACAAACGTGAGGGAACTCTGTCCACGAGAGAACTTGTTCAGTTTTTCGTGCAAGGGTACAGGCACTAATAAATTTTGAGACAGTAACACGGAGAAAAAAAAATATTTTAAAAGAATCTGAGGGGAAATCTCAGACAACGCGATCAGGACCGATGGAGTGCGCTCCTACTTCTCAGTCAGGGTCTAGACCTGAGCAAGAAGTGCGAACTGTAACATAGAAGTTGGACCAGATTAGGATTAAGGCCTTGTCTGGGGCTCAGAGGAGGAAACTTCTCAAGGAACAGAAGCGAAAGGAAGGAAAAGAATGGCTTCCTAAACATAAGCGGAGGGAATCAAAAGGGCTTGAGCCCAAGACCCCCAAATAGAAACTGCCTCAGGTCGAAGGGGATACACAGACCCCCTCGACGTCAAAGACAGAGGGTTAGGGAGGAATCTAAGACTCCCTCCTCTCTCGATAAGCGTGATCCTAAAACGCTGAGGCAGGAAATAGGAAAACAGACCTATAGTACTGCAGTCTCGGTCTTTAGAATGGCGGTTGTCCAAGAAGGATACCCACTGGTGAGCATCACCTCGCAGCAGGGGGAGCTCGTGCAGATGGCCCTCTTTGAAGAGATTGGGGGGGACGGTGGTCCAGGACCCAAATTCAGGAGGGTCTATCTACATCGCGGTGCCCTCATTTTTGTCTGCAAGGGGGAGCACTCAGCAGAATGGCTTAAGTACAAGGTGCCCATGATATCCCCGTGGGAGGATGCGAAGCTGCAGGTCAAGAAAGCAGCCGAACTACTGAAGACCGCAAAGGTATCAATATGGGTACCAAAGATCCTTAAGGATGTCTCTCCAAAGACTCTGTTCGAGAAAATAAGGATCCAGAAGCCAAAAGTCTCGACAGACGATTCGAGGGTAATTAACCAAAAGATCGTTCCAGAAGGACGAACCCTGGTGGTGGAGGTCGGAGAGAAGTCCCTGAAGGCATTGCGAGAGCAAGGCCTGAAGCTGTTTTTAGGGTTCTCGCAGGTCGCCGTCAGGGTAATCAAAGACCTTAAAGGCAATAATGGCAGAAAGATGGGGACTGGAAGTGCTGCAGATAAACCTGCAACACAGTAAAGAGGACTCTGCTGCCCTGAGCCGTCGCCTGGGGAGACAGGAGGTGGACGTAGCCCTGATACAAGAACCCTATTTATACAAAGGGGGTGTATCGGACCTCGGTGGTACTGGAGGTAAGCTGATTTATGCCAGAAATCTAAAAAACTCCAAGAACATGCATTTATGTTAGAAATGGAATACCAAAAAAAAAAAAAAAAATATGTTCAAATGTTTGTTAAGCTGATGGGACTTAACTACGGGGTCATCATTCCCTAAACTTACAAACTACTTATCAACTACCTTATACTAAGGACGGCACAAATATCCATGCCCGAGGGGGGATTCGAACCCCCGACCGTAGTGACCGTGCAGACCGTGACTGGAGCGCCTCAGTCTCCTCGGCCACCGCGGCCGGCCGGAATACCTTTCATACCAATGATGGAGTTTTCTTCAAGGGACCTGGTGACCATCAGGATGCAACAATGTGATGAAGGTATCACGAAAGAAATTGTTTTGGCCTCAGCATACCTTCCTTACGAAGACAGCTCTCTTCCTCCTTTGGAAGTGAGGAGACTGACGGAAGCCTGCCGTCGGCAAGGTGACTAACTGTTGGTGGGATGTGATGCCAATGCCTACAATGTATCGTGGGGCAGCAAGGACAATAGAGGTGAGCACCTTCTTGAAGTTCTCCTATCTAACAACTTGGAGATCCTGAATAGAGGTGATGAACCTACATTCAGGAATAGTAGAAGGGAAGAAGTAATTGACATAACTTTTGGTTCCATGATGGTAGGAAGTTACGTCAAACAGTGTCATGTGGTCCTGGAGCCATCCTCATCAGATCACAGGTATATTAAATTCAAGGTTGAAATGGGAACCAAACAGACCATGGCCTATAGGAATCCCAGGAAAACGGACTGGGAGACATATAGGAAAGACCTTGACTTCAGCCTATCGGAAATATTCGATAAGGAATCCAGCAGAGTTTGAGGAAGTAGCAGAGGCCGTAACCTCTGCCATAGTGACCTCACACCAGGACAACTGCTCAATCGCCAAGAAGTGCACAAATAGGAATGTGCCTTGGTGGAATAATAACCTGGAAATGCTAAGGAAACAGGTACGAAGACTGTTTAACCTTGCGAGGCGCAAAGGACAATGGGCAATGTATCGTGAGGCCCTTGTCAATTACAACCTTGCCATCAGACGGGCAAAGGAGGCATCCTGGAAGGTATTTTGTGAGGAAGTGGAGGGCACGGCTGCTCAAGCGAGACTTCATAAAATCCTCAAAAGGGTACCAACTAATCCAGGAGGAACATTGAGGAGGGAGGCTGGGGAATATACAAAGACAGCACATGAAACGCTGGAACTACTCCTCAAGACTCACTTTCCTCAATATACACTGGGGGATAACTCAGACCAGAATGTGATTCCTGAGAGACAACGGCTCTCAGGTATTCACAAAGAGGACTGGGATTTGGCCAAGGTGTGTGTCGATCTCAATGAGGTCCGATGGGCGGTGGGAACATTTCAACCGTTCAAGTCACCTGGCCCCGATGGAATCTTTCCAGCTCTCCTGCAACAAGCGGGAGAAAATCTTATTAGATTCCTATGCAGGTTATTCAGGGTTAGCCTAGCAGCAGGAATCATTCCCAATGCCTGGAGGTCAGTGAAGGTTGTCTTCATTCCTAAACCAGGGAGAAATGATCATACCAAGGCCAAGGATATGAGACCAATCAGCCTGTGCTCCTTCATTCTTAAGACAGTGGAAAACCTGGTTAATGTGCATGTTGGAGAAAGGAGGTTAAGTAGGGCTCCTCTACATTCAAACCAACATGCATATCAACCAGGTAAATCATGTGAGACAGCTCTCCACCAACTCGTTGGGTAGGTGGAGAAAGCACTAAACTTTCAGGAAATAGCCCTCTGTATCTTCCTGGACATCAAGGGGGCTTTTAGCAACACGACCTTCGATTCCATGGTTAGGGCAGCAGAGGTGCATGACCTAGTGACCACTATATGTAGGTGGACTAGGGCCATGCTCAGTGAAAGAAAGGTAGAAGCTACCATGATGAATGAAAAAATGGTAATCAACACCACTAGGGATTGTCTGCAAGAAGGAGTTCTTTCCCCTTTATTGTGGAATCTAGTGGTGAATGATCTCATTAGAGAATTAAACTCTAGGCAGTACTTTTGCCAAGGATACGCAGATGATCTTGTAATAGTAATACTTGGCAAATTTGCTGACACAGTAAAGAATATGGCACAAGGTGCGTTGGACATTGTGCAAGACTGGTGCAGAAAACAGGGTCTGGGGGTTAGTCCTAAGAAGACTGTTGTTGTACCATTCACAAAGAAGCATATCCAACATTCAAGTTGGAATCTAAAGCTTTTCAATGAAGCGCTACTGGTGAAGGGGACAGTGAAATATCTAGGGGTTACCCTAGATGAGAAACTGACATGGATCCCTCACATCAGGAATATTTGCTCCAAGGCAAAAGGTACTCTTGTGAGTACCAGGAGAGCTTGTGGCAAAAATTCGGGCCTGAGCCCCAAGGGTATGCACTGGATATACACCACAGTGATTTGACCCAGGGTCACCTATGGGGCGGTCGTGTGGTGGAAGAAGGTAGAACAGCAGGTTGCTACTAAGGAGCTTGGTAAGGTGCAGAGATTAGCCTGCTTAGCCAGAACAGGGGAAATTAGCAGCACACCAACTGCTGGGATGGAAACCACGCTGGATATGCCTCCATTACACCTTCGGGTCAAGATGGAGGCAGCGGCTGGTGCATGCAGACTCAAATCTGAAAACAACTGGAACTTTTGGGGATATCCAGAATCACACACTAAAATAGTGAGTGAGGTAAATATAGGAAAGGTTGGGGAAATGCCAGCCGACTATATTATAAAACCATACTGCTTCAACAAGCCTTTCAATATAAAAATTGAAAGTAGGGAGCAGTGGGAGAAAATAGTTTGACACCGTATGGGAATATTGTCTGGTTCACTGACGGGTCAAAATCGGACCAAGGCGTTGGGGCAGGGGTATACGGGGTGCAGCCAAGACTGGAGGGCGTCATCTCTCTAGGGAAACTGGCCTCAGTATTCTAGGCTGAAATCACTGCCATCAGGGCATGTGTGGAGGAGAAATTGCGTAGGTACTACAAAGATCGTAGCATCTATATCTATTCAGACAGCCAGGCAGCCCTGAGATCACTGGCAGCTCCTGCAACAAGGTCTAAAATTGTTGCAGAATGTCACAGGGTTCTGGTGGAGCTAGGGGAAAGCAATAGAGTAAACCTATTATGGGTCCCTGGCCACTCGGGGATCAGTGGCAACGAACATGCCGACAGATTAGCCGGATGGAGGCAGAGACTCAATTTATTGGACCGGAACCTGTCCCGACAATCATCAAGGCAATGATCAAATTGGAGCTACGTAACTGGCTCAGAAGACAGCACATAGAATATTTGACCAAAGTCTACCAACAAAAACATGGCAAGGTAATGATGCCAAAGCCATGTTTTAAAAGAAGCTCTGCAATCCTGGGCCTGAACAGGAGAGAGATTAGACTCATGGTAGGATTGCTGACAGGCCATGGGAATTTCAAAAAACACCTACATACTATGGGAATAACAGAAGAGGACCCTAAATGTAGGATCTGTGATGACGGTGATAAAACTGCATCACATATAATCTTCGAATGCTTTGCATTGGAGAGTATTTGGGACAACCAGACCCGAAGAAATTGTGTCTAATAAAGAACTGGTAAAGGGCCCTTGCATTGTTCAAGGGCATTGGTTGGCTTTACTAGACATACAGGGAGCGATACTGCACAATAAACTTAGTTTCGGTGCGGGCAGTGGCGGGTTGGGCCAACACTGTTTTCGCTTCCCTGGAAAAATCAAATCAACTTACGTCAAGTGGAGCTGGCGCAGATTTTGCATTTCAACGTTTACAGTTTTTTAATGATATTTTGCCAAAAGTGATTTAGTCGTAGCTTTTGTTATCATTACCAAACGCTTTCAGTTGATGTACCATCTTTGTTTTTCTTGAAGAAAAAAATTACATTTTTGGAAGAGTATTACGTGTAACGTGCAAGAATAAGAAAGCTACAGTATTCAGGTTTTTTCCTGCGTTCGCTAACAGATAGTTTTACGCACACCCATCTTTGTAAATACAGTGATTCTCGCGCCAGCCCGCAACGGGCGCTGGAGAGTGCTGCGGTCGCAAATCACGATGAGCAGCACGTTGTGTTCCGTGGGATGCAGCGGGTCGTTTCAGAGCGTGCTGTAGCTATACTAGGTAGACAGCACGTCTGGCCTGCGCCACGTTACAACACGTCCCGTGTGAGGACGGCTTGAGCCATACATTTCTATGCGACACCTCAGATGGCACTTTTCAGTGAGACGGTGCACAACCACACGTTTTCGGCAGGTTTGTCTCCAATTGAAAATGTGTTGAAATGACGTGTGAAGCTCTGTAACCTAATTCCCAGTCCGGCAACACAGGAAGGCACTCGATACACAACAAGCATGAATCAAGTCACAAGGACTGAACTGAGGTGACTGGAATGCTAATCATTTCTTCAGAACATATTAATCAACATGTCCTGTGAATATGATCTTCCTGTCTCTATTGCTTCAAAGTATTTGGTTTATTTATTTATTTTCTGTGATGAATGTAGATCATGTAAGACGAAAGTACTGTATAGAATTGGGGAGAAAAGAAATTTGGGACGATTGACAGGACACGATGTGAAACACAAGGGATCATCTGTTTTGAGTTGGGAGGAAGTGGGAAAGGGACCGTGAGGTAGAGAGCAAAGGGTAAAGAGGAGATGAATAAAGTTTTTATTCCTTCTTTTTAGTTGGCCACGATTTTCTCTCATCAGCCTCTTCGTTTCCAACCTTTGTCTTCCCCTACGGTTTTTTCCGTCTACAACTCCTTCTGGTACCAGAGACGTTATTTCATGATCTCTCATCCCATGTCCCGTTAATGTCCCTCTGTCCCTTCTTGTCACTTCTTCGACGAGTCAACTTGTATCGTATGGAAGACATTTTAGAGCTAACCTCATGTTATATGTACTTAGTGTTGTTGTGTTGTATGTCAACGTACTGTATGTAAATAAACAACCAAAATATTTCTGACTTACATTTTCATATAAGTCGAACAACCAACTGTATTAGCGAAAAGAAAGAAAGCAGTGGAAACATGCTGTTGTTGTCGCACAGAATAATAGAAATATGCTCCCGGTTCGGGCACACAATTTTAATCTGCCAGGAAGTTACAGAGTGAAAGGTTCATTCTGGAAATATGCTCCTCTTTAAAAAAAACTGCCAGAAAAGTGGGGAAGTAGATGTCTCAAACACTCCGCCCTCCTCACTGTGTGTAAGAGAGAGAGAGAGAGAGAGAGAGAGAGAGAGAGAGAGAGAGAGAGAGAGAGAGAGAGAGAGAGAGTGGGAGAGAGCAAGAGATTGTGAAAAAGAAAGAAGTATCGATGAAGACAATATCAGTTGGACTTCTTCCCCTTCCCCCTTAAGAACGAAAAACTGCCCATTTTCCCATGCCTTTATACACGAAGCTTTCTCGTCGGCAGGTCCAAACCCCCGAGCAAATCCACCCTTTTATGCGTGGAGACAATAGTCACTGAAGAGAGAGGCACATGTTCAGATGTTTGAACGTAAAGGGCCAAACTGCTGAGGTTGTCGGTCCCTAGACTCCCGAGGCAGAACTCGAATCTCCGAAGGGAGCGGCCGCACAGTCCTGAACATGACTCCTCAAACCACGACGCAGAGGCACTAGTCTGTAAACGAGAAAGAAATGATAAAATTGCAGTCGGTGAGAATAAAAATATCAAAGAAATGGCAGTGGCAGATATGCAGAAAAAGTGTCTGGGAAACAAGAAGTAGTACGGCAGAGCGAGAAAAACCAGCGAAAGTCACTATGGGTCAACAGACAGGAGATAGTCCCAATGAATGAAAAATCAGACAGTGCGAGAAATGCAGATAGTAAATAATGTATGAAACACCTAACTGACAAAGTATGCACTCCAACCTATTAGTAATGCAAGCATGTCCCAGAGAGTAGCGTAGTTGCATTCAACTTCATTGAAGGGAATAATGAATCACTCTTTCTATGTGGCACTTTGTAAAGTAACGTACGGATATCGATCAGTTACATAGTTCCGTAATGACAAGATATTATCGAACAGAAACTCATAATCTTATCTCATTTACTTCGGCGTGCGTACTGTTTCTGAAAATCTCGTGATTTTACAAACAAGATCGTGCGACCATCTTAAACTGCACTGTTATGAAAATGCAACAGGTGTCGACTATTTTGTCTGAGTGACCACTTCAGAACGTATCGAGATTGACGGAATTGTAGGATAAATATAAGCACAAGAACTTTGTACAACAGAAGTTTCCAGATGCCGCGTCTCCATTCCGCAAAGATTCCGATAAAGTTGTGATTACCACTCGCAGAAGTGTCGCCACGTAGTGACTTGTTACTAGGCTGAGGCAGAAGAGCTGGAGCAAGCAATTTAACAGCGTTTTTAATGTTCAATTTTTATCGTTCCCCACTCTAGTAATTGGGTTAATCTACATTTAATATCAAAGTCGTCCATGGACTGGGATTCACTGCTTCCAACTGAAGCGCGATGTATAAACTCTCAGACGACGTTGTTCATTTTTCTTTGATAATAAACATCAAGAACATATGAATATGCACATCAACACTGAAACACAGTAAGTAACTGATTACACTGTTAAGTGACTATAACAAAATGAATCTGTTATGATGAAGAGACAAGCTACCCTCAGGTCACGTGACACTGTAAGCAGCACCCCTTCCCTACCTTATGCAAGCATAAAAGCCTGCCCCACATCTTTTGTAACAGTTCAATGTTACAACAAAGAGTACAAATGACATTTACTCACAATACTGCTAAAACGTACGGCAGGGGGTTCAAAAAGAATTTGAACTTCAGCCGCACATGCGCATTGCAACGCTACGGTCACTTCCGCCTGTATTAATCGGCCGCGCTACGAGGGGATACTGTTTACAGTGTCACGTGACCCGCAGGTAGTTTTTCTCTTCATCGTATCACATTCATTTTGTTATAGTCACTTAACAGTATAATCAGTATAATCACGTCGTCTGAGAGTTTATACACTACTGACCATTAAAATTGCTACACCAAGAAGAAATGCAGATGATAAAGGGATATTCACGGGAAGAATATATCATACCAGAACATTTTCACGCAATCTGGGTGCATAGATCTTGATAAATCAGTACCCAGAACAAGCACCTCCGGCCGTAATAACGCTTTGAGTCAAACAGAGCTTGGATGTCCATGCAGCTTCAACACGATACCACAGTTCACAAGCGCAGTGATTGGCGTAATGTGACGAGCCAGTAGCTTGACCACCATTGACCAGACGTTTTCAATTGGTGAGAGATCTGGAGAATGTGGTGGCCAGGGCAGCAGTCGAACATTTTCCGTATCCAGAAAGGCCTGTACAGGACCTGCAACATTCCGTCGTGCATTATCCTACTGAAATGTTTTCGCAGGGGTCGAATGAAGGGTAGAGCCACGGGTCGTAACACATCTGAAATGTAACGGCCACTGTTCAAAGTGCCATCGATGCGAACAAGAGGTGACCGAGACGTGTAACCAATGGCACCCCATACCATCACGTCGGATGATACGCCAGTATGGCGATGACGAATACACGCTTCCAATGTGCGTTCACCGTGATGTCGCCAAACACGGATGCGACCATCATGATATTGTAAACAGAACCTGGATTCATCCGATAAAATGACTTTTGTCATTCGTGCACCCAGGTTCGTCATTGCGTACATCATTGCAGGCACTCCTGTCTGTGATGCAGCGTCAAGGGTAACCGCAGCCGTGGTTTCCGAGCTGATAGTCCATATTGCTGCAAACGCCGTCGAACTGTTCGTGCAGATGGTTGTTGTCTTGCAAACGTCTCCATCTGTTGACTCGTGGATCGAGACGTGGCTGCACGAGCCGTTACAGCCATGCGGGTAAGATACCTGTCATCTCGACTGCTAGTGATACAAGGCCGTTGGGATCCAGCACGGCGTTCTGTATTGCCCTCCTGAACCCACCGATTCAGTATAGTGCTAACAGTCGTTGGATCGCGCGCAGCAATGTCGCGATACGATAAACCGCAATCGCGATTGGCTATAATCCGACCTTTATCAAAGTCGAAAACGTGAAGGTACGCATTTCTCATCCTTACACGAGGCATCACAACAACGTTTCACCAGGCAACGCCGGTCAACTGCTGTTTATGTATAAGAAATAGGTTGGAAACTTTCCTAATGTCAGCACGTTGTAGGTGTCGCCTCCGGCGCCTACCTTGTGTGAATGCTCTGAAACGCTAATCATTTGAATATCACAGCATCTTCTTCCTTTCGGTTAAATTTCACGTCTGTAGCACTTCATATTCGTGATGTAGCAATTTTAATGGCAGGCGTGTATAATCTGCGTGAATTAGCTGATGTGACGATTGATAGAGCTCCAAATACGGCAGGAGGCAAGACAATACAATAAACATTAAGATGATAAAATTTGGAGACAATAAGCACGGTGACATTGAGACTTTAAATGGAAAACATAACATTGCATGAAAAAAGGGACTGGAAAATGGAAGTCTTTGAACAGAGTATGGCGATGATGAAGAAAGCACACAGAGTATCAGATTTGGGTTGGCACTTCAATGCGTATTTTAAAACCACACTTAGAAGAAAACTCACTCCGACGTAATGGTGATGAATGATGGGATGGGAGCTAGGGGAGGAGGTGTAGGAGGGGGGAAGGAGAAAGAGGGGAGAAAAGAAGGGAGAGGAAAAGGGGCCATAGTGCCATTGAAGTGTACCTGTGTGATTCCTGGCCACTTCGTGTAATTTCAACTGCAATCACTCATAACACATCTATATTAATAACAGACAAATTCCTCTATTGTTCGAGTCTGAATCAAATCACTAACTTATGATCGAAAACAGAATTTATTTATGCAATAACGTAGACTTTAGCTTGCGGCAGAACACATATTTTACTTACATAGCATCAGGCAGAACACAGATTTAAGCTCTATAGCTTCAGGTAGATCACATATTTTACTTCCATAGCTTCAGAGAGAACACAGACGGACGAAAACACAGATTGACAGATGTACGATAACAGCTTGACCCCGTCTGCTGTACTGGCATACTATTTATAACGTTACAGGTCGATCATGTGGCCTAGAACAACTAATATGACATATAACTTTAATGTTAATATTCTTACAGTATATGATTATTAATAATAAATAAAAAAGAACTTTTTTAATAAAAACAGTCAAATATGTAATGGAATTTTAAGTTGACGATCGGTTGACATATGATCGCCAACTGTCATAATTTCCCAAGTTCTTTGAGTTTCCCATGTAAACATTAACAACATGAGTGAGCTCTGGCCTGAAATTAAAATCTTTACATAAGATTTCATATAATCCATGGCATGAATCTTACGAAATCGGTAAGTACAAGCGTATCTTATTTGTTTATAGTACTAAATATTTAAAAATAATAAAAATAGTCGGAAACATAATTATGGTTCGTCACACCAGGAGAGGGAGAGAGCGGCAGGATGTCCCACGAAGCTGGGGAGAGGGGCAGTAGGGGTGCCAGGCCCAGAGGAAATGAGTGGTCAGGAGAAATGGGAGTGGGGGCACGTGGCAGGAGAGATAGGAAGAAGGATGAGTGGGGGGGGGGGGAATCACAGCTGGTAGGAAGGACAAACGTCAGGACAGAGGGCATCAGTCAGGACAGGGAGGATACAGAAGTTGCCATGGAAGTGGAGGGAAGGGGGAACACAATGAGGGAGGCATCGCAATGAACCAGGATCTGAGCGTAGGGAATGGACCAGTGGTGTTTGGCCGGTCGAATTTTCAGGAAAGGTAGAAGAGATGGAGGTGTTCAATGAAGAGGACGTGGCGGGGGAAGGGGATGAGGTCATAAAGGATCCGGATGGGGGAGCCAGTAAGGCGGTGGAAGGCGTTCCAATACTGCGACGAGAGGATGGGGAGGAGGGCACTAAGCCGTGTAACTGTCTGACGCCAGTCCCGATGATTTTTGGCAGTCAGGAGGGGGAAGTGGTGGGGCTGAATGACTTTGGTGGGAATATGGGAATGGATGGCGTCAGACAAGGTCTGCTGGAGGAAGGAGACAGTGTGGTCAATATCATCAGGAGAGTGGGGGGAGAGGGGGTGGCTTTCGACCTGGCAAGTGATGGAGTTGCGAAAGGCATCCCAGTCGGCCTGGGAGTAATCATGGACTAATTTGGGAGGCGGAGATGGGCAGGGATTCTTGGAACGATAGGCATTGGGGGTGAAGGTCAGGAGAATGGAATTATGGTCACTGCCAATGGGGTCAAGGACGCCGGCAGTGATGCGGCCAAGGAGATTCAGAAACATGATGACGATATCAAAGGTAGTGTTGGTACAAGGGTGTGGAGTGGAATGGAATGACAACGCCACTAACGGTAGGAAGGAACTGATACATCCAGTGGAGTTCTGCAGGAGTGCAGGAATGGATATTGAGATCGGTGGCGATTACTTAGGTAGAGAAAGTGCTAGCGACATGTGCAAGAAAATCATAAGGGATGAGGGTATGGGAACAGACATATATGATTGCGCAGGTAATGGTAAGGGAGGGGAGGGGACAAAAAGGGTGTGGACGAGGTGTTCATACAGGATGTTGAGGAGGGGATGTGGCTGAACTGGGTGGTGCTGGAGGTGGCCAAAGGTATCTCTTCCTCGTGCAGGGACGATGGGGTGAATTATGTTGGTGGACGAGATAGGGGTTGATGCTGACTTATAGGTGACGGAGGAGAATCGTTTCATTAAGGATAGGTTATTCAATAATAATAGTTTGTTGTTGGGGAGGGAGTGGATATTACAGTACAAAAGGGTAAGTTATCACTGCACCATGATGAGTGAGAAGGAAAAGAGGGGAGGCAGAGGGGTGGGGAGGGATGGCCTAACTAGGGTTTGTTGTCTGTCGGTTTGGGAAGAGGAGATGTGCTTTTGGGATGTCATGCCCTTAAAGTCGAGGTTGAAAAGGGAGCAGGCAGCAAGGCAGACTTGGTGAAGGGTGTGGGGTCGTTGGAAAAAGTGAAAGCTCTGGAGGGAGGGAAGGCACAAGGAATTATTGGCGGTGATAGGAGGATCATTGGGTTAGATAGGGATGGTCAGTTCTTCTTTGTTAGGGGGACAATAGGATTTGCACTTGTAGGAGAAGTGGGGTGAGTCTCGCTGTATGTGTTGCAGGAAGGGGGTCCGCGAGGTTAGGGCAGGAGCTGTGGAAATGGGGACCTTGACATTATGGACAGATGGGAGGGAGATGGCAGTTTTTGATTAAGTGGCACCTGTAGATGAGGCAGCGGGAGCAACAGTAGGATTGGAGAGGAACACAGGAGGGTTCGACCATCTGGAAGTGGTTTTAAATGAGGGCTACACTGCAGAAGAGGTGATTAATGGACTGCATGTCTTCATTGAAGACATGCATAAGAAACGTGGGCCTGTTGCATTGTTGATGCGACTGGCAGACCAGATGAAGAGGTGAGGATCCCACTGGAGCTATCTGCCTTTGTGATCCCCACGGTGATCTTGATGATCATGGCAGTGAGGGTGGGAGGCTGGCCGGTGAGGGTGAGAGGGGCGGAGAGGGGGAGAGGGGCGAGGGTGGCATGGGAACTGAACTGGATGTGAGGCACTTTTTGGAGGATCAGGTTGTAGAGGTTGGGTCATGGGATTTTTGGAGGACATAGCCCCTCTAGGGGATGATTTTAGAGATGGGCGCAGGGATTGTGGGTAGGGATTATTTAAAATGAAAGTTTGTAGATGAAGGGGTGGGGAGGGTGAAGGCTGGGAGAAGGGAGAGGGATGGCTTCTATTCGGACTGGAGGGTGATGTCTGTGGAGGATCTTTTTTAGGAGGGGCAGGCAAATGGGAGTGGGAACGACATTGATAGGGAGATGACATGGGGGTGGCCCTACAGTCACGGCATCCTCAGGGGGTGAGGACAGAGGGGTGAACAGTGGCCCACCGGGCATGAACCACAGCAGGCACATCATGGGGATCAGGAAGGGGAGGAAAGGAGTCTGGGGTGGGACCGATGGGATGTTAGGGGCTGGGTTCATGTGAATAGGTGTAGTTGACTGTTCAGGGGTTGGTGAGGAGGGAGGGGATGGTGGATGGGAGGAAGGGTGATGGTTATGGGGGTGGCCGATGGAGACGTGGTGAATCAAGGTACTGAGGTCACAGGGGACGACATGGTAACAGGAAGGAGGGACACTTACAACGATGGTCAACGACACACAGGGACGACACTGGACGGACGGACGAAAAGACGGTGGCGGCGGCTGTTGTTGCCGCAGAAGATAACCTGCGGCAGCTGAGCTCCCTGAAGACCCAGGGCGACGTCGGCGGTGTGGGCGGCGGTGACACCGAGCTGTGTTCGATGGTCGGTGGTAGCTGGCAGCGGTGATGGTCCGATGGGGCGTCGATAGCGGGAGGCCCGGGGACGGCGGTCCGCAGTGGCCGGCGGTACCGTAGTCGACAGTCTGCGGCAGGGACAGACGTCGGGACGTCTACAACCGGACAGGGGGAACTCTGCTGTACGGGGAAAGGAGCTGCTGATCACAGATCACAAGAGAGCTGCCCTTGCTAGTCTGTGTGACAGTAGGGGTTGATGATGATGATATTTCTGAGCTGTGGTTTTATTTAAGATGTAAAAGAACAGTGTAATAGAAAACTGTTTTGTATGTAACTCAATTATTTAAAATTATATTTGAAACTGTACAATGTAAGAAAAACTGTTTTGTACAGGACTGAATTATTTTAAAATGCTTCATAACACGCTCTTGACCATTCTACAGGGATATTCTGGGAGGAATTTTAAACTTCTTTTATGTTTGTCATAAGTCTATGACAGTAATAGTTTTTTACTTTTCAATAATTTTTAACAGATATGCCTTTGATAGTGGCGACATGTCGAAACGCGCAAGACCTTAACCCAGATGTTCCTGAATTTTTTTGTCGGTTACTTTTGGTTTAAAAAATAGTTTATTACAACTCTAATAGATCATTCAAATGTTGCAACATTGATTTTACTCGAACTGCATCCTTAGTCTCGGCATAATAGGCCGTCCTTCTGGAACGAAGTAAAAATTGGAACACTAATATTACATGTTAGATTTGACGTTTTAATTGTAAATCCGGCCATAAGTTTCTGAATAGTAGAAATGAAATTGATGTGTTAATACTTACACACCCAAAATCATGAGTTAACTGATACGTTTCTTCGGAATCCCTCTCTTCAACGGGGACTAGCATATAATGACGTGCTAACACAATGATTGTTAGTAATGTATGTCAATGACCGACATTCAAATGACAGTCCGATGTTGAAGAAAGTGTTTTGTGCCAAAAGGAACCAATTTACCTTAACTGTTTAAAAAAACGATACACCATCCTTCTGGAAGGACGTCAGGATCATCTGGTTAATAAATCGCAATTTGTGCTCAAGACAGTAAATTTATTTAAAGTGCATGAAAATGGCCACTACGTTTTACAAATTTCTAATAGAGACAACAAAGTTTTATAATATTATTTTTAGAAAGAGGGAGAGAGAGAGAACGAACCAGAAAGACACTAACGTCAACTTGCGGAGGCTCCACATACTTACTTGTCCTTCTAACAAAGTTGGTCTGGGGATATGTATTTTAAACATCAGTTTTATACGAAATGATGTTAGTCTGTGACATAATTTATTTTAAGGGAATTTTCTTAACAAAGCTTTAGTCAGTGTAACAAAATGTGTGATGGAATACTGATACCAGTGCGTACCAAAATGACGAAAGACGAAATGCGTAAGGCATAAATAAAATGCCAAGTGTGGCCAAGGCATTTATATTAAAGTTCCCTTCATTAACAAGGGAAAACTGAAAGCTAGAACTTTTCTTTGCCCTCAAATTCAAAAATTGGTGAAGAATCAAAAATTTAAGGGTTCAGTTACTGTTACAGAAAAAAGAGGCAAGTTTTTTCCGTCGGCTATTAAAACAGTCAAGAAATTAAAAAAGAATATTATTGCGTGTTTTTCTTTTATTGCGGTGAGGTGCGTTTGAATATGCGCTACATTATAATGAGGGGCTAGGGAACACTTCCACAGTAAGATTAAGGTAATGGAGAAGAGAACGGTATGGGAGGGTGATCGTCTCGCTGAGGAGCGCGCGGTTGCTCGCCGTGGAGGTTCGAGTCCTCCCTGGAGCATGGGTGTGTGTTTGTCCTTAGGTCAGTTTACCTAGGTTTAAGTAGTTTGTAAGCAACGGACTGATGAACACGCAGTTTGGTCCGATAGATTTACAAACATTTGAACATTTGATTTGGAAGGGTGCTGTCCGAGTATTGTTGAATTTTGGAGAATGACAGGAAGCACGAAGGTGCTGTAAGGATATCAAATAACAGACAATATAAAGTTTTAATCTAACAGGGTACTCATTATATTAGGAATTTTTGTAGTATTTTGATATATGTGCAAAAAGTAAAACAATATTTATAAAAATGTAGAAATTAACTACATTATTGTGTTGTTGTAATATTTGTGTATCAAAGTACTTAAATCTACTAAATATGAGACGGTATTTCGAGAAAAATGCACAAAATGACATTAAATACCGAATCAACACTACAAATTGATCCTAGAAGACCTCTTTTCTTTAAAAAAACAAAAAAAAAAAAAAAAAAAAAAAAAAAAAAACAAAAAAAAAACACCGTTTTTAAGAGCATGTGTTTCCATAGGCGTCATTTAACGCTTTTACTGGCAGTGAACTAAGAACTAAGCGAACTAAGTGAATGTTTGATCACGAATTGCACGCTGCGTTCTGCTGTCCCTGTGTGGAAAGAGTGTCCCTTACCATCAAAATTTGACTTTTATATCTCAAGTCGAGAGCTTCCGTGCGTTATTCAGACTGACGATGGAAAAACACCACTGTGCTGCAGCTATTTGCTGAAAGCCAGGTATTTTTTGTGACTTGTTTTTTAAGAAATATCTAAGTTTAAAGAGCCTGTCTGATCGGATCTCCTAACGTGTCAAGGCTGTAAGCTGCGTGTGATAAAAACCTTTCCGTTCGGAATACGGGCAGCCCTTGACACTTTCTCTGCGATAACGTGGCACGTGTCTTTATCTTCCAGGTGGTTCCACTTAAAGTTTCAAGGAAAGGGAAAAAAAACATACGTCAGCAAAGTACTGTTTCTTTATTCAACTTTTTCCTACTGGTATTTCAGAGATTTTACCTGGATAGTTCAAGAACCTATTTGACTCCTCACCTCTTCAGTTCCGAAGAGTTGCGTTAAAGTCAGAGTAACGTGTTGCGCAGTGGAATCTTTACAATGAATCTATAGAAGATGTCATTCACGAGGGAACGGAAGGCGTTCAGTAGTACACCGCAGTCTGACCTAATGAACAGCTACAGGCCTACAGAACATCAGAACAGCAGTGTGCCTGGATTAACCCAGATGATCCTGACGTCCTTCCAGAAGGATGGTGTTTCGTTTGTTTAAAAGTTTAAAGTAAATTGTTTCCTTTTGACACAAAACACTTCCTCCAACATCGGACTGTTATCAAATTCAAATGTTTGTTAAGCTTATGGGACTCAACTACGGGGTCATCAGTCCCTAAACTTACAAACTACTTATGAACTACTTACGAACTAGGACGGCACAAATATCCATGCCCGAGGGGGGATTCGAACCCCCGACCGTAGTGGCCGTGCAGACCGTGACTGGAGCGCCTCAGTCCCCTCGGCCACCGCGGCCGGCACTGTTATCTGGGCATCGATCATTGACATGCAAATACTCACAATCATTGTTTTAGCATGTGATTCTACGTTAGGGAACTTTGATTCAGAAGCAACATATCAATTAACTGGTGATTTTGGGTGTATAAGTACTTACCCATCAATATCATTTTCATTATTGAGAAACATAGGGATGGCTTTATAATTAAAACTTCATATCTAACATGTAATATTAGTGTTCTCATTTTTACCTAGTTCCAGAACGACAGCCCATTATGCCGAGACTAAGGATGCAATTCGTGTAAAGTCAATGTTGCAACATTTGAACGACCAATTACAGATGTAATAAACTACCTTTTAAACCAGAAGTAACCGAAAAATAATTCAGGAACATCTGGGTTAAAGACTTTCTAGGAAAGAAAACACAGCATGTCATTCTCGATTCAGAGAAGTTATCAGACCTTAAGTTTTCTGGTGTGCCTCAAGGGAGTGTAATATGACCGTTACTTTCCATACTAAATACTAATGACCTAGCAAATTTCCGCAGTGAACATACCGGTTCCAGTTAGATCACCCAAGTTAGGCACTGTCGTTCTTGGCTAGTACTTGGATGGGTAACCGTCCGTGTCTGCCGATCGCTGTTGGCAAGCGGGGTGCACTCAGCCCTTGTGAGGCAAACGTAGGAGCTACTCGATTGAGAACTAGCGGCTCCAGTCGCGAAAAATGGCATAGTGCCGGGTATGTGGGGCGCTGACTGCGTCACCCTCCATACCGCATCCGTTGACGCCTTCAGCCAGAGGATGACACGGTGGCCGTTCAGTACCCAACGGGCCTCTCGACTTCAGTTTATTTAATACTAGACGACCCGGTGAACTTCGTATCACTTATCTCTTAATATAAATCATACTAATTTCAACCATATGTATTTTAGACCCAGTAGCTTTATAAAGGCATTTGCTTTGAACGTCAAATGTGCAAAATTTTATCGCAATCGTACGAATGATATTGATATCCCAAAGAAAAGAGCTCTTTCAGTTTTCCACAAATTTTCCTATTTTCTGTCCAACTATTCCAAACGTTTACTTCACTCAAACCTTCCTCTCCCTTTGAACGTCGAATATGCAAAATTTTATCGCATTCAGATGAATGGTGTTGATATTTCATAGAAAAATCTCTTTCTATATTTTCTGTATTTTCCGGGAAAATTTTCCAAATTTTTATTCGTTGAACGTCAAATGATCAAAATTTTATCGCAAGCGGACGAACGGTTCTCAACTTATAGTACTGAGTACATTTAGAAACACCTTGAAAAAAGAAACTTGGCTCGAATTCTATGACTTTCCTTTTTAACTGTCTCTAATTTTTTCAGTGAAAACTTTTCCAAGACCATAATAAACAAAACACCAATAGAATTACCCCTCTCCGTCGTGCGAATAGTCAGTTATAGTGCTGAATTCAATCAAAAACACATTAAAAACGCACTATCAGTTTTTCAAAATTTCCAAATTTCCGGTATATTTTCCAAAAATAATTATTTCATACAAACCTCGCCCTGTCAAGCCGTACTCAAGTGATGCTCTTACAACCATGTGGCAATTTATTTTTATTCGTAGAAAAAAAAAACGCTTTCGGTTTTTCTTAAATTCTCCTACTTTCCGGACAACTTTTCCAGATGTTTATTTGATACAAACCTTCATCCTGCTTTCAGCATGAAATGTACAAAATTTTATGGTAATTGGACGAACGGTATTGATAGCTTACTGGAAAAAGCTGTTTCAATTTTTCCCGATTTTCCTGTTTTCCGGACAACTTTTCCATATTTTATCACCGTTTAAACGTTCCCTGGACTTACACGAATATATCAAGACTAAAATTAGGCAAATCGCTTCAGCCGTTCTCGAGGTTTAGCGAGACTAACGAACAGCAATTCATTTATATATAAGAAATAATTGTGCAAATAAGGTTTGAAATTTGAAAGTGTTATCATCGAAACGAGCAGGACACAATAAAACGCTAATCGATTTATTTGTGTTACATTCAAACGTCTCACTACTTCAATGGCCCATCAATTGCACTTGCCGGTACGACACGCGCGTGTGTTAACTGTACTATACCCATAACCTTCACGTTAGACCAAAAAGGAAGAGTACGAAGTTTTATCGATATCGGGTTAAACGAACAAAATAACAAATACATATGAAGTTTCCAATCCACCATTAGTTCACCTCCTCCTTCCCCTTCTCTCAGTTCACCTGCTCCTCCCCCGTCTCCTCCTGTCCCTTTCTCTGTCCATTTCCTCCTCCCCCTCCCTCTGTTCATCTCCATTTACCTGTCACTATCCCTCTCATTTTCCTCCTCTCCCCTCTCTCTGGTCGTCTCTTCCCTCCCCTTTCTGTCCGTCTCCTCCTCCACCTACTATACATGAAAACATACACATGTGTGCCACATTTCATGGTGACTGGTCAAACGGTGTCAAAGTCGCAAGGTACCCTGGGCCATACTAAATTCACTGGCTTGCAGATTATAAAAATCCCCTTCATTAAAACATACATTTCTGCACTGCCTTTCTTGGTGACTAGTCAAACAATTTGGATGTTTGTTGTTATGCACACTCTGCCATGCACACACGGAGGCGTACGACAGGTAATCCATGTATTAATTCAGGGTACAAGCTATATACATTCCAAATTTCATTCAAATCCATCCAGCTGTTTCCCATTGAAGAGAAACAAACGTACACTCCTGGCCATTAAAATTACTACACCGCGAAGATGACGTGGTACAGACGCGAAATTTTACCGACAGGAAGAAGATACTGTGATATGCAAATGCAGAGCATTCACACAAGGTTGGCGCCGGTGGCGACACCTACAACGTGCTGACATGAGGAAAGTTTCCAACCGATTTCTTATACACAAACAGTAGTTGAACGGCGTTGCCTGGTGAAACATTGTTGTGATGCCTCGTGTAAGGAGGAGAAATGCGTACCATCACGTTTCCGACTTTCATGAAGGTCGGATTGTAGCCTATCGCGATTGTAATTTATCGTATCGCGACATTGCTGCTCGCGTTGGACGCGACCCAATGAATGTTAGCAGAATATGGAATCGGTGGGTTCGCTGGGTGATACGAAACGCCGTGCTGGATCCCAGCGGTCTCGTATCACTAGCAGTCGAGATGACAGGTATCTCATCCGCCCCGTCTCGATTCCTTGAGTCAACAGATGGGGACGTTTCCAAGACAACAACCATTTGCACGAACAGTTCGACAACATTTGCAGCAGCATGGACTATCAGATCGGAGACCATAGCTACGGTTACCCTTGACACTCCATCTCAGACAGGAGCGCCTGCGATGGTGTACACAACGACGAACCTGTGTGCACGAATAGCAAAACGTCATTTTTTCGGATGAATCCAGGTTCTGTTTACAGCATCATGATGGTCGCATGCGTATTTCGCGACATCACGGTGAACGCGTATTGGAAGCGTGTCTTCGTCATCGCCGTACTGGCGTATCACCCGGAGTGATGGTATGGGATGCCACTGGTTACCCGTCTCGGTCACCTCTTGTACGCATCGACGGCACAGTGAACAGTACTCGAACCTCCGACGGAAAGCAGCCGCGCACTCCACTACAAGGCTTTTTTTAATTTATTATTATATCGTTAAAAGATCAACACTTTGTTCGTCAGTAAGGTTTCCTTTCCATAGAAGACTGATCGAGGAAAAGATCCAAAGAATAGCAAAGTGCTTGCTTACAGATTCTCTGTAGTGGATATTTCTTGGTTCATGGTAAACGGCCAGATGAGCTGTATAGAGTTGTCCGCACTATTAATGACCTAACAACTAGAAATTTCAAAGAGAGTCTACAGCAGTTAGACTGGGATGAGGTTTATAAGGAAACGGATGTCAATTTAAGATAAAACTTATTTCATGATACATTTGCAGGAGTATTTGAAGACTGTTTCCCCAAGAAATTAGTTAACCATGCAAAAAATCTTGACTTACCAAAGGAATAAAAATATCTTGTAGCCGAAGAAGGGGAGCTATATATATCCGCAAGAAAGAGTAATAAGCCAGAAACAATAAAATATTATAAAAACTACTGTGCTACATTAAGAAAAGTTATTAAAAATCACTATGCATATGCATCCTGTATGAGATTAGTTGCTCTGATAATAAAATTAAAACAATTTGGAATATTATTAAAAGGGAGACAGGGCAACCAAGAGCAGAGGAAGAGGGTATTACCAGCAAAGCAATTGAAAACTTTAGCAACAAAAAATCAGAAGTTGAAAACATTTTTAATGATTACTTTTTAAATGTTGTAGAGCAAATAGGATCTAAATGTTCATTAGAAGTAGCAAGGCAGTTACTGGAAGAGACAATTTGATACAATTGAAATTGCACCCATCTCTCTTTTATTAATTAGGAAAATAATAAACTCTCTCAAGAGTAAAAGGTCACATGTAATCGATGGAATTTCCAGCAGGGTATTAAAAGCTTGTTCCCAAGAGATAATTAGGATTCTTAGTCATATATGTAACAGCTATTTAAAGCAGGTTATTTTTCTCGGATAGACTGAAATATGCGATCGTTAAACCTTTGCATAAAAAGGGGATACGTCTGATTTCAACAACCACCGCCCCTTCTTACTTCTGACAGCTGTATCCAAATTTTTGAAAAAGTTATGTATTCTCGTGTAGCTTCACATACTGGTAAAATTAAACTTCTAACAAAATATGAGTTTGGTTTTCAAAAACGCATTGAAACAGAAAACCTTCACTGATGTAATATTAAATGCTTTAAATAAACGTACATCAGCAGTTGGGATTCTTTTGTGATCTCTTAAAGGCGTTTGATTGTGTAAATCATGGGATTCTTCTAGATAAGCTTAAGTATTGTGTTATGAGTGAGACAGTGCGCAACTGGTTTCAATCGTACTTAACTGGAAGAGCGCAGAAAGTTGAAATAAGCAGTTCATATGATATAGAAGAAACAGTTAATTTCTCTAAGTGGGGAGATATTAAAAATGCGGTCCCACAAGGTTCGTTCTTGGGTCCTTTGCTATTCTTAATATATATTAATGACTTGCCATTCTACATTCACGAATATGCTAAGCTAGTTCTTTTTGCTGACGATACAAGTGTAGCTATCACGTCTGACAAACAGGAATAACTGATGAAATTGTAACTGATATCTTTCAGAAAATTATTAAGTGGTTCTCTACAAATGGACTCTGATTAAACTTTGATAATACCAACTATATACAGTTTCATACAGCAAAAGGCAAGACACCATTAATAAATTTAGACTTTAAACAGAAATCTGTAGCTAAGGTAGAATATTCAATTTTTTAGGTGTTTGCATCAATAGGGGATTGAATTGGAAGAAACACGCTGAAGATCTGCTCAAACGTTTGAATTCAGCTACTTATGCTGTCAGAGTCATTGCAAAATTTGGTGATATACATCTCAGTAAATTAGCTTACTCTGCCTATTTGTCTATTTTCAATCATTACTTTCATATGGGAACATATTCTCGGGCAATTCAACATTGAGTAAAAAAGTATTCATTGCACAAAAGCGTGTAATCAGAATAATTGTTGGAGCCCACGCAAGATCATCCTGCAGACATTTATTTAAGGATCTACGGATCTTCACTGTAGCTTCACAATATATATATTGACTCATTAAATTTGTTATTAACAATCGGACCCAATTCAAAACTAATAGCAGTGTGCATGGCAACTCCTTCTACAGTTGAGATGAATTTTTAGATAAAAAATAAAATTTTAAAAAAATGAAAATGAAAATAAAAAATCTTTAAAATATTGATTGTAATGTATAGACACCATTTACTAAAGTGGCACGTTCTACATCATTACGAAATGTCTTGTATATGATCTATGGAACAAGTATTAATCTATTCTAATCCAATTTATGAATAGTTAACTGCTACTTACCAATACGATTAGTGTGGTGATCGTGAGATATTAAGTGACGTGCTTGCACTTTGCAGGCTATCTTATTGTCAAAGTTATGTATGTCTATCGTATATATAATGAATAAAAGTCTCCTGACATTTTTCTATCTAGACAAATTTATTTGAAGTTTTGTAGAGTGTCAGTAACTATGCCCTTCGGTGTCGCCGCAACTCTTCTGGAGTACAAAATTAATACATAGTTCCTCCCTTCAAGTCATTTATTCATAAAACTTTCATTCGCTTACAGTTCTCATCACGTTATTTCGAGACAGTTATAGCCCATTCACACGCATTGAACCTCTTGTATTAGCAAAAACCTCAATCTACCAGTTCTCTCCAATAGTGTAATTGGCACCCCATACATCCCACCAGAGAAGGTGAAAACACATTGTAACTGTTTCGACAGACTGTATTCTAACCTAACATTCTTGATTCCGGTAAGACCTGAAGATGATGACTGGACGGAATGTGACCGAGTTGACAGTCGTTATTGGGTTCTTCCCCATTCGACGGCGTCTGGAGACCACAGTCCGAATTGCAGCGAACGCAATCAAAAGGTTACGATATGCTACGCAATCTACTGCACTTTTTAATTTCCCTTTTATGCTCAGTAAGATAAGCTGTGAGTGGGTAAGAAAAACGTTATACCAAAATCACTTCCAACAGATATTTTAAATAACACGATTTGTTTTCCATATACTGCACAGAAGTTTTAATGCTTCAATTGTGTCTTAAAGCTTCACATTAGTAACACTCATGGAAAATTTTACATGAAAAATATACTAGTCAAAACAATTAGTAGATTAGTTGAGATTTCTAGGTTCTGAACTACTGTCATCGGCAGAATGAATTAAAATGGTTCGACGTATTTCTGTCGGTTCTACAGAGTGAAGACAACAACATTACGGAAACCGAGATAGTGGTAATAACAGAAAGCTGATGCAAAGGGGGTTGGTGTTGACTTGTATAGATAGTGTAGTGAGCAGGTAGTGCAATGCAACATCAACGTGACTTGCCTAAAGCTATGGCATGAAGAGCAATAGGAAGGTTGGAAGCGGGACAGACACAGGGGGAGGTGGCTGCAGCTATTGGAGTGTTCCAGAGTATAATTTCCAGGACCAGGGCGCGATTTCAGACAACAGGAACATTAAAAAGAACTCGTCCATGGGTAACATAAGCAAGAGATGACCGTTATCTCCGGTTAGCAGACCGTCGAATGCAACTCAGCTGAAAGGCACCCTCCACGCGGCAACACGACGGGCAATGTTAACACAAACAGTCCGAAAACGCCTTCCGGAATGTGGCCTCTATGCACGGATATGTGCGGTGTGTGTCCCACTCAAACCACGACACCGTTTAGCCTGCAGAAACAGGGCGGAGGAATATGAAGATTACAGTCGGAAAGAATGGCGCAAGAAGTCGTGACCCGTGCGCGGTGACGGATTCTCGAGTTGTGCGCAGTATGAGTCTACTCCTTTGTTTCGAAGTGGCGGAAGGCTCAGTTGTTCAAATGTTCAAATGGCAGAGCGGTCTGCGGCGCGCCAGTCATAGTCTGCACGGCCCCTACGGTGGGGGTTCGAATCCCCCCTCGGGCATGGATGTTTGTGTCGTCTTTAAGTATAAGTAGTTTATAAGTAGTTCCTAAGTTTAGGGACTGATGACCCCTTAGTTAAGTCCCATAAGCTTAACAAACAAACATACAGCAACAGGGTACTCTGCGGCCACACATTGCACACATTGTTCAAGTTTTCATCGCCGTCCTTGACCTCCCTTTTCCCCCGATCTCTCGGCTATCGAAAACGTCTGCGCCATGACTGCAAGATGACTCGCCCAGATACACCACCTGTTATTACACCAGATTACCATTTGCGGTATGTGGAAGCAGCATGGACTGCTGTACCTTAATAACACATCCAGAGCCTGTTAGATTCAATACTGAGGTTTCTAGCACTGGTTAGAGCCTGCAATGACTACAACAGTCAATACAATTTGCTCACTGCACTTAGGGATGTATTATCAGTCGAGTGATATTTGCAGAACGTGTAATGTCACGAACATGTTTGGCTGTGATATCTCCGGTCCACCCGTGTAATGAATTCTGGAGGCTACCAGTGTAGATACCAACCATGGGAAATCCACTGTATAGGTAACTTTCATATAATAACTGCAAAATGTGATTTAAAATGTAAAACTGATGGCAGTGGCGGCTGTTGCTTCAGATGACTAGGGGTTCACTTATTTGACTTCCGGATCTTGATAGTGCCCGTCTTCCGTCGGCTTGTTTGTGCTTGCTTGAGCTGAGGCGTCAGCCTACCAAGCTTCTTTACTTCACGCTTTCTAAAAGGTGCTGAACGTTGTTCATTTTTCTTTGATAATAAACACGAAAAACATATGAATATGCGAGTCAACTCTAAAACACAGTAAGTAACTGATTGCACTGTTAAGTGACTGTAACAAAATGAATTTGTTACGGTGAAAACAGAAGCTACCTCCTCACCTTATGCATATGCAAAGGCTGCTCTTTTCAAACATTTGAATATTTGTACTGTTTGAGGCTTTCCCGACGTATTGATTCCTTCCATGGTTCACGGGCGTCGCGTTGGATCGTGTTGTCGAAACTGCAGTTTCGACAATACGATCCGACGCGACGACCGTGAATCATGGAAGGAGTTGAATATTTGTCACAACGAAGAGTGTAAATGTCATTTACCCTCAAAATCGTGACACATTTGATAAAACGTCCAAAGATATGTGGCAAGTAACGATACAGAAGTCATTGTTGTTCCCATATCTGTTAAAAAGAAGATTGGGTTTTAAAAAATTGCTTGCAGTCGGTCTCGAACCCGCCGGCGCAACGCGATGCCGCTAACCACACGGCTATTTTTGCTACGTGGGGAGCAGGGACTTCATTATTATTATTGATGGAATCTTCTGAAGGCTTTTACAGTTGATGCGTCTTTAATTTATAGTTACAACATACTTTGCCAAATATGACGTGATTTTGATAAATTGTCAATGCGCCAAATCTTCTATATCTATATATAAAAGGCTTGTGTGTGTACGTGCTGACAGACTTTTCTCCATGACCACATACTGCCACCCACTCGTGGTTGTGGTGGTAGATAGCCCTTGGTCTAATGATGTTAGTAAGGGAGTTTGGTCGCGTTGCGTGGCAGTGGGTGAGTGTGACGAGCAAAAATTCGCAAAATATGCAATAAAACGATTTCGCATTGTCCGCCATGATTAAATTTGGCAACCGAGTTTCCATAGGTTATTACGTGACAAAGAATTGCTTGCTTATCTCTTGATTTGGAATTTAATTCTATATTCGATGTTGTAGGCTGATATGGGAACGGAATCGAAACATATTTTCTTCTCTTTTTCTTTAAATGCTTCTTAGCAGCCATGTTAGAATTTGGCAAGAAACTAAATATGAATATCTATGGCTGGCATGCTAAGAAAACTCAAGTTCAACATCCAGAGAGTATAGAGATCAATGCCGCGACACTATCTGATGTGAAAGGTGTAATCGTTTGACAGCTGGGTCAAGAAAAACTATGCGACGTAGTCCTACTCATATTCCGGCGGCCTCCTGTGATAATGTTAGCAACAGATGTTGAATAACGAGAATCATGTGACATCGTCATAAGCCAATCGCGTGACACGCAAATATTTTGTCGTGAAATCAAGCATACAGCAAGAACAGCAGTATTTATCTACACTCTATGTGGTTCGGTCATCTTTGCAACGATTTTATATCGTGCTATTGATGTTGCCAACATAAAAACACGAGGCCGCCACGATAGGAAGTAAAATTTTACCGAATCAGATACATCCGTTGTTGTCACATGTCATTATGACCAGCACTTTCACGCGAAACTCTTTTGTATAGAGTCTTACAATTCATTCCAAATTCCTATTCAAGTGAAAACTGTTACAAATCAATATTCACACTTATCCAATATCGTTTTAAGAAATGTAATTTGCCAGCTGCTTTCGGCGCTGCTGTTGCAATATGTAACAAAATTGAGAATAACGACGTATAATATCAAATATATAAGTTTTTAACTTCTCGGCGCGTTTTCCTCAATACTTTACCGACGATCGACAGAGACAAAGTTGAAAATGCAGATAGGCTAACAAATGAATAATAGAGCGCGACACTACAGTCACAGTCATACTTCGATTAGTTAGTGTGGGTGATTTAATTATTACCATTTCTCATCTCAACGATAGAAGTGTTTTCAGAAGTTTACTTCAAACAGAGAATTACACACCGCAATGTTAACTTTATGAACACAACAATAACATTGAATTTATATCGTTCCGGAGGCGGACTTAATTTCACGTTTTGTATGAAAAACGTTATGAACATTCATTGTTTTTGACAATTACTTCTACTTAAATTTGACATCTTAGCTAGGAGAACTGAGTTTATTGACAGAACGATCCAACAAGGATTCTGTTTTTACTGACATAGCGCCGAAACCCTAAAAAAGCATGATCTACACAGGCCCTTCTTTAACAACCGTTGCGAAGCACGGGCATATAAGCTAGTACAAATATGAAGAGCGGATGTTGCCTTAATGGAGGATTTGACAATGCGCAAGACGAGGTGCGCAGTAGCTGTAGTCTTTGCTTCGAGAACATTCGTGCGTAACCGACAGAGCTCGAGTAGGCACGAGCTGGCGTCTCTATCAGCTCCAACGGCAATAAAAGCAGCGTTTCCCCTCTCCCCTCCCTGCTGTGGAAGAGCCCATATGCTGCCTCCAGGGGGTTCAGAAAAGAACGTGTCTGTCAGCCGCGCATGCGCATTGCAACGCTGCGACCACTGCCGCCTATAGTAAGCGGCCGCGCTACGATACATACGAGCTGTCTCCGCGACATTAAACGTTTCTCGTGCGATAAAAATGAATGTAAATATAAAATGGTCTGATAGAAGAACGAAACGAAGAAAGATAGTTTAAATACACTTTTTATTTTATTTACTTTTTTTTTTTTTTTTTTCACGACAAGCTTTTTTCCGGGCGTTCACAGCCAGTGAAAACATAGGATGCGCCGCCACTGACAGATGGAGAGGAACATACTTAATTCATGTTTTGAAGATCATCTTGGTCTAAGTCGACTTTTTCAGCCAATTTGCTTCCGTTTATCGTCATGCAGACACGTTCCATTATTCTTTCTTAGCTCTTGAATGTGACATAAACTTCATTGGATCCGTTGTCAACCAAACAGCAGACTAGATTAAAATTCGCCAGTCGACATGCAGATAGAGAAATCAGTCCGCATCCAGAGTAAAACCACTTCGACTGTCCCGATTTTAGCAGTAAATTGTCAAATTATTAGTTATAAAGTTACCGAATCTACTGCGTTACAGTAAATTTGACGCGTTAAAATTATTTTCGGGTGCGAGAGGTACCAAAATCTGGAAGTACGAAACTCAGAAATATTCACCCAGACCTGAAGCGTATGCCGTTTATTGGTACAGATCTACTGGGGGTGAATAATTGTTTGTCTGATGCGTTTTTGTTGGAAGTTAAATAGCAAGTACAGCGTTTGCAGCAGGTACCAGGTGTCGTTAACAGCATCAGACGATTACGTGCATGGTGGTTTCAAACGAAATATTTCAAATGTTTATAAGGCTTAAGGGGAGATTCGAACCCCTGACGGGGAACGGCCTCGTGCATCGTAAGCATGGTGGTTTCCCCCGTGGTGGCGTCAGCCACGTGTAGCGCACGAGCGGCGTCAAGCTAATGGGGGCGTTGGTTGGGAGACGGGGCAGATGTTGAGCAACCGCTTCTTAATCAAGCAAGGCCGCACGTGGCGTTGCGTGCTATGTAAACAATGCTGTTCACCGCAAGGCCCTGGTAACGCACCTTTTACAAGAATCTTCGAACATTTATCTGCCAAATCTGATGAGATTACCGGACCATCACACAATGCCGTCACGACATTGTGATGCTGGGAAGTATCAAGCGAGGTCGCACGTGTAACGATGAGCGTTCTCTGTCAAGGTTCAGCTACATCACAGCAATTGCGTAATATTATCTTAGAAAGCAGCGTCGTCGCTATAAGCTTCAGGTACAAGTGCAACCTCTTTCGATGTCTCCACAACATAGATCATAATTTTATGAATTTAGGAGTGTCTTTCGCAATCCTCTTACCTAAAAATCGAAATAGCTCACATGAGTCACCTGAGAAATGGGATAAAACCTGTCGGATTTGACCAATGACGTCACATTTCACTCAGAGCTAACAAATTGGTTATAGATTAATCATATTTTTATAAATAAAAACAGGCTAGAGCACAAACTATTCTGTAGAAGAAACAATTGAGGATTATGATGACGATGGAAAAGTAGGTCTGAAAGCTGGAAAGCTTGAGCAAAGGTAAGAGTTACAAGAGTTAGAAAAGTTACTGTGGGAAAGCAATGATGTAATGATAGACCTGGTAGGCTGAAATGTTACAAATGCGAATTGAAACTAAAACCAAATGAACCTTTTTCATAAAAACCTGTGGGATTCCCATTGCTGCAAGAAAGGATGTGTAAAGGGAACCGAAAAAATTGTAGGATTGGGAAATCATTGAGATGACCAACAGTCAATATAAAAACCCATTAGTCTTGGTAGCAAAGCGAGATGGTGATATTACACTATTATTGTATTCTAAACATCTGAATACATTTCAAAATGTTCAAATGTTTGTATAGCGTATGGAACTTAATTACGAGGTCATCAGTCCCTAAACTTACAAACTACTTATGAACTAGCTAAGACTAAATACGGCACAAATATCCATGCCCGAAGGGGGATTCGAACCCCCGATCATAGTGGCCGTGCAGAACATAACTGCCGCCCCGCAGACCGCTCGGTCACTGCGGTCGGCTCAGTTAGGAAGAAAAGGTCCTTGAAACTATCCTACTGTAAATTTTCTGTGAAAAGTTAAAATTTTTGGGGCATCCCTGAAAAGCTTGAAGCGAATGTAAATTTCCCAATTCCGAAGACTAAAAAGTAAATAAAATAATTTTTGGGGATATGTAGATTCTATAAAAAATACTTGAGCACACAGGCAATTAATGCACGATGCCTTAACAGACTTTTGAAGAAGACTGCAGTAAGGCTGTGGGGTCAGAAACGTAATTTGGCATTTGAATAATCAAGACACAGAATGAAATTTTCGCTCTGCAGCAGAGTTTGCGTTGTTATGAAACTTCCTGGCAGATTTAAATTGCATGGCAGAACTGGGGCTCGAACCTAGGACCTTTGCCTTTCGGGGGCAAGCGCTCTACCACTGAGCTATCCCGACACGACCCACGGTCCGTCCTTACAACCTTACTTCTGCCAGTACGTCGACTCCTAATTTGGAAAGTTTGGAAAGTAGGAGGCGAGGTACTGACAGAAGTAAGGTTGTGAGGACGGACCGTAAGTCGTGATAGCTCAGTGGTAGAGCGCTTACCCGCGAAATTCATAGGTCCCAGGTTCGAGTCCCGATTCCGGCACACAATTTTAAACTGCCACGAAGTTTCATAACAGTGCACACTCCTCTGCAGAGTGACTCATTATGGAAACCCTCATTAACCACAGACATTGCCGAGGTGGAGTGGCTTGCGTGTCTCAACGATGCAGATAGCCGTACCGTAGGGCAACTACAACGGAGGGATATCTGTGGAGAGGCCAGACAAACGTGTGGATCCTGAAGAGGGGCAACAGCCGTTTCAGTAGTTACAGGGGCAACAGTCTGGATGGTTGGCTTAGCTGACCTTGTAACATCAGCTTATATGGCTTTGCCATACCGTTACTGCTAACGGCTGAAAGCAAGGGAAAACTACAGTCGTTACTTTACCCGAGGACATGCAGCTCTACTGTATGAATAAATGATGATGGCGTATTCTTGGGTAAAATATTCCAGAGGTAAAATAGTACCCCATTCGGATCTCCGGGAGGGGACTACTCAGGATGTTGTCATCATCAAGAAACAGAAAACAGCTATTCTACGGATCGGAGCGTGGAATGTTCTAACCGTTAATCGCGTAGGTAAGTTAGAAATTTTTTAAAAAGAAATGGATAGGTTTAAGTTAGATATGGTAGGGATTAGTGAAGTTCGGTGGCAGGTGAGTACAGGGCTATAAATACAAAATCAGTTTGTGGTAACGCAGGGGAGGTAATGGATAAGAAAATAGGAATGCGAGTAAGTTACTATGAACAGCATAGTGAACGCATTATCGTAGCAACGATAGACATGAAGCCAACTAGCAAAACCGATGATGAGGATATCGGAGAAATGTCTGAGGAGATAGAAGAAAACATTCAGAAAGTTAAGGAAGACGAAAACTTGATTGTGATTGGGGACTGGAACTCGGTTGTTGGAAAGGGAAGAGAAGGAAATTTGGTAGAATTTTGCGCAGAGCACAATTTAATGATCACCAACACTTGGTTTAAACACCTTGAAAGAAGGCTGTATACGTGGAAGAGACCAGGAGACATTGGAAGGTACCAGATTGACTTTATAGTGGTAAGGAATAGGTTTAGAAACCAGGTTTTAAACTGTAAGACATATCCAGGGGCAGATATAGACTCTGACCATAATTTATTGGTTATGAACTGCATATTAAAACTTCAGGGACAGCAGAAAGGTAGAAAAGTTTGGCGATGAAACCTGGACAAATTGTAGGAACCAGAGGTGGTTGAGAGTTTCAGAGGGAGCATTAGGCAAGGATTGGCTGAAACGGGGAAAAGTAATACAGTAGAAGAAGAATGGGTAGCTCTGAGAGATAGGGTAGTGATGGTTGCAGAGGATCATATAGGCAGAAGGACAAGGCCTAATAGAAATCCCTGTATAACACAGGATGTACTGAACTTAATCGATGAGAGAAGAAAATATAAAAATTCAGCAAGTGAAGCAGGAAAAGGGAGTACAAACGTCTGAAGAATGGGGTTGACTGTGAAAGACGACCGTCTGTCATCTTCCATATTTTTTATAAAATTGTAAATTAATTGATGTTGCTAGATTAGCATTTTACTAAAACTAGAATCCCACTCTATTCGAGGCATGAGGAATAGAATTTTTATTTCATGTTTTAAAATATTAGTTTCTGAAACGTTAGTTGATACTGCTAGGATTTTGTTATTCTAGTAATTTATCACTGTTCTTGTGAGAATGTGTACGTGTTTTACTTTCAAGTGAATGTGCGAGAATCTGATGGCTGTCTGAATGTGGGTAGTAATCGCTTGCTTTGCATGGTTCTCTCTGGCTCAGAGTCGATAGTTAGTCGTTTATTACTTTTTTTTTATTACTATTTCTGTGTCGTTTACCAGTCATGACTGGACAGACTGCGTCAAGATTATATACATACATACATATACATATATAAAAGAAGAAGAAAAAGAGAAAAAAGGTTTACAATTTGGACATATACAACAGAAATATTATCATTTTGTCCAGTCACTTTCATCACTGTTGAAAAATTCACCAATTGAGTACAGTGGGTGCTCTTTCAGGTCCTGTGTAATTTTCTTTTTGAATGGTTCTGGTGGCAGGGATTGCACTTCTTTTGGCAGCGAGTTAAACATTTTCAGTGCAACCATTGGAAAACTGTCTTGTGTTCCACTCAGACGACAGCTTGGTATTTCAATGCTCCTCTTGTTACGGGTGTCATGGTTATGTATATCTTGCCTCATGCTGAACTCGCCTTGGTTTTCTTTAATGCTCACGAGGCATAAAAACACATACTGGCTGAAGATCGTCATAATACCTAACCGTTTGAATATTGGCTTGCAGTGGTCCAATCTTTTGCTTGATGTAATTATTCTGACAGCCTTTTTTTGTAGCATTAACACATCTTTACAACCTGCAGCATGTCCCCATAGCAGTAGGCCATAATTAATATGGCTATGAAATAGCGCATAATACACTGTTACAAGGTATTGGTCAGTTAATGTACCTTTAAGCCTTCTCAGAAGGAATATTACCCGGGAAAGCTTGGAGCATACATACACTGTGTGTTCATTCATTGTAAGTTTGCTGTCAATCATGAAGCCTAGAAGTCTAACAGCTCCCATATTCTCGTGACAGCCAATTTTGCTAAGGCTGCATATAAGATGTTGTGTTTTTCCTTCATTCAGTTTCATTTTATTTTTGATGAACCATTCTTTTGTGTATTCGAAGAGGTCGTCTGTTGCTTGAAGAGCTTGTGCTGCAGTTTTTCCTTTGGCAAAAAGAGTGGTGTCATCAGCAAACTGTAACATGTGGTTGTTACAGCCCATATCATTAACATATATTAGGAACAGGAGAGGACCTATGACGGACCCTTGGGGTACGCCATGTTCCAACTTTTGTTCTTGTGATAAGGCTCCATGTACTGACACCACCTGCTTTCGGTTTTCCAGATAAGATTGGAGAGTTGCCAGAACAGCACCTCCAACACCATAACAGTTTAATTTATTGAGGAGTATCTTGTGTGAGATGCAGTCAAATGCCTTGCTCAGGTCACAGAGTGTCAGTGCCACACTTTCTCTATCTTCAAATACCTGTCTTATCTTTTTAGTCAAGTCCAGTGCTGCCGTAAATGTCGACTTTCCCTTGCGAAAACCATGCTGTGTGTCCTGGAAGAGCCTATTTTCTTCAAAATAATTTTGCAACTGATGTTTCATTACAGACTCCATAACGTTGGCTAGGATGGGGATTATTGAAATGGGTCTGTAGCTGGACACTTCACATGGATCACCTTTTTTGTAGACTGGTACTGTCCTTGCCAATTTCAGGAATTCTGGAAAGACACCTGAGGATAAACATCTGTTAATTACTATGGCTAGTGGTTGGGCAAGCTCTGGAGTTATTTTCTTTAGCACTGCGCAAGACATGCCATAGATATCTGCACTCTCTGAATGCTTATATGATCTCACTATTTTTATTATGTCATTAGGGTGCACTTCCTTCCAGTTTACAATTCTGTTACAGCGTTCATTTTTATATCACTTGTGAGAAGTAAGCTTGAGTCTGGAATTTCACTGACAGTATCCTTCACTATCCTAATGAAGTACTGATTGAAGGCATCGGGACTACAGGAATTTAAGGCTGAAGTAGGCTTCTTCCTGTGCTCATTTACTAGACTCCAAGCTGCTTTACATGGGTTGTGAGCCTCTTTGATGAACTTCTCATTATATTTCTTTTTTGCTTCCACTACTTCCTTTCTGTAAATTCTCTTAGCTATTGAGTATTTACAGTGAAGCAGATCTTTAGTTGGAAGATCTTTAGCTGTCTTCATACAGTCCCTGATCATTACTACAATGCCTTTTAACCTGTCTAGCTTAGGAGTATACCACATTTTCATTGTTATAGGTTTGTCCTTTCCTTTTAATTTGCCTGCAGGATCCTTCTTGTGGATTATTGGAAACAAACCATCAAATTTTGTTTTTAATGTTTGGAACAGACATTCAAATGAGTCACTAGCTCCCAGTTCTGCAAGTTTTTGCTGCCAGTTCACACCAGATAGGACGGTTTTTAGGTCATTTAATCTGTCTTCTTTGATAACCCTTCTACTGAATGTGTAGCTTGAGTGCCATGTGCTTGGTTGTAATTTATTGTTGCCATTCATACTGATTTCCATTACCAATGCACTGTGGTCTGCAATCATTGGTTCAACTACATTGACATTATAATCCCAGGTATTTAGGTTGGTGATAACTGTATCTAGACAGGCATCACCTCTTGTTGGGAGTCGGTTTGCTACAAATAGTCCATAGCTGTTTATTAAGTTCATGAAGACTCTCTCTTTGATACTTCTATCACCTATATGCACATTGAAGTCACCAAATAATGCAATTTTTGATTTAAGGCGAGTTAGGTAAGACAAACAGTTCTCCATTTGTGCAATAAAGTTTTCAAAATTACCGTCTGGTGAGTGGTACACAGAGATAATAATGAGATCAATATTTGTTAAGACTAGTGAAGCCAATTCAAGATCTAGGTCTGTAGAGAAGCTTTTTAGGTCTATTTCCTTTACACAAAGATTTTTGTTTGCATACACAGATACACCACCATGAATTTTAGTTGTTCGACACCATGCATTTACCACATTCAAATATTCAATATATCTGTAATAGTCACCTTCTGCTTCAGTCAACCAGTGCTCACAGATACATAAGACATCTGGTTTAACATCTTCTACAAAGAATGATAAAAAGTCTATTTTGGTTCTTAAACACTGCACATTGACAAATGCAATGACTAAAGGCATATGACTGTCATCTCTATTGTTTTTCCTGTATAATAACCTGGCGACCTGGTTTTCACTGTCAGGGTCTATTTTATTGGGGCACTGGTCGATCTCTGGAATAAAAAACGCCTGATTACAATGTTCTTTGGCCATATAGCAGTGTCCATTACCTTGTCCTTTAGATGGAAGTCAACACCAATCTTGAAGCTATTATTCATAACCTTTGTTTCTAGTTTCTCAACTTGAAAGTTGCTGTATCCTGGAAAGATTTTCTCTAGAAATTTGATTACATTTTCAGTTGTTGTACCATTTTTCACTTTTCCTAAATGGAACCATGCTCTTTTCTCTCCATATAGCATTCCTTGCTCATCACCAGTGCCTATTATCAGATTTTTTCTTCCTGTGGTACTTGAATTTCTGACAGGTACTGTGGCAGAAGCTTGTGGTTCGGCTATTGGTATTTCTTTCTCTACAGTTTTCTGGAGCACAGTTTTGAACAGCATTTTTGGTCGTGCATGTGTATTCTGTGTAATTTCGTGCATATTGTTGGTTTGTTGTTTTGCTGTAGTGGACGTATTTTGTTTATTCACACAACGAGCAGTTTTCCTGTAATGAACATCACGCCAATTTGTATCTGTATTGGATTTATCTGAAGTATTCAAAGAGTTGTAGAGACTATGTTGATCGTTACTGACACTAGTTTTCGAATCATTGGAAGATATATAATTCAAACATCGATCTTGTGCTGTTTCACAGACTGTAAGGTCTTTATCATTATTTATTTGTTCCAAATTTTTACGTACAGGTGCCCCTCCTGCTGATGCGACCAAAGAGGTTTCTACACCCTTTGGTTACAAGCCAATTGACAAGCACTCTCCAGTGTCTCCCCACCACCGCTGTTGTCTTGAATTTTGCCAGTTTCCGGTAGCTTTCCCGCCTCCTGGCCGCTCGGTCTTCTCTTCACTTTGTGTTCGGATCGTGGTGAGGTAAGGGTGGTTCTGCTCTTGTGTCCGCGAAGATGGTAGCGATTCGTAGTCTAGCATGTTTAACTCAGACTGTTGAACTTAGATTCATTTTTGGGAATATCCAGTGATTTCCAACAGATAAACGTGGTGTATGTGTTACTAGTATCAGATAACGGCCTGGTATATTCAAACTTTTTGTGATTATGTGGCAGTGTACGAGCTCTGTGTAAATTCTTTCAAGCTTTGTGGGGCCCGATTTCTCACTGACGATATGTTAATTTTTTTACAGTGCATGTAAAATTTTTCTTGTTTCCTTCCGTGAGTGATACGTGTTCCATGTGGTTGGTTCTTAGAACAAAGCCTTCAGCTTCCACTATTGTATGTTCCATGTCCATCAGGCAAGTAACTATGCATGTATCCTTCTGATTTCCAAAAACATTTTGCGATCTTCTCTCCCCGCCTACTTCAATTTTGCTGTTTCTTCTCCGAACTTGTAGTATGTACTCTTTGTCAATAATTCTCTCCAAGCCTTGTACCATCTCCTTCAATAGCTTGCTTATGAAATTCTATGTATTTCTAAGGATTGCATGCCGTAGTTCTTATTCTCACTTTTCCATCTTTGTAATTATTTAACTTTTCTGGTTTTTTGAGACTAGATTTCATCCGTCTCTGAAATCACTCCCTATCGCGTGTAGCTGCATTTCATTCGCTTCCTTATGTAATTCTAAATATTTCTATGTGTTGCATGCCGTAGTTTTTATTTTTCCGAATTTGTAATTATTTCACTTTTCCGGGTTTTGAGACTGGACTTCTTCCGTCTCTGTGAACGCTCCCAATCGCATGTTGCTACATTTCAGTAACTTCCATATGAAATTCTACCCAGTCCTAGAGGTTGCATACCGTAGTTAATTTTCTTTATTTTTCGGAAATTGAATTTATACATTTTTTCGGTTTTCGGAACCACGTGGGTCCGAACTCCGACCTCAAGGGTTTGTAGCTAGTCACCTGAATTCACGCCACTTCTCATAAAACCAGTGACTAGAGACTTTACTCTCAGATTGTAACTTAAAAGAGTCCGGAGCCGTGTGTCGCCTTTAGCGTGTTTGTTCGCGGTCTAATCTAAATGCAACTTTACTTTGCTATACTCACGCACCATCTCAAATAAGGCACGACAGATCAGTTTTATTGTATATTGTGTTTTGTGGTACATCCGGGTTTGCTGAACTTCGCCTACGATAGCGGCGCCTGCTTCTGCCTCGTTTCAGCACGCTGATTTTGGTCAGTTTCGCTGCAGTTGCGCATGTGTGTGAGCGAGTGAGTGTTGTTTGTAAATCTCCCCCCCCCCCCCCCAGTAGCGTTAAGTTCTGTGAAATGTATGTTAATTTCAAAGCTGGGGATCGTCAGTATTAGTTTCTGTAAATGGGACGCATTTTTATTGTATTAACAAAATTGGTTCCCCATTTTGCTTGCGTTCGACCTTAATAAATAAGTTAAGTTCAGTATAATTTTGACTTGCCTATAAATTGTAGTTTTCGAACACCTTCCCCCTTTTAATTAATATTGTTTTTCACCAGTATTGAGAACGGGCTCAAATGCAATTTTTTTTTATGTTTAAGTTCCGTTGCGCCATAAATGTTTCTCTTAGCCACCTTTACGAAATAACTTAATTTGGTGGCTTGTTTATTATTGCCTGTGTGTATTTCCGTGTGAGCTGCTACGTATGTTGGCCACTGTATCATTACCTTCCACTGATGGCCATAGCAGTCTAGTCCCCCTAACCCCCCCCCCCCTCATTACCTTCCTGTCATTAGAGTAATTTGAACCAAATCAGTTCTCAATTTGGGCCAGGGAACAAGGTTTTGCCGCAGGGAGTAGCAGGTAGTTCACACGGACCTTTTGCTAATTTTACTCCTAAAATTAAGATTTTTTATAACAATAAGCTCTTATCTGGGGACCCCCTACCAGAATTAAGCTTTTATTTCGTACAGCGGCCCACTTTTAACAGGAAACGCAGACTGTCTAAGCAGGAGTGGCTGGAGGACAAATGCAGAACCGTAGAAGAATGCATAACTAGGGGAAAGATAGATACCGCCTACAGGAAAATAAAAGAGATATTTGGAGACAAGAAAAGCAGCTGTAAGAATATCAAGAACTCAGACGGAAAACCAGTACTAAGGACAGATGGGAAAGCTGAACTGTGGAAGGAATATATAGAGGACCTATACAAAGGAAATAAACTAGAAATGGAAGACGAAGTGGAGGAAGATGAGATAGGACATATGATAGTGCGAGAAGAATTTGACAGGGAGCGGAAGGATTTGAATCGAAACAAGGCCCTGGAATAGATTATATTACGCCTGAAGTGCTGATATCGTTAAGAGAGCCAGTCAGAAAAAATTGTTCCACCTGGTATGCAAGATGTATGAGACAGGGGAAATACCCTCCGACTTCAAGAAGAATATCGTAATTCCGATTCCAAAGAAAGCAAGTTCAGACAAATGTGAAAATTACAGAACAATCAGTCTTGGTTGTAAAATACTAACATGAATTATTTACAGACGAATGAAAAAACTTGTGGAATCTGACCCCGGGGAAGATCAGTTTGGTTTTAGGAGAACTGTAGGAACATGGGAGGAAATACACACATTACGACTTATCTTAGAAGATAGGCTAAGGAAAGGGAAACCTACGTTTTTGGCGTTTGTAGATTTGGAGAAATCTTTTGACAATATCGACTAGAAAACACTCTTCCAAATACTGAAGGTAGCAGGGGAAAAATATAGGGAGCGAAGAGTCATATTCAACCTATACAAATACCAGTCAGCGGTTATTAGAGTCTAAGGGCAAGAAAGGGAAGCAGAGATTGGGAAGGGAGTAAGACAGGGTTGTAGCCTTTCCGCAATGTTGTTCAACCTGTACATTGAGCAAGCAATGAAGGAATGCAAGGAGAAATTTGTAGGGGGAATTAAAGTTCAGGTAGAAGAAATAAAAACTTTGCGGTTAGCCGAAAACATAGTAATTTTGTCTGAGACCCCAAAGGATCTGGAAGAGCAATTGAATGGAATGGACAGTGTCTTGAAAGGAAGATATAAGATTAACATTAACAAGAATAAAACGAAGGTAATGGAATGTAGTGTCAGAAAATCAGGCGATGCTGAAGGAATTACATTAGATAATGAGACAATAAAAGTAGTAGATGAGTTTTGTTATTTGGTTAACAAGGTAACTTCTGATGACCTAAGAAGATATAAAATGCAGAATGGCTATGGGAAGAAAGAAGCGAAAATTGTTAAAATCCGATATTAATTTAAATGTTAAGAAGTCCTTTCTGATAGCATTTATCTGGAGTGTAGCATTGTATGGGAGTGAAACGTGGACGATAAGAGTTCAGACAAAAAGTTGATAGCTTTTGAAATGTGGTGCTACAGTCGAATGATGAAGATTAAATGAGTAAATCACGTGACTAATGAGGAGGTACTTAACCGAAATGGGGAGAAAAGGTGTTTCTGACTAAGAGAAGGGATAGATTGGAAGGACACTTTCTGAGACATCAGAGAATTGTCAACGTAGCATTAGAAGGAAGTGTGTGGGCTAAAAATCGTAGAGTGAGACCGAGGGACGAATACAGTAAGCAGATTCAAAAGGATGTAGGTTGCCTTTTGTATTCTCTGATGAAGAGGCTTGCACAGGACAGGGTAGCGTGGAGACCTGCATAAAACCAGACTGCGGACTGAAGGCCACAACAACAACCCTTAGGCTGTAGCTAAGTCATGTCTCCACCATACCTCCCAGGAAGTTTCAAATCAAGACGCAATTGTGTAATAGCTAAATCCTATTTGAGTCTACAATTTTTCATTATATCAGTAGTAGTGATAATTGTTTGGGAGCTCATCTGTTGCATGAAGTAGACGTTAATGGGAAAACCAAACACAGAACCACTACCTTTGCCATTCGAACCCTGAAAAAAGGCGAAAAACAATACACCACGACTATAAGGAACTACTACTAATGTGTACTGGTCATTCCATAAATTTATAAATTATTTATTAAGACTTCAGAAGTTAGTTTACACACATCATAAGGCACTCATTTACATCCAGGAAGGCAATCTTCATCATGACAGGACTACCAGGTGTGCATAATTTTACAACAGTTTGTAACACTATAGTTTTTCTACCCATTACGGTTTATTGCTTTTATGTATTCGATGGGTGAAGTATCGATTATGAATGTAATATATGGCTGTAATGTAATATCTGTATTAAGATTGTGAGATTACCGCCCATTAGAAATATTGGTAATTAATAGCATTTGTAATTAAAAAGTATGAAGTTCACTGCAAACATTGACCATGCCAATGTTCCAAATGTTATACAATTTTAATCTTAATAATTATGGTAGCAATGTATGTACGCAGCTGTGTGACAACATTTATAGTTAGGCCATAGGCAGAAATTCTCCACGTTGAGATTATCTGTGTGCTTGTAGCTGAGGGGAGGCGGCGAGCAGGCTGACGTTGGTGACTTGTTCCAGCTTAGGATTTTCCAGGCTCGTTTCCGGTGAGCTGAGAGAGGGACAATGACGATTGCCAGGCGCAGTGCGGTCCACAGCGTGAAATAAAATATTCTAATACTACTTGCATTTGAAGTAATACGATACAGTTAGGAACCTTTAAGGCTCTCATTACAAAATAGCCTGTTGACAAATAAACAATACATTAGCTGATATAGACATATCTGGCGTAATATGTTTAATTGACAATGAAAAGTAATAAATTACCAATGAATACAAGACAGTTACACAACTAGCATGGCAATGTTTCTTTATAAAAATAATATATTAACTATTTCTCATTTTATTTTCAATTAATCTTGTGTATTTTATCTTGAAATATTCAGTTAAATCACTTATCTGTGATATAAGAAATTGCACGATTATAATAATTAGTACAAAGGATGTTTATACCCATATAAGAACCTAAGAAGACATTTGTTTAATGTGTAGTGTAATTATTTTGATTTTAAGTAAAGTTTTAGAAATGTATTGGCTGAGCGCTGTACGTTGGCAAGTCGGTTAGAACAGCTCACATGGGGAAGTTGATGACGTAGGGAAAAAACCCGGCAGTTGGGCTTTTTGCGCGCGCGCGACCCAAGTAGTGAGGAGTCGGGAGCGAGTGGTGTAGCTGGCCGGGTGCGGCGTCGCTCTGCACGGTCGGCATGCTGATCTCCATGTGGCGACTATAGATTTTTGTGTGGCAATTGCCAGGTGTGGTTGCTCGTCGAAGACTGCACCAAGTTGAATCGAGTTCTACTGTGTGTTGTGAATATTTAGCCGGTGGAACAAAGTGTGCATCGCACTGAATTAAAGTGACTGTGTTTTGTTAATGTAACACGTGTCGTCGCATAGGCATGAACATGAACGGTGTTTGAGATAGGCACATTGTGTGAAAACAATTTGCGACAAATATTCATTTTGTCTGGGTGCTGACGAGCTATAACTTTACTTGATAAATGTGTCGACGTACAGACATATCAGCCACAGGGTTTTAATATGGTGTAATAAACAACATAAAGTGAACTTTCACGTGTTTTTCAAAAATTGTAGTTAGTACACCCTTTTCTCACATGAACTTACTTTATTATGAATTTTTTTGTTAATCATATGCAGGGAAGGAAAGCTGCAAACGTGTGATATCATCCCCTAGAAAACGAGACAAACAGTAGCAATCACAGTTCCAGTGTTTTTGCATGTTTAGGAATTTGGTTCGCAGTTGGTGGGGTTGTGATATTTAAAAATTAATCTTTCCCTGTTTAAACTCTCACCCCGATCTTTCACCCTCGCAAGATCTTTGTGGCCATGTATACAGTGTAAAGTTTTTGAATTGCTAATTATTACTTATTTTTGTAATATTAATATTATGAAAAGATATACTATGACAATGTTTTTTAAATAATTCTTTACAAGCTGTATAATTCGCTGGTTCATGCACAGGGAGTTAAATTGTTGAATGTGTATTGTGGCTGGTAGGAAACGGAAGTGTGTGTGCGCGTGATGTAAAATGTGGGAATTGGCGGGAGAATCTTCGAGTAGCGTGGTCTGTTAAGTAAAAAGGAGGAGTCGAGTTCTGGGCATCGTAGTGGTAACACCTCCGTGAGGAACTGTGGGTGTTATACAGTGGCGCCTGTGTGACAGGATTTCATTGCTTTAAGCACTGAAAGTTTATCTATCAAAATTCAAAATCTTCGGAAAGGCAGTCACAAACGATTCCTAAACCATTAGTGCACATTTCACGATCATAACAAAATCCTGTAAAATGGAGTAACATTAGCAGTTGCGTTTCGTAGTTTGGTGAGAGGTTTCAGACATGTTTTGAAATTTCTTACGAATTGCGAGTCGAACTGTGGGTGTTATAAGTTCAATTACTCTTTCACATATCTCAAGCGATCTGAAAGTGTAATTGCCGATGTTTTACCTAGGCTTCCAGTGGGGGTGATTTTGGGGATGAGAATTGAGAATGTGAAAAGGAGTTTAGAATTATGTAGCTGAGAGGAATGAGTATTGAACAAGAAGTTAGGGATATTTACATTGACATCAGAAGAAACCAAAATCATCATGAAATTTGCAAATTTGTGAAAAGTCATCTTGAGAAAAGAGGACGAGAAAAAAATAGAAGAATACTATAAAGTTTACAAAGGAATCTAATTCAAGAAAAAAAGTTCTGATAATGACAGATGAAAATTATGTTGGCTAGAGAATTGCAAGAATGACCGTTCTTTAGGCAACCGCAAAGATTTTTGTATGAAATCATTTCTCGTCTTACTTTACAGTGTGTGAAATGTATTACAGCTATAGCGAATACTATTGGAATTATAAACATTTATTTATTTATTTTTTTTTTCAGTTGACTGCTCCTTATCGATTGCTTGACTTACGCCCTTTCGCAATTACTATTAACAATTCCTTGATTAAGGCACCCGCAGCAAATTATCATCGATGGAGGGTGCGGGGGGGGGGGGAGGAGTAAGGTGATCGGAGATTCAGCGCAGACACTGAAAGCAGCCTTCGCGGTTAAAATCAAATGTTCAAATGTTTGTAAATCTAACGGACCAAATTGCGTGGTCATCAGTCCGTAGCTTACAAACTACTTAAACCTAGGTAAACTAACCTAAGGACAAACACACACACCCATGCCTAAGGGAGCAAGGGAGGACTCGAACCTCCGACGGCGAGCAACCGCGCGGTCCGCAGCGAGGCGCCTTAGACCGCTCGGCTACTCCACCGCGGCCCTTCACGGTTCCTGCAGCTCTGTTGTGATTTGAGCTATTTTTAAACAACATTAGTTCTCATTTCTTGTCATAAATCTTTTCAGTACTACTGAATGATGACAATATATCTTGATCCTCTTTCGTTAAGATATACTTTAAGATTTATTTGCCTTTAGTTTAAAATCAAATGTTCAAATATTTGTTTAGCTTAAGGGACTTAACTGCGGGGTCATCGGTGCCTAAACTTACAAACTACTTATAAACTATCTTATACTAAAGACGTCACAAACGTCCATACCCAAGGGGGGATTCGAACCCCCGACGGAGAACGGCCTCTCTCATCGTAGCATAGCGTCTCAATGCGCTCGGCCGCTCCGTCGCGGCGCTTTAGTTTCCCTTGTTTTCTACTTCGATTCCTACTCAACAAGAGTCGGTACACATTTTTTCTTGGCCACTGATATCCTCAACACAAGACCAGCGTTTGTGTTAGGCATAGCTTTTGTGATATTATTTTGCTTTAGAAGTTACTGATTGCTTCATGCACTGCCTTTATCGTTACCAGCCGTATTCCGATCAACATTTGCCAATTTTCAGAATACGGTTTGCCTTTTACATATTCTAGAAACAACACAGATTCTTAAGAACTTTCGTAATGTTGGTTGTGTAAGTTGGTGGCTCTAGTAAAGTTTCTTTCGAGGAGACGTTCAGCTCTTTTCCTTGGACCTTTTGAACCGTATCACTTCTACCTTTTAGGCATGTACGAATTCGTTCAAGCTTTGCACTTAGTTAAATAAACAGATAAAGCCAAAAAAAATTTTTATCTAATAATCTATATCTATAAATGTGAATGTCTGTTCGGTGTACGTTTATCACGTCTGAACCACAAGACATAAACAGCTAAAAATTTGTACAGTTACTAATGTCTATCTGGGGAAGGCTTTAAGCATAGTTTTATAGCGATCGGATAGCTATTTATCTATATATATATTAATGTGAATGTCTGTTCGGTGTACGCTTATCACGTCCGAACGACAAGACGCAGAGAGTTAAATATTTGTACAGTTACTAATTTATACCTGAGGAAGGTTTTAGGCAAGGTTTTATAGATATCTGATAGATATTTAGTAATTTGAAGAATATAACGCGAAATGCGGAACAATAATTACTCTTTGAAAATTATATTTACTCTTTGAAAATAGTTTTATTGGTTGCTTTGTTGCTTGGGGGTTGATAATGATAAAAGGGTGGAGTATATTGGGATGGAAAGTTATCGGTGTATATAAAATTCTACGTGTGTGTGTGTGTGTTAATATTTCGCTCTGCAGCGAAAACTACAGAACGCAAACTAATGGTCTGTATGTAATTGTTGTCCGAAGTCTCCCGTTGTACATCATAGCAGTTCCAAGCCGACAGCTATAAGGGGGTGGAAGATATGGTGGTTGAAAGTCGTCAAATTATTTAAAAAAATCGGACTGAAGGCCAGCGATGACGTTTGCGACTCTATAGCAAGGAGGTTACATACAGAGAAACGTTATGCCGCAGACCATATCTTTGGTTTATGCGTGCTACAATGTCTTCAAGATAAGCATACGAATAAGGAAGTATAAGAATAAATAAATAAAGCAGTAAAAAAGAAATTTATTTAATACATCTCGTTAAAAAAAATTGATGTTTCGAGCATTACATCAAGTGATCGATCTGTGATATTATTACAATCATTATTGTTGAATTTCGTGATTGGATTCTTCCAAACGAGTGCATTTTTACGTGTGATTTGATCTACTCTACTTACTTTCCTGATAACGATAAGTGCATAGACTTCTGCAATCTTACAAATTTTACAAAATGTATAGTTTTGCTCCAATCTTTATGAACTTTTGCACACATGACCTTTAAACCAAGAGGAAGATCACGTGGTACATAAATGTTTGTATGGTACAGGACAGAGGGTACCTTGCAGAAAACGTTGCTGAAAGAGGGAAAGGTGGAAACGAACAGAGAGATGGGAGAGAAGGAGGTGGATGCAGAGAGAGGGGGAAGGGGATGTGTAACGCCGGGTTTTCAGCTAGTCTATATCTATAAATGTGAATGTCTGTTCGGTGTACGTTTATCACATCTGAACCACAAGATATAAACAGCTAAAAATTTGTCTAGTTACTAATGTTTACCCGGGGAAGGCTTTAGGCATGGTTTTATGGTGATCGGATATATATATTAATGTGAATGTCTGTCGCAGAGACTTGAATATTTGTAAAGTTACTAATTTATGCGTGAGGAAGGTTTTAGGCACGGTTTTATAGCGATCTGATAGATATTTAGTAATTTGAAGAATATAACGCGAAATTCGGAACAATAATTACTCTTTGAAAATTATATTTACTCTTTGAAAATGGTTTGATTGGTTGCACTGTTGCTTGAGGATTGGTAATGATAGAAGGGTGGAGTATATTGGGATGGAAAGTTGTCAGTCAGCCGCAGTGGAGTAGCCGAGCGGTCTAAAGCGCCTCGCTGCGGAGCACGCGGTTGCTCGCCGTGGAGGTTCGAGTCCTCCCTGGGGCATGGGTGTGTGTGTTGTCCTTAGGTTAGTTTACCATAGTTTAAATAGTTTGTAAGCTGCTGACTGATGACCACGCAGTTTGGTCCGATAGATTTACAAACATTTGAACATTTGAGTTATCAGTCGATATAAAATTCTACGTGTATGCGTCCGTGTATGTGTGTGTTAATATTTCGCTCTGCAGCGAAAACTACAGAACGCAAACGAATGGTCTGTGTGTAATTGTTATCCGAAGTATCCCGTTGTATACCATAGCAGTTCCAAGCCGATAGCTATAACGAGGTGGAAGATATGATGGTTGAAAGTCGTCAAATTATAAAAAAATTTGGACTGAAGGCCAGCGATGACGTTTGCGACTCTATAGCAAGGAGGTTACATACAGAGAAACGTGATGCCAAAGACCATATCTTTGGTCTGTGTGTGCTACAATGTCTTCAGCTCTTTCTCTGTAAGGATAAGCATACGAATAAGGAAATATAAGAATAAAGAAATGAAGCAGTAAAAAAGAAATTTCTTTTAATACATCTCTTTTAAGAAAAATCGATTTGACGTTTCGCGCATTATCTATCATAATCAACCAACACGCGAGCGGAGCCGCGGGTTTAAGCTAGTAATTATCTATTGTCGAGATATGATGGTTTAAAAAAGTGTTTGTAACACTCCCTAAAATAAATTATGCTAAAAACAAAGCAAACACCCCTGTCCAAGGGAGGACTCGAACTTTCGCCGCAAGCGGCCGCGCAATCCGTGGCAAGGCGCCCCAAACAGTGCAGCCATGCCCGCTCTATCATGGTTTAAAGTCGAACAACTAACCGGAGCTGGCGCCCAGGAAGTAGAGAGAACTGATTAATTTCTTTTGTAAAAGACGTCAATTATGCTGAATTATGCTCAGCCATTGGTACCATTTTTAGATGCACAGTTCTGATCTTTCGTGCAAAGAACTGTATTCCTTCGATGTCACTTCTATCTACACTTTAAACTTGAACGAATCAGTTCAAACTTTTCACGAAAACTACTGTAGATAAATGGAAAAAGTAAATTATGCTAAAGACAAAGCAACTGAATTATTTTTATCGAATAACAGTGACACATGATTTAAAGTCCAGCTAAATTTAACACATGCTGTGAGTCGTTGGACTTCCGGATAAAGGTAATTGTCATTTCGTTATTTATACATTAACTGTAGTTAGCTTTTAAGTAAACATCGGAACATAATCGGAAAGACGGCGTTAATTTAATGTTTCGTGAAGAACTTTTGAAGACCGTCTAATTCACAGGTAATAAACTATGGTAGAATATAAGCTAAGTATCACAACGACAAATGTTCCTGTCACATCACGGCGAAAGGTGAATGTCCTGGCCAGAGTCGAAGCTGTCTCTAACAGGGTGTACTAATTTTTATTTCCAGTCATGCTCTGAGAGTAGAAAGTACGCCTCTGCTCTGATATCTTAGCAAACAAGAATTTAAACAAATAAATAAATAAAAAATAAAAAAAAATCTATCACAATTTTTCCAACACGCCTTTCGAAGGATTTGCATAGGTTTCCAAACCAGGTTTTAAATTGTAAGACGTATCCAGGGGCAGATACACACTCTGACCATACCCCACTGGTTATGAACCGTAGATTAAAACTTAAAAAACTGGAAAGAGGTAGAAAAATGAGGAGATGGAACCTGGGTAAATTGAAGGAACAGTTATGTGGAGAGTTTCTTTAGGCAAAGAGTGACCGAAACGGGGGAAGTAATCGATAGAAGAAGAATGAATAGCTTTGAGATATAAAATAGTGAAGGACGCAGAGGATCATGTACGTAGAAAAACCAAGGGTCTAGCAGAAATCTTTGGATAACACAGAAGATACTGGACTTAAGAGATGAAAAGGGAAAATATAAAAAAGCAGCAAGTCAATCAGGCAAACGGAAGTACAGACAGCTAGAAAATGAGGTTGACAGGAAGTGCAGATTGGCCAAGTAGGAGTGGCTAGAGTACAAATGCAAGTCCGTAGTAGAAAGTTTTCCTCGGGGAAAGAAAGATACCGCGTACGGGAAAATAAGAGACGTTTGAAGACGAAAATGGCATTCGCATGCATATCAAGACCTCAGATGAAAAACCAGTAAACAAAGAAGGGAAAAACCGAAAGATGGAAGAAATATATTAAGGGTTTATTCAAGGAAATAAACTTGAAGACAATTTTGTAGAAATAGAAGAGGAAGTAGATAAGATAGAAGATACAATACTGCGAGAAGACTTGGGCAGCGCACTGGAGTCGAAACAAGGCCAATGGAATAGACGATAATCCCTTTGAACTGCTGATATCGTTGGAAGACTGTCACAAAGAACCTCGGAAGGATCAGTTTAGATTCAAATGAAATATATTGAGACATACTTACATTACGACTTGTTTTAAAAGACAGGTTAGAGAAAGGCAATTTTAGCTTTTGTAGATTAGGGGAAATCTTTTGACAATGTTGACTGGTATACACTCTTTCAAATTATGAAGGTAGCATGGGTAAAATATAGGGAAGTAAAATTTTTTCTACAACTTGTAAGCATTTGATAGGAAGGGAGTAAGATAGGGTTGCAGCCTATTCCAAAGTTATTCAATCTGTACGTTGAGAAAGCTGTGAAAGAAATCAAGACTAAATTTCGAGTAGGAATTGTAATTCAAGGAGAAAAAATGAAAGCTTTGCGGTTTTTCGATGGCATAGTAATTGTGTCAGAGGTAGCAAAGGACCTGGAAGAGCAATTGAACGGAATGGACATTTTCTTTATAGGAGAGTATAAAATGAACATTAACAAGACAAAATAAGGGTATTGGAATGTAGCCTTAGAAAAGCGGGCGATGCTAAAGGAATTAGAGCAGGTAACTAAACGATAAATGCAGTATGTGAGGGGTCTTTTTGGGACGGGGGGGGGGCGGGGGTAGCAAAATAATTTCTACTGGTCAAAGTAAAGAATATGTAAAATGCAGACTGACTGTGGGAGAAAAAGCATTTCTGAAGAAGAAGAAAGATTAGTGTTTAACGCCTCGTCGACAGAGTGGTCATTAAAGGCGGAGCTTATGCTCGGATTGTTTGGATAAGAATAGGGAAGGAAATCAGCCATGCCCTTTGAAAGAAACCATCCGGCATTTGCCTGGAGTGTTTTAGGAAAATCACGGAAAAACTAAATCCGGATGGCCGGTGGTGGATTTGAACCACCTTCCTCCCGAATGGGAGTCCAGTGTGTTACCACTGCGCCACCTCGCTTGGTATTTCTGAAGAAGAGAAATACATCCCGTACTGATTTGAATGATAGGAAGTCCTTTCTGATGGCGCTCTAAGACCCGTTGCTGCGGAGCGTGCGCTGGTTCATCGTCGGAGGTTCGAGTCCTCCTTCGGGCATAGGTGGGTGTGTGTGTGTGTATGTTGTCCTTAGCGTAAGTTAGGTTAAGAAGTTCGTAGGCCTAGGGACTGATAACCTAGGTAAGTCGCATAGATTTACAAACTTTTGAATTTGAGTCCTTTCTGAATACATTTGTCTGGAGTATAGCATTGTACAGGAGTGAAATGTGTGTTTAGTATTGGAGGGAAGTGTGTTAATTACAGCACGACTCGAAATCTATGCCTGAGCATAGCTCTTACCTGTCTTCGTGATGTCTAGGTGTAGATACTGGAACAGCGGATGGTTTGGTAGGAAGGAAGAGACACGTGCGTGTAATAAAATACTGTACAAGATGCGATCACTGCACTTACGGGCTTCATAAGCTAGCCAGAATGTTACAGTCTCACCATTAAACCCCCACTTCCTTCAAGAATGAAACTTCAAAACATCAAACTGCTTTAACCGTCCAATTACTTTGCAAATGAGTTAATGCCTTAAATATTTTACGTTGAGCATATAAGCGAGAAAAAAGCTCAGAAAAGCTTTGAAAGTATCCTTGAAGTTTGATGAACGTTGCTAACTGTTCTCATTATGGAACAGGAGATGAATAGAATCAGGGAAATCTGCGTTTCATTTTAAGCAAAAGCAATTTTTTCACTAATCCCAACGTTTTTGACATCATATATGCTCAACAATGTAATCAATGATATAATTTTGCAGGTCCATTCAGTGATATGTGTTGATATTATCTGAAAAATGTGTTTCGAAAAGAGAGTCGTGTTGATGCTGAATAATGTCATGTGAATGCTCTGCTGCCCCCTCAAATTCTGTAAACTGTTCCACAGACGTGAAATGTAGAATGTAGCCTGGTCAGAAAAAAAGGAAATGACATCATGAATCAATTATGGGACAAAAGTCAGCAGAAAACTCATACTTTTTATGTTTTATTTCATGCAACAGTTCCAATTTGAAAGGCACACAACGTAAGTCTTTTACTCACATCATCATACACAGTATCTTTAGGCACTCTTAATTGTAGACTACATCTGGCCAATGACTTCTTCGGGTTCCGTACATACGAAACACAGATATGTTCAACAACATCTTCAGACGTTCTCGGTCTACCTGGTGATTTTGATTTTAAAACACTACCGGTTTCCTCGAAAGACTTCAGCCAATGACGGGTAGTTTTTGCTGTAAGTGGTTCACCACCATACTGACGCGTACAAATACGTTGCACTGTTATAACTCATCCCGTTTACCAAACGCTCCCAAAAACTAAGTTTACATGCAACACATCTTCTGGAAGACGAAAACCGATTTTCGTAAACCGTTTTCACTGTCGTGTTTACATATCACAGCCTGAATCGGATTTTCTAGCCCACTTAATATGGCGGCTGAAAAACAGCTGATTCAGTTCCTGATTTAGTCAGCACAATCGCTATTTTTCGCTACTTAAATATATATTCTCATTCTAATATTTAGACTTCTATTTCACGGTAGAAAATATCATTCTGTCCATATGCGCCGAAAATTCTTAAAAAGAAAACACAATCTGTCAAGCCAAAAATGCTTAAAAAACGGTTGCTTTTACATGGGCACGAAAATCAATTGTGGGACTGGAAAACCGCTTTACAGAAGTGAATTTCCAGAATCAATTTGGGAGTGTTTACCTGACCAACCAAAAGCGGATTTGGGAAATTGGTTTACGAAATCCGGTTTTGGGAGCCCATGTAAGTGGGCCAGTAAATCTGTACCCTTCCTATGTCATCTTCTACAGATTCTGGTTAGACTTACACATACTCGAGAATGCTTAGTACAGGGAGAGGACCTTGCAAAATGTGGGATAACGTAAATTTACCGAAATTTGAACTTAATTACGGAAGTTTCGGTTTCGGCCTAAACTAGAAAAGGGCCGAATATTTGGTTACGATTTCAGTTTTGACCACAAATTATGGTTTGGTCGGACCAGAGTTTGTAATAATTTGAAATTATACATGCCGTTTGTTGCAAGACGATAAGAGCCCCCATAGTCAAACATTGGATGATTATAATCCCAGTATTTGCGCTCCTTCGCTACACTGCCTCAAGACACGCACATAGCTTCTAATTTTAATACTTAAACCTTTAATGAGAATGTCAAACCTCTTGAGTATCATAAAAAATTTTCCACTTCTAAATTATTTCAGTTACCGATGATATCTGCGTCAAGTGCTTCGCATTGGTTCCGACGCACGCTCTCAAAAAAACAAGATAAATCTTTAATGGCCAGAGAAAAAGTAACACAACTGTCACGCGTTACATCTCCTGATGTTTATCAGTGCGTAATATCAAACAGGCGTAGTGGGAGAAGTCAGACATTGATGTCTGCGGATACATATATATACGTATTGACAGATCTGACACGGGCGCAAAGTGTTTGCTACGGACTAGAGAACTGATATTGCGGTCTCACAGGTAAGGCATGGAACTTTCCGTTCATTTAACATGCATGTGCATCTCACAAAAGTTTCAATCGCAGTGTCCAGTTACGCCGCAAGCTTCTTTATCTACATTCTCATTTTGAATATTTTGATTCCGAAAACACCTCCATTTATAATACTTTAATTTCAACAATACCGCCGAGAACGAATGATCCCATTGTTAGACGCTACAATGAGGTTGAATGCTGTGGTTAGGTTGGAGATTAGATTAGAATAATACTTTTTCCGCAGATCATGAATAGGACCCTTCGTAATGATGTGGAACGTGTTAGGTTAATGAAGAGTGTCTGTACAAGACGTTACATTACACAAATTATTACATGACCTTTTTTTTTTTGGTGTGGGGGTTCCTAATTTATGTCTAAAAACTCATCTAAGGAGTAGAAGGAGTGTCATTCAGAAATTCTTTTTATTTCAGGCGTCTGATGCTACTTGGTAAGTAACCAAGACTTTTGTGGCAGCATAATTTACCCCTTTTTGTGCCAAACTCATATTTAGCCCTACATAATGAAGATCATCCTTTCTCCTGGTATTATAGCTGTGCTCAGTGCTGTTACTTTTGAACTGGGTTGGAATATTAACAACAAATTTCATAAGTGAATATACATATACTGTGAAGTTACTGTGAGGATACCTAAATCCTTAAATAGATGTCTGCAGGATGATCGTAGGTGGGCTCCAGCAATTATTACGCTTACACGCTTTTGTGCAATGAATACTTTTTTACTCAATGATGAATTCGCCAAAATATGATGCCATATGAAAGCAGTGAATGAAAATATGCATAGTACGCTAATTTATTTATATTTTTATTGCCAAAATTTGCAATAACCCTAACAGCATACGTAGCTAAACTCAAACGTTTCAGCAGACTGTCTATCTATTGCTTCCAGTTTAATCTCTCATCAATGCTCACACCTAAAGCTTTGGAAGTTCTACCTTAGTTACAGACTTTTGTTCAAAGTCTATATTTATTACTGGAATTGTGCCATTTACTGTGCAGAACTGTATATACTGTGTTTTATCGAAATTTAATGAGAGTCCGTTTGCAGAGAACCACTTAATTATTTAGTGAAAAACATTATTTACGATTAAATCACTTAGTTCTTGTTTTTTGGATGTGATTACTATATTTGCTTCATCAGCAAAAAGAACTAAGTTTGAATCTTCATCAATGTAGAATGGTAAGTAATTTATGTATATCAAGTACAGTAAAGGACCTAAGACTGAACCCTGTGGCACCCCATCCTTGATAGTCCCGCACTTCGAGGAATCGGCTGATGTTTTGACATGGTTGTATGAAGCTCATTATTTGTGAGAGACAGACAAAGCTTCACTTATTTCTGCTGTTCTTCTTAGACTGCAGCTACCTGTACATAACCTATGTGAGCAGACATATGATCGGGATTAATAAAGGGTCTCAGTTATAATCGACATGCAGGCAGGGCCGACGCAAGCCGAACTGCCACCCAGTGCGAGGTGCAAAATCACCACTCCTCCATTAAAAATTAAAAATAAATAAATAAATAAATAAAAAAAAATAAAAATAAAAAACTGTATTACAACCAGATATTTTTATGACAGTTCTGCTTCACTGGTGTTGATAACAAAAACTACGTTGGACAGTTATATAAATGACATAAAAGTAAATTATTTGTAGGCCTAATACACAAAGTTGGAAATGCTTTTAGCGAAAAGTTCTTGACCGATTTATTACAGATTTTTAAACCACACAATCATGAACATTCGGAAGGACATGGGCTGTATATTTTTGAAATACAAACGGTTTTCGGAAATTCACATTATAAATTTCGAGGACTCGTACAGGAGAAAGAGTAAATATTTTGATAAGGACCTCACTTCCGTCAGTGACACAATGAGTACTTCTTTATCTCAGTCACTATGAAACAAAATCTCTTCCAGTGCGAGCTCTTTTCTTTCCGTATTTTTGAAGGAAGTAGCTTCGACCAAAATAAGTTAAAAGCCTGCTACAAATTGAGTCTACAGCGAATACGTTAAGAGCTATGACCACTTGACTAGTAGCATAGACGCGTAAACAGTAAGTGGACAACCGAATATGAAGACGTTGCTCAAAACTCGGACGTATGCGTTGTAGAACCTATGTTTATCACACATTTTGTTCTTGTTTTGGTCCATATTACTTATAAAATATGGAAAGCAAAGTGCTTGCAGTAGGGGAGAGCGGGGCAAGACGGGGTACTTAAGCACTTAACAATTTTTTGTAGGATTACAAAATGCTCTAGGAAAATACCAGATATTCCACCTTAAACTTCAGTACTTCTAGAGTTTATGAAAAAAAATAGGACCAAAATTGTTAGTATTTTACTATTTAAAAAATATATTTTCCCAGGGTTTACCAAGTACACCATCTTGCCCTTCAGTGAGCACAAGATGGGGTACACAGGTGGGGCAAGATTGGTTACCTCAATACTGTATAAGGCAAAGGTAATTAAATTACTAATGAACACAGGTTTACAAATTTATAAAAGAATTATTCTAATATCTAATGAAAATGCATGAAGTAAACATTGTATGATGTTAAAGTTCAGTTTATTGTTATTCAGTTATTATCGTCGTTTTTTAAGCAAAATTCACACACATGATGTGCCTCGGAATCCCCGTCCTCTTCTCCCACACATGCACAGTGAGCCCATTTTTTGCAAGCGGCGCATGACACCCATCCTCAAGTCGACTGCGAGCAGAAACAAGCCGCAATACAGGCACGTAGTGTCATCTTATAATGCGCTTCCTTCTTTAGTTTTTTTATCTTCTTTGCCAAGTTCGTCATTGATTTTTATTCGTCTCACTTTTGCCTTTACAAACAACGAGGGATTTTTTAACAGTCTTCTCAGTGTTCCTTCTTTTTCCAGGCTTAACTTGCACTCTCCAGGAATTCTCTTCTGTAAGGGGAGCTAGTAACAACAACAGTTTTTCCTTTTTACAGGACTGTTTTTCGGATGTTTTTCTTTCCGTCATGAGGGACCGGGACAATCTGTTCAGGTGAAACAGCATATGGCCTTAAGTGATTGGTGTTGTTCTTAGAAGCCTGCTTGTTTGTAGTGTGGTAATTGGGGTTACTATCATTCCAAAATGAGCACCCTGGGCTTAGGCCTATAGCAAGCGCATCTTGCTCTTTAGTACTGGCTTGGTTGACAGGAACATCGCTTGTCTCAGACATAAACTGCTTCTGTGAGCCAACTGAAAACTCTCCTTGGTCATTATTGACAGAAACGTTAGCTGTCTCACTTGTAGTTAAAAGAGAGTCTGTAGTGACAGAAGCTCCAATCACTGAATTCGGAAAATGTTTGGCTCGAAAGGGCAAATTCCTGTTTGTTTGTTTTTTTTAACCGTTTATGGCAGTCAACATGGTTGCAGCTCATGTTATGTCATGTGGGGCAAGACGGGGTACCTAGTGGGAGGGCAAGATACCACTAGGTACCCCGTCTTGCCCCAGGGACCGTTTCTACGTTAGGTTAATATTATAGCACCAAGGATATATTCAATTAGTTATTGAATGCATTAATTTATTGCTAAACAAGCTGTTTTTTCATTAATAATACTTGAGAGTATGAGAAACAATTACTTATCTTACCTTTTCACGTCTGAAAATGACGAAAAATTGTATCAGCACAGACGAAAACACGTTTGGATGTATTCACTCCGCCGTCCGCGGTGGCCGAGGGGGCAGTACGGCGTCGTCAGCCGAGTGAAGTAGACGCGCGGCGTGTTTCCTGCTGCAGCGCGAGCGCAGTCGACTTGTTTACATACACCGGCCGGCACTCGCGTGACGCCGTAGTGTAGCACGATCATGGCGAACCAGTACAGGAAATCAACACTGAAATTTGCGTTCCGGAACGCCTTTGCTAGACCAAGAGCGCTTGACGTCGAGCGGTTTTTGAGGGAAGACGCAAAGATCCTGGCTGCCGATATTGTCGGCACCCACTTCTCGATACTGAGTAATACGATCTTCGTAAAACTTATCAACGACGCCACCTGTGACAAAGTTCTTCGTGAAATGAACTCGAGACTCCGATTCTGCCATCCAGACGGAAATGTCGGCAACGTTGAAGTTGATTACGCTGGACTGGGACTGCGGACTATACGAATATTCGAACTACCGTTCGAACTACCGGCGGCAGACGTCGTGGCAGCGCTACGCCCTTACGGTACGGTGCACGAACACGTGGCAGAAAAGTGGATCCAAGTCAGGACCTACCCAGTCCTAAACGGAGTACATCAAGTTCGTATAGAACATCGTCGGCATGTGCCATCCTACCTAGTGATCGGAGGATGCCGAGTAGTAATCCTTTACGATGGCCAACCTAAGACATGTTCTGGTTGCGGTGCAGAAGGTCACCTACGTTCCGAATGCCTCCAGCGCTGAATCACACAACTGCCACCGAAAGAAGTGGAACCTACGCCGATACCGACTATCCTTCCAGTGACTTATGCTGCGGCCCTTACGAAGTCCCCATCTGTCCAGACACAATCACCCACCATTACGAAACCAGAACAACGCCCTGTGGACACCAGTGCGGAAGATCCGTCAGCCTTGCCTGCGACAGAGATATCTACAACGTCATCAATGCCTCTGAACACAGAAGAACCCACCAACAGCAGGGCGGTAGTCGAATCTCTTATCGTACCCACCGCAGCATTTGTACCAGCGAGACATGATTCGGTACCAACTTCCGACACGAAGGTCATATACGAAAGCATCGTTCGCCACAACACTGGAAGCGCTGCCGTAAGAACGTGTCTGATCAAGACAGCTCCCATTCGCAGGAGGGGGGAGAACCGATACCGCAGGACAGCAACGACGAGGCTGACACCATTGCCACTGACCATGCCCCTGAGGAACTGACGGAGGGACAGGCGGCAACTAATCAACAGTCTACCGCAATGAACACTGATCGTCCGGAAGGTTCCAATGCTGGTTGTGAAGCTGTGCGAACCCTCCCTATGAACCAACACGACCTTATGGAACATGAACAGACCTCTGTGTCCACATCGTGTGGAGATGAAGTCATGACCGAACTTGACCCAAAACTGGGGCCATCAAAGGCCCCTACAGACCAGTCAGTCTGATCAGCACGAAGAAATTTGCAGCCGGCGTGGGTTGCCGTCACTAATGACGACCGTCCGTACCAATCCTGCCCAACCACTGCATAGCCAGGCCTATCGCTTGGCTACGATGAACATTACTACCATCCGATCCCCAGCTAAGATACAACTTCTGAAAGACACAATAAGAGCAGCAGACGTTGACTTCGCATTTCTGCAGGAAGTAAGGACGAACGCACTCCCGGACTTTTATGGCTATGTAACCTACATGACACAGGGCGACAGCGGTGTGGCGATTTTAATGCGTGACGGTATTGACGTCACTGACATCATGTACCTCCATTCTGATCGAGGAATAGCGGTGACGGCACTTGACACCCGATTTATCAATGTTTATGCACAGTGAGGCAACTCCCGAAGGTTCGACAGGGCCAGATCCTACTCTACAGAGGTCGCCCCACTCTTCCTAGGTCGCTACAAACACATTGTCTTAGCCGGTGACTTTAATTGCGTCCTTCACCCTAAGGATAAAATTCCAAACTATACCCCCTGCCCCTAGTTGGCTAAGGTAGTTCAAGATCTTCAGTTGTGCGATACATGGGAAAAGGTTCATGGCGACAGACCTGGATATACATTTCTTACCAGTCATTCAGCGAGCCGACTGGATGTCTCAAAGTCTTACAAACGGAGTCGTGACGCTGAACGGTGGCCACAGGCACACTCGGACCATAGTGCGTATATCTGCACGATCCGTCTTCATCGCGAAGACATCTGGCGTAGTAACGGATTGTGGAAATTGAACGTCTCACATCTTCAAGACCCAGACTGCCGAGAGAGGATAACCGCAACGTGGGCCACCTGCGAACGGCGCCATTCACGATATTCCACTACGTTGGAATGGTGGCTGTTCTGCGCTAAACCAGCAATCCGTAGGACACTGATGCAGTTTGGCAAGGACACAGCGGCGTGGCACCGGCAGACCTTTGATTTCTACTAAGCGACGCTTAGGGACCTTGACGCCTTACCTCCATCACAAGAAACACAACAAGAACGAAGCCGAATCAAGGCCCACATACTATCGTTAACGAAGCGTCATTTAGAGGGAGCGGTAGTCCGCTGTCGAAGACATGATCTATCAATGGCAGAGGCACCCACCATGCACCATATTACGGCGGACAAGCGCCGACAGCACCAACGGGTCATCACACGCCTTGTGACTCAAGACAGTCGCACCTGCACAACCCACGCGACATAGTGAAAGCCATAGAGAACCACTACAACCATCTTTACCAGGAAGGGAATGCAGATGAAGAGGCCACTGCAGAAGTATTACAGAAAGTATCACGAACAATCGATATCACCGCAAAACGAGCACTAACAGAGGACATCACGTCTGTAGAAGTGGAGGACGCCTTAAACAAGGGTGTGATTCACAAGTCTCCGGGGCCTGATGGAATCCCAGTAGAATTCTATCGGTCCTTCCGAGAACTAATGATGCCTCGCTGAGTCACCATGTTTCGCGAGCTTGTGTCACCAGGCTGCACCATACGCCCTTCACTCGTCGAAGGACTTCTCATACCGAATCACATGAAAAAAGCAGGAAGTTCACCCACTTACGATGCTGAATGCTGATTACAAGATATTTGCCAGAATTTTAGCAGGCCGCATTAAGACGACGTTGCCGATAGTTCTTGCCCCAGAACAGACGTCTTATGGAGGGGAAGCCACCATACAGATGGCCACCGGAGACTGCAGGGACTTAATAGCGATCGCGTCAGCCTGTCGCCTGAGAGCGGCGATCGTCTCCATTGATTTTGAACAGGCATTCGATAGAGTACAACATACATTTCTCCTACGGGTGATGGAACCGATGGGATTTCCTCCGAGTTTCATCGACATTCTGCGGCGTCTTTTGATCGTCGGCAGCTCTAAAGTCCAGGTCAATGGAAGGACAGTTGACCCAATACCCATTAAAAGGTCCATACGACAAGTTTGTCCCCTTTCCACCTACCTTTATGCAATCGCACTAGAACCACTCCTCTACGTGGCATCAAAACTCAACCACGTGGTTCTCTCCTTACCCGTACAGCTAGGCCAGAGGATACAGGCGGCCTTCGGCTATTACCTATCTCTAGGACAGTTATTTAAAGTGCGTTATGACACACTCACCCTCCCATTAAGTGGTGGAGGGTTGGGACTGGTAAACGTTCGAGCACGGACAGCCGCCCTCTACATCAACAATATGAGGAAACGATGGACCAGCCAACACCACTCCCTCATGGGTCGCTACTGGAGGTCCTGATGCCAGTGTCTCCACTTCCGCCAGTGCCGGTGGCGCACGTCGCAGCACAGCTCAGTCATGTGTCGACCTTTATCATCGAATATAGTTATATGATCTCAAGTCTCCCCGCAACACATCCACCAATGGCAAAAGACTTTTACCACACCCTTCTGGGGGCTATTCCGTGTAACGTAATAGAAGCCAAGTATCCAACTGTATAATGGTCACGGGTGTGGAAAACTATACACCACACTTTCCTGCCCACACAAGCGCGCCCAACTTGGTACCAAGTCGTCAACAAAAAATTTGCGACAAGACACCGACTCCACAGTATCGGACGAATAGACTCTCCACTCTGTCCTAACTGCCAGCTCCAGGACACTGATGAACATCGCCTCACATGTGCGTCGACTTCCGGCGTTTGGAGGCTGACCCAAAAGATCATCGCCTGTTATCTTCGCATCACACCGGAAATAATTGAACTGCGAAGCCTGCTGAGTCTGGACGATAATTACTTTACTAGCGTTCTGGGCTCCTATATTCTAAGTTTTGCAGTTGTTGGTACGATTTCCGTTCCATCTTATATTTTAATTCCTGTAACTACAACCTTTTCACCTTTTATTTGTGCATAGTTTTATATATCCTCTATACAGAGTAAGTCAAATTATTTTTTAAGTGTTTCCCAATATATTTTATCTTTAATTGCAAACACACCCATCCCGCTGTACCAAATACATTAAATTTGCAATGAAACATTATAACAAGATATTTTACTCAGAAACGTGATTTTAGACAGATCTCGTTTGACATCCTAGTGTTCTCTCTCTCTTGGAAAACAAGTTTGTTGTTACTGTCAAAGATTTGACGCCAGCAGCAAAAATTTCAAATGGACACATTCCCGCAACTGAATGGTTTCAGAGATAGAAAACATTAATGCACATTGTTATTTTCTTTGTTATTCGGTTATATAGTCATTGTTTTCAACGTGCCATAGTGTAGACGCATAAAAGACACATAACTTGTTACATGACACTTGTCTATCAAGTCAGGAAACTGCATGATAAGGGCTTACAAAATCTAAGCAACAGAGAATGCAGATTTGCAGATTGCACAAGACTTTGTGTCTCTTGCTCCTTCATGCAATCTACAAATCTTTGAGAAACATGGAGTAGGACATTTGCCTATATGACGGTTTCTGTTGCTTCAGATGATAGTTTCTGCAAGCGAGCTGGAAACTTTATCAGAACACAGGAGTTCAGAGAACAGAGAGATGCACAGAGTCGCTTTGTTCGGCACCATGCGGTTCACCAGAGGAGTGGAGGGAACAGTGAGCAGCGTGCCACACGGGCGGCTCCGCAAGCGAGCAGAGTTGGGAGAGTGGTGGGGAGAGGTGAACAGGTGAGTCGGTGAATCGGCGACTCAGTTGGCGGTCGGATCACCTCGATCGCCGGAGTCGTGCGGAGCAGCGAGCCAGCGGGAGTCGGGAGCCGCACGCTCACTGAATCATGCTGCTTGCGTGACTTTCCGACTCTCGACTCACCGATTCTCGACTCGCAGCAAGGAGGCACTGCACGTGTTTTGGCGCTCATTTTTTGCAGTTTTATACTGGCACATGGTCTATACCACATTTATTTTGTAGCTAGAAAACTTCTGAAGCATGGGGCAAGGGGTGCTTATGCAGCTGATTGCTGTCACCAGAGGGACTTTTCGGATTGGATGAACTACCACTCTTTTTATCGGATTCATCAATCACTCACTCCTTAGAAGCATCTGGCTCTTTGAATCAGATCAGGAGCAGATTGCCCATCTCTAGTCCTTAGTCTTAGTTAGTTCATAAGTAGTTTGTAAGTTTAGGGACTGATGACCCCGTAGTTAAGTCCCATAAGCTATACAAACATTTGAACATTTTTATTCACTCCAAATGGTTTGCTCAAAATGGCTGTCAGCACTGTCATCAGGCACTTGCATAGCAAGTGCCTACTACTTCAACTATTCGCCACTAGGTTGCGATATCTGTCATGGTAAAAATTACAAAAACTCCGTCTTGCCCTCCACCCCATCTTGCCCTGCTCTCCCCTAGTATAGATTTGATTCAAAGTAAAGTAAAAAATTGCTCATAGCGCCAATGACATTACCTAACATGGATTACTTGTCAAATTACTATATTTTCATTCTCTCTCTCTAAAAGAGCTCAAAGTTTCCGAAATCCTGTATATAAGGGAAGAGCAGTTACCACAAATGCGGAAAAGTTCTCGATTGATTTAGTTCTAATACCGAAATGGATTCACATGCCACAGAGGTCGCCGATTCAAGCTCGTCCAGCGTGGCGGGATGCTTCGAGTATGTCTTTCACTGTGCCCCACAAAAAATGTCACAGGGAGTCAAATCCGGCAAATACGGAGGCCAATCCATTCCTACGGACGGATGACGTTGGATTTCGCTGAATAATTCCAGAAACTATAGCGATATTTTCAGGCGTAACTGCGGTTTGCTTGCGGCCAACATGCCCCACTAGATCATCAGTTACGCTGCCTGTTCGTTGAAATTTTGCGAAGAGCGTACGAATGGTTTTCGCATCGGGTCCTTTTGGAACATTAAATCGTGCTTGAAAATTTCGCCTTGTTGCCGTAGGACTCTCTTCTAACCTGTGGTACTCTAGCATCAGAAAAACGCGTTTTTCAATGGAGTACATGGTTTTAATCTCTTCCTTCGATACGCTAATCTCCTTACATGTTTCAATAGTGGAACTGATCGCTCTGGGCTTCGGATCACTATTTATACTAGGCATTACGTATGGCGATTACAGCCCATCTGTTACCGGCTTTTGTAACTATTATTTCAAACTGCTGTATAAACTTCTTACAGCTTTCCCAATAAACATACCGTTTACTGCATTCCTCTATCGATCTTTGTTATCGAGATATTTAATTTTGAAATCAGGGAGTCCTTTACTGGACACCCTGTAAGTTAATGAATAGACGCGGAACGATTTTTTATTCAAATAATCATTACCCGTTGTCGAGTTATAAGGGTTTAAAGCCGAGCAAATTCGATTAATTCCTTTCACAAAAGATTTTAATGTAGATGAAATTAATGCTCACCTAACATCACCAGTTTCGTGTCTACCGTTCGGACTTCATTTTACGTGCAAACACCTTTCTTTTTCTGGAAGGTTTTTGAAGTGCGTCTCTGCTGTTCTTGAACAAGTACCAATCAACTCACACTTCGCGAGAATGAAAATAGATTGATAAAATCGAAACGACTTTGTATATCGAATAATAATATCCGCTGGGAATATATCATGGTTTAAATACCATCTAAATTTAGCACATGCTGAGACCAGGGGGGCGGCGGAAGTCATAAAATTGAGAGTGGGTAAAATAAGTTATGGTCGGGCCGCGCTGGTAAAAAATGGGAAGTCACATTTCCGATTGCAACAGTTGTTTTAAAATGATGTACTCTTTGTCAAGTATGAGTACGTATAGAGATTACTGACAGTAGGAAAAGGATTACAGTGGAGGCAATTGTTTGTTGGCACAGTGGTAAAGTGCCAGACTACAAACCCAAAGGTTACGGTTTCGATCCCCGCCATGTCCTATGATTTTTATGTGTCACTTTCCACTTCTTTCACCTCTGCCAGTGTTGCTGATGTAAAAATGTACTGAGTAGGACTGTGGTTCGGAACCCACGTTAAACTGTAGGTCCCCCAATAACTGGCTGTAGTAAGTCAGTTTGACAGTCGGAGGAAGGCAACAGCATTCCACCAAACAGGACCATGTCTAGTAAAGCACTATGGTCTCAATCTTCGGATTGTTGACGGCTTTACCTTTTTTTTACTTTTACCCACTAATATAAAATAAGAACCGCAGGGACTGGCTGAGAGTTGTTGGACGTCCAGAGAGATGTGGACTTAAAAAAACATGTACACACACGGTAGCTTGTATTTAGAAGGCCAAACATGAACAAACGGAGCCTTTTTGCTTGGGCGAACACTGACAGCATGGAACTCCATCGCTTGTCACAACATAGCCCATTGCCCAGGCGACAAATGAAACTTAGCACTACTGTAGCAGCAGTGCATCAACTAGGTTCAAATGTTTGTAAATCTATGGGACTTAACCATTTAGTTATCAGTCACTTGGCTTACAAACTACTTAAACTAACCAAAGGACAACACACACACAAACATACATACTTTCATTCCTGAGGAAGGACTCGAACCTCTGTTGGAGAGCAATCGCGTGCTCCACAGCAAGGCACCTTAGAGTGCTCGGCCATTCCACTGCAGTTAGTAGCTAGGTACTTTGTTACCCAGTGCTGTGTTTCAGCTTGGAACATCCCCCCACCTTGGCAATGGGAAGAGAGACATATTTTTGAAACAAGTGCTTAAGTAAGCAATGTGTGATGTTAACCATTTTTAACCAACATTTCGGGATTGGAGAATGTACTTTAGGGATAACTCCCATCTGTGCAGTTCAGAAAAGCTGGTGGTGGGTGGGAGGATCCAGATGGCCTGGGTTGTGAAGCAGCCAGGTGGACGATCCAGTGGCACAACATGCAGCGGATCATATGCTTGATTTCAACATTTTCCCCGCACCGTATAGTTCCCACCTCTCTATCCTAAACCTCTGCTGTTTTTATTGCTGTTTGTTTGTTTGTTTGTGTGTGTGTGTGTGTGTGTGTGTGTGTGTGTGTGTGTGTGTGTGTGAGTGAGTGTGTTTGTATGTGTGTGTATGCGTGCGCGCACATTCATTTTATTTTATTTCCCTCCCCTCACCCGCCTCCCCACTCCATTCCTAAGTTGCATCTATTTTCTCCCATCCAATACGTACATACTCTGGAAGGCTGTGCCATATCCATCCCCACCACCATGATGCAACTTTCCTATCCCTCCTCCCCTCTCCTACTCTCCTATCTCCACACCTCAGAGTGTGATTCGAAGTGCGGCAGCCAGAGCAGACAGTTGTGTGACTGTGTTGTGTGCCTGTGTGATTACATGAATGTTCCTAATTTCGAAGAAGGCTATGGCTGATAGCTGAAATTGTATATGTGTGTCTTTTTTGTGTGTTGTGTGCCTGTCGGGGCTCATCATCACATCTTTGTGGTGAGTTGTAAACTGTCCTATTACTGTACTGTTAATTCCAACCTGGATTTTCGATTACTATGATATCAACTCGTGTTAATGCAGAGTATTTTGTCTCCCCACTGGTTCTGGTACCCAGTGTGGACAGCATGTCTGCTTACTATTCCATTGATTTTGGTTGCTGTTTGCATTTCTGTGAAGACTCATCAGAAAGTTAATATTTCACTCTTGCACCTCGCACCACTTAAATATAATGAAATTATTGTATACTGATTTTGGAATAATGTATCATGCAAATGCACAAAAAACATTGTAATATAGGTTTTTTTTTTTTTTTTTTTTTTTTTTTTTTTTTTTTTTTTTTTTTTTTTTTTAGTTAAAAGCCACTCTGCTACTAGAAACCTCATTATTTCCTTTCCCAAATCCACATGGAAAGTCTATGAGGGCATTTCAAAAATGACACTAGGTTACTAGAATCCGAATACAGAGCCAGCATTCCATTAATTTGTGAAACTAAAAATCATGTTTCACTAACTACTTACTCTTTTGTGCACAGATTTTATCCACACATCTTATAGGCCTAATCAAAACCTCATTTCCTTTCAGTGGCTTCAGAAGTTTTGTTTATATGCTAGGCATCAGTGGGGAATTGAAAATATTGTCATGAAGTTATAATCACTTTAACTTTTGAGCCATGAGTAAAATTGCATCAGTAAAGTGATATCTCAGGAATTTGTATGTTTATACACACAACTATGATGACATTTAAGTGGTGGTCAAATGATGTAGTTTTTGTTGTAAGTGGAAATCCAGCTTTTTGACAACAAGTTTGTGTTTTTTTTCTGTAGGTGAAACATGAAGATCTCAACAGTGTCACTGTGTGTGCTGGTTCTGTCGGTGGTAGCATGCACCACCAGTGCCAAGCAACGGCCCTCACTGGAGATCAGCAACGCCATCCTTCGTTCACTGGCCCAACTGCCAAGAGATGAAGCAGTGCGTCGCTTTCGCAACCTCATGCTCGGACACCAGCGCAACGCGATTGATGATGCAATCATCCAGTTGCTTGAGCAGCTCAGGGCCATCATCCCTGAGCCCGTTTCCATTTCTCATATTGAAGTCGACCTGAAGTCATCCATATTGGAGTAAGTGAAGTTTGATGTTTTGTGTATCATATTTGATACAACTGATTATGAAATGTACCAATAGGTTTACTGATTAGATATAGTATCTCTGTGGAATCATGGCTAGGTACAGACCTATTTAATACCTTGATTTTTGTCCTTAAATCTTAACCACACAAAAATTAAGAAATCTAGATTAACTGCGTTTTACCTACTCAGAAATTCGTCTATAGAGTAGTGGTTATTAATTACACATGATTTTATTTTGTTTTTAAAACTTTCACTGTAATTGACAACAGTGGTGGTGAAATGCCTGTATGACTTGAGGGGTACTTTCTGAGGCAGAGTAAGGGTTAAGTTTGGATAGGGAGAAATTGTATATCACTATTATTTTAAAAATGTGCCTGCTTATCAAGACAAGCTTCATAGGTTAGTAAATGTATTCTGAGACTGGTAGTAATATGCCAATTTTTAACCAGTTGTGTACCTGACATTTTAGATTTGATACCCAACATTACCCTTACAATTGACTTTGCACATTGAATAATATGTCTGTTTGTGACATTGGCCAGAAATTATTCTTTATGACATCATTGACTGGAAGTATGCAAAGTAAACTAATTTCCTAATTCTTTCATGTCCAATATCAACAATGATATGTAGAAGAAAGTTTGCTCAGCTCAAACGTCTCAGAAGATCCCTTTATTTATTTTATCCTCCATCACAGTTGCCTTTTTTAAAACCAATTCTTGGTGACTATAGTCTGATTTAAATTAGTTGTCACTTGACGTTTGCGGGCCAAAGCTGCAGCGTTGTCACGTCAAGTACTGGCTGGCGGCAGCCGCCACAGCGCAGTGCTCGACGCGGCGATAGAAAATCGCTTTAAAGCCTCTAGGCCAGTCGTCAGGTATGTTTAGGTCTAAAAAAATTGCAGGAAGCTGAATTTTTGGTATGTTGTTAGGACATATTAGAGTAGTATTAAACCAAGTTTGCAGCTTCGAAATCCTTTTGCGTAACTTTTAAGAGCCAAAAACCCTCGAAATTTTCGGACTTTTTTTCTGGTTTGGGCTTATAACTCGTGAAGGGTGGTTTTTTGACGAAAAGTCACCCGAACCTCTATTAATGTAGATAAAATATTCTAAAATTTAAGCCCAACCGCAGCCCTGTAAGTCCAATAGTTCCCGAGATATTGGACTTCAAATATTGACATATTTCTCCAGAAAGTTCAAATTTTCGATTTTAGTCACCTTTCGGCTAAAATATTGGCTTTAATTATCATCCCACGGGGAAAGTCACACAAAAAAGTTATAGAGCAGTTATTTAACTTTAATCTAAGTACTGAACGAAGTCCATAGGCCCAATAGATTTCTAGTTATCGTTAAAAAACGAAAACTTGGAAAAATTGGAGTAGTCAATAAATTGACCCAGACGAATTGCAGTCCTCTTCTACTGTGTATGTTAAAGAAAAAGGAAGAATTACTCATTGACGATGATTATTAACGCATCGTATATAAAAAGAATTTTTTCAACACTGTTTTCCGCAAATATTGAACAGAGAAGTTCCTTGAGTCACTTGGTGCCATTATGGCACCGACGGCCCCCATGAATAACATGAGGTGGTGAAAACCTCTAAGTCTCACCCCTATGTTGACAATTCGTCTGGGTCAATTTATTGAATACTCCGATTTTTCCACGTTCCACAAGTCCTAACAACATAGCAAAAATTCAGCTTCCTGCAATTTTTTTGGAGCTAAGGCCATTTTTTTGTCTACGACGACTGGCCTACAAGAATCGAGTAAAATAATTCAAATACACACACGATGTACGTATCTATAAAGTCACACACTATGTCAAAAATCTATTCTTGATTTTAATTAGGGCAAGAACTACGTTAATTTGTTTGAAACTATTTAAATTTTTCTATTTCGCTAACAGCTTCAAACTTATCACTTCATATCTTAAAAAAACTATTGGTCTCAAAACAATAATTCTTTTCCATTCATTGCTAAAGTAACACGCATGGCAACGAATCTAGAAAAGGTTTCGTAGTTCATTGCGTTTCCGATATATAAATTTCTGAAAACTACGTTTTTATGCATCTATATCAATATTGAAGTCGTAACAAGTATGATGTTTAAAATCTCTATTTCCTACAAAATTTACGTAAAAAATTTGAAATTTACATACAGTATTTATCTCAGTGATATTTTTAACCATATATATTGTTTATTTTACTTAGCGCCGGTTTCACATGGGCCATTGAAGTACTAGATTTTTGCGTCCGAAAAATTTTCCTTCTTTTCATTTGCAGATCACAAAAACTATTTATCACACACATTGAATAACATCTTAGTGTCTACAAAAATAAATTTTAATTAAAATGCAATGTAACTTACCATAAGGAGGTGGACGGGAGCTGGCTGAACAGTAATTTTAAGTCTCACAACAAGAATGAGATGTTAAACTAAAGAAATTCACAAACACATTATTTGCTGGCAGTACGTACACTATACACTAATCAGACAACGGGAAAACACCGCTTAATTCAGCCACTGGAGCTATCTGTGTCGCTGCTTGTATTGGCGGATATTATTAAGTCTTCGACGCATTGTTGTAAGACACCTTCATTCTTCCAGACTTCCTGAATCAATCACTCCTTTCACATGATGCACTACCTTTCGCGTCTTCTGGTGTCACTGTTTCAACTGCCTTTTTCAACAGGCGTTCCACTTCAGTTAATGTGAATTTTCTATTTTCTACAGCAATATGCTGTTTAATCTGTGCCCAAATCAGCTCTATTGTGTTAAAGTGGCGATGATAGGGAGGCAATCTGAGCACTTTATGCCCGTATTTTTTGGCTACTTCATCCACAATGTTGGGATTCTTTGGTTTGTGTTGTGATACAAGTTCTGATAATTCCGCCATTGTCAAATTGCTGTCGAACTGTATCTTACGTTTCAGTAGCCAGCAAACAATGTCGTTTTTCTTCGTTGCCTTTGTGGGTGCCTTGTCCTAGATAACTGAATGGTATGGAGCGTTATCCATAATAATTATAGATCTCTTCGTTAAGTTTTGAAGCACAGAGTCTTCAAACAATTTCACGAAAGTATTGTGGTTCATCTCTTCGTGGTAGTCGGAGGTCTTCTTTGAACTAAATAAAATCAGACAATTCAGGATGAAACCTTTTGAATTTCCGGCATGCGCTACAATTATTCTCTTACCTCTGTCTATCGGGGCTACCGTACTACCGTTGATGGTATCGTCCGTCCAACCTCTTTTTAAAGTATGTCCTGCATTCACCCATGTCTCATCAGGCCAAACGAAATCGTCAAAATTAGTCCCTACTAATTCTCTAAGAAAGCGGCATCGCCAAGCTGCAACATCTTGCCGTTCCATTAACAACTTCCTTCCAGAAATAGATTTATAGCGAAAACCTAACATTTTCACGATTCGTAACAAGGACGATTTACTGCCTTCAAACAGGTCCGCTGCTACGAGAGTAGCATGTAGTTTTATGAGTGTCGGATACTCCTTTCTCGAATAAAATGCGTACATCTGCCGTCGAATCGCATCTTCCTGAAAAGAGTCGAGTTTTGTTACTCTCTTCTCGAGCCGCCTCTTCTTCCCAGGTTTTTTCAACTTAGATGATTCACCTGCGTCTTCTTTTGCGAATTTCGCCTTGCAGATCCTTATCACTGATCGTTTCCTGATTTGCAGAGCAGCTGCCCTTAGAGAACACATGTATTCACGCGCCTGACTCCGTATAACGACGCCATGTCCGCCACTTTTTGGAAGTTTCCGAGGCGAGTGCAACCTCTCGGTCTTTCGACTACTTTCGTCGCACATCGTAAAGCAAGCGAAGCTAAATTCACACAAATCTGTCAGTCGCACGTCTACCACGGCTCACTGAGGACTGGCTGCCACATGCCTTGGGCAGCGCGCAGCGAAATGGAAATGACAACACAGGGGAACCCGACCGCGCCGGCCACCCATTGGTTTATGGCTGGCGGGAGCCGTGCAGCCCGCTGCCTGTCAAGTGACGACTAGTTTAAATCAGACTTTAGTTTCAAATTTTAGCTATTCATTTTCAAACCTGGCATCAATTGTAAGCATATTTACATCATTATAATAGTCCCATATAGATAAACTTTATTCTCAGTTATTATGATGGGAATTTAATAATATGTTTTGGTGAAAGGTAGTGCCCCTCTGATTGACTGTAGCCAATTGTACAACACTTCTTCACCAAAATATACCATAAAATTTCTATTATAATAATCCAGAATGCAGTTTATGTGGTTTTGTATGTGACTGATGTAATGACGTAAATAAACTTACAACTGAGGCTGGGTTTTTCAATGCTTTTCTTTTATTCAAATGTTTGTAAATCTAAGGGACTTAACTATATTGGTCATAAGTCCCTATGGCTACAAACAACTCACACTACCTTAAAGTAACTTATGCAGAGGACAATACAGACACCCATGCCTGAGGGAGAACTCAAAGTCCCGACAGCGAATAGCCATGTGCACCGCAGCTAGGGACCTCATTGCGCACAGCTATTCTGCTTTAGCTTTCTTTTATTTTTTATTTTAATGGGTGTGAGGGTTGGAGGGGGTAGATGAAGATTTAGAAACAGAAGTAATTTAGTTAATTGTAGTTGTCTCATAAGTAACCTGTACATTTGGTTTGAATGGCTGGTACAGTGAGAACAGTTTATGTTTATGACACAGCCAACAGATTCCTATGTACTTCCAGAGTTTGCGGAAAGGTCCCTGTAATCAATCTAATAAAGGTAGAGAGGGGTAAGTGGTACTGCTATTCTTGGCTGACAGCAGTGGCTGACTTCCGACTTTCAGTATGGGTGTCCTGAAGTGGTTCGAATTCCTAAACTGTGAGCAATTCATCTCCCTCCACTGCATGCTTTCAATGTCAGTTTGAAATATCAGTCAGGGGACTGAACTAGATTCTGCCATGTTGGGTATTTTCTATTTCAATTAAATGGGGAATGCAAAAATTATATTGCCCCCTCCAGCTGATGCTCCTCAATGTAGAAAATATATTGGTAGTGCCTGTGGACCTGGAAAAATTATTTTAGTACCGTACGCAAAACAGTGAAGTTTGAAGGATTGTTAATTAATGGATCAATCCTGAATTTATCAGTTTACTCGAAATTTAATTTGGGGTTAGAATCTGTGATCAAAAATAAGGGATTATTTACATAGGCTCTCTCTTTCTTTGTCTGTGGACTGATGGTGCAGTCTCACCTTTTGTCTTTCATGCTTCACCAAGTTAAAGCATTACAAAAAGAACATTTATTTATTTATGTAAGCATCCACTTCATCAAATTATTGATATAGGATATTGCTTACAAGGGTTTTTTTTTTTTTTTTTTTTTTTTTTTTTTTTACATAATTATACAGATTTCTATATACACATACTTATGTATGGCACATCACAACAAAATGAGTCATTACTATATTACATTTATTCAGTAGTTTTTAGCATGCCTAAATAATAATATAATCAACATCATACAACAGGTGTCAATAGTTACAGTAGTTATATGTGAGAAAACATGACATTAAGGTTACGTTGACAGATATTCACTGACAGTGTAATAACATTTATCTTGTAAATATTTTTTACAGCCAATTTGAACTTCTGGTGTTCTTTGATTGTTTTGATATGGTGAGGAAGTTTGTTGTATAATTTTTTCCCCATTTGAAGAGGTCCATTTTGTCGGAGAGTTGTTCTTAGGTGCTCACTATGAAGGTCGAGTGTTTGTCTTGTGTCATGCGTGTGAACTGATTTGTTTGTATATACTAAATTGTTTTGTGCTACTGAAATCTTCTTAATATAAGTAACTGTCTCAAGGATGTACAGACATGGCAATGGTAGAATTTGCAGCGCTTTAAAAAGTGGTTTGCAAGATTTCCTTGGTGTTGCATTTTCAATTTACCTTATGATCCTCTTTTGTGCTACAAAACAGTATCTGCTTTCTGGTGAGTTCCCCCCAAAAATTAACCCATATCGCAGAAGTGCCTCTGCTTGGGCATAATACACATTTTTTAATGTTTCTTTTGTCGTACACCTAGCAAGTATCCTTACACCGTAGCATATTGTGTTCAACTTCTTGCTAATGTATTTTATGTGTGTGTCCCATTTCATATCATCTTGAACTGATATGCCTAGAAATTTGGTTGAGTTTACTGTTTCTAATTTTTTATTAAAGAGTTTTATAGTGGGGGTTAGAGGATGTTTATTTTGTATGGTATGGAGGTGCATTGTTACTGTTTTCTCTATATTAATAAAAAGATTGTTAGTGATGAACCATTCTTCAGTGTGTGAAGTGCAGTTCTGTATTTCATGTTGTAGTTCTGCAGCCATTTTACCTTTTATTAGTATATTTGTATCATCTGCAAATTTTATTTATTTCTGGGAGCTGCTGGATGACTCTAGGTCATTAATAAAGATCAGAAACAGCACTGGTCCCAAGATAGAACCTTGAGGCACACTGTATTTAATGTTCTTTCTTTCTGATTGGTAGGTATAAATATTACTTCCTTCCTGATGTGCAATTTTGTACTATTTGCGCTCTGTTTTTAAGGTACGATGTTACCCATTTATGTGCCAAACCCCTGATGCCTACATATTCTAACTTTTTAAGTAGTAAGTTGTGGTCTATCACATCAAAAGCCTTTGTGAGGTCTAAAAATAATGCTGACATATGTTCTTTCTGGTCTATTGTAGACAAAGCTTCATTTCCAAAATCAAAAATGGCTGTTTCTATTGACTTTTGTTTTCTAAAATGATGTTGAGTATTTGATAAAAAATTATTTTTCTCTATGAAAATAATGAGTCTTCTGTAGAAAACGTTTTCTAATATTTTAGAGAACCCAGACAGCAAGGATATTGGTCTGTAGTTTTTTTCATTTCTTTTGTCTCCCTTTTTGAACAGAGGTTTAACTTTAGCCAATTTTAGTTTTTCAGGAAAAACACCATTTGACAACGAGGAATTGCAAAGATAAGTTAGGGTCTTTGTTACTACTGTAGCACAATTTTTCAATAGGTAATCGGGAATATTATCAATGCCTGATGAAAATTTTGGTTTTAATTCTTTTATAATATTCAGTACTTCCTTTTCGTCTGTTGGGTATAGAAAAATTGTTTTTTCTGATGAATAGGTGTTTTTTTTTCTTTTTTGTTTTTTTTTTTTTTTTTGTTTTTTTTTTTTTTTTTTTTTTGTTTTCAGAAGCTGGTTTTTGTTGTTTATCTATTAGATTGCTTGCTATTTCTGTGAAGTAGACATTAAATAAATCAGCTACTCTGTGTGGGTCAGTAATTCCCTTTCCATTTTCAAGCAGATTAATATTACTGTGTGTGTCCTGTGTTTTGCCTGTTTCTCTCTTAACAATAGTCCACATTGCTTGCATTTTATTTGTGACTTTTTCTATGTAGCTGGAATTTGTTAGTTTCTTTGATTTTCTAATAACTTTATTTAAAATCTGTTTGTATTGTTTAAAATAAGTATCAAATTCTGGAGTGGTTTTTGTTTGCTTAGATATTGTATGAAGGACTCTTTTCTCCCTAAGTGATGTAAGTATGACTGGTGTGATCCAACTACTTTTTATGTTGGAATAAATAATATAGTGAGGACAGTTTACTACTCACCGCAAAGACGTGGCGACGAGCTGCGACAGGCACATACAAAAGACACACACATACAACACATTCAGCTATCGGCCATGGCCTTCTTCAGAAATAGAGCACTCACGCAATCACACAGGCACACAACACAGTCATACAACCATCACCTCCGACTGCCACACTTTCGCTGCAAGCACTGTACAGCTTTCTATATTGGCATGACCACCAACCAGCTGTCCATTAGGATGAATGGCCACCGCCAAACTGTGGCCAAAAACAAGGTGGACCACCCTGTGGCACAGCATGCAGCGGAGCACTTGCTTGATTTCAATGGCTGCTTCACAACCCGGGCCATCTGGATCCTCCCATCCACCACCAGCTTTTCTGAACTGCACAGATGGGAGTTATCCCTACAATACATTCTCCGATCCCGAAATCAACCAGGCCTCAACCTACGATAACTTACCTCTTTTTTTTTTTCCCATACCTTACAGTTCCTACCTCTGTATCCCAAACCTCGCCTGATTTGAGTGGTGTGTGAATGTGTGATCGTGTGTGTGTGTGTGTGTGTGTGTGTGTGTGTGTGGTCTTGTGCACTTGCAGTGTACATGAATTATTTTACTTTATTTTATTTTATTTTATTTTCTCCCCTCACCCGCCTCCCCACTCCATTCCTAAGCTGCATCTCGTTATTCCCATCTAACCCATCCCCACCACCGTGACGTAACCTTTCTATCCCCTCCCCCTCCCCTCCCCTCCCGTCCCCGATTCGCTGCAGAGCGTGATTCGAAGTGTGGCAGTCAGAGGTGATGGTTGTATGACTGTGTTGTGTGCCTGTGTGATTGCGTGAGTGCTCTATTTCTGAAGAAGGCCATGGCCGATAGCTGAATGTGTTGTATGTGTGTGTCTTTTGTATGTGCCTGTCGCAGCTCGTCGCCACGTCTTTGCGGTGAGTAGTAAACTGTCCTCACTATATTATTTATTCCAACCTGGACTTTCCATTATTATACTTTTTATGTTGCTTTTATTGATTTTTCTTTTCTTGAGTGGGAAGCATAATTCAAAATAGTGCTGAAAGATACTTAAGAATTTTTCAAACTTTTAATTTGTGTCCCTGCAGCTATAAACTTCTTCCCATTACTCATTTGTTAAGTACTGAGTGAAAGTGTTTGTGTTTTGTATATTAAAGCACCTTGTGATGGTTAGTAATGAGGTTTTACAGTGAAGGGGGAGATCCATTTTTATTGTTATTTCTTGTTCTATATGATCTCCAAAGCCTGTGCACAAGGTTCTTGCTTTATATTCCATGGGTACACTAGCAAATATTTGATCTATTGTTGTGGCTGAAGTTTCTGTCACGCGTCTTGGTGTCTTTATTGTGGGTGTCATGTTAAATGTTAGGAGGAGCTTCAGTATGTCAGTTTTTGGCTTAGTTTCAAGGCCTACAGAAAAATCAATATTAAAATCTCCACAAATAATTATATGTCTATTCTTATTTGACAATTTGTGAAGTACACATTTTTTATGCATCCTAAGTTTTTATGTGTTGATGATGGCAGCAGGCAAAATGGGACTGTAAGTAGAGATATACATTAGATTATCTAGACAGCTTAATTTAAAAAAATTATAATTAAATAAAAATTTTACAATTATCATAGATTAATTTATGAAAGGAATTTTATCTCTTAATATGTGTGTCATTGAGTTAGTATTGTCTGTCACAGGTAAGAACTTGCTGCTGTACCATTAATAATTTTCATATTTTTCCAGACTGGCAGGCACTTTTGACAATGTGACGATAAATGGCCTCTCATCATTTGTCATCAACAGTGTGAACAATGACTTGGACAATCTGCAAGCAAACTTTTCAGTGGGTATCCCTGAGATCAACTTCTCTGGACAGTACAATCTGGAAGGGACAGCTGGAAGCATTGTTGGCCTGTATGGTGAAGGTCCTTTTACGTAAGTTTGTCATTCTGGCACTCTAATGTACTTGTTTAAAATAATGTGCAACAGATGTAACATAAAAGCACATTCTGTTGCAGTTTTTTCGGGTTTTTATCTTTTTAACAGCTAAGAAACTTAGATTAGTCTGCTAAACTTTTTGTAATGTTTCTTAATTAAGACTTTCATAATAAATCATCTTAAATCGTTTCTACTGATTCTCATCCAGCATGTTAATTCACTTATCAACAGTCTATCCCTTGTTAGCTAACATAATTGTGTGCAGAAAATAATAGAAATTCCATGCACTCACAGTTAACAGGATGCACCTTTTGTCACCGGATACTTTCTGTGACTGGAGCGGACTCTGAATGTAGCTCTCCAGAAAGGATACGACTTCCTTAAATGCTGCTCCGAAATGAGATCCATCCTTCATGACATCCTTCCCACTCCACCAAGAGTGACTTTCCGCTGGCCACCTAACCTTCTTAACCTCCTAGTCCATCCCTATGAAATCTCCAAACCACCTTCCCTACCCTCTGGCTTCTACCCATGCAACCGCCCCTGTTGTAAAACCTGCCCTATGCACCCTTCCACCACCACTTACTCCAGTCCAGTAACCCGGAAGGTGTACACAATCAAGGGCAGAGCCACTTGATAGCACCCATGTGATTTACCAACTGACATGCCTGCACTGTGAAGTGTTATATGTGGGAATGACCAGCAACAAACTGTCCATTCGCATGAACAGTCACAGGCAGACAGTGTTTGTTGGCAATGAAAATCATCCTTTGGCTAAACATGCCTTGGTGCACGGGCAGCACATCTTGGCGCAGTGTTACACGTCTGGGTTATCTGGATACTTCCCACTGACACCAATCTTTCATAACTTCGGAGATGGGAACTTGCCCTTCAGCTTATTCTCTCCTCCTGTTGCCCACCTGGTCTCAACCTCCGCTAAATTCAAATTCCTGCCCACCATCTTTAGCATCTTTGCCTTGGATCTTTGGACAGAGCCTCTGCCTCAAGTGGTATCTCTGTCCAGCTTCTTTGCTTTTTAAAAAATGTCTGTCTAGGTGTGTTTGCGTTTGGATATGTGTGAGTGTGTGTGTATTTGTTTACCTTTCTTTTTTTCCCCTAAATTAGTCCTTCCACTCCTGGGATTGGAATAACTTCTTTTCCTCTTCCTTAAAACCCATATCCTTCCCTTTCTCCTCTCCTTTCTTCCTCTTTTCCTGAAGAAGTGACAAATGGTTGCGAAAGCTTGTATGTGTGTTTGTGTGTGATTTTATTTGTGTCTGTTGACGAGCCTGTCCTTTGGGTAAGTCGTCCGTTTTCTATATATATATATATATATATATATATATATATATATATATATACGTAAAAAATAGATGAAGTACACTTACCAGGCGAAGGGGCACAGGCAGTGATAGCAACAAATAAACTATTTGTTGCTATCACTGCCTGTGCCCCTTTGCCTGGTAAGTGTACTTCATCTATTTGTCAAACAACAGTACCTCCATTATGACAGCTGCCAAGAGTCTGCTCCAGTCCCGAATCCCTGAACCAGTACACCAATAACCTAATAACAGCCTTCACATCCCGCAGCTATCCTCCTGATCTGGTTCAGAAGCAAATTACCAGAGCCACCTCCTCATTCTTCCAAATCCAGAACCTTCCACCGAAGAATCCCAGAAGGGCCCCTGTTGTCACCGGATACTTTCCGGGACTGGAGCGGACTCTGAATGTGGCTCTCCAGCAGGGATAAGACTTCCTTAAATCCTGCCCCGAAATGAGATCCATCCTTAATGACATCCTCCCCACTGCTCCGAGAGTGTCTTTCCGCCGCCCACCTAACCTTCGTAACCTCCTAGTCCATCCCTATGAAACCCCCAAACCACCTTCCCTACCCTCTGGCTCCTACCCATGCAAACGCCCCCGTTGTAAAACCTGCCCTATGCACCCTTCCACCACCACTTACTCCAGTCCAGTAACCCGGAAGGTGTACACGATCAAGGGCAGAGCCACTTGCGATAGCACCCACGTGATTTACCAACTAACATGCCTGCACTGTGAAGGGTTCTGTGTGGGAATGATCAGCAACAAACTGTCCATTCGCATGAACGGTCACAGGCAGACAGTGTTTGTTGGTAATGAGGATCACCCTGTGGCTAAACATGTCTTGGTGCACGGCCAGCACATCTTGGCGCAGTGTTACACCGTACGGGTTATCTGGATACTTCCCACGACACCAACCTTTCAGAACTCCGGAGATGGGAACTTGCCCTTCAGCTTATTCTCTCCTCCCGTTGCCCACCTGGTCTCAATCTCCGCTAACTCAAATTCCCGCCCACTATCTTTAGCATCTTTGCCTTGGTTCTGTGGACAGAGCCTCTGCCTCAATTGGTATCTCTGTCCAACTTCTTTGCTTTTCACAAATGTCTGTCTAGGTGTGTTTGCGTTTCGATATGTCTGAGTGTGTGTGTATTTGTTTACCTTCCTTTTTTTCCCCTAAGGTAAGTCCTTCCACTCCTGGGATTGGAATGACTCCTTTTCCACTTCCTTAAAACCCATATCCTTCCCTTTTCCTCCCCTTATTTCCTCTTTTTCCTGAAGAAGCTGCCAGTGGTGGCGAAAGCTTGTATGTGTGTTTGTGTGTGATTTTATTTGTTTCTCTCGACGAGACGGTCCTTTTGGTAAGTCATCTCTTTTCTATTTTTATTTTTGGTTATCCCACCGGGAAAGTTTCCCTCTATAATTTTCGTTTTATATATATATATATATATATATATATATATATATAAACACACAGACACACACACACACACACACACAAATGCTAGCTTTCGCAGCCTAGCTGCTTCATCAGGCAGAAGGGAGGAGAGGGAAAAGGAAATGATGAGGGTTTTAAGGAGGGGGGTAAGGAGCCATTCCAATCCCGGGACAGGAAAGACTTACCTTGGGGGAAAAAATGGAGGGTAAATAAATGCACACACACCCACACATTTACACAGACACAACTACACTTAGGCAGACATACTGTAGAACTGTAGAAAGCAAAGAAGTTAGAAGTTAGACAGAGATGCCACATGAGGCAGAGACTCTGTCCAGAGAACCAAGGTAAAGATGTTAAGATGGTGGGTGGGAATTCGAATTTAGCGGAGGTTGAGACCAGGTGGGCAACGGGAAGAGAGAATATGCTGAAGGGCTAGTTCCCATCTCCGAATTTCGAATTTAGCGGAGGTTGAGACCAGGTGGGCAACGGGAAGAGAGAATATGCTGAAGGGCTAGTTCCCATCTCCGACAAGGGCTTCACGACAGTGGTACTTGATCGGCAGGAGTATGTGGCAGATGGAGTGCGTCAACTTTCAGATAATACCACATATAAAGTTTTTCAAGGCGATCCCATTCCTGATGTCCAGGCAGAGCTTCAAGGAATCCTCAAAACCTTAGGCCCCCTACAAAACCTTTCACCTGACTCCATTAACCTCATAACTCCACCGACACCCTGCATCCCCACCTTCTACCTACTTCTGAAGATTCACAAACCCAATCATCCCGGCCTCCCCATTGTGGCCGGTTACCAAGCCCCAACAGAACGAACCTCTTCCTACATAGACCAACACCTTCAACCCATCATGTGCAGTCTCCCATCCTTCATCAAAGACACCAACCACTTCCTCGATCGCCTGAAATCCTTACCCAGCCTGTTACCTCCTGAAACCATCCTTGTAACCATCGATGCTACTTCCTTATTCACAAATATCCCACATACCCAGGGCCTCGCTGCGATGGAATATTTCCTTTCACGCCAACCACCCACTTCCCTACCTAAAACCTCTTTCCTTAATACCCTAGCCAGCTTCATCCTAACCCACAACTTCTTCACTTTTGAGGACCAGACATACCAACAAATAAAGGGAACAGCCATGGGGACCAGGATGGCCCCCTTGTACGCAAACTTATTTATGGGACGCTTAGAGGAAACCTTCTTGGACACCCAAGCCTGTCAACCCGAAGTTTGGTATAGATTCATTGATGACATCTTCATGATCTGGACTCACAGTGAAGAACTACTCCAGAATTTCCTCTCCAACCTCAACTTCTTTGGTCCCATCAAATTCACCTGGTTCTATTCCAAATCGCATGCCACTTTCCTCGATGTCGACCTCCATCTATCCAACGGCCAACTACACACATCTGTCCACATCAAACCTACCAATAAACAACAGTACCTGCATTATGACAGCTGCCATCCATTCCACATCAAACGTTACCTTCCCTACAGCTTAGGTCTTCATGGCAAACGTGTCTGCTACAGTCCTGAATCCCTGAACCAATACACCAATAACCTGATAACAGCTTTCACATCCCACAGCTATCCTCCTGATCTGGTACAGAAGCAAATTGCCAGAGCCACTTCCTCATCCCCCCAATTCAGAACCTTAAACAGAACCCCAGAAGTGCCCCTCTCATCACCAGATACTTTCCGGGACTGGAGCGGACTCTGAATGTGGCTCTCCAGCAAGGATACGACTACCTTAAATCCTGCCCCGAAATGAGATCCATCCTTAATGACATCCTCCCCACTGCTCCAAGAGTGTCTTTCCGCCACCCACCTAACCTCCGTAACCTCCTAGTCCATCCCTATGAAATCCCCAAACCACCTTCCCTATCTTCTGGCTCCTACCCTTGTAACCGGCCCCATTGTAAAACCTGCCCTATGCACCCTTCCACCACCACTTACTCCAGTCCCGTAACCCGGAGGGTGTACACAATCAAGGGCAGAGGCACTTGTGACAGCACCCACGTGATTTACCAACTGACATGCCTGCACTGTGAAGTGTTATATGTGGGAATGACCAGCAACAAACTGTCCATTCGCATGAATGGTCACAGGCAGACAGTGTTTGTTGGTAATGAGGATCACCCTGTGGCTAAACACGCCTTGTGGCACGACCAGCACATCTTGGCACAGTGTTACACCATCCAGGTTATCTGGATACTTCCCACTGACACCAATCCTTCAGAACTCCGGAGATGGGAACTAGCCCTTCAGCATATTCTCTCTTCCCGTTGCCCACCTGGTCTCAACCTCCGCTAAATTCGAATTCCCACCCACCATCTTAACATCTTTGCCTCGGTTCTCTGGACAGAGCCTCTGCCTCAAGTGGCATCTCTGTCTAACTTCTTTGCTTTCTATAGTATGTGTGCCTAAGTGTACTTGCATCTGTGTAAATGTGTGGGTGTGTGTGTATTTGTTTACCCTCCTTTTTTTTGCCCAAGGTAAGTCTTTCCTGTCCCAGGATTGGAATGACTCCTTACCCACTCCCTTAAAACCCTCATCATGTCCTTTTCCCTCTCCTTCCCTTCTGCCTGACAAAGCAGGTAGGCTGCGAAAGCTCGCGTTTGTTTGTTTGTGTGTGTTTATTTATTTGTTACTATCACTGCCTGTGCTCCTTCGCTGGTAAGTAGACTTCATCTATATGTAAAAAAATAGATGAAGTCTACTTACCAGGCAAGGAGCACAGGCAGTGATAGTAAAAATAAACACACACACACGTGTATACAAACACTAGCTTTCGCAGCCTAGCTGCTTCATCGGGCAGAAGGGTAGGAGGGGGAAAAGGAAATGATGAGGGTTTTAAGGGAGTGGGTAAGGAGTCATTCCAATCCCGGGACAGGAAAGACTTACCTTGGGGGGAAAAAAGGAGGGTAAACAAATACACACACACCCACACATATATACAAATGCAATCACACGCTAAAACCCTCATCATATACTTTTCCCTCTCCTTCCCTTCTGCCTGAAGAAGCAGCTAGGCTGTGAAAGCTAGCATTTATGTGTGTGTGTTTTATTTATTTGTGTTGCTATCACTACCTGTGCTCCTTCACCTGGTAAGTAATCTTCATGTACTTTTTATATACATACTATTTTTAATATGATTAACACCACATTAAGGAGTACAGACTGCATACTTGCAATAGGTTAACAGTAAGAATTAGCTGATTTCACTTACAGATATTTTTGCATGCTGATTACTAATATGGCATGTGATATTGTTCCTAGACCCAAGCAACAGTAGTATACAAACTCTTCCTAAATGCCTAAATAGCAGAACCATTAAACACAGAATACAAGACTGACTTGCAGACTGCTAGGTTTCATATTATGCCTTACAAGGTTATTGATTGTTGGTACAAAAGGAAAAGGAAAAGAAAAATAGAATTATGTTTTGCAACTGCATTACACTACTAATAATGTGAAAACCACATTGTTCCATGAATAATTCTTACATTTTAACTGAGATATAGAAAGAGGAGCAAAAGCAAATATAGATTCTATAGAATGACATTGACAATGAAAAAAACGACTACCAATACATTTGAAATCAAGTAATTAACACCCCATTGACATCATGGTCATTAGATATGGACCAGGCATGTGCAAAAAAATAAAAAATAAAAAAATTACCACCCAACACTTCTCTACTGATAGTCTCATGACTATAATTTAAAAAAAGTAGAGCACAAAGCAAATATATAATTAATTATTTCTGATTCACTAAAGATGTAGCACAATTTATATCTGGAACAAATAGTCTGCACACTGACAGGCAGAGGTAGTTTATCAGATTGTCATCACTCAAGCTAACATATAATCATGCCTTATTTCATTTCATTATTGGAAAACATATACACATAAGTTTATCTTTTGATCAAGAATTACTCTGTAAATGGACAGGAGCAAATTGAACAGCGAATGGTCATGAAAACACCTCAAAAAAGAGGTATGACATTGGTAGTATCCTGAAAATAATTTGAAAATTATTCCTGTATTTCTTCTAAAACAGAATTTTACAAAATTTGCAGCTAAAAAGTGTCAAAAATTAGTGTCACATTACAATTGTGTGTCATATCAAATTTTTGGACCTGGACCCTCACTTTTCAAAAGCAATACATTGTTTGCTACTATAAAGGTTTATCTATATGTAGAAGGCAACAACCACTGGAAAATGGATACTTGTTACATATTTTCTAGTCAAGAATTAATTACACCTTATCCAGCACTCCCACTATCTTTTCATTCCCCTTCCATCAGGTAATAATCAGTGAAAAACTGGAGTGGTAAACCACAGAAGGAACAGTGATCAAACACTCAGATGGTGAGATCCCTGCAATGCACCACAGTTAATTTGAAAATGAGAATGTTAACTTTGTCTAATGAAAGTACAAAATGAGGTGTATTTTTCTAACAGAGTGCAATACTATAATAGGAATTCGTACAGCTATGTAGTTAATATCTGACATCTTCTGGTTGTCTATAAGCATGTGATGCATGTGGTGGATTTTTTTTCTATGACTTCCACCTACAAAACCACTATCAAATGATATGTTTAACAAGGAAAATCAAGATTCTGTTGAATAGCCTATGGACTGTGTGTGTAATTTGTAGCATTATGTTGTTAATGTCCACTAAATGCACACAGTTTTCCATGTTTCCTGGTTTGTGTTTTCAGACTGCTGGTACAGGATTTCCAGACCTCCGGCACAGTGCACATAGGGACTGAAGACGGTTCCAGAGATTCTGCTGTCTCAGTCACGGCAATGGAAGTAGGCTTTTCTGTATCAGTATTCCGGGTAAGTTCTGAAGTTCTACTGCAAAGAAAGCAGCTGTATTAAGACTGCTGCCTTTAGTTTGTTTAAATCAATGTTGGCAGTTTAACATATATTTGCATTTTTAGAAACACACATTGTATTGTATTGTCTCTTCTGTGTTGATAAATGCTAAGTTATGATAGAGAATAGAATTTAAATATTTAACAAGAAGTAGGATCAGGGAGGGAAGAGAGCAAACACAGTAGCAACTTTTAGGTCTTAAAATCAAAGGGTAACAAAAGAAAGATGCTGGAGTTGAATTTTGGAAACAATCAGATTTGAAGTCTATACCTGATATTGATCCCCCCCTCCCTCCGAGATTGAAATGTTCCCCGTCTTTGAGCAGTCAAAGACTAAGGTTGTAGCTGTGTTCTGCATTGGCTAAAAGATGCAAAGATGCACTCATGTGTTCCCCCTTGGTGTAGTAATTACACTACAGTTGTTAAATGAAATATTTTATAAATTCTTATGGCTTTCACTACTCTACTATTTCCTCCATTAATTGGTTTATTTAGATTAATCAGTCTTGTTTACACAAGTTCAACTGCTGATTTGAGCTGTGTTGGTAAATTCTCTCAGAAATCACAGAGCTGGAGTTATATCCTTTTTGTGATTCATGCTTAGCCACCTATTGATGTTAACATTATCCAGTAGTAGGTGAAAGATGAAAGTCAACATTACCTTTCACAGAAACAATTCACTTTATTCTCTTTAATGTGTTTTTGAGTTTCACTGATGAAGTGCCAGATCAGGGGTCCATAGTTCAAGGTTTATAACTACTTCTGTCACTTATGACTTCTTTTGCCTGTGGTAATATGTATTATGTGCAAAATGCCAAACTGTACCATCATTCAGAATCTACTTTGAATTGTATTTCCGTTTTCAAAGGTTATGGGAAGGCAACAAATAGAACCATTGCTAGAAAACTACTGTGCATTCATTTTGATGGTTGTTTTATCAATACTTTGTTTGACTTTGTTGGAATTTTAACTCAGCATTCGCTTATCTACAGGCAGGGTTACTAGAAAAAACTTATTCTAAGGTATTTGTCATACTGAACAATGTTCCTGACCATGTGCCTTTGTGACATGTGACCTCTAAGACTGAGACAGTGGTGTAATAACAAATGTAAAGATCCAAAGTAAGTACAGATCAGAATATCCAGTAACTTTTTCTCCAGCAACTTTTTCTTTTTAGGCATCAGTCTGAGATATGATGCAACAAAAGTTTTATTCTGAATCCATCCACATCCGAAACTAAATGCTATATTCACCACTGTACTGAGACCAACTCTATTCAATGAATCTTCCTCGCTGAACATACTATGATGAATATGACTCTTCAAACTAAACATTTTATAGGTAATCCTGAGCTTATTACCTACTGAGTCCATAAAAATGCTCCTTATATCAACTTGAAGAGTGACTTATTTACATCAGCATGCACATTATCAAAACTGTGTTAGTAGTTGATTTATCAAAATTCACATGGTTGTCATAAATAAAGAAAATTCTGATTTTTGTAGCATGTATTTTCTTAGAATGAGTACTGCACAATACTTTTCATCATAGTATTCATACCATTTGGGATTCACTTGACTATAATCTTATAAGACTGCCTCCATGCATTTTTGTGTTGATACAATGAAATATCAGTTTTCTCCGATGTCAGTACCATATTACCTGTCGTGATTATAAACAGAACCACTAATTCCTATGCAACAAGTACAATGAGTTTATCGGCTAACTTTTGAAGAATACAGTGAGCCAAGAACTAAGGGTCTCAAAATGCAACGAAATTCTAGAAAATAAAAGCTTCATTTAATATGACACTACCATTATGAATTGGTTTACAGCCTCATTCACTGTAGAGAATATTCCATGCAGGCAAATTTCTTGAACTAATCTCTAGTATTCAGACATTCTCAATGAATAACCTGTGTCCCATATGTACCACTCTTCTGTACATCTTAAAGTCATGATTAGTTGCAGTATAACTAACCATCAAATACGAAAAAAGTTATGGCTGTTGTACAAATTACTGCATCTGCAAATGACAGGTGATCACGTTGTTTATTGAATGGCACCCCATTTCACCACCAACACATCTTCTGAGGCACTGAAAGCAATAGTTGACTAACCTTCCACCAACAGAGACAATCAAAGTAGAAAGATACTGGATTTAGCAAACATATTATGTTCTTTACCCGGTCTTTGTATGTTACAACTTTTAGCTTCTAGCAGTATTGCAGGCAGGGCCATATTTGAGTATGCAATGCCCCTGTGCAATAATTTATTACCTGCTCTCCCCCCCTCCCCCCGTCATCTGAGACTGAAAAAAACACCTCTCTAGATACGCCACTGCTATCAACACAACAACCAGAATTTTAAAATTTATTGCTCTAATCCAAACTCTGAATAATTATGATTCAATTAACATTAAAATAATATTTTAAAATTTTTATGGCAAATTTTGCCACCCTGTGCAGTTGCACAAGTTGCCCCTGCCTAAATACAGCCCTGATTGCAGGTCTCTTAAGTGGATTATACAACCAAATTATATCTTGACCCTTAAATTCCTGATTTTTGTGTGTGTTAGTCCATTTTTGCATTACACATAATGTGACTTTCAGCAAATAGTCACTGTTGCAGTTAGTGTACAGCCTCTTTCACAAAAGGATTTCCATTTACTTTTGGATTCAAACATATTTCAGATTGTGTACTTTGCAATCTGAGTTTGAAAACATTGACATTGGAAAAGAAAATCAAGTAATATACATGAAACAAATGAATAAGCAAATAAAATGAGGAATGAAATACAATGTACTCATTGAAATAGCAACAAAATAGTGAGAATACAAATACAGTAGCTATTGATCTTTATATGCTACAGTAAAGGAATAAGATCTATATTTTGTTTACATAATTGAACAGCTTTAATGTCTGAAGTAATGCCATTACAACAGCCACAAAGGTTTCCACAAACTGTTATTGCACATCATAATATTCACTTTAAATATGTCACCTGTTTCATTGGAATTTTTAAAAAGTATATCAAAAGGCAGCTTTTCCACAAATCATAGCTACTGGATCCTGAACCACTCTACTTGGGTTTGATCAACCAATACTTTGTGGTTTGTAATATTCCTTTCAATCATTTTTTGTTGAAAAATGTCATCTTTACCCATGTGAACTAATTTGAAAGGCTTTTTCTTCCTAGCAGCTTCAAAAATCTCATTTCAGTGTTCCAGAATGTAAACATTTTTAAAATACTTTTATTTATTTATTTTTCAATCAAGCCAAAATCTTGACCACAGTGTAAATACAAATGACCACTGATTAAAAATTTGTGATCAATTTCATTTACTATGTAAATAGGATTGGAAACTATGTACTGGCACATAAGTGAGAGTTTAATATTCCTATTTTGACTTTCGCACTGATCCGAGTACATAATTAACCAGGAAGATTTCACAAAATGGTTCATGTAGTACAACAAACATGAGTAAATTTCCTGAGGACCTCTAGATGCTGTTGGCTCATTCCAAAGAAATATGTGATCATCATTCCCTAAATTATGAATACTGAGGCAATAGGTCCACGTGTGCATTTTGTAATAGCATACCCTGTTCACGATGCAGGTGAAGGTAATGTTTTCATCAGGTCAAATGTTATAACTGTTACATTACCATTTGATTTAGTGAGCAAAGTACTGTTCTGCAAGTCTTTATGTGCACACACAGCTATCCTCAAATGTTCGACTTTCTGTGAGATGAATGAATTGTTGTTTCATAAGGCCATTATTTTGATCTGAGTAGAATCACATTTCTTACATGAATCTGATATAGGGGATGGAAAGATAAATTAAACTGTTCATTGAAAGTTTTGTGAAATATATGATCAGATACTGGGTTCTCTGTTTCTTTGCAATATAATGAATACATAATACTGACACTTGTGTATGGCATAGTGACTTTCATGCACTGGAAATCTGTCAACAAAGCACTTCACCTCAGCTATTTTATCTGACAGTGTTTTGTTGGCAGATTCACATCATCCTCGTCTGTCAAGTTGTGCTAACACCTTTTTGCTTCAACATTCTGTCTATTTGTCCTATATATACTGCCAATGTGTTCTGTAAAAATGGTTTGCACACTTGCACATCATTACCATTAATATCAAGAAAAAAGTATTGCCTGGCATTTTCCCGTTGAGAAAGGAATGTGGTATACGTTCATGATGTTTTACAAACATGGATACTGTTAAATAGAAATACTGATTGGAAATTGAAATTCACCAATCCATAATAATCATTAAATATTTTACACTGGCTGTCTGCAGTTATCTTTAGGGGGCATTGTTCCATTCAAAAACATGGTCTCATTTGGCATTCTTTCTGACATGTAATCTTGCCCTTGCCATTTACAAATTCCTCCCCTTCGAATCTTGTCTGTTCTTACATTAAGTTTGCAATCTTTCTCATTCCTCAAATGGTTTTTGCCTTTCATAATGTGCACATTATCAGAGGATGATAAGGATACAGATGGTCCTGGTATGATGAAATTAATATCGAGCCACTCTGTATCATGTTCTTCATCGTTACATTCCTCCTCCAATTGAAACGTATCTATAAAGTTCAATGTCAAATGTACAAGAATCAACATTTTTGTATTACCACTACACAATACAATAGCAAACACAAACAATAACAACATACCTTGAAATTGTTCCTCGATAGTGTTATATTGTGTGTTTTGATCCATCATTGTAACTTCAGCAACTATCACCCAACTAACACACTATGCTCGCAGATTCTACAATGTGAATCAATGTGGAGTGATGTGAATACTGTGATAGCAACTACTACACAAAGCATCATCGACGCATCGTGCTGGGCATGACTGCATGTGGGACTGATGACCTAGCTGCTGTTTAATCCCCTCAAAAACCAACAACAACAACAACATGACTGCATGTAGCGAACACTGGAGGTGGTTCAGGGAACTGCTGTTGGTGCAGTGGTAGACTAATGAATCATAGTCCACTATTGCTCCATGAAAACATGACAAAGGCTCAGCACAAAAAGTAGTAATTGGCCCCTCATCTACATTTACCATTCAGAATTTAAACATGTGGTTTTGTAGAGTTTTTATACTTCACATAGGCATCATTTCATGCAGGTAACTTAACACAGAAACAAATGTGGGTTATTCCACTCTTGCTCTCTGTGCCTCAATTAAGACTGCAATCCTAAAACAATCTACTTGAAGCCTTCACACAAAACTGCAACTTGACTGGGAAGACAATATGGTGAAACTCCTGTGTCCTGTAATGTCACGGGGCACACCATTATCAGCCCATCTCTCAGACTTGTCTAGCTCTAATTGAGCCTTTTTCTCAACTGAACAGTGTTTGTTCTTTCATTGATCACAGTCTCCAAAGTCCATTATGGCCTTAAATATGACCATTCTGAACTAATAAATTAAGTATTTGTCTGATAGTTGTGGGGTCTCAAGCAATGGGAGCAGCAGCATTGCAGAATAATAAACTCCATTCTCAATATTTTATGATAATACTGCTGCTAGCTTTCCAAATGTGTTGGTAGTTGTTTCTCCTTCTCAAATGTGGTTTAATACAATCTTCTTACAAACAAACAGCAATGAGAAGCAACTTCTGAATGATAATTCAGTGTTATAATAGTTCCTTATACATAGAATATATGTAGCATTACTCCTAATTACTTTGTGTAGTTGCACTAAAAAGTTAATCAGTATTACATCTAGGTAAGTACTAACCTTTATGCAAGTATGAAATACTGGCTTCATGTTATACACTGCGTAATCATGGGCATGGACAATCATTTGTGTGTATTTTGATACGCAGGTGAATTTCGAGAACCTGAATGGTGGTGGTCTGGTGGGTGATCTGCTCAATGAGCTCATCAGTGACCTGGCACCAGAGTTTATTGCACTAAACCAGGAGCAGCTGGGCGAACTGGTGGAGCAGGTTGTGCGTGACTTGGTCAACCCCTACCTGGGCACATGCACACTGCAGGAGCTGCTCGACTTCCTCGGCTATGAAGGCCACAAGAAGCTCAGGGCCGACTCCACCTGTGTCCTCTACCAGATTCCCTAGTTGCATCCACTGCCCTTCTATTGTTACAACTACACTAAAAATGGAATAAACATTTCATTTACCAAAAAATTTTCCATCTTTTATTTGTTGATTGGACACACCTAGTTGTTAGCCTATGGATAAAATAACACTAAAGCCACTAGACCATGAGAAAATGTCATAAAGCTTTAATTATCATCTCAAAAAAAGGAAAAAAAAATCATGCTACAGTTCTGAAACTTGTTTGTGTTAGCAATCCCTATCTATATGTTCACACTTTAATTTTTCCCGATGATGGATTACTTGATAGATAACTTTGTTTAGAAGAGTTTCTACCTTGAAAATTACCTTATCATCATTCTAAAAATACAGTAATTGTAGTCATGAAATAGTTTCTTCACCCAAGACAGTCTATTTCTAGCTGCAGTCTGCGACATACCTACAGATGTTCAAATGTTTGTAAAGTTATGGGACCTAACTGCAGTGGTTATTGGTCCCTAAACTTACAAACTACTTAAACTAACTTATCCTAAGAACAACACAAACACCCATGCCCGAGAGAGAACTTGAGCTTCTGAGGTGGAATAGCTGCATACGCCTTAGTAGGGCGCCTCAGTGCACATGGCTATTCCACCACGGCCAAACCTACTGAGCAACAAGTTGTGTTTTCTATTTTATCTTAATTTCTGTTTTTAAGAGATTTCACTCCATGCTTTTATAACCATGAGATTATATTCAGGCGGTCTGTAGTACAAAAGTTGGTGATCTATTTGATTCCAAGATCCAGTCATCATTGGTTCATCTGGTCCGTAAGTCTGCTTCCAGCTGTCACCAGTGAAATACCTACAGTGCAAGAAGTTACATAGGATTTGTGTGCTTTTCTTCACTGTTTGATTCTTAAATTCCTAGCCCACTTTAGTTTTTAAGAGGTTTAATCTCCTGTTTTTGCAATGGTAAATTCATTTTGGATAGACAGAGTATAACAGCTGACAACAGTCCAACTAATGATTACCTGGATTGATACAGGGAAGAAAATGTCTAGCCACAGTTGACAGGCTTCAAGTAGCTGACCCAGCCTGAGGCTGGCATAAGGCCACCTGAGGTAAATACTTTGAGCCCGTAGCACTATCTGAGATCTCTGATGCCACTGTACTATCAGTGTCTTATGTCACTGCCAGTCAACAGCTGGCTCACAATGATAGCAGAACAGTGGCAGAGTTGCAGATCTCAAAGCAGAAAATGAAAGTAAATATCTTCAAGGCTGTCTACTAACAACTCAGTAACAGGTTTGAGGTATGGCCTACTGCTGTTTGTACATCTGAGCCAACATGGGCTGCTTCACTGATGTTATGGGGGCCGATATTTCTGAGAGGTCCAGACAAGCATAAAGGGTGGAATTGCTAGTCATTGGGATCTCTAAAGTTAGACAGGTGATGGAACCCTTTATTGAAATAGCAAGCAGATCACCAAGTTTTCTTGCCTGATGGTCTTGTGTAAGATGCGGAGGAATTTATGCTGGTGATGAGCAAGAGCTTTTGGAGCATCTGGAACTAATGATACCTGTAACATTGGTTCACAGGCCATCCTCAGATCCTATAGATAGCTGGCTTATTTGGCAAAGACAGCTAGTCTCACTTGCTGGCTACAAGAAAAGATACTGATTTGTAGTACTGTTCCCAAAATTGATCTTCCTCCTTTGGAGCTCTGAGTGGGAGGCTTAAGCCAGAAACTCAAACCCCTCTCCGGTGATCTTGAAAGCAAATTTCTTGACCTCTACTATTGAGTGGAGAAATTTAGGATTCTCTGTAAAAGGTCATGTGCACTACATACAGGATGATTGCCTAAGGAGTCCAGACACTTGCATGCCCATAATTTTTCAGATAGTTCTCATAGTGTGGAACAAATTTACGTACTCCTTCATTATAGAATGTTGGTATCTGCACTTTCAACATTTGGCAATATATTCTTTTACCTCATCATCATTGTTGAAGTGTTGACCTCCAAGGAATGACTTCTGATACTGAAAGAGATGAAATTTGCCATGAAGAAGGTCAGGATGTGATGGAGGATGGTGGTAAATGTCCCAGCCAAAGTTATGAAGTAGTTGTTTTGTCACATTCACTCTGCTTGGTAAGGCATTGATGTGAATAAAAACTACACCTTTTGTGAGCATTTCTATCTACTTGTTCTGCACAGCATTGTGCAGTTCCTTAAGTATCTCATAATAAACATCTTTATTGATTGGTTGACCTCATAGTAAAAAAAAAAAATCTACCAGTAAAATGCCTTTTCTGCTTCAAAACACTGTGCACATGACTTTTCAGTGTGTCGCAAATTTCTTGGGTTTAACCTTTCCTGGTGACAAAGTTTGCCTTCATTCTATCAAGTCCTATTTCATTTTGTGGCTTTCATAAGCCACTCAAGTTTCATCTCTCATGACTATCTGAAATTAGAATTTTGCCATCATTGTAATGTGTCAAAAATACCAAATATGCTGCCCATCTATTGTTGTTTGTGTTGTTCACTAAGAAGTTTAGGCATCCAATGTGTGCAAAGTTTATGAAAACCCAGTTTTTGTAGTCACAATCTGAGTGTATGAAGAGGTCCCAGAACACCTCTCACTTATAAATGACCACATAGGAATGGAAAGCTGGCTGAAACCAGATATCAATAATAATAAAATTCTATACTCAGATTGGAATGCATATCAGAAGGACAGGTTAAACACAGAAGGTGGAGGCATGTCTGTAGCCATAAAAATGTGAAAATATCTAGTGAGATTAGTACAGATCCAAAATTTGAAATAATTTGAATGAAGGTTAGGGATAAAAGAGGATCAAACATGGTATTTTAGGGACCCACAGAATCAGGAGCAGTGGTGGCAGAACATCTGAAGGTAAACTTGGAAAATATTTCACAAACATTTCCTAATCATGTTACAGTATTAGATGGAGACTTTAATTGTGTACAGACTAAGAGAATCAAATGTTTAAGATGGATGGTGGGGACTGATAATCAAGTGAAATAATTCATTGAGCTTTATTTGAAAATTTCCTTGAGCAGTTAAACAGAGAGAATCAATGGTTCAGCACTCTACCATACAGTGTCCCCGTGATAATTTGCTAAGTTATTTGCTGGCTGAGTGACAGACCATTGTTTTTTGATGCCTAATAACACGAGTTTCCACATTTTGCTGAAGGGAAATTCCTTGCCTCTATTTATAATGTTAGTAAGAAGTGTTTGGCCCCCAAAGATTTCTCTATGGTGCTCAATATTTCAAACATGAATAGTTATATTGCCTGTTTGATATAAACATTCCCACAATGATAGGAGATTGTGTACACAACAGGCTTCCTAAGTCATAATTCATCCTTTACTGAGCCCAGGAACACTATAATCTTGGCTGGTGGATGAAAACTACATTTGATGTCATATCAGTAATAGGCGATAGGTACATTTCACTGTAAATACTATCACTGAGCCACAGACAAACATGTAAAATAGGCAATCACATTTACACAAATTAAATTTTTGGCCATGGCCTTCATCAGAAAATGAGACACATACATTCACACAATCACTCAGGCATAACTTAAGTACACATGACCACCATCTGTGGCCACTCCAGCACAAGAAGCATTGTGACAGTTAGTGAGGAGGGGAGTGGAGGGAAAAGGATGTCAGGCAAAGGTGGGAATGGAACATTATGAAACTGTGTTGGGCGGCCAGAGTTGGCTGACGGTGTGGATGAGTGTGCCTGAGTGATTGTGTGGATGAGTGTTCTCTGCCTGAGGAAGGCCGCGGCCGAAAATTTAATTGTGGGTGTGTTTGTGTGTCTTATTTGTGTCTGTCGGCAGCTCAAAGTTCGCCTTTATGGTGAGTTGTTCCCTAACATATTATCATGAACATTATACATTGCATGACAAATTGCAAGGGCTCTGATAGGAGATGTAGCTTGGAATGCAGTAAAGGGAAGGGGCAAGGGAATGAAAAAGGGATATCCCATTGTTTGATGTTGTTGTTGTTGTGGTCTTCAGTCCGGAGACTGGTTTGATGCAGCTCTCCACAATACCCTATCCTGAGCAAGCCTCTTCATCTCCACATAAGAACGACAACCTACATCTGTCTGAATCTGCTTACTGTATCCATCTCTTGGTCTTCCCCTGCGATTTTTTCCCCACACACTTCCCTCCAACGCTAAATTAACAATTCCTTGATGTCTAAGAATGTGTCCTACCAATCTATCCCTTCTTTTAGTCAAGGTATGCCAGAAATTCCTTTTCTCCCCAATTCTGTTCAGTACCTCCTCATTAGTTACGCGATCCACCCACCTAATCTTCAGCATTCTTCTGTAGCACCACATTTCAAAAGCCTCAATCCTCTTCCTGTCCGCACTGTTTATCGTCCATGTCTCACTCCCATACAAGGCAACACTCCATACAAATGCCCTCAGAAAGGACTTCCTTAGGCCTAAATCAATATTCGATGTTAACAAATTTCTCTTTTTCAAAAACGCTTTTCTACCCATTGCCATTCTGCATTTTATATCCTCTGTACTGCGCCCATCATTTGTTATTTTACTGCCCAAGTAACAAAACTCATCTACCTCCTTTATTGCTTCGTTTCCCAATCTAATTCCTTCAGCATCACCTGATTTTCTTACACTGCACTCCATTACCCTAGCTTTGCTCTTGTTAATGTTCATCTTATATGCACCTTTCAGCACACTGTCCATTCCATTCAATTGCTCTTCCAGGTCCTTTGCTGTATCTGACAGAATTACTATGTCATCGGCAAAACGCAATGTTTTTAATTCTTCCCCCTGAACTTTTATTCCTTCACCAAATTTCTCCTTGCTTTCCTTTATAGCTTGTTCAATGTACAAATTGAATAACATTGGAGAAAGGCTACAACCCTGTCTCACTCCCTTCCCAACCACTGCATCCCTTTCATGCCCTTCAACTCTGACAACCGCTGTCTGGTTTTTGTACAAGTTGTAAATAACCTTACGCTCCCTATAATTTACTCCTGCTTTTTTCAGAACTTTAAAGAGTTTATTCCAATCAACATTGTCAAAAGCCTTCTCCAAATCTACAAAAGCTAGAAATGTAGATTTGCCTTTTCTTAATCTATCTTCTAGGATAAGCCGTAAAGTGAGTATTGCCTCCCGTGTTCCTACATTTCTCCTGAACCCAAACTGATCTTCCCCGAGGTCGGCTTCTACCAGCTTTTCCATCCTTCTGTATATAATTCGCGTTATCTTTTAAAAGTCTGCCTATTTTTAAAGATATACTTTCAGAAAAAGGTAGCAAAGTCAGTGGATTACAAGTGTCTTCTAGCAGTTCCTGAGAAGCTCCAAAATGGAAGGTGTAATAGATCTGTTTGTCTGTATGCTGCTCACAACTCTAAGATGGTCTAGTTCTTTTGTCTAGTTTTCTGTGTCTGTAATGTCAAAAGTTTTTTTTGCGGGTTTCGTAGGACATCTAGAAACAGAAGCTTTCATCTTTAATCATGAACTTGCAGCTAGCATGAAGACAATTAAAATGATCTAGAAAATGATTCAGAGCATCTCTCCCATGTAGTCACACCATCAGTACATTGTCAATGTACTTCCTAAAACAGATGTCTTTTAAGAACACCATCTTGAATGCGATGTCCTTAAAATCTTTCATAAATAAACTGATTACTAAGGGACATAATGAGCTCCTCATAGGACTGTTTTTTGAAAGAATCCATTGAAAATCATGTTTCTGACAACTTTATAAATAGATACAAGGGCTTTCCTTTACACAAAATGTGGAACACCATGTTATTAGACATAAAAAAAGAAAAGAAAAAAATCTGTCACTCAACTAGCAAATAACATGAATAGCAATTTATCATTTATGCTAGCTGCCACTACTGGAGTGCAGTACAGTAGAGGGACCAACTGTTGATTCTGGCACACACTCTGATGGCCTTCTGCAGCATATCTAGGAGCCACTGCTCAAGTATTGAACTCGGTTCTTTTTGTTGTTGTTATTTAAAGGGGGCTAAAGTGCTAGGTTATCAGTCTCATGTTCTAAACAAAGGCAATTCAGCATAGGTTACACCAAGATAAAATCATCGTTTCACACCTACAGAGATAACCCACAAAGTGGAGAGAGTAACAATAACCACTACACTGATAAAGGAAGCATAAAACAATAAAGTACTGAAGGCCCAGGCCTAGAGATTGACTCATAAGAGAAGAGTACAGTAGAATACTGTAGCAGGCTGATCATGAAGGTAATAATGGATGAGCCAGCCACTCTGCACATACTAAAACTGGCAGTCAAAAATATGACCAACAATATGAAAGGAACAATAGATTAAAACTGTTTGAGTGGTGGGTGCCCAAAATATCAGCCTTAGATACCACCATTAAATCATATGATAAAAACCAACTGTATGAATAAAACCTAAAACACAGTCACCCGTAGAAATGTTGTTAGCTAAATCAAGTGTAGCTCAGTAGTTAGGGTAAAAAACTGCTACAATGCAGCTAAAAATGTGCAGTCAAAAAAGATGTGGACCACTGTCAAAATAGTGCCACAATGGCAATCTGGTGGGTCCTCATGAAGTAAAAGGTGGGCATGCGTTAATCGCTTATGGCCAATACATAGTCTGCAGAGAACAATAGACACCCTGCGAGAGGTCCACAGGGAGGACCTCCACATGCCTGTAGAGGACTTGAAAACACGTAGCTTATTAGACTCATTCAAGTCCACCCATTCTGAGTTCCAAAGATCAAGGACCTTGCATGCCATTTGCATTCTCTATCCTGGAGACCAATCTCCAAGGCCCATTTTGTAGTGGCCTGCTTGGCTAGTTGATAGACTCGTTCATTGTCTGGGATACCAATGTGGCCTGGGGTCCAAACAAAAACAACTGAACCTGCCTGATGCACCAATGGTGAAGAAGGCATCTTGGATAGATTGCACCAAATTGTGCTTTGGGAAAAACTAGTCAAGGGCCACTGAAGGAGTCACTACAGATAACTATAGATTCCCTGAGGTAGACTCAGCTGTGAAAACACTACTCCCACATGGCAAAGAATGCTGCTGGATGTGGTCACCAAGAACATATGCATACCCAGCATGGCCATCTACAAGAAAACTGTCTGAGTATACCACTTCTGCACCATGGAATGAATCAATTAGTGCCTGGAACTAGCGACAGAAGGTCAATGGTGAAACAGAGGCTTTTGCGTCACTGGACAAGTCTAACTGAATCTGCAGGCAAGGAATGAACCAAGGAGATGTATGGGAAGGGTAATGCAAAGTAGGAGGGATAGTAAGAGATTCAAGTGATAAAAGAAGGGAACAAACTCTGACCGCAATTGGGAGACCCAATGTTGGCCATCGTCATGGGGAATGGAAGACAGTAGGTAGAAAGAGAAGCATGTGATTCAGGTGAGGCATGAATACGGGCAACTTAAGAAGCCAGTAGCTGCTGCCGGCAGATTCACAGGGGAGGAACCCCAGATTCAGTGAGAAGACTTGCCACTGGACTTGTGTGAAAGCCTTGTCACTGTAGATTCTCATGCAACTTGTTATCAGTCTTCAACAGGAGAGCGTAGTGATAACTGTACCATATTTAACATCTTGTGGGGGTGGATGGTGACAGGAACATCACCCAGCTTCTCACAGGCAAATAATGCCTTTGACTGAGCACGGAATGCTGTCTGTATTAATATAGCATCACTTCTCATCTTAGAGAAGGATGACACCTCACCAAACGTGTCTTCCAGGTGTTCTACGAGGAACTACAGCTTTGTCAACAAGAAAGATTCTTCGTTGGACCTTGTGCACACCAGATATTGGGGTGAATATTGCTCAGATCTGTGAAGTGCCCTGCGTTCCTCCCAAGGCGTAACCCATGAAGGGAACAACGCTGGGTAATATGCTGTTGCATCAAACTCTATCCGTGCTTAGAGGCGGCATTTTTCCATGCACTGACGCTGTTATTTGCTCATTTTAATCCATGAGCAGCTAGGGAACTATACATCAACCCAGGCAGAGCCCTGTTTGCTTGGGTAAGCCTTATGCAACTGAGGTGCAGCAGGTGCTCAATCCACTGCCAGCTGTTGCCAGTGTCACATTGTAAACAGTGCTAAGTATCATAATTTAATTTGTGTCAAATTTAATTTGCTAGTCTAGTTCTTCATTTTCATTAGTACTTCTGTTTTAAGAGGTTTATTCCCACATACTTGGCAGATTTAGTTTCCACTATTGTTTTAATAGTTCATTCTCACGTATTTGATATGTAGTATTGGGTGCACCAGCTGCTCTCACAGCAACACCAGCAGAGCTACAGCTAATCAGGAGGAAACTATGTGATTCATTTGTGGGCTGAGCGGTGACAATTTTCATATACTCACACTAGTAACAAGATACTTAACTCTCTACAGGCAATTGTTGATTTGTGAGGATGGATAGGATGTGTGACTGTTGTGTATGGTCGCAGGAGGAGCTAGCTGCCGTTCGCGAGCAGCTGAGCGTGTTTTTGGCTGCGGTCAGTCATCTTCAGGCTGCTGCCTTGGAGTGTTGCAGCAGTGTGGGCTCTGGTGCATTGCATGGGACACCACAGGTGTTACTTGCTTTACCCAGCCAGCAGGAGTCACTGGTGCCAATATAAGCAACAATTTGCAGTCAGGTGCATCCAGTGCTCTCTATCGCCGCCAAAAGGGTCTCCACATCTCAGATGAGACAAAGTGACAAAAAGTGGATTTCAGAATACTTGATAGCTGAACACAGAAGTTTTATCTCAAGTACAGATAGTGTTGAGGAACAGTGGCCAAAGTTCAAAGCCATCGTACAATATGCATTAGATGAGTATGTATCAAGCAAGATCGTAAGAGATGGAAAGGAGCCACCATTGTACAACAAATGAATTAGAAAACTGCTATGGAAGCAAAGGGAACTTCACTGCAAACATGAACACAGCCAAAGCCAAACAAAAATTAAACAAAGCAAAATGTAGTGTGAGGAGGGCTATGTGAGAGGCGTTCAACGAATTTGAAAGTGAAGTTCTGTGTACTGACTTCGCTGAAAATCCTAAGAAATTTTGGTGTTATGTCAAAGGGGTAGGTGGATCAAAACAAAATGTCCAGACACTCTGTGCCAAAAATGGCATTGAAACAGAGGATGACACTCTAAAGGCTGAATTACTAAATGACTTCTACCAAAGCTGTTTCACAGAGGAAGATTGCACTGTAGTTCCTTCTCTACATTGCCACACAGATTACAAAATGGCAGATATCGAAATAATTGACAGAGGGATAGAAAAATAATTAAAATCGCTCAAAAGAGGAAAGGCCACAGGACCAGATGAGATACCAGTTCGTTTTTACACAGAGTACGTGTAGTAACTTGCCCCCCTTCTTGCAGTGGTATACCATAGGCTATAAGAGCATAGCGTTCCAAAAGATTGGAAAATGGTGTAGGTCATCGCCATTTTTAAGAAGGGACGTTGAACAGATGTGCAGAACTATAGGCCTATATCTATAACGTCGATCAGCTGTAGAATTTTGGAACATTTATTATGTTCGAGTATAATGACATTCCTGGAGACTACAAATCTGCTCTGTAGGAATCAGCATGGGTTTCTAAAAAGGTGATCGTGTGAAACCCAGCTCGCGCTATTTGTCCACGAGACTCACAGGGCCATAGACACGAGTTCTCCTGTAGATGCTGTGATTCTTGACTTCCGCAAGGTGTTTGAAACAGTTCCCCACAGGCATTTAATGAACAAAGTAAGAGAATTTGGTCTATCAGACCAATTGTGTGATTGGATTGATGAGTTTCTAGATAACAGAATGCAGCATGTCATTCTCAATGGAGAGAAGTCTTCCAAAGTAAGAGTGATGTCAGGTGTGCCACAGGGGAGTGTTGTGGGTCCATTGCTGTTCATGATATATATAAATGACCTTGCGGGTAACATCGGAGGTTCACTGAGGCTTTTGCGGATGATGCTGTAGTATATAGAGAGGTTGTAACAATGGAAAATTGTATTGAAATGCAGGAGGATCTGCATCAAATTGATGCATGGTGCAGGGAATGGTAATTGAATCTCAATGTAGACAAGTGTAATGTGCTGCAATTACATAGAAAGAAAGATACTGTATCATTTAGCTACACAACAGCAGGGGAGCAATTGGAAGCAGTTAATTTCATAAATTATCTGGGAGTATGCATTAGGAATGATTTAAAATGGAATGGCCATATAAAACCAGTCGTCGGTAAAGCAGATGCCAGACTTAGATTCATTGGAAGAATCCTAAGGAAACGCAGTCTGAAAACAAAGAAAGTAGGTTGCAGTACACTTGTTCACACACTGCTTGAATACTTCTCACTGGTGTGGGATACATACCAGGTGGGGTTGGTAGAGGAAATAGAGAAGATCCAATGGAGAGCAGTGTGCTTTGTTACAGGATCATTTGGTAATCGTGATAGCATTATGGAGATGGTCGATAAACTCCAGTGAAAGACTCTGCAGGAGAGATGCTCTGTTGCTCAGTATGGGCTTTTCTTGAAGTTTCAGGAACATACCTTTACTGAGGAGTCTAACAGAATATTGCTCCCTCCTACATATATCTTGCAAAGAGATCATGAAGATAAAATCAGAGAGATTAGAGCCTACACAAAGGGATATCGACTCATTCTTTCCAGAAACAATAAGTGACTGGAATAGGAGGGAGAACCCATAGTGGTACTCAAGGTACCCTCCGCCACACACCATCGGGTGGTTCGTGGAGTATGGATGTAGATGTAGATTGAATACAGCTGTTTACAGAAATATGAAGAGAGGTAGGAAGATTTATCTGTTTAGCAAGAAAGGGATTAGAGAGTACCTGACAGTTCGGCATGAAAATTTCCTCTCCAATTGAGTATCAAAGGACATAGTTCAAGAACATCAAATGTACACTTTAGACAAGTATGTACAGAGTAAAATTGTGAGAGATGAGAAAGATCCTAAGTGTATGTGTATGGAACAGGAAAACAAGATGCTGACAGTCGTACACAAAGTACCCTTTGCTACACACCATGAGATGGCTTGTGGAGTATAGATACATATGAATATTGCTTCAATTCGACCTTCTCTCTTATCAATATATTCATCTGCAGCATTGCCCTTTATTGTGAATTTAGATGTAAATTTTCTCTTTGTTTGGAAACCTTTTATCTTTCATATTTATCCACACACTTCTCTGCTCTCTCTCTCTCTCTCTCTCTCTCTCATATGTCATTTGAAAAGAGGGAAAAACAGTGGATACATTAATAATGAACTATGTATTATGGTAAATATGATTTAAAACAAGAATTATAATTGTCAATAATATAATTACAGGTTGCAACTCACCATAAAGATGAACATTAAGCCCCACACAGACATGCAGAAAAGACAATCACATTCATACAACTTAAATTTTTAGCAAAAGTATTCATCAGAATAAGATCGTACATCCTTTCACATAATTTACACAATCACTCAGGCACAGCTCGTGCACTCATGACAGCCATCTCCAACTGCTATGGCCTCACTGGACCTTTAACATTGCAAGGGGAAGGTTGGGGGGGGGGGGAGGGGGGGAGTAGGCAGGGGAAGCACAGGGCTGTAACATTTCATACTGCTTGATGGAGCATGGATCATGTAGGTAAAGATAGGTGGGAAAGAGAAATGGAGCTTGGAATTCAGTGAAGGTAAGTGAGGTTTCATTGCATTCCAAGCTGCAGCCATTAATGTTAGTGCTTTCTGCATATCTGTCTGCAGCTCAGCAATCATTTTTCCTATGATTTGAACTTACGCTTGTTATATTATTCCCGTTCCAATGTGGACTTTCCTTTGTAAAAAATATAATTATGCTGCCAGTGAAATATATCACTGAATTACACTGAAGGTCCAAAGAAACTGATATAGGCAAGTGTATGCAAGCACACAGATATGTAAACAACCAAAGGATGGCACTGCGGTAAGCAATGCCTATATAACACAAGGTTTCGGGAGAAGGTGTTGGATCAGTTATTGCTGCTACAATGGAAGGTTATGATTTAAGAAAGTTTGAATGTTATGTTACAGTCAGTGCACAAGAGATTGGATGCAGCATCTATGAGGTAGCAGAGAGATGGGGATTTTCCTGTACGACCATTTCATAAGAGCAACGTGAATATTGGAAATCTGGTAAAACACCAAATCTCCAACTGAGGTTAAAAAAAAGATCCTGCAAGAATGGGACTGACAACAACTGAAGAGATTGTTCAACATGACAGAAGTGCTACCTTTTCACAAATTGCTGAGGATTTCAATGCTGGAGTATCAACAAGTGTCAGCATGTGAACCTTCAATGCAACATCATCAAATGGGCTTTTGGACCTGAAGGCCAACCCTTGTGCTCTTCTGACTGCATGACACAAAGCCTTATACCTTACCTGGACCCATCAATGCCAACATTGGACTGTTGATGGCTAGAAACATATTACCTGGTCTGATGAGTCTTGTTTCCAATTGTGTCAAGGAGATGGATGTATATGGGCTTGGAGACAATCTTGTATATCCATGGACCCTGCAAGGCAAGCAGGGGACTCTTCAAGCTCTAGAGGCTCTGTAATGGTGTGGGGAATGAGCATTTGGAGTGATATGAGACCCTTGATACATCAAGATATGACTCTGACAGGTGACACCTAAGGCAAGCAGGGGGCTTTTCAAGCTCTAGAGGCTCTGTAATGGTGTGGGGAGTGAGCATTTGGAGTGATATGAGACCCTTGATACATCAAGATATGACTCTGACAGGTGACACCTAAGGCAAGCAGGGGACTCTTCAAGCTCTAGAGGCTCTGTAATGGTGTGGGGAATGAGCATTTGGAGTGATATGGGACCCTTAATACATCAAGATATGACTCTGACAGGTGACACCTAAGTATTCATCCTGGCTTATCATCTGCATCTATTCATGTCCATTGTGCTTTCAAACATGACTTGGGCAATTCCAGTAGGACAATGCAACAAACCAAAGCAGTAGCATACAGCCTTCATTTTTCTTCAAAAAACTGAAAAACATACCCCAGGCTGTATATAATTATACATGTAACTCCTGTGTTACACCATTACAAATTGCACCTCTTACCCCCCCCCCCAAGTACTTAATAATACACACTATATGGTGGCCAAAACTGCAGAGCTAAAGCATGCTTGTGTGTTTGGTACTTAGCTGATGATTTTTAATTCCTTAATCCAAAAGAGTTATATCTAACTGCATTTAACTCAGATTCCCCCATTTTCAATCATAGTCAACACACTGTCCAGATGACTGACAACAATTAATTGTAGATTGTTGATATTCTTTAGATGGTCCTTTGAATAATAGTTTTCCATCCCTGAAGATGCAACAAAAATGTCGCATGAAAAGTTTTCATACTTATCAAACCAACTTTATAGATACACTGCCTCAGCAGTAGTAGTGGGACAGTATTTGGGAAAAACTTTGAAACTAATTCCTAGTCATGTTATAGTTTTAGGCAGAGATTTTAACTTTACACCTATTTCTAAATTGGTTTCACAATTGAAAACTCCACTTTGCTTCATCCACTAAATCAATGCATCAACATGACAGATATTAAAATAAATGATCAGGGATAGAAAAGCAACTGAAAATGTGTGACAAAGGAAAATGGCTTCTGGACTGGTAAGGATACCAATTCAATTCTATAGGCCTAACACCTAAGGACATTGGGGCCCTTCTAGCAGCAATGTGCTGCATATCTCTAAAGAAGTGTCATTGAACTGATGCACATAACTACAGGTCAATATCTCTGACATAAGTCAGTTGTAGAATTTCGTAACATGTTTTATGCTTGTGTAGTATGACACTTCTGGAGTCAGAAGTACTCCTATGTAGGATTCCAAAAACAATAATCGCGTGAAACCCAGCTCACTTTATCCACGATATCCAGAAAACAGTAGATTCAGGCTCCCAGAAAGATTCTGTGTTCTTTGACTTCTGAAAAGAATTCATTGTGGTTCTGTGATGTTGCCTAATGGAAAAAAATGAGCATACAGAATATCAGATTCACTGACTGGACTGAAGAATTCTTAGTAAACATGTCTGTTTCAGTAACATTGCATATCCCAATTGACAGAGATGGGCCAGTTACAGGGCCAGCACAGATGCCAATCTGACACTTCTTGGCTGTTTTTTGTGAGGTAACACAAAGAGTATTGCCACTCACAACAAGCATCAATCCACTATATATCCTCTTGCTGCATTTTGCTACAGTTTTGCGGCACTGCAACTCTCTGCATACTGCAGCATCATCTGCAGAAATTATCATGAAACGTTTAATGTTATCTACTGGTAATTTAAATATATTATGAAAACTAATGGTCCTGTACCATTCCCTAAGGCCATACTAGAAATTAGTTTTATGCCAAGGACTTCTCTCCAACCACAGGAAGGTTTCCGAGCTGCCTCTTGTGACAACACAAACAGGCATTCCCATATCCTCCACTCGGTACGTGACTACACACCCGAGTGTGGCCACCTTTACATCTGAGATTCAATAGTAGGTGCATGTTTCTTAGTGGACACAGATTCAGAAGTGTCTCTCCTACCATTGTTGATGATGAAAAACCATCTACAACCACATTGCTTTGTGTTGTCAATGCTACCGAACTAACATGTGCTGATTCAACGACCATCTCAGTTCATCTGTCACCTAACTGTAAACTGATGTGGACCATTCTTGTGGCAGATGTTTCTGAACCAATAGTAAGTTTTCACATTTTGACTCACCATAGACCTTCCCCTGATGTGCGCCATGTAGTGTATCATCACCCAAAGAACATGCTTTTCTCATGCTCTCGATCAAGATCTGATATTGACAATTTAGGTTCGCAAGTGCAACGTACGCAAGAGAGCACTGATACTTTGGACAAAATCAACAAATTTATGTGTATGTGGTTCATAGACTATGAACAAATGCAATGTCTATAACATGAACGTGACAAACTGTCTTGTTGTGTGGACAACACATAATCTGAACTCACCTCCTTGTTAAACCTGGTGAAGACTCTACCCCAGGATTCAGTGGATTACTGCACTGAGGTTAGTAAAAGAGCTCTTACTTTGAGTGTTATCAGTGACACCACAACTGTGTGCAAGGTTGACAATACATTTTATGATTCTGCCTTTCCCTCACCGTCCAGCATGTTACAGCAGCACACACTACAGTGGTGCAATCAACCAAGTTAACAGCTATTCGCCCTATCACAAATCTGCTTCAAGAACCGTTGACTGCCCCGAACTCTGCCAAATCTCATCAGCATGCCTCCAAGGAGCAACTGGCCTCACCTCAAGTATCCACTGCAACGTTGATGCCTCGGGCAACTTCGGGTGCCACACACTCCCCTGAAACCCGTGACCCCGCCTCATCTCACTCGACATTAACATTGAGTAAAACATCTATAAACAAACTGATCCGTGCACACTGAGAAATGTTTCCATCGTTACTAACAGCATGACACACATGGTCCCCCCTCCAATCTCTAGTACCTAGAAGACTGCCTGGAGAAACTCGCTGTGTTTAAAGAACAGATTGTTGAACTTTTAAAAGTTAGGATGTTAGAACCTTCTTCCCATAATTACTCTTCACTCATTCATTTAGTTGACAAAGAGGACAGTACTTGGCATTTGTACAGTGATTACTGAAGGCTTAATGTGAAGTCTATAATGAAAAATTATCTACCTAACATTTCAGATTTTACTCATGCCCAGTCAGGTGAATTTTTTTTTTGTAATAGACTGGAAACGTGCTTATCACCAGATTGCGCTGGCCTCTGAAGATATTGAAAAGATTGCCATCACGACTCTTATTGGATTGTTTCAGTATCGCTTTATGCCATTTGGACTTAAGAATGCAGCTCAAACTTGTAATGAACTACAACTACACCAACCTACTGTGAGCTTTTTCGGTTTCATTGTCTCAGCAGCGGGTATTTTACTACCACCCAAGAAAATTAACACAATTTTCAAGTTACCTCACCCACTGACTTTCAAGAAACTTAGGTACTATAAATTACTACCATTGCCAACTACCTGTCCAGCCAATATAGAAGCACCCTTGACAAATTCATTGGTGGAGAAGAACACTTCCAGTACACGCTCTATTCAGTAGACTCCCGATATAACACACACCTTTACAATGTTTCTCTAAAAAACTGAACAAAGCACAGAGAAAGTACTCAACCTTTGATCACAAATTACTACCTATGAATGAGGCTATCAAACATTTCCTTTAAGCTTACCTATCACAATCCTCTTGCTGCTGTTATCTGCTGCTGACCCACCACCTCTCAGGTTCAGACATTTTGATTTCATTGCACAATTCACCATGGTCATATGATGCATTAATGCAGCAGACAATGTTGTGGGTGATTTTTTATCAAGAGTAAACGCTATCTCCACTCTTCTCAACCTATTTGATCTCATGACTTTTCAATCAGCTGATGATCAAACTATGCAGCTAATTTCAGATCACTGTTCGTCATTGAAACCAATCCATACCTTCTATGGTGGTGCTGTGGGCAAAGTTTGGTGTGATGAATATATGGGTACTCTTTGCCCTTTCATCCCTTGACCACTTTTATGGGAAGTTATCAACAAACTACACAATTTAGCACACCCAGGACTCAGAGCATTATCCAACTAGTGAGACAATATTTTGTGTGCCACGACATGAAAAGTGACTGCCAAGCATGGACCCAAGCTTGTGGCCCATTCCACTGAAGCAAAAACACCAGACACACTGCATTTCCACTTGGCAGCTTTCCCATTCTGGCAGGATGCTTTTAACATGCATCTATAAACTTTGGCCGTGGCGGATTAGCCGAACTTACTGGAGCGCCATATTGTAGTGCGTGCGGCCGTTCGCCGTCGAGGGTTTGAATCCCCCCTCGGGCATGGATGTTTGTGTTGTCCTTAGGTTAGTTTAAGTAGTTTGTAAGTTATGGACTAGTATGATACGATACGATAGATTTGAACATTTTTTTATAAACTTTGTGTGACCCATCCCCCTCACCAAAGGCTACTAGTACATCCTCTCCGATATTGACTGCATGACCCGGTGGTTGGAGGCCGCACTGTTCCCAAGCATTACAGCCAAAATGGTGACAGTGTCAACCAATTGGGTGAAGCACACTCATATTGAGCCATCTAACAGCTCCCCTCTCGTCGAGGAACCACAACCACAAATTGCTGCACACGACACATGTGCATATGACACTCCATTGAATACAAGTGCTTTCCCTCTGCAGAACTAACCCTGCTCCGAGTTCAGCCACGACATACATTTCCAACAGAATCCCATTCACTTGCTGGGATCTGAACACTCTAGGTTGAGCATTCACTCTACACCATGTGACCCAGCTTCCCCTCTGACAAGTTTAACACTACCCAACTCTCACCTTCCCATTTTGAGGTTTCAGCCACTCACTTCCTCCTCTGGTCCTGACTTTGAAGTACACTGTCCCTGTATCACCAGCTCAGACCGCTGATTTTCAATCATCCTTCGAGACCATTCGTTTTTTATTTTATGTATGACAGCAAACTCATCACTCTCCCCCACTGCCATCAAGTGTCAACTGTTAAGATGTGTAGCCCATGCCACCTTCAAGACTGTGCCACTGGAGGATCAACCATTTGCTGACGCTGCCCTGTGACCCCCTCTGCCAGCAGGCGGTGTGGAAGTCATCCCCCCCTTCCATCCCTCCTGCCGCCCCACCAAGAGTACTCCATACTGTGGGAGGGGGGGGGGGGGAGTGAGTTTATGTGGCAACACAAATTGATGAACACCATATATCACTTCTCACAAGATGTATTTTATCTTCTCTGCTCAGGTTCTTTGGAGACACACTCACTGTTTAAGTGTTGTCATCATTTTTTTAAATTAGTCTGTGTCTGAACTTCATAAAGCTTGATGCAACAAAGTGAAGACTTTTATATGTGGTTGGTTATTGGGGATTACAACCCCTTCACCTCCCCAAAACTCCATACAGACTAAACCTTCTGCAGGAAAAATTATGTTCACAGTTTTTCAGGACTCTTGAGCGTCAATCCTGGAACATTACCCAGAAAAGGGGTCAACAGCAAATAGTGATGGATGTTTGTGAGACCGTAGGATGTGCTGTAGGGATAACTCCCATCTCCGCAGTTCAGAAAAGCTGGTGAAGGAGGGGAGGATCCAGATGGCTCGAGTGGCGAAGCAGCTGTTAAAGTCCAAGGTGTTGTGCACCACTGCATGCTGCACCACAGGATAGTCCCTATTGCTCTTGGCTACAGTTTGGTGGTGGCCATTCATCCTGATGGAGAGCCAGTTAGTTGTCATTCCAATGTAGAATGAAAAACAGTGATTGCAGCAGAGTTAGTATATTACATGGCTGCTTTCACAGGTGGCCCAGCCTCTGATGGGGAAGGGCAAGCCTGTGAAGGGACTGGAATAGGAAGTGCTGGATGGGTTGATTGGACAGGTTTTGTATTGGGGTCTTCCACAGGGATATGATCCTTATAGTAAGGGGTTGGGATTAGGAGTGGCATAGGGCTGATCTAGGATGTTGTGGAGGTTGGTTGGGCGACGGAACACCACTTTAGGGAGGGGGGGGGGGGAGAATCTTTGGTAGGATGTCTTTCATTTGAGGGCATGTTGACAGGGCTTTGATTATCTATCCCTCTGCCCATCCCTTCCGCTTACTGTGTCATACTGTGTTGGGCAGCGAGAGATGGCTGACATGTGCAGGTGAGTGTGCCTGAGTGCTAGTGTGAAAGAGTGTTCTACTTCTGAGGAAGACCACATCCTGTTAGACTTGAAAAATGGCTCGCAGCTTGAGAAGATGCTCAGTGGTAGTGGCCCCCATGACCACTATGGTCATTAAGGTAATTTACACACCCTGGAATGGGGCATAGAAGTTGTTCCAGGAAACATAGGAAGATCGCTGGTGCACTGGCTACACTGAATGGTAACCACTGGTACTGGTTGTTAATAGGATGTTAATGACCAACAGGTGTTTGTGGTCTTCATCAAGAGTAAGTTGAAGGTACGCCTCTGCCAAATCTACCTGAGGAAAAGCCTGGGAGCCCAACAGTAACACCAGCATCTCGTCTGTGTGCGGCAAAGGATAAGAGTCAATCACCAACTGCACATTAATTGACACCTTGAAGTCACCACAGATTTGTAAGGAGTCCAAGGGTTTCTTAACAATGACCAGCAGTGTGGCCCATTTGCTAGAAGAAACGGGGCACAAAACCTGCAGGTATTGAAGGCGGTCCGGTTTAGCTTTCAATTCGTTGCACAAGGCCAAGGGAAGGCCACCACGAAAAAATGTATGGGTCATAAACCTGGTAGGGCACCCCAATCTGCCAGAAATTGATCAAAGGATAATGTCACAGGTTCCTGCATGGGGGAAAATTGATCAAAGGATAATGTCACAGGTTCCTGCATGGGGGAAAGTTGACCCAACAGTTGATAGATACCGTATTTGCCATCGTATAAGACACACTTTTTTCCTTACAAAAATTGGTCCAAAAACTGGATGTGTCTTATATGTCAGTTGCCAGTTAAAGTAGGTACCCACAAGTTTGATATATTTTAAGAGATTTGAAAAAATGATGTACAATACGGAAAATAATGTTTTAAGTGTGAAAATTTGCTTTAAGTATCCATCTTATTTTTTCATAGTTTTTATTTGATGTACGTACATAATATGCACCAAAATACCCATCAGGAGATTTATTGTGTACCAAAGGTTTTCTGAATTTTGTACTATTTTTAGTGCCAAGTGTAACTGAAACTGTTAACTTCATAGGAAGTAGAAACTTTCAACATAATTTAATTCATCATAATCGATTTTTTGGCAATCCTATAATTGTGTCATTCATTATTTGAATAATGAAATGCTACTCACATATTTGTCCATGTCTCACCTAACAATATTTGAGAATTTATTTGCCCTCAAGTGCAAACATGTACAAAAGTAATTTTTGTGACATCTGCAAAGCGTCTGCATCTCACACGTTTCATCTTTTTGATGTTGTAACATGCTGTGTCTCATACAGTGCGCCCACCAATACACAGAAGCAAACCATCCATCAATCTCACAGTTTATGGAACTTCACAAAAATACTTACATAAATATTTGTGCGTCACAATAAATTCTCAAACGTGTCATTTTGAACATGAAAACACCCTACTCGCCGTGCTAAGTTTGCGAACTGATACTTGGCGCAATGTCTGATAGGAGCAAAGCAGAGCCATTTAGGTGTCAATGTCATGATGCTCTCATCAACCATTGTGTCATAGTTGGCGTGCACTGTAAACAGCAATATGCAAAATATCCGTTTGAATAAGCTTGATTGTGTAAAGTTTACGAACACTACTTAATGGTACTGCCTTAAGTATTTGATGTACCTAAACAAATATGTTATAATTATGTTGCAATTGACATATTATTTATTTTTTTCCTAAAAAAGAAGTCTTGAAAGTGGGGTGCGTCTTATACGGCGGTGCATCTTATATGCCAGCAAATACGGTATGTTATGATATCCAAGAGAGAAACAAAGCTTTACACACCACCAGATCTGATACATCAAAGGCAATGAAATATTGGTATAAGCGCTTTCTATATGAATCTCAATCTTCCAGGCTGTTGTCAAATGTCGAGAATGGCAACGGAAAAGAAACAATGCTCTGCGTAGGAGCTGACGATGACACAGCAACTGGCGAAACTGTCGCATTAGAACCCGATGGAGTAGAGTAGCAACATTCTGCAAGAGACATGATTGTGACCAGATTTTGAAGGTAATCTGCCAGAAATTACACCGAAGGAGGCGCAGGCATGGCCGGGTAATTGTAGTCTGCATAGCCAGCAATAAACACACATAAATTCTAGGTAACTCGTCGCCAATTTTCTAATGTCACTCGCTGGTACTACTATCTGGAACTCTACTGTAGCTGAGAACTGCTCACTTAAGGTATAGTTTCAACTGGCTGAGTGAACAGTGGCCTCGTCCATGCTGGTGCTGCTGGCGTATCGGCTGCCACAACTGTCACCACCTCATGGCTGGCGGCAAAGATTACTCATTGTCATTGACCCCTTACTTAGCTTGCCATTATTGCGAATCTTTGATCCAGTGCAAAGTTTCAAATGACTGGAAAATAATGCAGGTAACTCCCATGTATAAGAAAGACAAAAGAATGGACCCAAATTAACATCAGTTTGCTGTAGAATTCTTAAGCATATTCTCAGTTCTAATAAAGTAAATCTCCTTGAGTCGAAAAAGCTTCTATCCATGTATCGCACGGCTTTAGGAAGTCTTTATTGTGCGAAACTCAGGTTGCTCTTTAATCACATGACGTCTTGCATGCTGTAGATGAATGGCAACAGGCTGAATGAAACCCTCACTCTGCAGCGGAGTGTGCACTGATATGAAACTTACTGGCAGATTAAAATTGTGTGCCGGAACCGGGACTCGAACCTGGGACCTTTGCCTTTTGCAGGTAAGTGCTCTACCACTGAGCTATCCCGACACGACTCACTATCCGTCCTCACAACTTCAATTTTATCAGTACCTTGCCTTCACAGAAAATCTCCTGTGAACCTTGCAGGACTAGCACTCCTGAAAGAAAGGATATGGTGGAGACATGGCTTAGCCACAGTCTGAGGGATGTGACGTTTGGAAAATAGGAGGTGAGATACTGGCAGAATTGAATTTGTGAGGACGGATCATGAGTCATGTCAGGATAGCTCAGTTGTAGTGCGCTTGCCCATGAAAGACAAAGGCCTTATGTTCGAGTCCCGGTTCCAGCACACAATTTTAATTTGCCAGTAAGTTTCATATCGGTGCACACTCAGCTGTAGAGTGAAGGTTTCATTCTGCAAACATCCCTCAGGCTTTCTTCCAGGAGTGCTAGTCCTGCAAGGTTCGCAGGAAAACTTCTGTGAAGTTTGGAAAGTAGGAGGTGAGGTACTGGCAGAATTGAAGTTGTGAGGATGGATTGTGAGTCATGTTGGGATAGCTCAGTGGTAGAGTGCTTACCCATGAAAGGCAAAGGTCCAAGGTTCAAGTCCCAGTTCTGGCACACAATTTAATGTGCCAGTAAGTTGCATATTTCTTGATTTTTTAAAGGTGTTTGTCACGGTACTGCACTACAGAACTGCTAACAAAGGTATGAGTTTATGGAATAGACACCCAAATATGTAAGTGGTTCTAAGACTAGATTGTCCTCAATGGCGAGTGTTCATCAGAGACCAGGGTATCGTCAGGGGTGACCCAGAGAAGTATGATAGGACCGCTATTATTTTCTATGTATATAAATAACCTGACTGACAGAGTGAGTTGCAATCTGCTTCTGTTTGCTGATGATGCTGTGGTGTACAGGAGTGTGTTGTCATTGAATGACTGCAGTAAGATGCAAGATGACTTGGACTAAATTTCTAGGTGGTGTGCGGATTGGCAAATAGCGCTAAATGAAGAAAAATGTAAGGTGATGCAGATGAGTAGGAGAAACAATCCTATAATGATCGAATACAGCATTAGTAGTGTGCTGCTTGACAGAATTGCATCAATTAAATATCTAGGCGTAACGCTACACAGCAATATGAAATGGAATGAGCATATAAGGACAGTTGTGAGAAGGAGAATGGTTGACTTTCGTTTATTGGAAGAATTTTGGGAAGGTGTGATTCTTCTGTAAGGGAGACAGCATATAAAATTCTTATACGAAAGCATCTTGAGTATTGTTGAAATGTTTGGGATCCCCACCAGATTGATTTAAAGGAGGACGTAGAGGTAGTTCAGAGGCGGGTGGCTAAATTTGTAACTAGTAGATTTGATCAACGCGCTAGTGTTACTGAAATGCTTCTGAAATTCAAATGGGAGTCACTGAAGTAAAGGCAATGTTCTTTTTGAGAAACACTGTTAAAGAAATTTAGAGGGCTGGAATTTAAAGTGAACTGCATAACGATTCTACTGCTGCCAACCTACATTTTGTGTACAGACCACAGAGATAAGAACATAGAGATTAGGGCTTGTACAGATACATACAACAATTCATTTTTCCCTCATTCTATATGGGAGTGGAACAGGAAGCAAGTAACTAGTAATGGTACTGAGTACCCTCCGCCATGCACCTTCGGGTGGATTGCAGAGTAGGGTGGATTGCGGAGTATGTATATAGAAGTGTAACAGTAAGGTCTTTGAAGTTCAAAAAGGTGACAAGAACGTCCATTTACAGAATGTGTTCGAAGTAATGATCAGTGGTGATGATGATTGACATTTTAGGGCGCTCAACAGCAAGGTCATCAGCGACATGTTCAAATGTAAACAGATGGAAATAAAATGGTACAAGTCGTATGAACTTACAAAGTTTAAATGTACAACCAAAGCTGTAGGGCTGTCTTAAAACAACTTTGAAAAGGGACTACAAATAGCGATAAAATATTGACAGATGTTTAAAGCACAGTTACTACTTAAAAATAAAGGGTGACTCTGACAAACATTAAAATATTACCCCAATATTATGGGAAGAAGTCCAGACATAGCACAAAGTCTTAAAACACAACCCATGGATGCCTTATGTCACTTAAAATAGATTTAAAGTCCTGCGAGTGACCGAAATTTGCCCTCCTACCAGTGTATAAAATGTACACTGTTAAAATATGTTGTATCTGTCACACTCCAGTGGTTCCTCGCAGCGTAAAAGAAAACCAAGTGTCTGTGGGCAAAGTCTGACTCTAAGACGAGTGAGGGCTACTTCATCAGCACGTTGAGGGTGGAAGGAAGTACTGAAGATTTTAGTGCATGTAATTTATTATCTGCCACATCCAGCCATTGATCCTCCCAGAAGATCATGAATTCCCTTGTCACAAATGAGGTAACCGCCTTCAGTGGGACAGAACAGCATACGGCAGGGGGGAGGGAACAAGACTCCTTAGCCACCCATTGGCCAGCTCATTTCTCTGGAGCCCTGTGTGCCTGCGAACCCAAGAGATTATCTCCTTGTGGTGCTGCAGTACAAGGAGACCGCCCTGTATGTCCTGCACCATCTGATCAGCTGGATACATTTGATCGATAGTGAGAAGGGCCTGTGGGAGTCTGAACAGATCAGGAACTTCACACCTTGATGCTTTCTTATCTGTTGTAGTGCCCTCAGGATAGCAAACAGTTCCATGTAATAAACAGTGAACTGTTCTGGGAGCCTTATCCAAAGGACAAATTCTGGGAACACAACAGAGCAACCAATATGACCACCCTGCTTGGACCCATCTGTGTATACAGTAATAAACACTGAATGGTGATTTAAAATTTCAAGATATTTTTTTTTTTTTTATTTTTATTTTTATTTATTTATTTATTTATTTATTTTTTTTTTTTTTTTTTTTTTTATAAAAGTTATCTGAAGTATAAGTCTTCCTGTAAAGAGCCAAACCTAAAAGCACCTTGGGCATTCAATGTAGCCAGGAAGATCCCCTACTCCACCTCTGGCATTGGACCTGAATGCCTTGCACCCTTGGAAAATTAAGGCTTTCCTTTGTGCGGATCCCAAGTGACCTAGTAGCCTGTGGGCGGTTACAGAACAAACATTCCAATGGCTGAAGGACACTAGGGAGTTAGGAACAGACAGAGATCAGTATGCTTGATATACAGTTAGTAGAAGGCGGCAAATAGAATGTGGAGGTTCACCAGCCTCTGTGCACAGGGAGGCTTACCAGCCTCAGCACATAGCACGACAACTGGGCTCTTGTGGTATGCACCTGTGGACACCTTGTTGCATCAAAATTTTAATTCCTTAAGGTGTGCCAACCAAGTTAGCTGTTCCTTAAAAGTTGTTGAGGTCTTCAGTCCAGAGACTGGTTTGATGTATCTCTCCACCCTACGCTATCCTGAGCAAGCCACTTCATCTTCTCGTAAGAAAAGCACCCTACATACATTTGAATCTGCTTACTGTATTCATCTCTTGGTCTCCCTCTGCAATTTTTACCCCACACACTTCCCCCCAATGCTAAATTCACAATTCCTTGATGTCTAAAAATGTGTCCTACCAATCGATCCCTTCTTTTAGTCAAGGTCTGCCAGAAAATCCTTTTCTCCCCAATTCAGTTTAGTACCTCCACATTAGTTATGCGATCCACCCACCTAATCTTCAGCATTCTTCTGTAACACCACATTTCAAAAGCCTCTATCCTCTTCCTGTCCACACTGTTTATAGTCCATGTTTCACTCCCATACAAGGCAATACTTCACACAAATGCCTTCAGAAAGGACTTCCTTATGCTTAAATTAATATTTGATTTTAGCAAATTTCTCTTTTTCAAAAACGCTTTTCTTCCCATTGCCATTCTGCATTTTATATCCTCTATACTGTGATAATCGCATGTTATTTTACTGCTCAAGTAACAAAACTCATCTACCACCTTTATTGTTTCATTATCAATAAACCTTTATGTTTGTTTTATCAAAAGTAAGGCTGAGACATTTCACCTTGTCCTTAAAAGTGAGAGCAGTGCCCCCCAGTTTGAGAACAGAGAAATTAAAAAGACAACAGGAGTTGTTAAAATCAACACAAACGGTCTTCTCTAACGAAAACTTAAAACCTGTTCTGTTTGACCAGTCCTCCAAACATTTGATAATCACATGGAATTGAAGAGCAGCTGTTGCTACAGGGGAGGATGCACAGAAGCTGGAGAAATCCTCCACAAAGAGCGAACACTGTACTGGACTTCATACAGTGGAAGTAAAACTGTTGATAGCAATGGTGAAGGTCATCACACTTAAAACACTCCCTTGTAGGACACCATTCTCTTGATCATAACGGTCAGACAAGATACTCCCAACCTTGTATCTAAAATGCCTGTCTGAAAGGAAAAACAGGATAAAAGTGGGTACATGACCATGAAAACCCCACTCATGGAGCTGCTGTAAAACATTATGCCTCCAGGTAGTATCATAGGCCTTTTCCAGATCAAAGAACACACCAGGTATTGCTTACATAGGAATGCTTGTTGAATTTCTTGTTCAAGCAAGAGCAAGTTTCATAGTTGAACGGTACTTCTGAATCTGCATTGGGAGTGGCTGAGTAGGGACCTGCTTTCCAGGGCCCATACTAGGCATCGGTTAACCATACGCTCCAAAGTCTTTCCTACACAGCTGGTGAGGCTTATGCTACAGTAACTACCAGCATCAGTCCGATCTTTCCCTGGGAAAGTCTCCTGTCAACCAGATTTGGTTAAAAAGGTGGAGGAGGACCTGTTTCAATTGCAGTTCCAGCTGTTTCAGCATGCTGTATATTATTACATCAACACCAGGAGAAGTATCACAAATTGCTGTTACCACAGAATCCAGTTCCTACAGTGAGAATGGTTGATTGTATTCCTCAGCGTTCGTGGACCAGAAATCTAAACCAACCCTTTCCTGTATAGCCCAGTGCTGGCGAAAGGCTGCATCCTACCTAGAATTTGATGTGATGGTGTAAAACGATTCTACCATTACCTGAGCAATGTCCCTTGGCGATGTCAGGACACGTCCTTGCTCTGCTATTGGTAGTTGGAAGTTCTGCTTCAAGATCTTCCTAATGGCTTCCTATACTCTGCTTGCTGATGTGAACCTATTGCCAGGGCCTTCCTTGCTCTTTCGAATAATTTATCTTGCCCGTGCCCTCGCCACTCAAAAAGTTGCAAGATTTTCATCAGTAGGGCACTGATCCAATTTTCGAGCTACCCTCCTGTTCCTAACTGCAGAATGACACTCCTCGTTCCATCAAGGAACAGGCTGCCTTTTAAATTTGGCCTTCGACTTGGGGATCAACGCATTGACTGTAATGGGATCCACCTAGTTCTGAACGCGTTCATACTGCTCTGAAACAGCCAACTGTTTAAAAAGCTGCCAGGCAGCTTTGTTGATTAGCCACCTCGGTGGCTGCCTGGCACGATTCATTTCATCTGGCAGATTTGACCAGATAGGGTAGTGACCACTGCCATGAAGGTCGTCGTCAACATCCCACTGGTCAATGTCTGCAAGAGGTGGCAAGCAGAAGGAGAGGTCAATGGCTGAAGACATACCTGTAGCAATGCCGAAATGTGTGGCTTTATCTGTGTTCAGTAAAATTACTTCTGTTGACTGTATCAAACGCTCAACCATTCGAACCCTGAGGCAAGTGGTGTTAGATCCCCATAATGCATTATGAGCGTTGAAGTCTCCTAAATGGAGAAAGGGGCAGGGTAGGTCATCTATGAGCTGTCTCAAGAGTGCACCATCAAGAGGGTTTCCATATGGTAAATACAGAGAAAACACTGTAATGTCAATATGTGCCAACACACGGACTGCAGATACCCATAGCATTTGTGGTTAAGTGCAAAGGTGAGAATAGAATGTGTTCTGTATTAACACTGTCACACCACCTTGCACCCTAGTGCCAGTCAGGTCGTTCTTTCTGTAGAGGTGGTAGCCTCTAATTACAGGTGTGTCACACTGTTTGAAATGTGTCTCTTGAAGGGATACAGAGAGTGGCCGGCACTTTATAAGAAGCTGTAATTCCTCCAATGAGCCCTGACTCCATTCATGTTCTATTGGAGTATGGTAGCCATTTTAGCGGTGCAGGTCTAGTTTCCCCCAATCTTTATGCCAAGACAGTGAGGCACTGTTGTAGCGAGCGGTGGCAGAAGGGCTGACTGATTTCGGTGATGACGCATCCTGCTCCATTATGATATCCTCATCATTGACGTGAAATAAGACAAGGATCTTGAACCACAGTGGCAAGAGTACCAATTTTTACTTGCACATTAGTAACTTTCATTTGCTGGATATGTTTCCAATACATTAAAAATCCAGTTGTTCTCAATTTATCATACACATATTTATATGTATGACATGTAGGTATAAATCCCTAGCTCTCACCAAATTTTGTTGGCATTCTCTGTAAATGAGAAGCATATCAACTTGTTCTTTGAAGGAATATATCATTCATCATTCACATTTCGTTGCTTTGAGGGTAATAGTCTTAGCGTTCCTATTATTTTTGTATTTTGCAACCATCAAATGGTGTTTACATGTCAATGGCACTTTATTTACTGCATTGATACCAATGCTCATCACTTCAAACACCTGCTGTAAATGGACGTTCATGCCACCTTTTCCCCCTTTAAAGAGATTACTGTCACACATCATTGGATTTGTCTTGATAGCTGCAATCAGAAAGTAAGTACATAACTATAGCATCCCATTTAAAAACCAAAGTTTACCTTATCTCTGAAGCGACCCCACCAAGCAACAAAAACCCAACGCCATATTCTGGTCCCCATTGTCCCATGCATCTTTTATCCCATAAACTTTTCAGCTTCTATCACATTTTCAGAGTTATTCTTGGTGGCTATAGTTAGTGACTCATCCTGTATACATCAGTCCACAGCATTTCCAATAACCTACCATCTGCTCCCTAATAGAAAAAGATTTACAATCTATAAATTGCACAATAATTCTCTAAATGTGTTTATCTGGTAGTTGTCAGTGTTGTGCAAGTTTTAGGTCTGATGCCACTTTGACAGCCTACCTATTAGATCCATTGATAATTTTTTAAGTAGCTTCTCAGCCTTCAACGGGCTGAGGGAAACCTATTTACAGGGCTTGTCATTTTAGGGAAGGGATGAAATACTCAGAGAATAAAATCCTTGACAAGCCAGCTAAAGCTGCTAATCAGCAGACCATATCAGGATAAACAAACACGAATGTGTTAAAAAGAGAGAGAGAAAATGTAATACAATGTAATTCATGAGATGAAAAAATGTACTTACCAATCAGTCGTGTGTTTTTGAGATTTTTTCTGTCTGCAAGAATACCAACAAAAAATATAATTTCAATATGCAGGCATACCATTAAATCATTCATTTGCCTTGTGCCTGTCAAAAATGTACTGTAACTGCCAATTTTTTAAAAATAAATTCATGGGAGAAAACTTGTTTTAGATGTGAAATGCTTGGCTAACCTGTTTTACACTCATGGTGTTCACTTGCTTCAATTTGGTGTTTGTGCATTCATTTTTAGCTGGAATCAAGAAATTTGTTGTACTATTTGAAATTTTACTGTGGCTTGTGTTTAATGCTTGGACATATTTTGCGTTTCATGTCATACACTAAAAAGTATTCCCTAAAGAATAGTTTTGAGCTAAATGGGGATGAAAAATAAGGAACAGTTCCAAATGAACTTGCTTCTTCACCAAACATGTGAAGAAAGTAAACATAAAGACAATGGTCAACCACAGGCAGCAGGCTCATGGAAAGATAAAAAATATACCCACCAAAAACAAATTAAAATGTACCTGCTGCGGAAACTCGATCTTTAAATAGTGGTAATATTGTCACGTTGCAATGGAAGTAGGCTTGACTTCGAAGGCAACTAAACACAGCACTTATACTGAAAGCACGTTTATTACGAACTCAACATACACACAGCACTGTCTGCCTCTCAGGCAGAGTGCTCTGCTATTTATACACAGACAGAATTTACCAGACATTAGAAGAACAGTTAACATAAGAAACAAGTAGAATTTACAAGTGAACATAAGAAAGATGTAGAACATTCTGGAATTGTAAATTACAAAGAAATAAATTTTTGCCGGTGGGCGGGATTGAGCTGGCGACCTTCTGCTCCACAGTCCGTGACGCTATCCCCTGCACTACGCCGGCAGTTGGTGTTCATGGTCTCTCGCGGAATTGCTCCCTCTCCTGGAGAAACAGCAACCGCTGTTTTTTCCCTGTGGAGCCAGCTGCAATGTCCTGGATCTTGATGGTGTCATGGGTCCTCTGTATGACAGTTCAAGAGAATCCTTCCCTTCTCTGCGATTATCGATGACAGACGTTCCTGTTGTGGCTTCATCAGGAACATTACCATCCTTAAAATCCTTGAACAAGAAGCCATTGTCGTCTAGCTGCTCTTCAGGATCGTAGTAAGGCTTCATGCGCAGGACGTGAACAATGTCTCTTCATTTTTGACGTTTCGACGACGGCTCATAATCCTCAACTTCGTATGTGACGTCAGACAGGCGGACCAAAGTATTGCTTCAATAACTTTTCTGACAGTCCAACCTTCCGTACAGGGGTAAAAATCCAAACCAGATCTCCTGGGCTGTACACAACAGGTCGGAGCTTCTCATTATACCGCTGATGGTCCTTCTCCTGGGTGTCCAGTGTCCGTATGCGAGCCAGCTGTCTTGCTTCTTCGACCCTGGTGATGAGCTGTTTAACATAGTCATCCTGAAAGTCGTCCGGTTGGAACGGGAACAGTGTATCCATTGTCGTCTCAGCTTCACGGCCATGGAGCAGGAAAAATTGAATGAAGCCTGTGGTGTCTTGTCTTGCGGTATTGTAAGCAAATGTCACGACTGGCAGAATTGTATCCCAATCCTTCTGCTCAACATCGACGTACATCACAGCATGTCGGCTAACGTCTAGTTAAAACGTTCCGTAAGACCAGGATGGTATGCAGTTGTCATTCTGTGGACAATGTTGCACCGTGACATTACATCTGATACTCGTTTTGACTGGAATACTTTTCCACGATCAGATATCATGACACGTAGTGCTCCATGCTTCAAAATAATGTCTTCTACAAGGAATTTTGCGATCTCTGGAGCTTCTGCAGTCGGCACAGGTTTGGTGACAGCGTAGCGTGTGAGGTAGTCAGTGCAGACTATTATCAAACAGTTACCGGTTGTCGACTTCGGGAACCTCCCTAAAAGATCGATCCCAACTCGGTGGAATGGAGCTGCTGCCGGCGGAATCGGTATGAGATGTCCTGGAGGTAATTGCGGCACGTGCTTCCATTGCTGGCACTCTTTACAGTGACTCACATAGTGCTTGACAGATCAGTAGAGACCTTTCCAGTAATACCTGCGTCTGATTCTGTCTAGGGTCTTCACGAATCCCAGATGACCGGATATTGGAGCATCATGGAAATATTTGAGAATAGCTGGCTGGAGATGAGCTGGAACAACGAGTAGCCATTTGGGGCCCAGTGGATCGTAGTTGCTCTTGTACAATGTTCCATATATAAGTTGGAACTCTCCTTTGGTCGGTTCTCCTTTCTCCAAGGCCTCTATCATTTTTAATAGTGTTGGATCTTCCCTCTGTTCAGCTGTAATGTCATCTAATTCAGTGAGAGCTGAAATTTCATTAATGCTGTTGTGTTCCACTAATAGATTCCTCGAAAGGCAGTCGGCATCCTTGTGTTTGCGCCCGTTCTTGAATACCACTGTGACATCGTACTGTTGGAGTCTTAGTGCCCATCTTGCTAGTCGACCTGATGGATCCTTCAAGCTAGTCAGCCAACACAAAGAATGGTGGTTTGTCACGACGGTGAACGGTTTGCCAAATAAATACGGCCGGAACTTGTTGATAGCCCAGATAACCGTGAGACATTCTGTTTCAGTTTTAGAGTAGTTTATCTCGTACTTTGAGAGTACTCTTGATGCATAGCCTATCACTTTTTCGGCACCTTCCTGAACTTGTACAAGCACTGCACCAATCCCATAGCCACTGGTGTCTGTGTGAAGTTCCGTTTCTGCATTCTCGTCGTACAAGGCTAGCACTGGTGTGGAAGTTAGAGCCTCCTTAAGTGCTCGGTAGGGCTCTTTCTTTTGTCTCATCCCAGTAAAATTTGGCGTCTCCCTGCAGAAGTTCTTGTAATGGACGTGACTTGTTACAAAATACTTTTATGAAACATCGGTAGTATGAGCACAGCCCGAGAAAACTTCTCACAAAACGAATGTGCTGAGGAGTTGGAAATTCTGTGACTGCCCTGATTTTATCTGGATCAGGACGGACACCATCTCTGTTGACTAGGTGCCCCAGGATTTTTATCTCTTTGGCGACGAAGAGGCACTTCTTTGGATTCTTCACGTCTGGTGCGATTGACGGGGCAGACAGGAGCTAATGTTTGAAATACCTCGTCCTCAGCAACGTCGGCTACCTCGTGACTTACAGGGCTCACATCCATGGCCATAATCTGATGCTCACTCGGTCTAATAGTTCCGGCTGCCATGCACTGTTGTAATTCTTCTCTCACGATTTGTCGTATGAGAGAAGCCAAGTCCTGCTGGTCTTCCACAACGGCCATAGGGACTACATTTGGGAGTCTGTCGTACTTCTTGCATCCAACCCTCCTTTGTTGCATCTCTACAATACGCTGGCACCACGTGATGAACTCTTCTGTCGTAGCGACGTCTTTTATCAGAAGAGCTTGGTACATATCTTCTGCAATGCCCTTCATCAGGTGCGTGATTGTGTCCGCTTCAGTCATGTTCGGATTGACTACGTTACACAGGGCCAAGACACTCTGTATGTACAATTGTGTCGGCTCACCATGTCGTTGGGCCCAGTTCTTCAGTTGTTCTTCTGCCGAGCGGATTTGTCGCTGGCGGTCTCCAAACGTCTTCTTAAGTTCCTCCTGGAATGTCTCCCAGTCATTCAACTTGTCTTCGTTGTTTTCGAACCATTGCTGGGCTGTTCCATCCAGGTAGAAATAAACGTTGGCCAAGCACATCGTATGATCCCACCTGTTGTACTTGGCGACTCAGTCGAACCCTTTTAGCCATTTGTTGGGGTCCTGTCCAGCATTTCCAGAGAACACCAATGGGTGTCTGATGTGCAGCTGGCTTAATGCTGGTTTCGTCTCTATCGTTCTTCTGATAATACGGACTTTTGGAAGGATGTACTAAGTGTATCCCTTGTATTCCGGTTCCAGTCCGTGTAAGCGACCGCTTTTACGTTGCCTAATCTGAGCCACGGTGATGCAGCTGTTGCACAGTGTGCCCAGCGCCTCCACCAAACAATGTCACATTGCAATGGAAGTAGGCTTGACTTCGAAGGCAACTAAACACAGCACTTATACTGAAAGCACGTTTATTACGAACTCAACATACACACAGCACTGACTGCCTCTCAGGCAGAGTGCTCTGCTATTTATACACAGACAGAATTTACCAGAAATTAGAAGAACAGTTAACATAAGAAACAAGTAGAATTTACAAGTGAACATAAGAAAGATGTAGAACCTTCTGGAATTGTAAATTACAAAGAAATAAATTTTTGCCGGTGGGCGGGATTGAACTGGCGACCTTCTGCTCCGCAGTCCGTGATGCTATCCCCTGCGCTACGCCGGCAGTTGGTGTTCGTGGTCTCTCGCGGTAATATTATTAGTATGGAAAGTATATACTAATTGTAAATATTGTTATGGTGCAGGTTCTTTGTACAATGAAAATGAAAGTGTGTGTTTGGACTCTGTAGGAAGTTGATCATTGAACATGAAGCTTGCAATAAAACTAATTGAACAAGAATTTCACCTTCAAATTTCAGTTTGGACAGCCTTTTTCAACAGACGCAAAATTTCAAGACATTCTATACATTAAAGAAAGTGAATTGTGTGTGGTTTCCATTTAGCTGTCATTTCCGGTGAAGTGCTCAAGGAATAATCACTCATATCCTTAAATTGCCATCCAGACAATAAAAGCTGTGTATGATAAACTGAGTTGTGAGAAGTTTCTGAAAAAATTGTCCTCATGGATGAACCCAAAACAAAAGCTTAAACAACTGTTTATTAGAGCTTTGAAAACGTTTGTTGTTGAAGTAATAGCAATTCAGTTTGAGTGTATGATAAAGCTTTGTTCTTCTATAGTTGTACCACAAGTAAGTGAAGTGTTTTGCATGAACACTGAACAAAATCAGAAATGAACACTAACTGCAGTCGATCACCAGACTGATAAATGTTGAGTCTACTATTCAAATTGAGTTATAGATGCTTCTTAAAAGGAAACACAAGAGAAGAAAACACTTGGAAGAAGTGCAAAACAACATTAGAATCTGACATGATCTGATGTATCAAAACTAATAAGAATATTTCTTTATATGCATGTTGCTAAGAACTAATGTTTAGTTATTTACGAACCACTTTCTAAAAAACTTGAAGATATACAACAATGAGATATGACTATTTTAGGACATCCGCAGTATGTTTGCCCCACTGGTGAACAAAAAGGCATAATTCTCCCAACAATTCTCCGGAAAGTGCATAAAAACCATAAGTAAAGTTTCATAAAAATAGCATTTGCACTTCTTAAGAAAACTGTACAAAAAAGAACAATATTTTATGTTTAAAAATTAATGAGTATTATCTATTTTATATATTTTGAATTTGACAACCTAGAAATCCATTATTGAGTAAAATGTTAATTGAAATGCACTAAGAACTTTATGATGTATACAAATTTGTAATCATCTGCAAGTGCTAGCTCATGTATACAACCTAATTTCCTTAAAAGATTTCTATGTTTATAAATGAGTTCTTGAACTTTGAATTAACATCAAGTTCTTGCTCCCTCTCCTATACAAGACTTACTGAACTTTCCAAATGACACAATGTGTCAGATTACGAAAGAAACATGAAAGGGATAAATTTCACATCATAACACTAACATTTCAAACCTACACAGTCAAGTCCCATGAATAGGAATTAAAGTGTTTGGTCGTTGGAAATGTAGTTTATAAAGTTCCTTGACATTGTACTTAACTACATTTGCACTGACCTATCTTTTTAATTTGGTTTATGGTGTTACTTTGGTGGCAGCTGGCTCTACACATGTAAAGGCCACTGGAGGTCAAACATGTAAATTTCCACATCTCACTGACAAACAACCTGCAGAGGACTCGTGCTAAGCTGTCATCAATTTCAGTGATGCTGGAGCTGGGTGGTGATTTCAGTTCTGGAGAAGGGACGTAACTGCTCCCACCCCCATGCTCAAACAATTGCGGAAATTGTTAGTGCAGTTCAACAGGTTGCAGCACCAGTATCAGCTAAAGCAGATGAAGAAGTTTGCCATGAAACTTGTTGCTGTGAAGCACCGATTGTCGTCTTACCTGCTGACCAAGGTGATGCAACAATCACTCTTTTCCACAAGTACAACCTTAAGAAGATGCAGACTCTGCTAACTGATGACTCCCATAGGAAGATCAATGCTGACTCCACAAAAAGGGGCATTTATCAAAGCCAAGAAATTGTTATCTCAAGGGCCTGTACCACCAAGACTTCATGGACTCCCAAAGAGCCACAAAGATGGGGTTCAATTACATCGTCAGCAATTCCAGGCACCTACATATTTTCTGGCAAAATACTTGTCATAAACACTAAGTACTTATATCGGTAAATGCCCTCATCACATCTTTAGATCTACAGATTTTGTAAAATTTTTTGACATTTTCACGCTGAAAGACTCTGATATCTTGGTGAGCTTTGACATTGTTTCGTTATCCACCAGGGAGTCTCTACCGGAGTCTATAGAGCTTATTGGTGAAGTGTTGTCAAGAAGACCACTGACTTTAGGCATGTACTGACCTTCGAGTATCCTCTATTCAATGGGGAATATTATGAACAAATGGAGAGAGTCACAACGGATAGTACACTTCCATATTTTTTTTTACTTTTCTTTTATTTGTAGTTTTAGCGTGCACAACTGCTGAGGTCATTAGCATCCAAATCAAAACTGAGATATACTGAACGATAAGAAGCTTATATGAAAACAGCTAAAAACATAGGGTAAAATACAACAAAAGGAATAATTAAATGTCCTTTGATAAATTGATCAAGTTGATAAAAATTCAAGACTCAAGCAGCAGCTCGAGTGTCATCAGCTAAAATTTCTTCCAGGGTATTCGAAAGATTCCGTGCAATACGAACAGGAGTAAAATTTGGACAAGACAATAAAACATGGCGCATCGTCAGTGGGTGACCACAGGAACATAACAGTGCAGGGTCACTAGTTAACAAGTGGCAGTGGCTGAACTGGCAATGTCCAATCTGCAACTGGGCCAAGATGACCTCCTCTCATCACGAGCAGCGTCAGGGGGTCTCCCAAGCCAATGATTCTAATCGTATTATTTGTAAGCGAGGACCACACATTATGCCACGACAATAAAATGCGACATGAAAGAGCCCCTCGAACATCATTCGTTGGGACACAGAACGTACCTGACTGAGGTAGGAGAGTTGCAACCTTGGCTGCAACATCAGCAGCCTCGTTACCAGGCACGCCTGCATGGTCAGGTACCCACAGGAGGTGAACCCGAGGGCCATCGACAGCTAACAATTGAATGGAGTGGTTTATTCGGTGCACAAAAGAATGGGCCCATTAGGGGTCTCGCAGACTCTTGATGGCGCTGAGTGAGTCAGAGGAGATAACATAGGAAGGATAACAGTGTCGGCGGATTTATATTACAGCCTGATAGAGGGAAAAAAGCTCAGCTGTGAAATTTGAGCAATTGTCAGGAAGCCTGTACTGAAAACTGTCATCCCCGACGACAAAATGCACATCCGACTCCTTCATTAGTCTTGGAGCCATCTGTGTAGAAGAATAAGGAGTTATAGAGGCCGTGCACAAAGTTCAAGAAACCTTGAGCGGTAAACCACATCCAAGTGCTGTCCTTCGGGAGTGAGGTAAGTTCAAGGTGAACACGAACTTGAGCCTGAAGCCAAGGTGGCACTGGGCTCTCACCAATTTGAAATGTGGAAGGGAGGGTAAAATCGAGCTGCTGAAGCAAGCGACGAAAACGGACTCCGGAAAGCATGCTTACCAACACACAATTATGTTACGCTGATAGGTCAAAGGCAATTTGGTATAGAGGCTTTCAGCAGGGCTACTGTAAAATGCTCCTATCGCCAGGCATAACCCCTGATGGTGGATCGAGTTAAGACAGCATAAAATGGACAGCCGAAGCTCCCGTAATCCAGCTTTCATCTGACAGTGGACTGATAAAGGTGAAGCAGGATACTATGATCTGCACCCCATGATGTACCACTAAGAACATGGAGAACATTAAGGGAACATGTGCAGTGGGCAGCCAGAGAAGACATGTGGAGACCAGCTAAGTTTCCTATCCTATCCATGGAGGAAGCACATAGCGCAGACCAAAGAAATGACCCCTGATATGCATGCTCATGCTCGGACCCTGGAGGAAACACCTCACGAGGGAGGGGGGCAGAAGGTGGCCACATGAATGCATTCTGCCAGTGCTTGTAAAGATGCTGACATGTATAATCACCAAAATATTTTGTTCGTTGGATACCATGAAGCAGAATTACACCTGGGGACTCTTTGATCATAAAATACACTTGGGAAAACTGAAGAATCATAACAGAATACATACACATCTGAGATCATATTGCAGTCAATTTAGGATCACTTCACCATTCTTCCCTTTGCATTAACAGTTCTCTATTGTTAAATCAGACATGATGTCTGGATTAAATGACAGGCTTTGAGCAAGCTGCTGTCTACATGGGATACTCTGCAAATCACATTTAAGTACCTGGCAAAGGGTTCATTTAACCACCTTTATACTACTTATCTTCCATTCCATTCTCGAATAGTGCGCGGGAAGAAAGAACACGAAAATCTCTCAGTTCGAGCTCTGATTTCTTGTATTTTATTCTGATGATCATTTCTGCCTATGTAAGTGGCAGTCAACAATATATTTTCACATTCGGAGGAGAGTGTTGGCGATTAGTTTCGTAAGTAGTCCACGCCACAGCGATAAGCGCCGTTGTTGTAATGATTTCCATTCCAGATCCTAAATAATTTTCATAACACTGTCTCCCCTGTATTATAGAATACAAAATGCATTGCCCTTCTTTGGACTCTTTCCATGTCCTCTGTCAAACCCACCTGATTAGGATCCCACACTGGGCAGCAATACTCCAGAAAAGGATGGACAAGCGTAGTGCATGCAGTTTCTTTAGTAGTCCTGTTGCATCGTTTAAGGGTTCTACCAATAAAACACAGTCTCTTGTTCACCTTTCCCATGACATTATCTACGTGTTCTTTCCAGTTCAAGTCTGAAGTTATAGTAATTCTTAAGTCTTTTGTGGAGTTTAGGGCCTTCACTTTTGATTGATTTATCTTGTAAACAAAGTTTAACGGATTTCTTTTCATACTCATGTGGACAACTTCACACTTCTCATTATTTAGAGTCAATTGCCAATTTTTACACCATACTGATATCTTATTATAAATCGTCCTGCAGTTGGTTTTGATCTTCAGATGATTTTACTAGACAGTAAATGATGGCAGCATCTCCAAACAACCTAAGAGAGCTGCTCAGATTTTCTCCCAAATTGTTTATGTAAATAAGGAACAGCAGAGGACCAATAACACTACCCTGTGGAATGCCCAATGTCACCTCTGTTTTAGTCGATGCCTTACCATCGGTTACTATAAACTGTGTCCTCTCTGACAGAAAATTCCCTACCAAGTCACAAATTTGGGGCCATATACCATAACAACGCAATTTGATTAAAAACCGTTTGTGAGGAATGGTGTCAAAAACCTTCTGGAAATCAAGAAATACGGGATCAGTTTGAGAAACTCTTGTTGATAGCACTCACCACTTCGTGTGAGTAAAGAGCTAGTTGTGTTTCACATGAACAATATTTTCTAAATCTGTGTTGACCTTGGGTCAATAGATCATTCTGTTCAAGATAATTCATAATATTTGAATACAGGATATGTTCCAAAACCCTGCTGCAGATTCATGTCGTTGAAATAGGCCTGTAAATTAGTAGGTTACTCCAACTACCTTTCTTGAATATAGGTGTGACCTGTGCAACTTTCTAATCTTTTTATACAGATCCTTCTTTGAGAGAGCGGTTGTATATGGCTGTTAAGTAAGGAGCTATCACTTCAGAATAATCAGATAGAAATCTAATGGGTACACAGTCCGGACCAGAAGACTTGTTCTTGTTAAGTGATTTAAGTTGCTACTCCGAGGATATCTACTTCAATGTTACTTATTCTGGCCTCTGTTTGTAATTCGAAAGCTGGAATATTGGTTTCGTCTTCTTTGGTGAATGAGTTTCTAAAAGCTATGTTTAGTAACTCTGCTTTAGTAGCGCTGTCATCGGCAGGATCACCATTACTATCATGTAGTGAGGGTATTAAACAAAACCCCTAGTATATTTAACATATGACCAAAATCTCTCTGGGTTTTCAGTCCAATTTCAAGAAAGAGTTTCATTGTGATAAGTATTGTAGGCATCTCACATAGAAGTCCTCACTAAATTTCGAGCTTCTATGTAGGATTGCCAATCCTGGGGATTTTGTTTTCATTTAAATTTAGCATGCCTTTTCCGTCACTTTTGCAACAGTATCCTGACCTGTTTTGTGTACCAAGGAGGATCACCACCTTCTTTTATTAATTTATTTGATATAAAACTGTCAATTGCTGTTGTATACCACTTCTTTAAATTTGAGTACATCTGGTCTACACTTGTTAGGAATGAGTGGAAACTGTCTTTCAAGAAGCAATGTATTTTATTTCTATCAGCTTTCCTGAACAAATATATTTTTCGTCTATTTTTGGTAACATTGGGACTTTTGATATTCAGTCTCACTACGACAGTTCTGTGTTCAGTAATACCTGTATCTCTTTTGATGCTCATTATGAACTTAGGATTATTTGTTGCTACGAGATCAAGTGAGTTTTGACATCCATTTACAATCCTAGTAAGCTCATGAACTAATTGTTTCAAGTAAATCTCAGAGAATGCGTTGAGTACAATTTTGCATGATGTTTTATGCATACCTCCTGATTTGAAAATATATTTTCGCCAACAGATTGAGGGTAAATTAAAATCACTGCCTACTATTATTGTGTGAGTCGGGTAGGTGACTGCAATTAGACACAGGTTTTCTTTAAATCTTTCTGCTATTGTATCATCAGAGACGGGGGGTGGGGTAAAAGGAACCAATTATTAACTTTTTACGATTTTCGAGTACTACCTCTACCCATAACAACTCATTGGAACTATCAACTTCAATTTGACTACACAATAGACTACTTTTGACGGCAGCAAACACGCCTCCACCTATTTTGTTTAATCTATCCTTTCTGAACAGAGTTAGATCTTTTGCAAATACTTCTGCTGGACTTATTTCCAGCTTAAGCCAACTTTCGCTACCTATAATTATGTGTGTTTCGGTGCTTTCTATTAATGCTTGGAATTCTAGTACTTTCCAAACACAGATACAACAATTTACAACTGTTATACCGATAGTTCCTAGATCTATATTTCTCCTGTGATCGATCTGCACCCTTTGATACAGTCCATTTAGTGTTTCCACAAAGCCCTCTACCCTAAAAAACCCACACAGTCCACGCTACAGACCGCCGGCTACCTGTGTAGCCACTTCCTGCATATAGGGGACTCCTGACCGATTCAGTGGAACCCAGAACCTACCACCTGGTGGTGCAAGTCAAGGAATCTGCAACCTACACAGTTGCAGAACTGTCTGAGCCTCTGATTCAGACCCTCCAATCAGCTCTGTACCAGAGGTCCACAGTTGGTCCTGTCAACTATGCTGCACATTGCGTGCTCTGCTTTCTTCTTGAAAGCAAGACTGGCAGTCTTTAGCACTTCAGATAGCTGCTCAAAACCTGAGAGAATCTCTTCAGATCCGAAGCAACACATACCATTGGTACCGATGTGAGTCACCACCTGCAGTTGGCTGCACCCTGTGCCCTTCATGGCATCCAGAGGGACCCATTCAACATCTGGAATGACCCCACCTGGTATGCACACGGAGTGCATGTTGGCCTTATTCCCCTCATTGGCAGCCATCTTCCTAAGGGGCTCCATCACCTACCTAATGTTGGAGCTCCAACTATAAGCAAACCCACCCTCTGTGAAAGCCCGGATCTTGCAGGCTGAGTGGTGATCTCAGAATGAGAGACACCATCCAGCTCAGGAATGTTGTCCTGAACAGATAGCTCCTCAAACCTGTTCGCAAGAGGAACCGGGGAGGCCTCATGATCAATCCCCCAGATTGTTTTGCGCTGCCTGCCACGCACTGGAGCAACCTCCCTTACAACGATGAATGGGGTGTCTGCCTCATTGCTGGCAATATCAGAGCACGTCGTTGCCACAGGCCGATCGTTGGAGACAACGGGAGTCCATTCGGGCCCCACTCGAGGCCAACAACAACGATGCACCACGATCGCAGCCTCCAGCTGTGCAACTGAGGTTAACACAGCTTGAAGCTGGGAGCGAAGTGACACCAGCTCAGGCTGCAACTGTCGCGAAACACTCAAAGGAAGACTACACTGTTAGTTAAACATGAATTTGAATCTAAATTGCACAAGAGTGCAATATAAAAAAAAAAAAAAAAAACTGAAATGAGAATGCGCAGACCAAAATCAAAATACTATATGTCGCTTCTAATCAGAAGCCAGCTTCACTTACGGAATATGAAGGCAGCGTCTGCTGCTTGTAGGCTGGCAGCTAAACAGACACTACTGTCAAGTCTTCTGTGTGATCATGAAGATGTGTTTGAGTCAGGATTTGAAACACCATTCTCTCTGGTGTCTACTGTCAAGTCTTCTGTGTGATCATGAAGATGTGTTTGAGTCAGGATTTGAAACACCATTCTCTCTGTGCCACCTTGCTCAGTTCCTTGACGTAGACTGTAGATGAAAAATAAAAAATTTTGAGACTGTTAATGTCTTTTCAACACACCTGTCTACAGCCCGGCAAACATCTTTATGACGACTTGCAATCTATCTTCATCATATTATCAATGTTCCAACCTGTAACTTTCTATTGTTACATAACTTTAAAAAAAAAAAATTTAAATCACTTGTTTAATTATAGGTGTTGGGCCTGGTAGTCTCGGGGTAAGGGGCTCAACTGGAAACCGAAGGATCACAGTTAGAAACCTAGTCATATCACGTAATTTTTTCATTCTGTGTTTTAACGCAGCCTTCACCTCTCAATGATGTGAGGAGTTGCCAGAAATGATACATGGCTCAGATTCCACATTAAACTGTAGGTCCCCTTGGTTAGATAATCAGTGCAGGTTTGGGAAAAGCAAGTCACCAGAGTGGCATCCACTTGAAAAACTTACAACAGGCCACTCAGCCACACGAAATTATTATTATTTTGTACATGTATAGGATGAAAATTTATTACTTAAAATAATGTAGGTATGATAATGTGGCTGAGTAATATGCCATTACATCACCAGAAGCTTATTCTAATGCTGAACTTTCCAAACTGTCTGAAACCGTGCATTGTCAATCGGTGGTATCAAGGGTGTAAGTCAATTCAGAATTTCGGGGGGAGGGGGGGGGGAGATGCAGAACACCCTTCTCTTTGTTCAGTGTGCACATACTTAGAATTGAAATTAGAAATGTGTAATAATTTCTCAGAGTGTCACTTTTTTACAATACTTATCCAGAATGCTTGTGAAATTGTATGTATCAGAAGGTTGACATCTTTTAAGATCTCTGCCCTACAGGATCTGAAATAAATACACTCACACAGTAGAAAATGGGCAAAATAATACTGAATTAACTGGTCTTATTGATCTCTCTGTCTGCTACATAAACTCCAAGACAAAATATTTCAGGATGCCTCAGGCATGTTTACAGTGTTATAAGAATGTTGTAATTTGTTGTGAAACTTCTGAACCTACACATTCAATTATTGTTTATTATAGTATGGGGGTCTACACTCATAGCCTTTCCAAATACCAGTTCAGCCTAAACTAGAGAGTTCAACATTCCATTATGGCTTAGCCCTTCCAGCACTACAGATGTGATATGCCGCAGCACTCCATCTTGCTGTGGGGCCTTTGGACGTCATTTGCCGCGGCAGTGGTATTTCCTGTGGGCCCTGCAGACAACATTTCCCACACAGCCTTTCTGGTACTTGACGCGTACGCCACAGCCAGTGTGCCTACAGACATCAGTAGCCACTCAGGGCTGCTGCTTACATGCTGACCGCCACAGCATTCCGAGCACTTACAATATTTATGAACCAATTCTCAGAAAACTATTCAATGAAATATTTTCATTTTTTTACATCATATAGTGCAATATATTCGCTAGATAATGATCTCATATTCTATTCATTATTGCTTGTAGTTACTGTGCTACATCAGATTAAGTAAACTAATGTGGAAAATTTTGAAGAGTTCCCAGATGAAAATTCACACTGCGTATTGTTGATTTTAGCACATACTTTGCTGCCGATGAAATGTAGGTAAGATAACTAAATTTTATTTAAGGTTGAGAACATAATGGTAACTTATTTCATTCTCGAGCTATAGGGTGTTATGTCTGACGGACAGACGCAGGAGGTGTGCGTACATCTGTCCATGCGGACTTGGCGGCTCTACGAAATACTTGTCATCCGATTTTAAGAAAACAGTGTCTTTGTAGCTCCAGATCATAAGAGTTCACTCTAAATTTGGACTGTCATGCAGTATAGTCCAGTATTCAAACAGACCGAGAACATTTCCTTATTGAAGCAATGTATAAATTAAGAAAACAATTGAGATAACAGACCATTCTTTGACGACTATTTACTTGCGAATTATGTACTTAAACTTTACATGAACTACTGAAAATGCAAGGAGATACTCACTATATAACTTTTACCAAAAACAGAGAAGTGCATATAAAATACCAATTACATTTATGTGTCTAATATTTTTCTTGTTTCAATTCTTTGTTCCCTGTAATAATAGACTAAACACATTTACATGAATGAAGAAAGCTTGCTTCAGGAACTGCATATTAAATTCATATCTGAACATGGCTCTATTTACTCAGTTATAAGTAAAAATTTGTGTGTGTTTCAGTAAGTAACTGTAAGTAAAAGCAACAACGTATGAATAATTCAACCTCACAATATTATGCAGGAATTTTCTTCACAAAATAGATTCAAGTTAAAAAATGCGTAGGCGGAAAGTGGCACATAAATGAAATTTTATGTTTCAGAACCTTATATTGTTAGGTTACCACATGCCAAGTTTCATGTTCGTATAGCTATAGTCTCTCAGATATAACATGCCAAGCGTTGGAAGTTTTGATTCTTGAAGTTTTCCCGACAGACATAATATTCCATCATCTTTCAGGTATGCACCCAGGACAGTGACAATTCTTCATCCGATATTTCAGCTGCAAACCTTACAGCCATCTTCTAGATGAGTCCAAGACTGAGTTCTCAGCGTCTGCGCATGCCTATTCTTATGGTAAATCACGTGATGCAAAGCTACTGAGGATTAGAGTGCACATGCTTGAAGATATCACATTCGTAACTGCTTCGCTAGTCATAGATGAATATATACTTTAAAGATAAACCTGTGAGCATTGAGTGCAAACATAAACAGAACTATTACGTATCCACAGTGCTTACAAATGAATAATTAATCTTTGAAAGTGGTAACATCAATCGGAAGTGAAGATGCAGACACACTTTCCGAACTAAGTTGTGTTGTAAGTGATTTCCACACATTGTCAAGATGAAATCCTTCTTCACAATTTAACAGGATGTCCGTCAGTTGTATGTGTAAAGCTTTGTTTACAACTGAGTCCCAGAAAGTAGAAGCTGTGGTTAAAACCTTTACTTCTTTGTAATCTATGGAATGGCCAGTAGAAATGCAATGTTCGGCTACTGCAGACTTGTTGGACTGAAGAAGGCGTTTATACCACTGGTGTTCAACGCATTGTTCCTATACAGTGTGCGTGGTTTGTCCTATGTAAAGTTTGCCACACTCACAAGGGATTTAATAAACACCCGCTTTTCGCAATAACAGATCATATTTGACGGATCCCAAAAGAGCTGAAGTCTTTGCTGGTGGGCGGAAGATCACATCCACTTTATGATTCTGGCTATTTTTGAAGAAACATTACCCACATATGGGAGATAAGCTGTAGATTTCACTTCCCTTTCCTCTTCATCTTTCTCCTGTGATTTTCCTGGTGTTTTTATTTGCAAGGTTTTCTTAATCTGATGTTGTGAATAGACATTTTTCTTGAAAACTGCCTCCAGCTGTAGGACGTCTGTCTGTCAATTTATCCACTCTGTGGGTCCACACAATGAATGTATCGTCCACATATCTCCAAAAAACCGTCTGTCATAATGCTGCAAAATTGAGGGCTTTTTCTTCTAAATCCTCCATAAACAAATTAGCCACTAGGGAAGAGAGAGGGCTCCCCATAGCGACTCATCAATTTATTCAAAGTATTATTCATAAAATAAAAAGCAAGTTGAGGTTAGTGAATGCTTAAATAAAGCTGTTATATCATCCTCAAACATGATGCTAATGAGGGACAAAGAGTCAGCCAAGAGTACTTAGGTGAACAACGAAACAACATCAAATCTAACTAATAAATCAGTGCTGTTGAGTTTCAGGTTTTTTTAACCTACTGATGTAATCCGATGAGTTATGGATATGATGTACACATTTCCCCACATGTGGTCTCAACAATGAGGCTAGATATTTTGCCAATGAATACTACTAACTATTGGTCGAAAAGTCAAAGAGGACACAAAGAGGATCAATTCCTAGATCATTGCGTATATCACAAGCTCACCCACACAGACCTTTATTTGCAGGCGTCCAGCTGCCACTATGTTCGCAAACTATGAGTATTCTGAAAACCTTGGTTCACACAGCTCAGGTAGTGTCTCATGCTGACAGCCTGCAGAATGAACTCCTACACCTGGAGGCAGTTTTCAAGAAAAATGTCTATTCACGTCATCAGATTAAGAAAGCCTTGCAAATAAAAACACCAGAAAAATCACAGGAAAAAGATGAAGAGATAAGGGAAGTGAAATCTGCAGACTTTCTCCCATATATGGGTAAAGTTTCTTAAAAAATAGCCAGAAACATGAAGAAACAAAGTGGATGTGATCTGCCTACCAGCTAAGACTTCAGCTGTTTTGGGATCCATCAAAGATGATCTGTTACTGTGAAAAGCGGGGGTTTATGAAATCCCTTTTGAGTGTGGCAAATGTTACATAGGCCAAACCACATGCATTGTTCAGGAACGATTCATTGGACACCAGCGGTATACACGCGCTCTTCAGTCCAATAAGTCTGCAGTAGCTGAACATTGCATTTCTACTGGCCATTCCATGGATTGCAAAGAAGTAAGGATTTAACCACAGCTTCTACTTTCTGGGACTCAGCTGTGAACGAAGCAGTACACACAACCTGTTAAATCGTGATGAAGGATTTCATCTTGACAATGCATGGAAGCCACTTTTATCACGCCTTCGTTCGGCAAGAATGTTTGAGTCTTCACTTCCAATTGATGTTACCACTTTCAATGATTAATTATTCATTTGTAAGCACTGTGGATACATAAAAAGAGCTGTTTATGTTTGCACTCAGCACTCACAGGTTTATCTTTAAAGTATATAATCATCTATGATTAGCACAGTAGTTACGAATGTGATCTTCAAGCATGCGCACTCTAATCCTTAGTAGCTTTGCATCACGTGATTTACCATATAAATAGGCACATGCAGACACTGAGAACTCAGTCTTGGACTCATCTTGAAGATGGCTGTAAGGTTTGCAGTCGAAATATTAGACGAAAATTGTCGCTGTCCAGGGTGCACTTCCGAAAGGTGATGGAATGTTGGAAGTTTCCTTTGGCCACCGATTTTTTTTGAGCAACTTTGATTGATCTTTTATGGCTATACACAGTACATAAAATTCTTTTCAGTATTATTCCTATGCATATGCATACAGTTGTACATGATAGAAAAAATTCATATCTTTCAACGAAATATTGTTCGAGTTATAACGGCTCAAAATTGTGAGGCATTCATACTCGCCCCGTGCACAGTCACATATGGCGTCAAACAACTGACTGTATCTCACTCGGTATTGCTTCAACAAATATTAAAATTTACCAATGTGCAATGGACACATGTTAGAATGTTCACATAAAATTTCTCGTTATGGACGAGATGCAAAATGTTCTGAAATTAGGCGATTTGACATGGAATGACTCATGAGCTATATGTTAGCAGCTTAAACAGTTTCAATGTACATTATGTCTGCCAAGCCATCATTTCCAGATTCACAGCTATGGAATAAGTATCCAGATATACTGTGCGTATTTGTAACACCAGCGAGCACACTGACAGTGAGACTGTCACGCCTGCCCTGGTTGCAGAAATAGTCAGGACAGGGCGAGGACGGACGAGTGGACAGCTCCAGGCACACACAATAGTCCGCAGAGTATGCTGCCAGTGTAGGTAGACGGATTAGGCAGCCACAACAACAGGCCTGACTCAGCCAGCCAGACGCGCAAGTGCAGCAGTCAAAGGGTTAATACACGACAAACAACATTTGAAAATGATTTTAAGTGGAGTATAAGGGACATTTCATTGCAAAAAGATTCATCACCACAACTACTCCACATTTTCTTTGAATGGCTGACATTAGAGATATAACATACAAAAATCTGGCATTTTTAGTTACATTTACTCGCACAGAACCAGATTTTAGAGTAACTGAGAGAAATTTTTAGAGTGCAAAAGTTTGTAATAATGCCGCGAGAGCCCACGTGCGACGACTGCTGGCGTGGCGCAGGGGATAGCATCACGGACTGCGATGCTGAAGGTCACCAGTTCAATCCCGCCCACTGGCAAAAATTTATTTCTTTGTAAATAACAATTCCAGAATGTTCTACATCTTTCTTACGTTCACTTGTAAATTCTACTTGTTTCTTATGTTAACTATTCTTCTAATTTCTGGTAAATTCTGTCTGTGTATAAATAGCAGAGCACTCTGCCTGAGAGGCAGTTAGTACTGCGTGTATGTTGAGTTCATAATAAACCAGCTTTCAGTATAAGTGGTGTGTTTAGTTGCCTTCGAAGTCAAGCCTGCTTCCATTTCAACACGACATTGTTTGGTGGAGGCGCCGGGTATCCTGTACAACAGCTGCATCACCATGGCTCCGATTATGCAACGTAAAAGCGGTCGCTTACACGGACTAGAACTGGAATACAAGCGATATACCGAGTACATCCTTCCGAAAGTCTGTATCATCAGAAGAACAATGGACATGAAACCATCAGTAAGCCAGCTGCACATCAGACACCCGTTGGTGTTCTCTGTAGACACTGGACAGGATCCCAACAAATGGCTTAAAGGGTTCGACCGAGTCGCCAAGTATAACAGATGGGATCATACAATGTGCTTGGCCAACGTTTATTTCTACCTGGACGGAACAGCCCAGCAATGGTTTGAGAACAACGAAGACAAGCTGAACGATTGGGAAACATTCCAGACGAAACTTAAGAAAACATTTGGAGACCGCCAGCAACAAATCCGTTCGGCGGAAGAACAACTGAAGAACCGGACCCAACGACATGGTGACCTGACACAATCATACATACAAAATGTTTTGGCCCTGTGTAACATAGTCAATCCGAACATGACTGAGGCGGACAAAATCGCGCACATCGCAAAGTACATGTCCCAAGCTCTTCTGATAAAAGACGTTGCTACAACAGAAGAGTTCATGAAGAGGTGCCATCATATTAAAGAGATGCAACAAAGGAGGATTGGATGCAAGAAGTATGACATACTCCCCATGGCCATTGTGGAAGACTAGCACGACTTCGCTTCTCTCATACGACAAATAGTGAGAGAAGAATTACAACAATTTATGGCAACCGGGACTGTTAGACCGAGCGAGCATCAGATTATGGCCAAGTATGTAAGCCCTGTAAGTCACAAGGGAGCCGACGTCACTGAGGAAGAGGTATTTCAGACATTAGCTCCCGATGTGAAGAATGGCGTCACCCTGCTATGACTTACGCTGCAGCCGCCAAACGGCAGCCCATGAACCGGCCGACGCGACCACAACCAAATCCCCTGGTAACTAATGACGCCACGCAGAAGAACAGACGTCTAGAGGACAGAAGACAACACACCACTGTGTTACCACTGTGGGCGTCCTGGACATGTTGTAAGCTACTGCAGAGAGAGGAGGCGAGTATTCGATTATTTTGCCGCAAGACATCAGCCAATCGGAGCAGTTCTCTGCCAGGCAGTCACCTGCGGAATAAGCCCATCACCGTACCATAGATGAGGTTGCTCCCCGACGCAGCGCAGCCGTTCACCGTCGCCACACAGAGGCACCGGCCACTTCCCTAGCCGTCGTGCCCAGGAAAACTAAGCGAGGCGACCATCTACGGAATGAGGCTGCTGCAGAGGAAAATCCTCCATGGACGACAGTCTCTAAGATGTCGGGAAATCTCATCGACGTCATAATCGACGGCCAACCCATCTGGGCAATTGTTGATTCAGGAGAGTCTTTCTCTGTATTGTTGGATAATTACCACCGCAAACTAAAGAAGACAATGTTCTGTGATACGGGGGCAACTATGCTGAAGGTCACAAATGGAAAGTACGTCCAGCCAGCAGGATCTTGTGTCACAAGAATAACCATCAACAACAGGACCCAGCTGTTTGAATTTGTCATTTTAACAGAATGTAGTCACAATGTCATCCTCGGATGGGACTTCCTTCAAGCATCCCAAGCTATGGCTGTGGAAGATCTGAGCTGCAAATGGAGGAAGTCGTTCCGACGGATACACGTGATACAGAATTTTTTGGGAAGTTGTTTGTCATTGACAATGTGGCGATACCGCCGTTGACAATGAGAAGAGTTGCAGTCACAAACACAGATGACCGGTTAAACTGTGAAGTTCTTGTTGACAGTAAAAAGTTTATCAGGCTCACAAAAGAAATTTAAATACCAGCGGCTATCGTAAGCATTACTGGTGGTCAAGGAGAGATTTGGATCACAAATTGTCACGAGCAGTCACAAATTATCCCCAGGAATGTGTATCGGGACAGCTGAACCAATCCATAATGGTGAGCTCAACGTCATCAATGAAGACCCATGCCCTGTTGTTAGTAAAGACAACATGCTGGAGGAAACAAATGTGGAACTGCCAATAGGGCCTGGACTGACCAAGGAACAACGCCAGCGGGTGTTAGGTATACTACGTCAATTTTCGGGTGCATTCAAACCTCAGCAGGGGAAAAGTCAGACGAAACGGTCCACGATAAAGCACCTTATCAATACTGGGAATCATCCGCCAAGTAGCCAGCGTTCGAATAGTGTTGCCAGCTGAAAGACGGATAATTCGGGAGGAAGTGGAGAAGATTTTGCGAGATGACATTATCTAACCTTCGAAGAGTCCTTGTTCGTCTCCGGTGGTCCTCGTAAAGAAGAAGAATGGCACGTGGCGATTCTGTATCAACTATTGGCGGCTGAACAGAACCACAAAGAAAGATGTCTAACCATTGCTGCACACTGACGACACCTTAGACTGCTTGAAAGGAGCTACGTACTTCTCAACTATGGACATGCAGACAGGTTACTGACAAAACGAGGTTGACGAAGCTGACAGGGAGAAGACGGTTTTTATTACACCTGACGGCCTCTATGAATTCAAAGTAATGCCATTTGGATTATGTAATGCTCCGGCTACATTCAAATGCATGATGGCCAACTTGCTTCGACACCTTAAGTGGGCGACGTGTCTTTGCTATTTAGATGACATTGTCGTTTTCTCAAAAACATTTGAAGAACATCTGAGTTGCCTGTCAACTGTGGTGTTCATGCTGCAGGACTCCGCCTCAATCCAAAGAAGTGCATCTTCGTCGCCAAAGAGATAAAATCCTGGGGCACCTAGTCAACAGAGATAGTGTCCGTTCTGATCCAGATAAAATCAGGGCAGTCACTGAATTTCCAACTCCTCAGCACATTCGTGATGTGAGAAGTTTTCTCGAGCTGTGCTCATACTACTGACGTTTCATAAAAGGATTTTGTAACAAGGCACGTCCGTTACAAAAACTTCTGCAGGGAGACGCCAAGTTTTACTGGGACGAGACAAAAGAAAGAGCTTTCCGGGCACTTAAGGAGGCTCTAACTTCTGCCTTGTACGATGAGAATGCAGAAACGGAACTTCACATAGACGCCAGTGGTTATGGGATTGGTGCAATGCTTGTACAAGTTCAGTAAGGTGCTGAAAAAGTGTTAGCCTATGCATCAAGAGTACTCTCAAAGTCTTGAGATAATTTACTCTACAACTGAAAAAGAATGTCTCACAGTTATCTGGGCTATCAACAAGTTCTGGCCGTATTTATTTGGCAAACCATTCACCGTCCTGACAGATCACCAATTTTTGTGTTGGCTGACCAGCTTGAAAGATCCATCAGGCCGACTAGCAAGATGGGCACTAAAAGACTCCAAGAGTACGATGTCACAGTGGTATTCAAGAACGGGCACAAACACAAGGATGCCGACTGCCTTTCGAGGAATCCATTAGTGGAACACAACAGCATTAATGAAATTTCAGCACTCACTGAATTAAATGACGTTACAGCTGAACAGAGGGAAGATCCAGCACTATTAAAAAACGATAGAGGCCTTGGAGAAAGGAGAACCGACCAATGGAGAGTTTCAACTTATAAACAGAATGTTGTTGTATAAGAGCAACTACGATCCACTGGGCCCCAAATGGCTACTGGTCATTGCACCTCACCTACAGCCAGCTATTCTCAAGTATTTCCACGATGCTCCAATATCCAGTCATCTGGGATTCGTGAAGACCCTAGACAGAATCAGATGCAGGTATTACTGGAAAGGTCTCTACTGATCTGTCAAGCACTATGTGAGTATGTGAATCCCTGTAAAGAGTGCCAGTGACGGAAGCATGTACCACAATTACCTCCAGGGCATCTCGTACCGATTCCGCCAGCAGCAGCTCCATTCCACAGATTTGGGATCAATCTTTTAGGGAGGTTCCCGAAGTTGACAACTGGTAACCAATGGATAATAGTCTGCACTGACTACCTCACACGCTACACTGTCACCAAACCTGTGCTGACTGCAGAAGCCCTAGAGATCACAAAATTCCTTGTAGAAGACATTATTTTGAAGCATGGAGCACATGTCATGATATCTGATCATGACAAAGTATTCCAGTCAAAACTAGTATCAGAGGTAATGTCACGGTGCAACATTGTCCACAGAATGACAACTGCATACCATCCTCAGACAAATGGTCTTACGGAACGTTTTAACAAGACATTAGCCGACATGCTGTTGATGTACGTCGATGTTGAGCAGAAGGATTGGGATACAATTCTGCCAGTCGTGACATTTGCTTACAATACCGCAAGACAAGACACCACAAGCTTCACTCCGTATTTCCTGCTCCATGGCCGTGAAGCTGAGATGACAATGGATACACTGTTCCCGTTCCAACCGGACGACACTCAGGATGACTATGTTAAACAGCTCATTATCAGAGTCAAAGAAGCAAGACAGCTGGCTCCCATACGGACACTGGACGCCCAGGAGAAGGACCGTCAGCAGTATAACGACAAGCACCGACGTGTTGTGTACAGCCCAGGACATCTGGTATGGATTTTTACCCCTTTATGGAAGGTTTGACTGTCAGAAAAGTTATCGAAGCAATAATTTGGTTCGTATTGTGTAATACGCCGCCTGTCGAGGATTATGAGCTGTCCTCAAAACAACAAAAACGAAGAGACATTGTGCACGTCCTGCGCATGAAGCCTTACTACGATCCTGAAGAGCAGGTAGACAACAATGGCTTCTTGTTCAAGGACTCCAAGGATGGTAATGTTCCTGACGAAGCCACGACAGAAACATCTGTCATCGATAATCGTGGAAAAGGAAAGGATTCTCTTGAACTGCCATACAGAGGACCCATGACACGGTCAAGATCCAGGACATTGCAGCTGGCTCCATAGGGAAAATAACAGCGGGTCGCTGTTTCTCCAGGAGAGGGAGCAATGCTACAAGAGACCATGTACACAGACTGTCCGCGTGGCGCAGGGGATAGCATCACGGACTGCAGTGCTGAAGGTCGCCAGTTCAATCCCGCCCACCAGCATAAATTTATTTCTTTGTAATTAACAATTCCAGAATGTTCTACGTCTTTCTTATGTTCACTTGTAAATTCTACTTGTTTCTTATGTTAACTGTTCTTCTAATTTCTGGTTAATTCTGTCTGTGTATAAATAGAGGCCCGAGAGGCAGTTAGTGCTGCGTGTATTTTGAGTTTGTAATAAACCAGCTTTCAGTATAAGTGGTGTTCAGTTGCCTTTGAAGTCAAGCCTGCTTCCATTTCAATGCGACAATAACATTCATTTGTGTTGTAAATTCAATAACAAAAAGCCAAAGCCAAAACCAATTCATGGCAATGTTTATACTGTTTATTGTTGGAAGTAATATGTGCATTTTCTGACCAACGGCTCAGGATACTATATTAGTACTAGGAATAAAATCAATCTACATAAAGATTGGAAATTACTTACCTTGGTCCATAAACGGATCCAATATTCAGGCAGAAATAGTTTCAATAAGTGACCAAGATACAAATAGAGCTTAGAATCAGACAAAGCACATTGTAAACTGAGTTTGAAGGTTTTTTTGGTGGCAAACTCCTATTCCGTAGGTGAAGTACTTAACACAAACTGTTAGAGCATTTTGGGTAAAAAATTTCCATTGGTTGCAATAGTTAAGTAATGTTTTTGTTTCAAACCAACTTTTGCATTCTACCAGTTTTAACCACGTGAGTCCAGCTCTAACCGTGCTGGTTCCTACAAAGCATTTTGTGTTAAGAAACGAGTGCCTCTAGAATCAATTATTGAGTGTCTTTGTTTCTTCAGTGTGTTTTGGTGATCACCTCTATCAGTTGCTAGTGCTGACTATGAAATAAGTAAATAATCCTTATCTCTCACGCCCACAAGACGTGTATATTGTGTCAATTCCTTCCAACCGAATCTTCATCTTTCTATAGAAGTAGAAATGGAAAATAAATGTATATGTTGACAATGGTATAAATTATTACCCAAAAATTGTTGAGATCTGCTGGGCAGTATTTTTGTGGGATTAATATTAATAACAGTGATCACTGACAAAATATATGTAGGAATAGGCAACAGGAGAAATGGGAGGTTAAAAACAAAATGCTATAATACTAGCCCAGTAAATAGATGATCCAAAAAGTGCCTCAGCTAACATTAATTGCAACAAAAGATTTTTTTTCTAGCTTTTTGACACCAAAAGAGCGGGGACAACTTTTGGTGGCTGAAAAACATCAAAATTTTTGGACTTTCTGGTTTCTCGCTTATAACTCTAGAATGGTTGAGATTTAGGAAAAACCTGATCAGCAGTGAAATAAAGACGACATAATTCTGCATCAATTAAAAGAAGAAAATTGAGAATTGATCAAATAGTTTGATTTTTATGGTGTTTCAAAAAACAGCAATTTTTTCCAACTTTCAATTGGCTGTAATGTCCCAGCATTAATTGTTATCAATACCCATTACTTTAAATTTGTAGAGCATCAATCCATGTGTTTGAAAATCACCCTTTTTTTCCAATTTGAGCAGGTTTTGATTGCTATTATATGTCATCTGTATGCACTTTAAATTAGTTTTAAGAAATTTTCTGGAAATTTGAAAATCTAAATTTATTATGACTTTGACCCATGCCTAAAATTTAATGTCTACATTATTCACGAGATTGACGTGTAGAGCTGATTTCTTGTTCCCTACACATGAATTTAAAGCATGAAAATCTTTTTCTAAATGCATTAGGGATTATATGCTTGTAAGTATATATTATACCAAAGTAAATGGAAAAGAGATAATTAAGTTAGAACTTACAAATCTCATTTAATTTACATTTTAAAATTTCAAATCCAACATAACACACAAGGTTGTGAACTATACTTATTTACAGGAATGATTAGAACAACAGATAATTAATATTTGCAATTTCCTTCATTTTTGATGGTTCCATTTCAGGCTCTTCTTCGCCAGGCTGTTTGGCGTCATTTGTTGCTTCAGGGTAATCATTGTCAGTCTCTTCCTCCTCAACTTCCTTACCCAGAGTTCCTCAACAGGTTCATCATCATCTTCCTCCACATTGAGATTGTTGTCAAAGTCTACGTCAAGTTTGATACTTTGAGAGTTTCTACAGAAGCTCCTCATTCAATTTTTGCACCCAGTGGTGCAACTGAGGCCCAATTTGTGGCAAGTGCATGCACTGGTGCATCCCTTTTTGCAGCTGCAGAACACGAGTTTCAGAAGCTCTTTAGGAGGAGCTTCTTTTGTCATACGAATGTGAGCGAGTCCGAGGCTGTCACGCCTCCAACCCCATTCAAATGGGTCTAGTGTGTTTCTCATCCACCACTGAACCTGAAGGTGTGCAGTGTTGACTGTTGGAGGAAGTTGTGGCAAGATGAACTTTACCTTTGTAGACATCTTCACAAAATGATATCTCAGCTCACTGATGCTATGGGTGGACATTCTTTCTGTGCCATACATTGCCATCAGGATCTTCTCACCAGCTCTAGTTATTTCCGCTGGAGTTGAAGGTGCCTTATAGAACACCATAGCAGCTTCCCCTCAATGCTGGGGTACTATCGATGAAACTACATAGTCTGATTTTACCATGCCAGAATGGCATGGAGGTTGTGTCACATCCAGAAAAGGCATGTGAGAGCAGGAGGTGTTTCTTCTTGAACTGGTATGATGAGGCTGAGTAGTAAGAGTCAGCATGCCACTTCTTTCCTGGCTTCAGTAGGTAGATGATATTGTAGGTGGCATTGCTGGGAGCCCCACACAGGATGACAAGAACATCAACAGCCTCACTGACGACAAGCACAGTGTCGAATCTGGGTGACCGAGAACAAGCTGTTGTTACAATAAGTACATCAGCATCCTCTGCTGCCTCCAATACTCGAATGGAAGATTCTGCCAGATATTTCCTCAACATGTGAATAAGGTGACTCCTTTTCATTTCCCAATAACTTCTCCTGTGAAATAGCCGGTATTGTAGTCTCGTCAAACATTACATCGGCTGAAGTCTTCATTTTGGAACGCCGAACTCTTTGTGCCGCACTGATTTGCCTGAGTTGGGTACCCATCGAGCGCAACTATCACTGTCAATCCGTAGTGCCAGCAGACATATATTTTTTTTTTTTTTGCAGATGTCGCCAAAAGATTCGTGCTTATCCCACACAACTTTATGAAGAAGGAATCCTCCATCAACAACAACCATTTTATTTTGTAATCTTGTGGGAGCATCTTCAGGCTTGAAAGCCTTGTACAACAGTGATTTGGTTCCCTTTCGTAATCCATCTTCATTGAACAATAATAATGGATAAGGTGCCAATTAATAGATGAAAAAGTACTTCAGATCTTCGTCTGACTGTATAGCGAAGGTGACGGAGGCGCTTTCAGAGAGCAGAGAGGGAGGAATGTTGCCAGTGGTGGGGATGTCTACTACCTGCTTCTTGGCTAACTTTCTCCCGCCGGCACCACCCCCCTGCCCCACTCACACCCCTGCTCACGTCAACAGTTCCTACTGAGGTTCCTCGTCTGTATATCATTGTACCTTCGGTCTCATTAAGGAGCAATGGGCACAAATGAGTGGAGCTGGCTACCTGCTCATCCCTGTAAACAATAAATACTCTGCAACATTATCAAAAATAGTTTTTTTTTTTTTTATTTTTTAAATCCCTTGAAATTGTAAGAGCAGGGTTCTACTATATCAGTCAATAAATAATTTATGAAATGGAAAACGAATTTCAGTTCTGATGTGAATGAAAAATGTAATACATTTATTAATTATCTCAGTATAATGTTTGTAAACGGTTTTCCTCTAAAAGTAACTCAATTTAAAACCACAGATTCCACAAGGAATAAAGATTTCCTGTAAGACTAAAAAGAAAATTTATCTATCAACCAAGAATAGCTCGAATACTGATGATTTAGCTAAACATAAGGAATACTGTAAAATATTAAGAAAAGTAATTCAGACATCTAAACAAATGTACTGTGAGAAGAAGATAGCAATGTCAGGCAACATTAACACATATGCTCTCTTTTTGTAAGTATATATTGTGTGTTTTGTTCTGACATGTTCTACATCCAATAGGATTTCCTCAATTCGGATCTAGCGAAATGAAAAGTACATCTAATCTATTCATAATAAAAACAATATGGGATATAGTAAAGGAGACTGGTAAAATCAGACAGGAACATGGAGCAGAGAACATAAGAGTAAATGATACATTAGTAACTAATAGGCATAGTGTGACAAATGTATTTAACATATAATAATGGAAAGTCCAGGTTGGAATAAATAATATAGTGAGGACAGTTTGTAACAGGTACTTTATGTCTGTTACTAGTATGATACTGTCAGGGGTCAGTAAATAATGCCCTTAAATATCTAAAACAAGCATTTACAAACAACTGCAGGTACATGAATGTCACTCACTTCAGCACAAGAAATAACTCGCACAATAATTTTCAGTATTCTAGTGGCTATGACAAAATATCCACAAAGTTAATTAAGGCCCATTTTTGTGACTTTAGCATAATTTTAATTATTTGTGTAACCAGTCTCTTATAACTTCAGCATTTCCTGATTGGCTAAAATATGTGGATATTAAACCTCTTATTCAAAAAAGGGGATAAAGAGATACCATCAAACTACTGACCATATTTCACTTTTGCCAACATTCTCAAAAATTCTAGAAAAGATTCAAGCGGCTTCTCAACCACCTAACCACAAACAACATACTGTTCAGAACACTGAATTTTTGAAAGCTTTGAATACTGAGAGGGGCATTTACACCCACATTGAGAATGTACTTCATTCATTAGATAAAAAACAATAAGTAGCAGATATTTTCTGTGATTTGTCAAAGGCATTTGAATGTGTGAACCACATCTTTTTAGGTAAATTAGAATTCTATGGTGTCACAGGCAGTGCTGCAAAATAGTTCACTAACAAGAAACAAAAGGTGTTAGTGCAAAAGACTTGTGAATTAAGACATCCGTCATCTGATTCGGAGAGGGAGGGGGGGGGGGGAAATCATGGCGTGTCCCACAAGGATCCATCTTAGGGTCATTGCCTTTTTCTTGTCTACATTAATGACCTCTCATCAGTTACACTGCCAGAAGCAGAGTTTGTTTTGGTTGAAGATGAGGCAAGTATTGCAATATAGAGTGTGTCATGCATAGTTCTAGAAAGGTCTACTAGTGATATTTTCATTAATTTCAACAATGGAAGATCTGATAGGAACATCAATAATATCCAGTGCTGGAGTGGCCAGACATGATAGCTGTGTGTACATAGTTGTCCGAGTGATTGCATTAATGTGTGTGTTTCTTTTCTGACAGAGGCCATGGCCGAAAATTTAAGTTGTGTGAATGTGATTATCTACTATCGTTTCTGTCAGCACCTCTTTATGATAAGTTGTTACCTATCCTCCATTATTGATATTTTCATTGTTGTTGTGATCTTCAGTCCGGAGACTGGTTTGATGCAGCTCTCCAACCTGATCTATCCTGAGCAAGCTTCTTCATCTCCTCAGAAGAGTGGCATTTGAATTTGCTTACTATATTCATCTCTTGGTCTCCTCCTGCAATGTTTACCCCACAAACTTCCCTCCAATGCTAAATTCACAATTCCTTGACGTCTAAGAATGTGTCTTACCAATCGATCCCTTCTTTTAGTCAAGGTATACCAGAAATTCCTTTTCTCCCCAATTCTCCTCAGTACTTCCTCATTAGTTACATGATCCACCCACCTAATCTTCAGCATTCTTCTGTAACACCACATTTCAAAAGCCTCTATCCTCTTCCTGTCCACACTGTTTATCGTCCATGTTTCACTCCCATACAAAGCAACACTCCACACAAATGCCTTCAGAAAAGACTTCCTTATGCTTAAATTAATATTCGATGTTAACAATTTTCTCATTTTCAAAAACGCTTTTCTTCCCATTGCCATTCTGCATTTTATATCCTCAGTCACATGTTATTTTACTGCTCAAGTAACAAAACTCATCAACCACCTTTATTGTTTCGTTACCTAATTTAATTCCTTCAGCATCGCCTGATTTTCCAATGCTGCATTCCATTACCCTTGTTTTGCTCTTGTTAATGTTCATCTTTTATGCTCTTTTCAACACACTGTCCATTCCATTCAATTGCTACTCCAGGTCCTTTGCTGTCTCTGACAGAATTACAATGTCATCGGCAAAACACATGGTTATTATTTCTTCACCCTGAACTTTAACCCCTTCTCCAAATTTCTCCTTACTTTCCTTTATAGCTTGCTCAATGTACAAATTGAACAACATAACATTTTCATTAACATTAATAAATCGATTAATGCCAGCTCCCTAACATTAAAATTTGAAAGGACTCACTACAAGCAGCTCAGAACATGTAAGAAGCTTCCATCCAGCATATGAAGAAGAGCAGATAGAAAAGGTTGACAGTATTAAATTCTTGGAATTACAACTTGATAATATAGTCGGGAGGAGCACACTGCATGATGGCAGATACAACTTAACAAACTTGTATTTGCAATTAGTGTGTTATCAGATGTAGGTGACATAAAAATAAACAATACTTTCATTCCATAATGCCATATGGTGTAATATTTTGGTATAACTCTTCAAGTCAAGCACAGGATTTCAGAGTCAGAATTATGTAATATGTATTCTTTGTAATGTAAATTCACGGACATCCTGTAGAAGCCTCTTCAAAGAATTGGATATATTTATTTCTTAATAAAATTTGTCATAATATATCCCTTTTACAAACAGATAACTCAGTTCATACACTTACTAAGAACAAAAATGATCTACACAAGGATTTTAAAGCACTTACTTTAGTTCAAAAAGGGGTCCACTACTCAAGAACATACATTTTTAATAACTTACCAGCAACCATTAAAAATGCTACAAATAAAGATCAGTTTAAAAGGAGCTTAATAGACTTGCTAGTGGACAACACCTTCTACTCCTTTGATAAATTTTTTAATAGAATCAGATGATGTGTGTATCTGTATTCATACATCAGTTTATAAAAAAAAGAGGGGGGAGGAGAAGGAAAAAAAAGTTGTATTTTGACATGTTCCACATCCATGAGGATCTTCTCAACAACATGGAACTATGGAATAAACAAGTAATCTAATCTCCAACAGCCGAAAAATTTACTAGTAAGAAAATGGACTATGCCAGTTTGACTGACCCTCCTCTTCACCAACAGTCACCTGCCTGAATTTCATACTATTTTCCTCCCTTAGGTTCTTCAACATATTGGCTGAAACACAGAATCATAACTGGAGTCACAGATTTGTGTGTTGTAATGCTGAAGTTAGAATACAGTTTAGGAGTACAGGAGGTCATTCACTGAATAGAAGAGACATTGCATTCATGTCAGTAGAACACTTTTTCATATCACAAATAACATTTGGCTCGGACCAAGTATCTGTTAAAATAAACGTAATGATGTGCTCCTTTTTTTCAGTGTTTCTTGGAGTTTTGCCCGGTTATATTGTCAAACACTGTCAATATGTGTAAATAATTCAGAATAAAACTTAAGAAAAAAAATTATATGATAAGACTAGTTGCCAGTCTCTTATTTTTTTTTATTTATTTTTTTTTTCATAAAAAGACCGTAACAGTTTTGTACTGTAGTATGTAAGTGGCTACAACAATAGCCGTGCCGCAGTGGATACACTGGTTTCCGTTAGATCACCGAAGTTAAGTGCCGTTGGGCTTGGCTAGCACTTGGATGGGTTACAGTCTGGGTCTGCTGAGTGCTGTTGGCAAGCAGGATGCACTCAGCCCTTGTGAGGCCAACTGAGGAGCTATTTGATTGAGAAGTAGCAACTCCGGTCATGAAAACTGACATAATAGCTGGGTATGTGGGATGCTGACCACATCCCCCTCCACACCGCACCCGTTACGCCATCGGAGGACGACAGTGGCTGGTCAGTACCCAGTGGGCTTGTCGGATGGAGAATATAAGTGGCTACAATATACTATAGATCAACAACTCACTGAATGTGCAAATCAGCAGGGGTATCCATAAAGACTGATTGTGAATGCATCCATTATCAACTTGTAGCACATAACAACACAAATACTTTTATATATATTAAACTTATAAAGACATAGGATTCAATTCACTGCTTAATTATTATTAATGTTAACATTTGTGCTTGTAACTTTTATTTTGGCATCTGTATACAAATATTCTTAAGAAAACTCAATGTTCATTTCACATATTGAAGGAGTAAAGACAATTTATTCTCAGATATTATAAGTGAGTAGAGTTTCATTCAAGTACTTTACCCTAATTTCTGAAAATTGTCTCCCATAGTTCCACGAGTTTGGCTCATCAGCAGTATCTGTTGCATAAAGCTAGTCAACTAAATCTCGATAGCTTACTCTACCTACTTAAGTACATAAAGTTAGTGTTCTACTCCAGATTAGAAATTAAGGCTACAAATTATGGGCCCCATACAATGTTAACGAGACATTGTGGCACCCAAATATTGATATAAATTAAGTTAAAAGTTACCCAGTATAAATGTGGACACTAGAAACCAATCCATCCCTCCAAGGAAGAACAGAAAACTTCTGTAGAGAATTAAGCCCTTACTCACTATGATGAATGCAACAAGGAAGTTATTTCTAACATATTCTGTTAATATAGGAAAAAGGGGAATGGGGCGAGGCATATTATTTGTAACAAGAGATCAGATAGTAATGGAAAATTAATATGCCTTACAACTGATAAAACTATCTCCGGGCACTGACCTATCTAACAAACACACAATCCAGAAGTCTGACACGGTATGAATTTTTATTGCCGATTCAATGTTGTCTGTAATTAAACACAGCAAAGAAGGGATGACCATTAAACGTGTCAATCATTAAATGTATAGAATCAATAGATGACACCATAGTGTGTGAGTATACAGTAAGATAAGTCATAATTTTGTTTATCGATAAAACAGATATAAAACTTACCTTTGAGAAAATTTTGCAGTACCAAAAATGTTAAGCTAATTCATAGTATTACTTTGCAGTATATTTGCTGAATAAGTTGACTAAACTTCAACAGAGTAGGATCACAACACATTTTTTAGGATATGATGTTTACAGCAATGACTCTTCAAAGCAATCTTCTCAGCACTGCCGACTGTTTCTTTTATTTCTGGATACTCTTTAATTGAGAGAGAGAGAGAGAGAGAGAGAGAGAGAGAGAGAGAGAGAGAGAGAGAGAGAGAGAGAGAGAGATTATTGTTAATTCTTGTCAAACAGTAGCACTCAGAGTAAGATTATGTGACTACAGGTGTGTTGTCTAAGTTACTATTCCATTATTTTAAAGGACTTTTATTATTAAAATAAACAACAGCTGTTGAAAAGTGTCTATCTACAATGATATATACAGAATAAGGGACCAGCATTCAGGATGAACATTCTACAATTATTTTAAGCATTTAGTAAATTTTCTGTGTGGTGTAATGACATGTATATTCCACGCCACAAGCAGCTACTGAATGCATGTAAAAATATACATAGAATTCAGAATTTATAACAAGGACTGAAACTAATGAGCACAAGAAACAATCACACTTTTCAAAATAATCTCTTCACTAGTGTACCAATCACAGAAATAAGAAACAATGAAGACACTATAAATCTATACATGTTACCATATATATATTCATAAGTAAATAATGGTATCTCATTTTTCACTCTTTACCTAACAAAAGAATCATATAACATTTACAATGTTGTACAAGCAAATCTACATTATTTGACAAAATATGACACAAAAGTTATTCTTCCCCACAACAAGTTGTGTTAACAAGACCTGGCGTCCTAAAAGCATTTCTTCTAACATTGTACTTTAATATTTTCTTTCCAACAATAAAGCGCCACTTTATTTTATTTCAGTATTTGGAAGGTGTAACGTAGTATCAGCTAACGCTGAACTTCCAAAATATACACACATCAAATTGTTAAGATAAGGGGAAGGAACCACAATGTAGAACAATTTTCTTTAATATGGACCTCTGAACTGCACAGGACGAAAGCAATGAGACATCACAGCTTCAACAGCACACTAGCACCATGTGATGAAACAACAGTTATTGCATTGCTTAGTGTAGTCACCATTAACAAGTTTTAAGGCAGAACTGAGAAACTGTTAACAATGGTATCATTATTATTAAAGGTGTCACATCTACTAATACATCTAAATACAGTAAAAAACAAAACTGGTATAGGCTTTTATTTTTAAAGAAACTATTTCTTCTCATAATGCATATATTTAGCCATTTATAAAAATTTTCCACTTCCAATAACTATTAATCTGGTGATTATGTATGCGGTTGCAGTCTGTAAACATTAAATGTATACAAATGTTATATTTTCTTCTCCTATATTTTGCAATGTGGAACATTTTCAATAAGCAGAATAAACTTCCACATACCTGTCTACAGTTTTCACTGTAGTTCGTATTTGCATAACACTTGAGAAATTTCTGTAACAGAAACTTTAAATGGAAAAACAAAGTATAACTAAAAGCTCTCACACAGACGCTGAACTATTTCAGTTCAATGAAAATCACTGAAATCTGTCTCATATAAAATTCACTCAAAACTAACTGCAACTAAATAATTTTATGACCATTAGTTGAGAATTTTTACTCTACGTCCTTACCATAAGTTAAAACTAGTTCCAACGATCACATTATTCTAACATGTAATGCCCAAGTCATTCACAGTTGAGTCTTGGATTGAATATTCTGTTGAATTTCATTTTGAATGATTAAATATTTTAAGGCAAGGTTATTTCAGCACTTGGGAAATGCTTTAGGTTTTTACTTATTACCAAAAAGCATTTTATCATGGCGTTTTGTTCTCAGTGATAAGTTTTTTTTATATATTTAAGATTATAATATTTTATAGTGTAAACTATTCACATGAAAAACATCAGACATTTCATTTTCTGTTACAAGAAAAGTCAAATATATCCACTGCACTCACATTTTCAAAAAAGAACTAAAAAATCACTGTAGGATTCATTCAGATTTGTACTGGTGTTACTTGCATTTTGTTCCTGGAAATACAAGTACAATAAAGATTTCTTCATAATCAATGAAGTCACTTTGAGTTGCAACTTAAAACTTTTACTCAAGAACAGGAACCAAAGAAGGTAAAGAATTCTGTGCTCACCTTTACCAGTACCTCTTTTCCTTGTATAACACAAACAAGCAAAATACTGATTCATAATAACATTGGCCTCACCTGCGGCCAATAACAGGTTTCTGCTACAAAAATTAAACTCCTTGTACTTTGTGACAATTAAATCCACTGTTTACACCATTGATGTCACACAGTCCTAATAAACTAGGTATAAAATAATGAAGAGGGAAGGATAGGACAGGGAAGGAACAACTGCTGACATTTAAAAATAAACTGAGTTAAGAAAGGATTTAAAATTGATGCAACAGTCAGTCATGATAACAGTGTTCACTATTAAATGAGAACTACACTTGGTACCGTATGAAGTGGACTAGAACATGCTGTTCTTCACCACACAAATGTCTCAAACATTCATCATTTGTCTCCCGAGACATCTTGACTGTTCTCTACCCTCATCTTCTTTTTACTTTCTTCTTCTAAAGTTGTGTCAGCCTCCTCGACCACCTCAAGTTCCCTTTTAATTGTCGTTTGCTGGGGAGATTGTTCAGTTGAGGTGGTAGTTGTGACATAGGAGTTACTGTAAGTTGCAAAATAAAATCCACTTTAGAACATTAATCAGTCAAGTTATATGAGCAAGAATTGCAATATGAAATGGAAATATAATCATATGAATTGTGGTGGGAACATACAGGTGTGAAAAGAGAACTTGTGAACTCTATAAAATAGATAATATGGCAAAATAACAAGTTTTGGACTTTGATTACAGATTAACTTATTCAATAATTAGAGGCTTTGCAAGATTTCAGTCTGAGATAACAGCCCAAGGTACTGGTTTGTACTGCAGCATGGTATCTGTTGACAGACATTTGTATTAACAAAGGTGTTAATGTAACTTTAGACTTCCTATCTTGTTAAATATTTGATCTCTACATGCATTCATTCTTGTCCGATTTTCTTCATGCCCTCAATACATTCTATTATATGTCTACCACCCCATGAAAACTTGAGGTGGTGACTGAGTAGCAATTCAAACAGTTAGGGATCAATCCTTCCTAAGTTCTCATCCCCCCGCCCCCCTTCTCCTTTTTCTACAAGATAGAAAGTACCTTACCATAAGACCATGTCAACCGAATCACTGTGATGTTTCACTCAACTTTCAGTTAGGATACTGATTCACCAAATGAGGCAGAGGATTATGTAAATAAGAAAAACAAAAAACAAAACTTCAACAGTCAATAAATTAAGAATTTATGAAACTGGGTTAAATGACTAGTTTTATTTCGAGTTTATCTTTAGCTCATAAGATGGCTGAGAGTGTAAAAGTGTGTAATTTTAAAAGAAGAAAAAGCCACAGTAATATAGTTACTTGGGGTATCTGCAAGAAGTGTGGTGTTGAAGAAACAAATAAGAATACTAATGTCAAGCTTACAGTTATTAGTAAATATTTTAAGATAGGAAATCAACACACTCAAGAATGAAAACTGGGAAGTACATTAAAAGCAAAAATTAAGTCAAGTGATGCAAGGAATACGTTATTGACCATATGAGTGGAAAGAAACAACACCTGGAGATAGGAGTTTAGACACACTGCAATAAGTACAAAAAACCTTGCAACAGCAGTTGCACTTATAGATAGGAACAAATACAATGTTCTGGAGTCACGTGTTTGCACTCTGGACTGTGTAAAATATTGAGAATTTGCAAAAAGTGATGTGCCCAAAATGAATGACCATATTGAAAGAAAAAAAGGATAACACTAGTCATCAGGTAAAAAGAGTAGTGTGCATTTTCTAACAGCCAGTAATGACAGGAAATTATAGTAGTGGGTAGTGTGGTCCAACCTAGAGCAAGCACTAACAAAAAAAGAAAAAACTGGACCTTGATACACCCAGACAAAGACTACAAATTCACACAAAATAACATGTCCAAATGTTTTAAAGAAACTTCCAATGTCTGCTCAAATACAGCACTATAATATTTTCAAAATTAGTTACTCAAAGACTGATTTTATAATATGTTCAAATGTTTGTAATTCTTATGGGACCAAACTATGTTGGTCATCAGTCCCTAGACATACAAACTACTGAAACTAATCTAAGGACAATACACACATCCATGCCTGAAGGAGAATTCGAACTTCCAACGCGGGAGGCCGCGTGAACCGTAACCTAGTGCTCCAGACCTCTGGCCCACTCCCACGCAGCGAATTTACAATATAGCAAAACTATTTGAAATAAAAATGATTGACATTCGTATTTAAAGATCCAGTGGAACCACATTTATATATTTCTAAGCTCTCCATTTTCTTTATTTATTTATTTATTTTTGCACTTTTACATTGTATATGGTACACTTTCAATTTCACATGCAAAATTACCTCCACTTTACTGTTTTCCATTCATATGTTTTCGTACTTTTACACTTCTGCAGTCATTTTTGTCGCTTTTATTAAGACCAAGAAAGCATATTGAACATTACATATATCATGATTATGGGTTTGCTGACTGCATGTAAAGTTGCAGTTATCATTGAGCGCCTCAGCTACAGTGCACATGGCAACACTGTTGTTGTTGACCTCGTGCCAGTCGGTTACAGATACAATGTAAATTGGCAGAACATTGCTCGCAATAGCGGCCTTCCAGCACCACTCTAGAATGCTTTGACCAGCCAAGCTGCAGGTAGCCACTTATAAACAATCGGCAAGAGATGTCGGGTAAACAACAGGTGTTGTGTCAGTATCACAGTGACTCGCAGCAACAGCTGCACCTGTTTATTGATGTACAGCCAGTCTAAATTGGTCTCGGGAAATAATTCAAAATATTATTTCAAAACTTCACCTACGTTTTACAAGTGTTGTTCCACTGCAACATCCACCTTGACAACGTAACCAAGGCTGTCCACCTTGCAGGACAGAACCAACCAGAACCAGTATTGAATGCTTATTCTAAAGTCATGCCACCCTTCTGGCGTCCGTGCTGAAACTACTTACGTTTCCAAGCTACCGTGGAGCCAATAGCAGACACCCACGTTTGATCATGTGTACTACTGCAATAGGACTCAGAGGTGGAAGAATCAGTTCCTTCGCTCTCTTCAGTTTGAGTTCTCATACAGAACAGAAGCACTCCAGAGGTCCAGCCTCTGTGCTGGGCGAACGGCCATATGCCGTCCGCTCCCGCCTAGCAGCTGAAATTGTGTGAACAGTACATGTTACATTTTCTTCTTTCTAATCCACTAATTTAGACTGGCACTCATTCATTGCATCCGACCCCAGGGCGAGTCCCACCATGTATTCCGTATGTCAAGAATATACCCAATATTAACTTGAAGCTTATCTCTTATTTGGCAATCAGCTACCCTTTCCTAGGGCACCCACAAGCCTTCACCGCTCCGTCTTCCATCCTGACAACGCCTCCAACTCATCTTATTTATGCGGCACTGAGATGGGTTTGCACAATTTTAGTATCATCCGTAGGATAAAGATTAAGTGCTGTACAATTTGGCGTCCAAAGTGCGATTGATAACCCGCCTTTCAGCCCTTAGGGTGGCAGCAAAAGTTTGGTTCAGATTATGTTGTGTGTCTGGTCGACATCCGCTATCCCGCCGAGCCACGGCATCGCTGCCGTGTCATCCTAGTAGCTGCTGCATCTGCACATTCCGTGCCAAGTATGAAGTCCAACGCCGCACGCCTGCTTGCCGCAGCGCACGTGTGTGACCCGCGACCTGCCGCAGTTGACTGTTGACTTCCCTGTGCAATACACGTGCGCAGCTCACCTGCGCGCATGAGGCGTAACGAGTTACGCTTCGCGTTCGTGCTGCTGTTTCGGCCCACCAAAGGCACGTAAATGCTATATCCTGGTCTGTACGGCCCACCTGCCGCTGCCCACATACGTCGCCGCCCGTCCATATGTGTTGTGCGGATGAGGCGCCGCCCCATGTCTGCTGTGGGTACAACCAAGCAGCCGAAGTGACTCCTTACCGGGGCCGAACCACTCGTAGCATCCCGTATCAGTGAGGCCCACTTCCTGCCACGCCGAATCCATGCGCACGTCCTGGGCGTGCGACCGCACATCGCCTGCTGCCCAGCTACCGCCTCCGCCTGCTATGCACCGCATCACGATCGTATTTCAACGAGCCACACCATGTCCCAACGGATAAGTAGACTGATACTGTCTGTTCCGAGGTGTCTCGAAGTAAGGCTAAGTAAGGCATAATAATGTTTCTTCTCAGGAGTGACTTGATTAGCTAATGTTGGTCTTCTGCTGCCCATTTTACAGTTATAGTAGTGAATAATACTCTTTTCCTTGTATTATCTAATTTTGAGCATTGCCGGAAGTATGGAAGTTTCATTTTAATTAATTTGTACCATGTCTAATGACAGAGTTTTATGATTTTTGACAAAGTTTTGTCTTAAACGCAAGTAATATGTGGCCTGGCCCATGATGCTCGCTATTTTTCTTCTATTTAGTTTCAGCGTCACGATCTCTCTTTCCTTGATCTTTACTAGCAATATTTTCAGTGCCATACATGAAAGTAAATTTTTGCCCTCCACAGACGTGATGGGTTAAAGCAAGGCATTACCCCCTCTAAGCTGCGTCTGTCAGAAATTGAAATAATCATTGGTACTAGGGAGAAGTGTGAAATTCTCAATCTTTAAGGAAGTGTGCTTTAGTTTTAAGATCAAACACCGACGCGATACCAGCGTTGTGATCTTAAAAGAAAAACCACAAACAAAAAGTTTTCAATCGTGGTTGAGTCTACCAGATTTGCTGACGAGTTAAGACGGTTTGAAGCCACACAACAGTCGTACACACGACTAGCGTCTGCAACCGTTAGAACGGTGTCAATACACCACATTGTAAACCCAAGATTTAAACTTTTGCCACTCCCTCCTCTACTCTCTGTATGTTCCTCTTTTTCCTCCTGCGTATTTCTTTCTGTATGAGCTTTTCCTTCCCTAAAAGTGGTAGTTTCGCAAGCTGGTTGCCAAAGCATGTGACGCCAGTGTGCTTCAGGGCACGAAATGTGAATCTTGTTGATATGTGATAAGATAGCCTATGAGGATACCCGAATCCCTACTGCATCTTATGTGACGTGCAAGTAAATACCCTTTAAGCTGTTACCCTCCAGAGGACAGCTAAAGTTGAGTAATGTTTTAGCCGTTGTAAAGGAGCCTATATGTAGTTGTCACATGGTGAGTCATGAATACCGCCTGAGAGCATAAATTCCTTCAGAGGAGTATAAAGAAGAAAACTGTTGCACATAGTGAGAAGACCAAGAAAAACCACTTTGTCCTTATTTTATTATTGCCACTATGCTTCTACATACTTCCTGTTTTTACCTCATACACGATTTTTCTTTGTCAGATTCCCAACTTCCATAACAGTGTTCATCATATTTCCCGTATCAGTGCCTTGGAACACAACACACGTTAAAATTAAGAGAAGTTATTTCCAGTTGTTACGGCTAGAGACAGCCTGACAGCCTAAGTTGATGTGTAAATAATTTGTATCCAGTACTCCAAGATAGGTACTTATAATGTACTACGATGTGTTAATAGTAATGATATGTTGTCCTTATTCCATGTAGCGAGATACAGTCCTATTTTGTAATGATGAGTAACCCAGACATTAGTGAATCCTGTTCTCTTTTAAAGTACCACATTATTAAGCATGAAGTATCAATTAAAATGTGCTCCAGTCACTCATAAAATAGATTTTCGTAAGATTTATTAGTGTGTAAGGTTTTCCAGAAGTATGTCTGTCTAGTACACACTTACATTTTTAGAGTATCTTAAGTATCCAAGAGAATTTTAAGTATATTATCATTAAGTGAGGAAAAGTTAACATTTTTCTACCATTTACGATTTATCCCTTCTTATTTGCTTTTTGTGAAGTACCATGTTTCGTTACCAAACCCTAATGTCCAGCATTCTGTAATGGAGTTTATGCTGTTTGCTTCTATTGTCAACAGGGCATTGTTTATCATTTACATTTCCAATTGTTACAGTGATTCAGTTGTGGTCTGCCTTTCCTGAGGTACCTTCATTTGTTTTCTTTGAGACCTTTTAGTGCCTGTCAATTCTTTTTTCATAAAATTTAAACCCGCATCCTGTTTTCTGGCTTTAACTAGTGTCAATTCAACCAAAACTTAGAGACTACATTGACAATTTCGTCATCCTAGAGCTACTATGTTACGATATTTATGCAGATGACAGATTCTCAAAATGAATGGCCAACATTTTGGAACCTTGTGCCTGTTAAAATTCAACGCATAGAAGCCTCGAGATGTATTGAAACTTTAAAATGTATACTGTTAACTGCCTGATCTTTGTCCATTGCATATCAAACTGACTTGAATTTCATCCCAATGAATGGAAAGGTTAATTTCCAAATCTCCGATACTTTATTTTATCCACTGTTTGTAGCCGATGTTATTGTGCTGCTGTTTCATTTTAAGTGCACCAGTGTGAATTGCCACAAGACTTCTATTTCCTTGGATTGTTAAGGTGCGTGCTAATACGCTGTCACCTGACGTTAGACCACCTGACTTCTTCAAGGCTGTTGGAGTCAGCTGTAGCCCCTCCATCCCACTCCCCTCTTCATCCCGCCACCTGCCCACCTCGTATGCTTCTCCTCTTCCCCCTCCCGCCGAGCGCGTAGACGAGACTTGCCTCCCCTCACCCCCCGCCAACCACAGGCAGCCATTACACTTTTCTGATTATCACCTCTCCCGCTGCGCTACGCACCACTTGCACGTCTGACAGTTGTATTTGTTTACAAACAGTTCCCGTGCCACGTGAGCTGCATTTACACGCAAAGTATCTCAACACTGGTGATTCATGAAGTAATATCAATTGAGGCTCACAAGTGATATGCCTTACGAAATTCTAAAAGAATTAGTTAATTTTATGATAAGCACTATTAACTCTTCCTCTACCTAATGATCGTAGATGTTTACTAAAGGTAGCTATATTGGGAAAAAAGCTTAATTTTTATCCAAGAAATTATTATAACTATTTTTAAGAGTACACTTTTTCCTGTTCTTGTCAGAGTATCAAGTAATATAGTTCCTGCTGTGTTTTATACAATGTTAAGACACCCATATTCAGTTTGGTGTTAGCAACATTTGATGTCGATTGTGTAATAATCACTTTAGATGAGGCCATAGTGAGGCCACAATACGACTCTGATCTCGTGCTAATATTATTGTGTAGTGTTCCTATATGACCAGGTTGGAAGGACTTGCCTCTTTAAGTACCGTAACTTGCAAGGTTTCCAAGTAAATAATTAGGTATTATGTACCCAATTTCTATTTTTAGACTTTTGTGTATCATGCTGATAACTAAGGTAGATACAACCTCTATTTTATTTCCATATTTTACTTCCTTACTTCTATCCCTTTGTTGAAAATACTTTTAATCCCACACATTTTAGTTGCATTAGTGTATTTTGTCACTTCCACAATATTTTATGTAATGAGTAATGTTACTGGCTTTAGAAAGGGTTGTTACTTAAATGTAGTTGATCAGGTAATGGAGTTAAAAGACAACATTACCTCTTTTTATGGCTTTACAATGGACAACAGTTCTTTTCTGGGATTACAGTTAACAATCTTCATTTATACTGAATTATTAGGTCCTTCTTAATCTATGGGAAGCATAGCCTCTGTCTAAGCATTTAAAAATTATGTTTATTTGTGATTTGCTGTTGGATTGATTTCATTGAGTCCCTTATTTTACATTTGTTACACTGTGTAATAACGAGATTAATATTTGCCAAACAACACAAACATACAAACATTTCTAGGAGAATTTGTAACCTTTGCAAGACCCATGCTGATTCAGTTCGGCCAGTGTCAACACTTTGATTTCATCAAATTTAGTAATGACACGTAAGATGTGAAACAAGTTTTAATTGAAGTACAACACTACAGTCACCCGTTAAATGGTTTGAATTTTTTATTGAATTCATGGTTCGATATATTTCTGAAGAGTTATGACATTTCCTAATTATGTTGTTTACCTGAAAACCAAATGGACTAACATTTACACTAAATGTGTTGGAATTGTAACACATTCCTCCCTTAGTTACTAGGCCACCTTTCGGGCAACCCGTTCTTCCACAAGTGTCTGGCATCCATGTAAACTTTGTGAGTCACCACTTCTAGGGAAGGGGGAGGGAATGTACAGGATGAGGGAATGTACAGGATGAACAGTCAGTCTAAAATGGTTTCGGGAAATAATTCAAAATTTTATTTCAAAACTTCACCTACGTTTTACAAGTGTTGTTCCACTGCAAAATCCTACATCCGACCCCAGGGCGAGTCCCGCCATGTATTCCATATGTCAAGAATATACCAAATATTAATTTGACCATCAGCTACCCTTTCCTAGAGCGCGCACAAGCCTTCACCACTCCATCTTCCATCCTGACAACGCCTCCAACTCATTTATGCAGCACTGGGATGGGTTTGCACAATTTTAGTATCATCTGTGGGATAAAGATTAAGTGCTGTACACTGACACCATGCTGTATGAATGGATGAGTGCTGCAGAGTAGCTTCTTCATGGTGCCATGTAACTGGGTGTCTAGTGTTAGCAGGTGGAGAGCAGAGTCACTGAAACTCTCAGTGTTTTTGCAAGGGGTCCTGTCAAGTTTTTTTTTTTTTTTTTTTTTTTTTTTGTACAATAGTTTAGAAATTTTGTGCATGTAAAAGTAACGAGTTTTTCACAAAATAAGGATCATGTCTTTCCATGCAGGAGATTGTAAACATAATAGAAGAAATGCAAAGAAGTTCTAGTGAAACTAAAGTGGGGATCTCAATGTGTCTTCAAATCCAATTTTCTACCTTAATACCATACTGTACAGTGAAATGCAGGTAAGATCTACTGCTTTGAAAGATAGACCAAGCTGTGAGAAACACACATGTATCCATGTGGAAAGTTTTCAGACAGGGCAAAAAGGCGCATAGATTGTGTTTTGTGAACAGCAGCAGCTAATGTACCAACTTCCAGTGCAATATTGAAAAAAATTGGTTTAGAATTCACAAAAATTAACTGTTGAAAACATTAATGTTGCTTCTGGCTGGTTACACCTCTTGTAAGATTTGTCATTGCTGGCCTCAGAGTTTGTGAGGAGGATAACAGTGGGAATAATGTCACCACAGAATGTTTGAAAGGGTGTGATCTCCCAAGTACAATTGCAAAATACAGTGTGAAAGACATTTAATACACAGATGTAACATGACCTTTTTTTTACTTTTTAAAAAAACTAATGGACAAAATACTGGCATTTAAGGGGGATCCCTGCTTTGGGGGAAAGAGAAGCAAGCAAAGAGTGATGGAATTCCTTACCGTAAACATAGGTGGCTCTGATAAACTCCACCCACTAGTGACCGGGAAGTCAACCAAGTCTCTATGTTTCAAGGGGGTAGAGTGGTCTCCCACCGAGTATGAGTGAAACAGAAAGGCTTGCATGACTGCAGACCTCTTACAGGGTCACCTCTATTAGCTTAACACCCACATTTGTACTAGAATATTAAACAACTTTTGCTTCTGGACAATTGTTTGGCTCATAATAATTGGCATTTTTTCCAACAAATTGCATGAGACATGTTCAGGCTCGGAACTTGGACCATCATTGCTGCCACAAAAGCAAAGTACAGGAAAATGCTGGTTCAAAGTATCATTATACTCCTCAAAAAAAGAAATGGTAGACCATAAACTGGACATGTTGCAAATAAACCAAAGAATTGCACTGTAGATTAGGACACTCTTTACAAATACATGATGTACATATCACATTCCCTGTCAGTTCCTTAGTAACTTAACTAATTTCTTTAATACATCTATAAATTAAATTCAGCACAGATTTGTATACATAGATTTTTAATTTATTTTTCTCATCTAGACAACGCAGTACATAAGGACTGCTTGGAATCAATTGAAGCCAAACGCAATATGCAAATGCTTTCGAAAAGCTGGCATCACACAAAATGAAACTCAAGCTGACCACAAAAGGGTAGAAAATTTTGATGTAGATATAGATATACCAAAAGACAATGACTGGGTTCATACTTAAAATTACCAAAATCAATTTCATTTTATGATAATACTGCAGTGTGTTATGTACAAAATTAGGATGAAATAAATAAGTAGTGGCCGTATCAGCTGAAATAAATACATCTGAGGAATTTGAAGAATCAAATGGTGAATCTCGGATCCCTCCCAGTTTGTCAGAAGCACTTGCGGCAATGAAAGTAACAATGTTACATAAGATCAAGACACATTAATCATTACAACATGAACACAGTGATTGCATATGAAAACTTTATTTATGAATGCAGCATTGCTTCTGAAAAAACAAACCACAATTGATTCATTATTTCTGACTAAATAACTTTAATTGTCCACAACTAAGTCATATGCCTATTTGAACCACTCTAGCTATTACTGTACAATATACATATCATCTGTTTGCACACACTTGAGTTTTATAGAAATGCATCAAAAAGTTTGATTATGGAGTCAAAATACAATTTAAGTTTAATGTTAATTTCCCTTGAACATTTATCATCCCCTTTCAAAAATGTATACAACAGGTTTAATAATGGAAAGTCCAGGTTGGAATTAACAATATAGTACTACGAGTTTACAACTGGCCACAAAGATGTGACGACAAGCCGCAAAAGGCACACAAAAAAAGACACACACACATACAACACTTTCAGCTATCGGCCATGGCCTTCCTCAGAAATAGGAACATTCAAGCAATCACACAGGCAGACAACACAGTCACACAACGCACGCACGCGCACACAACACACACACACACACACACACACACACACACACACACACAGCACTAAAAATAGGAGAGGTTTAGAATAGAGAGGTGGGAACTGTAAGATGCGGAAAAAATGAAACTTCCCTTTCTCCCCGCACCCAGTTCCCACCTCTCTGTCCTAAACCTCTCCCATTTTTAATGCTGTGTGTCTACATCTACATGGGATACTCTGCAAATCACATTTAAGTGCCTGGCAGTGTGTGTGTGTGTGTGTGTGTGTGTGTGTGTGTGTGTGTGTGTGTGTGTGTGTGTTGTGTGCGCGTGCGTGCGTGCATGCGCATTGTTTTATTTTATTTTCCTTCACTCACCCACCTCCCCACTCTATCCCTAAGCTGCATCTCATTCCTCTCATCTAACACCTACATACTCTGGAAGGCTGTGCTGTATCCACCCCCACCACCATGACGCAATGTTCCTATCCCCCCTTCTATCTCCACACCACAGAGCGTGATTTGAAGTGCGGCAGCTGGAGCTGTGTTGTGTGCCTGTGTGATTGTTCCTAATTCTGAAGAAGGCCATGGTCAATAGCTGAAAATATGTGTGTGTGTGTGTGTGTTTTTGTGTACCTGTCTCAGCTCGGCATTACATCTTTGTGGTGAATAGTAAACTATAAAAAAGGTTTAACATATTTATAAAAGAAATGGAATTTAATTGTACATAGTCGGTGTAAAAATTATTGCACATTTAAAGTCCAAACATATTCTGCTGTAGGTAATAAATGGTGAATAGGCAAATGGAATAGTGAATACAATTCTCAAATTTGTAGCATGGTTTACAATCAACTTGGTAAATGCAAAATTGGTGAGATTCCAAGGTGTGTATACATTACACTAGGAATGGCAGCACTATTTCTCACTGTGATTGGCATGACTCCTAGAGACAAAAATAGTTTAGTTACGTTTCAGAGGTACCAAAGAGAAAAGAATTAATTTGTACTATATCAACATTACTGTTAAGTAATTGTATCTACACACCTGTAATTAGAGTAGGCTGCTTGCACAATGACAGGAGCTGGTGTGAAAGTAGCTGGGGATAAGGATCGTTCCTCAGCTATACTCACAAGGGTGGCAGTGCTGTTTGGCATGAGGTACTTCTCTGCAAATAAAAATGAAATTGTTACTGACAATGGAAACACCAAGATGGAATATCAATAATAGAGGTTAGGCAACAATTCATCGTAAAGATGATTGCTGAGCCACAGACAGGCACACTTGACCATCATCTCTGGCTGCTCTAGCATCGAAGTGGCCAGAAAAGGAGGTCATGTGTGCTAGTTATGTCTGAATGATTTTCTGAATGTGTGTATGTGTCTTTCCTGATGAAGGCTGTGGAAAAAAAATTAAGTTTTCTGAATGTAATTATCTACTCTATGTGCCTGTCTGTGGCTCAATGATCATCTTATGTTGCTACCTATCCTCTGAAATTGCTATTATTCAGAGTTTAAACAACACTGCACATTATCTTATACAACTGTTGCAAATAATGATGATACATCACCTTGTTAAAAGTTTAGGCAACAGAAAACTAGTGAATGGTGAAATAAACGTCTTAAGAAAAGTACACCCCCTATTAACTCGCAAATACAAGCAGAATATGTAGCAAGGGCAGCCCTCTTCCATGTTTTGGAAAATGTACCAAATCAATAATTCTAGATAAAGTAATAACATTTCTACACTGATGTTCTCAGACCTATACTTTGAGAAAGCCCTTACTCAGGAATGGATCAGCATATCTATTTTTCACAGATCTACTTTTTCTTTTTTAATATTCTCATTGTTGTTGTTATGGTCTTTAGTCCAGAGACTGGTTTGATGCAGCTCTCCACCCTACTCTATCCTGAGCGAGCCTTTTCATCTCTTCATAAGAACAGCAATCCACATCCACTTGAATCTGCTTAGTATACGCGTCTCTTGGTCTCTCTCTGCGATTTTTACCCCACACACTTCCCTCCAAAGCTAAATTTACGATTCCTCGATGTCTAAGAATGTGTCCTACCAAGCGATCCCTTCGTTTAGTCAGGGTATGCCAAAAATTCCTTTTCTCACTAATTCTGTTCAGTACCTCTTCATTAGTTATGCGATCTACCCACCTAATCTTCATCATTCTTCTGTAACATCACATTTCCAAAGCCTCTATTCTCTTCCTGTCCGCACTGCTTATCATCCATGTTTCACTCCCGTACAAGGCAACACTCCACACAAATGCCTTCAGAATAGACTTCCTTACACTTAAATTAATATTCGATGTTAGCAAATTTCTCTTTTTCAAAAATGCTTTTCTTCCCATTGCCATTCTGCATTTTATATCCTCTGTACTGCAACCATCATATGTTATTTTACTACCCAAGTAACAAAACCCATATACCACCTTCATTGTTTCGTTACCTAATCTTAATTCCTTCAGCATCGCCTGATTTTCTACAACCACATTCCATTATCTTTGTTTTGCTCTTGTTAATGTTCATTTTATACGCTCTCTTCAACACACTGTCCATTCCATTCAACTACTCTTCCAGGTCCTTTGCTGTCTCTGACAGCATTACAATGTCATCAGCAAAACACAATGTTTTTATTTCTTCCCCTTGTACTTTAATCCCTATTCCAAATTTTTCCTTGCTTTCTTTCACCGCCTGCTCGCTGTACAAATTGAATAACATCGGAGAAAGGCTACAACCCTGTTAAAATTAAAAAGGTAAAATCACCCAGATAAGCATGTGGGAGTACTGATTTACTGCAAGTTCAAAATTGTAAATGGGTAGTGACATCTTTTTCGTAACAACTGTCAACCATATAGAGATTACCCTTAATACTGGAATGAGATTTTCACTTTGCAGTAGAGCGTGCACCGATATGAAACTCTCTGGCAGATTAAAACTGTGTGATAGACAAGGATTTGAACCTGGGACCTTTGTCTTAGGCGGGCCATCACATTACTAATTGAGCTAAGTGAGCAAAAGGCGAAGGTCCCAAATTCAAATACAGGTCTGGCACACTGTTTAATCTGCAAAGACGTTTCACCCTTAAAACTGTTTGTGGTATACAGAAACAGATGTCAGTGACCTCACCAGTACTTGCAACGCCAAAATATAACACAAACTGCCCCAAAAGTTCCACATTGCTAAATAATATCTTATACTTTATACTGATTCACTTCACATAGAGTAAGACACTTTGATGTCCTTGACATACTGATGTAATATTCTGCTATTATCTAAGCATATACCTAATGCCACAATAAAAATGCAAAAATCAGTGTCAAAGCCTTATACTTCATGCAGTCTGACAAAGTTAAATTGGTACAGCAGAATATATGTAATTATTGTGATCAGTAATATAATTTTCCTTTTTTTTTTTTTCCTTTTTGCTTTTCTTTAATATGACAGTTTTGTAGTGAAATCAGTTTGATGCCTGGAGAAACAGTGTGTGCATCGGGTATTTTTCTGCTCAGTTCCAGAAAATTTATTTTAACATAGTTAATAGCACACATCTTGGGTGAAAACTTATTAAAAACTGGACTGTCAATGGGTACAGCTGTCACCTCTTTTTATAGCAGGTTACATTACACTGTTTGAAACTGCTCACAAATTGAAGTTACAATTACAATTTCTGAAGTTTTGAAAAGACAAACAGATATTTGGATAGAGTAGAATGTGGTGAAATTCCAAGATAATAATTAGTCTCATAAATATATTCAAATACAAAATCGAAGAATTATCTACTGAAAAAAGTGATTGTGATACTTTTAAATTACACAGAAATTAAGTGATGTTTTCCATTACTAACATTTACACAGCCTTAAGACTACAACTACAATTAAAAATGCAGTTTTACAATTAGAAATTACTGAGTAACTGAAACTGAAAATGTCCATCTCTCCTAATGTAGAACCTTTTACAAACAGAACTTTGGTAACTAAACATTACTTGTTGAGTTAACACCCACCCCCAGTATTCTCCAGCATAAGAATTATACAGAAGATGCTGCATGTGTTCAAATGGATATTATGGAAAAAAATAATATCTACTAAAGAAACTATTACATCCTCTCTGGGGGACACCACCTTGACGAAGCACTGCCCGTGCGGGTGGAGAGGCTTGAGCATCCGTGGGAAGCTAAGGGCTATACCGAAGGTAGAGAACCTACTGCCGGAAAGATCTAAGCTGATGGATAAGACTAAGAGTGTCCCACAATGTCTCGTCTTCCTTATCCTCTCCCAGTCCTTTTCCATTTCCCTTCCCAACCCAAGGAGTGATGCGATCCGTGCCGAGGGCTGCGTGGCACATGGGTGGATGTGTCTCAAACGGAGCCTCAGGGATACTGGGCGACCTTCCTGAGTAAGTAGCCTTACACCACGTGGGGTTATCGTGGTGTGGACCATATAAAACCCCAAATCTCGTGGGACTAAGATGAACACGGAGAAAGAAATTATTTTAAAAGAATCTGAGGTACAATCTGAGACCTCAGACATGGGGATCAGGACCGATGGAGTGCACTCCTACTTCTCAATCAGGATCTAGACCTGAGCAAGAAGTGGGAACTGTAACAGAGAAGTTGGACCAGATTAGGATTAAGGCGTTGTCTGGGGCTCAGAGGAGGAAACTTCACAAGGAACAGAATCAAAAGAAAGGAAAAGAATGGCTTCCTAAACATAAGTGGAGGAAATCAAAAGGGCTTGAGCCCAAGAACCCCAAAAAGAAACTGCCTCAGGTCGAAGGGGATACACAGACACCCTCGACGTCAAAGACAGGTGGCAAAGAGGGTTAGGAAGGAATCTAAAACTCCCTCCTCTCTGGACAAGCGTGATCCTAAAAGGCTGAGGCAGGGAATAGGGAAACAGACCTATAGAACTGCAGTCTTGGTCTTTAGAATGGCGGTTGTCCACGAAGGATACCCACTGGTGAGCATCACCTCGCAGAAGGAACTCTTTGAAGAGATTGGGGGGACGCTGATCCAGGACCCAAATTCAGGAGGGTCTATCTACATCGTGGTGCCCTCATTTTTTTCCTGCGAGTGGGAGCACTCAGCAGAATGGCTTAAGTACAAGACCGCAAAGTTATCAATATGGGTACCAAAGATCTTTAAGGATGTCTCTCCAAAGACTCTGTTCGAGAAAATAAGGGTCCAGGACCCAAAAGTCTTGACAGAGGATTGGAGGGTAATTAACCAAAACGTCGGAGGTCGGAAAGAAGTCCCTGAAGGCATTGCGAGAGCAAGGCCTGAAACTGTTTTTAGGGTTCTTGCAGGTCGCTGTCAGGGTAATCAAAGACCTTAAAGGCAATAATGGCAGCAAGATGGGGACTGGAAGTACTGCAGATAAACCTGCAGCACAGTAAAGGGGCCATTGCTGCCCTGAGCGTCGCCTGGGGAGACAGGAGGTGGACGTGGCCGTGATACAAGAACCCTATTTATACAAAGGGAGTGTATCGGGCCTCGGTGTTACTGGAGGTAAGCTGATTTATGCTAGAAATCTAAAAAACTCCAGAACATGCATTTATGTTAGAAATGGAATCCCTTTCATACCAATGATGGATTTTTGTTCCAGGGACCTGGTGACCATCAGGATGCAGCAACGTGAGGAAGGTATAATGAGGGAAATTGTTTTGGCCTAAGCATACCTTCCTTACGAAGACAGCTCTCCTCCTCCTTTGGAAGTGAGGAGACTGACGGAAGCCTGCCATCGGCAAAGTGACGAACTGTTGGTGGGATGTTATGCCAATGCCCACAATCTATCGTGGGGCAGCAAGGACACAAACAGTAGAGATGAGCACCTTCTTGAATGTCTCCCATCGAACTACTTGGAGATCCTGAATAGGGGTGATGAACCTACATTCAGGAATAGTAGAAGGGAAGAAGTAATTGACATAACTTTTGGTTCCATGATGATGGGCAGTTACGTCAAACAGCGGCATGTGGTCCTGGAGCCATCCTCATCAGATCACATGTATATTAAATTCAAGGTTGAAATGGGAACCAGACAGACCATGGCCTATAGGAATTCCAGGAAAACGGACTGGGAGACATATAGGAAAGACCCTGACTTCAGCCTATCAGGAATTAAAACGTCAATAAGGAATCCAGCAGAGTTTGAGGAAGTAGCAGAGGCCATAACCTCTGCTATAGTGACCTCATACCAGGACAACTGCTCAATCAGCAAGAAGTGCACAAACAGGAGTGTGCCTTGGTGGAATAATAACCTGGAAATGCAAAGGAAACAGGTACGAAGCCTGTTTAAACTTGCGAGGCACAAAGGACAATGGGCAAAGTATCGTGAGGCCCTTGTCAATTACAACCTTGCCATCAGACGGGCAAAGGAGGCATCCTGGAAGGTATTCTGCGAGGAAGTGGAGGGCACGGCTGCTCAAGCGAGACTTCATAAAATCCTCACTAGGGTACCAACTAATCCAGGATGAACATTGAGGAAGGAGGATGGGGAGTACACAAAGACAGTACATGAAACACTGGAACTGCTTCTCAAGACTCACACTCCTCAATATACTCTTGGGGATAACTCAGACCAGAATGCGATTCCTGAGAGACAACGGTTCTCAGGTATTCGCAAAGAGGACTGCGATTTGGCCAAGGAGTGTGTCGATTTCAGTAAGGTCCGATGGGCGGTGGGAACATTTCAACTGTGCAAGTCACCTGGCCCCGATAGAATCTTTCCAGCTCTCCTGCTACAAGCGGGAGAAAATCTTATTAGATTCCTATGCAGGTTATTCAGGGTTAGCCTAGCAGCAGGAATCATTCCCAATGCCTGGAGGGCAGTGAAGGTTGTCTTCATTCCAAAGCCAGGGAGAATTGATCATACCAAGGCCAAGGATATGAGACCAATCAGCTTGTCCTCCTTCATTCTTAAGACATTGGAAAAGCTGGTTAATGTACATGTTGGAGAAAGGAGGTTATGTAGAGCTCCTCTACATTCAAACCAACACGCATATCAGCCAGGTAAATCATGTGAGACAGCTCTCCACAAACTCATTGGGAAGGTGGACAAAGCACTACACTTTCAGGAAATAGCCCTCTGTATCTACCTGGACATCGAGGGGGCTTTTAGCAACATGACCTTCGAGTCCATGGTTAGGGCAGCAGAGGTGTATGACCTAGGGACCACTATATGTCGGTTGACTAGGGCCATGCTCAGTGGAAGATGAATCAAAAAAATGGTAATCAACACCACTAGGGGTTGCCCGCAAGGAGTTCTTTCCCCTTTATTGTGGAATCTAGTGGTGAAGGATCTCATTGGAGAATTAAACTCTAGGCAGTACTTTTGCCAAGGATACACAGATGATCTTGTCATAGTAATACTTGGCAAATTTGCTGACACAGTAAAGAATATGGCACAAGGTGCGTTGGACATTGTGCAAGATTGGTGCAGAAAACAGAATCTGGGGGTTAGTCCTAAGAAGACTGCTGTTGTACTAGTCACAAAGAAGCATATCCAACATTCAAGTTGTAATCCAAAGCTTTTCAATGAAGCACTACCTGTGAAGGGGACAGTGAAATATCTAGGGGTTACCTTAGATGAGAAACTAACATGGACCCCTCACATTAGGAATATTTGCTCCAAAGCAAAAGGTACTCTGGTAAGTACCAGGAGAGCATATGGCAAAAATTAGGGCCTGAGCCCCAAGGGTATGCACTGGATATACACCACAGTGATTAGACCCAGGATCACCTATGGGGCGGTCATGTGGTGGAAGAAGGTAGAACACCAGGTTGCTGCTAAAGAGCTTGGTAAGGTGCAGAAATTAGCCTGCTTAGCCACAACAGGCAGAATTAGCAGCACGCCAACTGCTGGGATGGAAACCATGCTGGATATGCCCCCATTACACCTTTGGGTCAAGACAGAGGCAGCGGCTGATGCATACAGACTCAAAACTGGCAACAACTGGGACTCTTTGGGATATCCAGAATCACACACTAAAATAGTGAGTGAGGTAAATATAGGAAAGGTTGGGGAAATGCCAGCCGACTATATTATAAATCCATACTGCTTCAACAAGCCTTTCAATATAACAATTGGAAGTAGTGAGCAGTGGGAGAAAATAGTTCGACACCGTACAGGGAATATTGTCTAGTTCACTGACGGGTCAAAATCAGACCAATGTGTTGGGGCCGGGGTATACGGGGTGCAGCCAAGACTGGAGGGCGTCATCTCTCTAGGGAAACTGGCCTCAGTATTCCAGGCCGAAATCACTGCCATCAGGGTGTGTGCGGAGGAGAATTTGCCTAGGTGCTATAAAAGATCGTAGCATCTATATCTATTCAGACAGCCAGGCAGCCCCGAGATCACTGGCAGTTCCTGCAACAAGGGCTAAAATTGTTGCAGAATGTCACAGGGTCTGGTGGAGCTAGGGGAAAGCAATAGAGTAAACCTATTGTGGGTCCCTGGCCACTCTAGGATCAGTGGCAACGAACATGCCGACAGATTAGCCAGGATGGGGGCAGACTCTCCATTTATTGGACCGGAACCTGTCCTGAGAATCACCAAGGCAATGATTAACTTGGAGCTACATAACTGGCTCAGAAGACAGCATGTAGAATATTGGACCAAAGTCTATCAACAAAAACATGGCAAGGTAATGATGCCAAAGCCATGTTTTAAAAGAAGCTCTGCAATCCTGTGCCTGAACAGGAGAGAGATTAGACTCATGGTTGGATTGCTGACAGGCCATGGGAATTTAAAAAAACACCTACATACAATGGGAATAACAGAAGAGGACCATAAATGTAGGATCTGTGATGACGGTGATGAAACTGCATCACATCTAATCTTCGGATGCATTGCATTGGAGAGTAAAAGGCACCGAACATTTGGGACAACCAGACCCGAAGAAATTGTGTCTAATAAAGAACTGGTAAAGGGATCCTTGCACTGTCAAGGGCATTGGTTGGCTTTACTAGATATACAGGGAGCGATAACGCACAATAAACTTAGTTTTGGTGCGGGCAGTGGCGGGTTGGACCAAGACTGTTTTGGCTTCCCTGAGAAAATCAAATCGAATCAACTATTACATAAAATTCTAACAACGGGAAATTCTATTGCAAAGTCAATAATAGAGGATAGATAACAACTCACCATAAAGAGGATCGCTGAGCTGCTGACAGGCACGAAAACAGAGATGCTTGAGGCGTTGGAGTGGCCAGACACGATAGTTGTTTGTGTGTGTGTGTGTGTGTGTGTGTGTGTGTGTGTGTGTGTGTGTGTGTGTGTGTAGTCGCCTGAGTGATTGCTTGAATATACATGTTTCTTTTTCTGATGATGGCCATGACCAATAATGTAAGTTGTGTGAATGTGATTTTCTATTTTCGTGCCTGTTAGCAGCTCAGAGAGACTCTTTATGATGAGTTTATCTATTCTTCATAATTTATATTACTTAAAATTCCTTATTTATGTGGTAATTCTGAATATTTATTCCTTTATTAAAAACTATACATTACACGATTTATGTGAAAACAAAATGAAAAAGTCTGCATGTTGTCAACAAATGAATAAACTTTCAATTCAGTGTCCACAACTCCTGTAGATTCGACTACACATTCTTCTTCAAAGGAAAACATATTCTAGTAGGTAGACAAGTATAATTTCAAATGCATATTATTGCATTATAGTCTGAAAATTGATGAAAAACTGAAGAATTAAGTAAACATAAACAAAAATAGCTCACACACCGATACAGTTTGCAAGGAAATTGAAATTATATTCAACTATGTTCATTCCAATAGCATTTAGTAACCAATAGCCTTTGTGGATATTATTCTGTGATAGGAATATCAATAATGGAGGATAGGTAACAACTCACTGTAAAGAGGTTCACTGAGCTGCACACACGTGCGCGCGCGCGCACACGCACACACACACACACACACACACACACACACACACACACACACACACACACAAAACTTAAATTTTCGGCCACAGGCTTTGTCACAAAAAGAAATGCATACATTCACGCAATCACTTGGACAACTACAACAATCATGTCCGGCCACTCCAGCAACACAAGCTAGACTGTGAGTGAGGTGGGGAGTGGAGGGGGAAGTATGCTGGCTAAAAGTGGGGATGGAAAGTTCCAGATTGAATGATGGAATTTAAAGGTAGGAATTTCAATTTTGGCAATGAATACAGTGAAGGGAAGGGGTGGGAAAGGATAAAAGGGAAGTGTAGAGGAGTGGGGGGATTTAAAAAGATAAGCATAATAAGGAAAAAGATAAAGTTAGGAAAAAAGGAAAAGATTATGTTGGAAAAAAGGAAGAAAAAACAAAGTTGGGGGGGGGGGGGAAGAGGAAAAAAAAGAAGTTGGGGAAAAAGGAAAAATAGAGTTAGAAAACATAAAAAATAACTAAAAACAAAATAATTAAATTAAGGGGATATTATAACTGGTGATACACAGTTGTAAAGAAGACATGGATACAGGATAATGGGTGGGTAAGAAAGAGGAAAGGAAAGGGGGGGGGGGGGTGGAGATGTTAGGCATAGGGTGCAGGGATGGGAAGTTATCTTAGGTTGAGGCCACCATCCTGGCATTCACTGACTTTGACACTTGACTTGGTTCTTCTTACTATTGTCGTCACTGTTCATAAGCCAACTTACCCCCAACTCATGATTGATTGATATTTCCTCTTTGCTATTATATACCCCATCAGATGGATAATAAAAACTTAATGAGAGTTTCATTACCTAATTCAGCCTTCTCTTTGCATGGCTCTTTGTTAACTTCTATATTACTAGTAGAGGTCCGTGTTTCACAAAGCATGAAATATCAAAATTTAAAAACTTTTTCATGCAGAAATCTGATTAGACATCAATGATATCCAATTACTGATGACAATCAATTTTACACCATTTCAATATACATATATACATGTATTCATTGCCGACACTGAACAACATTCCACACGTTCTTTGATATGGTGGCAAAATGCTTGTTGGAAATTGTTGGTGACTGCCTGATGCTTTCAGTCCCATGTTTTGTTCTTGTGTTGCAGTTTATTCCTCTGGTAGTGAGGTTCTGACAAAGAAAGATTTTAGCATATTTGACAAAAATTTAAAGATACATGCAAATACTGCTGTGTGTGTGTGTTGACCGCTACAAAAAGTACATGTGCCAAAAACATAATAATAATAAAAACATTACTGGCAGTGCAGTGGCAAAACAAGTGGAAAATGATATAAAGAACAAGTCATTTTACCAACATCTTGATTCTTTTTCGGGGCTAACATTCAACTGGAAAAATCTGATATTCATAAGCAGAAAAAGTCGATGGAGAAATACATACTGGGTTTGTGTAATGGCAATTTTCCTAGTGTCATTAAAAATAGACAACATGTTTTTATGTAAGTAATACAATTCCTCCACACTTGTACAAAACCACCATAAAACCATCCTCACTTTAATAACAAGGCTATGACAGAGACATTGTGTAGCAGGAAAATTCTGACTCTTCTGTCCTGCCAACTGTAACATGACAAGAACTTTAAAGTGTATACATAGATATCCACTCAAAACAAACTGTATAAGAGTATAAATAGATATCAGCTCAACCTAAACAAATTGCAACACATCAAAATTTTATAATTTTGGGAAGATGTATCAAAGTTGGCACATGTGTGCAAGTCAGCTGTGATGATGCACTGCTGCTATGTTGGCAATGAGAAGCCCCACAGCATATTTTTGCAATATCACTTAATGTATTTACATGAAAATTTGAATCAATCAAACACACTTTCCATACCCACTAGTTTAATTATTATTCTGATATTTGGCATGGCAATATATAAAGAGAGATGAAACCAATGAACAGTATTAAAAAGTGGAAATAATATTTAGCAAAATTATTGATGAAGTGAAATAAAAGTAATGAAACATTTACTGAAACAGGTTTTTATAAATGACAAGATGAAGCAAAATTATTTACCAAAATCAGGTGCCTGTAATTATTAGTACTACCTGTCACAGTTTCCCAAAAATCTCAATCAAAATGAACCTTGTTTATCTGTTATGTTCTCCTATTGTAGTGCCCATTTAATCTAGAATATCTACTAGATCTATTCCTGTTAGTATAATGGTCAGCCTGATTTTGTCCTACCTTTCACCCCTAGCTGAGAGGCTCCCATTGGGTCCTCTTTGTTTTTGTGTCAATTTTCCTATTGTCTGAGCTTTGATTATTCTGTGACTTGTCATTCTCTTCCTAGGGCATACCTCCATTCTCAAATTCTCTATTCCCATTTCTACCGCCAACATCACAATTGTAATCTCTCCTCTTTCCACTTCCTTGATATACATTCTTGTAATTTCCACCATCCCTTCTCCCATGATTTCTACCATTATAATTCTGATTGGAGCATGGAATGTTAGATCCCTTAATCGGGTAGGGAAGTTACAAAATTTAAAAAGGGAAATGGATAGGTTGAATTTAGACATAGTGGGGATTAGTGAAGTTCGTTGGAAAGATGAACAGGATTTATGGTCATGTGAATACAGGATTATAAATACAAAATCAGTTGGAGGTATTACTGGAGTAGGTCTGATAATGAGTAAGAAAATAGGAATGCAAGTAAACTACTATGAGCAGCACAGTGATTGCATTATCATTGTCAAGGTAGATACAAAAGTCAACACTGACCACAGTAGTACAGCTTTATATGTCAACTACCTCGGCCGATGATGAGGAGATTGAAGAAATATATGAGGAGCTAAAGGAAATTATTCAGACAATTGAGAGAGGAAAACTTAATTGTTATTGGAGACTGGAATTCGGTAGTAGGAAAAGGAAGGGAAGGGCAGATAGTAGATGAATATGGTCTGGGCAAAAGGAATGGAAGAGGAAGACGGCTGGTAGAATTTTGCACAGAACATAATTTAGTTATAACAAACATCTGCTTTAAGAATCCCGAAAGAAGGTTGTATATATGGAAGAGAGTAGGAGATACCAGACAGATTTTATAATGGTAAGACATAGATTCGCAACCAGGTTTTTAACTGTAAGACATACCCAGGGGCAGATATAAACTCTTACCATATCTTATTGGTCTTGAATTGTAGGCTTAAACTGAAAAAACTGCAGAAAGGTAGGAAAATAACCTGAAGTTCTTGAGAATTTTAGAGGGAGCTTTAGGCAACAATTAACAGAAAACGGGGGGGGGGGGGGGGGGGAGAGAATAAAATAGTAGAAGAAGAATTGGTAGCACTGAGAAATGAAATAGTGAAGGCAGCAGAGGACAAAATAGGTAGGAAGGCAAGACCTACAAAAAATCCTTGGATCACAGGAAATATTAAATTTAATCGATGAAAGGAGAAAACATAAGAATGCAGTGAATGAAACAGGCAAAATGTAGTACAGACGACTAAAAAATGAGATAGACAGGACGTGCAAAATGGCTAAGCAGGAGAGGCTGGAAGGCAAATGCAAGGATGTAAAACAATGAACAAATAGGGGAAAATACATACAGCCTACAGGAAAATAAAAAAAGAGATATTTAGAAACAAGAAAAACATCTCTATGAATATCAAGAATAGAGATGGAAAACCAGTTCTCAGCAAAGAAGGAAAACTAAAAGGTGGAAAGAGTATATAGAGAGGCTCTACAAAGGAAATGAACTTGAAGGCAGTATTGTAGGAAGGGGAGAAGGTGTAGATGAGGATGAAATCGGAGATACTATACCGAGAGATGAATTTGACAGAGCACTGAAAGACCTAAGTCTAAACTAGGCCCCTGGAGTAGATGACATTCCCTCAGAGCTAATGAAGTTTCTGGGAGAACTAGCCTTGACAAAACTGTTTCACCTGGTGTGTAAAATGTATGAGACAGGTGAAGTATCCTCAGACTTTAAGAAAAATATAAATATCCCCATTCCAAAGAAAGCAGGTGCAACAGGTGTGAAAATTACATAAATATCAGTTCAATAAGTCATGGTTCCAAAATATTAACACGAATTATTTACAGAAGGATGGAAAGGCTGGTAGGAGCTGACCTCAGGGAAGATCAGTTTGGGTTCAGGAGAAATGTAGGAACACAGGAGGCAATATTCATTTTACAGCTTATTTTAGAAGATATATTAAGTGAAGGGAAAACTATGTTTCTAGCTTTTGTGGATTTGGAGAAAGCTTTTGACAATGTTGATTGGAATACACTCTTTCAAATTCTGAAATCAGTAGGAGTAAAATATAGGGAACGGAAGGTTATTTACAACTTGTACAAAAACCAGATGGCGGTTTTCGGAGTTGAAGGGCATGAATGGGATGTAGTGATTGGGACGGAAGTAAGACAGGGTTGTAGCCTTCTTCCAATGTTATTTAATTTGTACATTGAGCAAGTTATAAAAGAAAGGAAGGAGAAATTTGGAGACAGAATTAAAGTTCAGGGTGAAGAAATATTAACCATGTGTTTTGCCAATGACATAGTAATTCTGTCAGAGACAGCAAAGAACCTGGAAGAGCAGTTGAACGGAATGGACAGTGTGTTGAAAGGTGCATATAATAATAACATTAACAAGAGGAAAACAATGGTAATGAAGTGCAGTCTAAGAAAATCAGTGGACACCGAAGGAATTAGATTAGGTAATGAAACAATAAAGGTGATACATGAGTTTTGTTACTTGAACAGTAAAAATTATTTTTGCAGTACTGAGGATATAAAATACAGAATGGCAATGAGTAGAAAAGCATTTTTGAAAAAGAGAAATATGTTAACATCAAATATTGATTTAAGCCTAAGGAAGTCCTTTCTGAAGGCATTTGTGTGGAGTGTTGCCTTGTATGGGAGTGAAGCATGGACGATAAACAGTGCGGTCATGAAGAGGATAGATGCCTTTGAAATGTGATGCTACAGAAGAATACTGAAGATTAGGTGGGTGGATCGCGTAAGTAATGAGGAGCCACTGAAGAGAATTGGGGGGGGGGGGGGGGGGAAGGAATTTCTGGTGTACCATGACTAAAAGAAGGGATCAATTGGTAGGACACATTCTTAGACATCAAGGAATCGTGAATTTAGCATTGGACGGAAGTGTTTGGGGTAAAAACCGAAAAGGAAGACCAAGAGATGAAAATGTAAGCAGATTCAAAAGGATGTAGGTTGTCGTTCTTACAGGGAGACGAAGAAGCTTGTTCAGGATAGAGTAGGGTGGAGAGCTGCATGTTGTTGTTGTTGTTGTTGTTGTGGGTTTAGAGGGGACTAAACTACATGGTTATCAGTCCCCTGTTCCTTACGAAGACAAGACATCCAAGTAGGAAAAAGTAAAATATAGCTCAATAGCCAGAAGAGAAGAGAAGGGCACACAGTGCCAATGAACTTGATACTCTCAACAACACTGAAGTAGACGGGAATAAGAGAGACCAAGTGTTGGACTAAACTAAAATAGAGCAGGGAACAGTGGCTGGCTGATCACAAACAAATACAAGATGAGCCAGTCACTCTGCACAGACTAAAACCTGAGGTAAAAACAGGGTAGAAGTAAGAAAAACATCAGAGTAAAATATGAGAGGTGGGAGCCTGAGACACCAGGCACAAGCCCACCACTAAATAGAATGATAAAATCCAGCTGCACATATAAAACCTAAAACTCGGTCAGCCATAGAGGCACTGTCAGATAAAATCAAGGTAGATTAAAAGACTGCCGCAAGGCGGCTAAAAGCTGACAGTTCGATAGGATGTGGACCACTGTTAACAAACTTCCACAACGGCAATTCGGTGGGTCCTCTTTACGTAAAAGGTAGCCATGCGTCAACCACGTATGGCCAATATGTAGGTGACACAGGACAACAGAGTCCCTATGGGAAGGCCAGAAAGGCAACTTCCATACGGCCGCAGAGGACTTGATCGCTCGGAGCTTGTTGGGAGTGCTCAATGTTGCCCATTGTGTGTTCCAAGCCTCAAAAACCTTGTGGCGCAGATCCAAACGGATATCCCGTTCCGGGATACCAATATCTAGGGGAGGAGCGGTGGTGGCGAACTTAGCCAGCCGATTGACTCGCTTGTTCCCCGAGATGCCAATGTGGCCGGGGGTCCAAATAATGTCCACCGAACAGCCAGACTTGCCGAGTAAAGCGATGGGGTTTTGGATGGATTGCACCAACGGATGGGAAGAGAAATAGTTAGAAAGGGCTTGCAGGCCACTAAGGGAGTCACTGCACACGACATACGACTTCCGCGGGCATGTTTTGAGGTGGTCAAGAGCACGAGAAATGGCGATCAGTTCAGCTGCAAAAATACTACAGCCAAGTGGCAGGGACCGTTGTTCTGTGTGGTTGCCATGAACAAAAGCATAACTGGCTCTGCCATTTACCAGGGAGCCATCAGTGTACAGGACTTCTACATCACGGTGAGGAGCAAGAAGTGCCAGAAACTTGCAACGGAGTGTCAGTGGTGAAACTAATGCCTTTGTGTTGCAGGACAATTGCAGGTGGAGCTACAAACGGGGGATGGACCAAGGAGGAAGACGGGATGGGCAGGAAAAAACGTCAGGGAGACGTAGGGAATGAAGTGAGGAAAGGAGTGTACGAACCCGGATCACGATTGGAAGACCTGATCTAGGTCGATGTGGTGGAAAAGGAGGGGTAACAGTCGGAAACAAATGCCTGCGATTTGGATGGTGTGGCGTGGCATGGACTCGAGCAACATAGCTAGCGAGAAGCTGCTGCCGGCGGAAGTTTAATGGAGGAATCCCTGCTTCGGCAAGAAGACTTGGCACAGGGCTGGTGCGGAAGGCCCCAGTCGCCAACCGGATACCACTATGGTGGATGGGGTCAAGGATCCTCAAAGCGGATGGTGCTGCCGAGTCGTATACCAGACACCTGTAATCAAGTCTTGATTGTATCAAGGACTTGTACAGCTGCACGAGGGTGGAACGAGCAGTGCCCCAAGCAGTATGGCTCAAGCAGCGAAGAATATTTAGATGTCGCGAGCATTTTAGTCGCAGCTGATGCAGATGTGACATCCAAGTAAGCCTATTGTCGAATACCATCCCAAGAAACCAATGCGTCTCTTCGACGAGGAGCAATTCACCACCCAGGTATAACTCGGGATCCATGTAAACTGCCCGACGGTGACAGAAGTGTATCATGCGGGTTTTCTGCGCTGAAAACTGAAATCCATGGGTAGAGGCCCATGATTCAGCTTTTCGGATGGCTCCCTGTAGCCGCCGCTCAGCGACGCTAATACTAGCTGAACTAAAATACAGACAAAAGTCATCAGCAAACAAGCTAGAACAGACAGGGGATCCCACAGCCATTGCAAGCCCATTTATGGCAACTAAAAACAGGGGCACACTGAGGACGGAGCCCTGTGGGACACCGTTCTCTTGGATGTGTGAGGAACTAAGAGTGGTACCCACCCTAACCCTAAAAGAGTGGTGGGAGATAAAATTCCTGATAAAGACCGGAAGTGGGCCCTGTAAGCCGCAGTCGTACAATGTATGTGGTGGCGCCAGATTGTGTCGAAAGCTTTCCGGAGATCGAAACACACAGCAACAAGGTGTTCACGTCAGGTAAAGTCTGTACGAATAGCCGACTCCAACGACACAAGATTGTCAATTGTGGAGCGGCCCTGACGGAAACCCCCTTGTTGTGCTAACAGGAGTCCCCGGTCTTCGAGGATCCACATAAGCCGCCGACTCGCCATACGTTCAACGAGCTTACATAGAACGTTTGTGAGGCTGATCGGACAGTAACTGTCAGCCACCTGTGGGACAGCGCCAGGTTTTATCACTGGGATGATGGTGCTTTCCCGCCATTGGGGGGGGAAAAACACCTTCTGCCCAGAGACGGTTAAACAAGGCGAGCAGTTGGTTCTGAGCGTCCACAGGAAGATGCCAGAGAAACTGGCTATGGACACGATCTGGTCCTGGATAAGTATCAGAGCACGCAGCAAGGGCACTTTGAAACACCCAATCGCTAAAGGGTGCATTGTACGGTTCCTGGCGACGTGTGTGAAAGACAGTGGCTTCCGCTCAACTCGGTCTTCAATGGCGCGGAAGGCTTCACTGTAAGCTTCAGTTGAACTGATGCCTGCATAAAACTGTGCCATGTGCTCAGCGACAGCAAGCGGGTCTGAGCAGACAGTACCCTGTAAGCGAAGACAGGGGATTCCTACTGTTGGGTGGTACCCAAAAAGACGTCTAACCTGGGTCCACACCCGAAAAGGTGAGGCACGAGATCCAATAAAGGAGCCATACCTCTCCCAGCAATCTTGCTTACTTTGGCGTATAAGTCGTCGAGCTCGGGCCCGGAGCCGTTTGAAGGGAATCAGGTGATCGATGGTGGGATGTCGCCGGTAGCGCTGAAGTGCCCTACGCCAATCCCGAATGGCTTCAGCGATATCTAGTGACCACCAAGGCACAGATTTGCGCTGAGGGTACCCTGAGGTGGTTGGAACAGTGGCATCAGCAGCGGAAACTATGGCGACAGTCACCTGTTGGGCCGCCACATCCACATCGGCTGGCAGTTGGGCAGGAATGACAACAGCAGATGGGTAACACTGCCAATCAGCCCTATGGAGGGACCATCGAGGCAGATGTTCCGCCTATTGAGACTGTGGGAGCAACAAAAAGATAGGAAAATGGTCGCTCCCGCAGAGGTCATCATGGGCCCTCCAAGTGAGGTGTGGAAGAAGGATTGGTCTACAGACCGAGAGATCGATGGCTGAAAAAGTGCCATGCCCAACACTGAAGTGCGTCGGGGAACCAGTATTTAGAAGGCAGATGTCTTGTTGTGCAAGAAGAGTTTCAACATCCCTACCACATCGAGTGGTCTCTGTTCCACCCCATAAAGGGTGATGGGCGTTTAAGCCCCCCAAAAGAAGAAATGGCGGGGGCAGCTGGGCTACCAGAGCAGCAAGATCAGAGGGCGAAACATCCCTGTCTGGAGGAAGGTATATAGAACAGACAGTTAATTCTTGCATAGCCCGAAGGCGAACAGCAACAGCCTCAATAGGTGTGTGGAGAGGCACAGCAGCACTGGGGACAGTGGCAAGGGTGTATATACAGACACCACCAGAGGCTCTGTCACAGTCAGAACGGTTGTTGAAGTAGCCACGAAGGGCTGGAGTCCGCTGAGCAGGAAATCAAGTTTTCTGCAGAGCCATACACAGCACTGGGAAACTGCTGCTGCAGCTCAGCTAGATGGTTGAAAAATCCTCTGCAATTCCATTGAAGAATGTGATTCACGGTGTGCTGGAAGACCATGATGAAGGACCGAATATTGTCAGTCCAAAGATTTGTGGTCTGCTAGTCGTTGCACATCTACATCATTGAGGAGCATCGGCTCAAGTATCTTAATGAGGGCCAGATCCTTGAGAGACGCGAAGATCTGCACCTCATCTTCTGACATAGATGATGCAGGAATCTGTGAGTTTGAAGTCACTGAGGAGACCTTCTTCTTTGGTTTTTTTTCTTCTTTACCTCCCGCTGCCCTTTCGGTCTTAAGGGCAAGGAGGACTTCTCACAAGTGGTTTCTGGGCCCGATGTCGATCGGGAAACCCGTCGACCTGGGGGCAGGTGGATCCTGTAGCCTCTGGCTGGGACCCTCCAAACCACTCGTGGAAGCCCTTCTGGGCGAGAGGGGCCGGGAAAGACTGTTGCTTCCCCAGCTGGAGAGTGGGGACTGGAGTGTCCGATGATGGGGTAGATACTGCTCCCACAGGTTTTGGGGGGGGGGGGGGGGGCAAGGGATGTAGTCAGTCCCCCACACATAGAGGGGGCAGTAGAAGATTGTTGGCCCATAGGGCCCACAGATGGAGAGGACATTGGTACCATCAATCGCAAGGAAATCGGTGCCGCTGTGACTGCGGCGAAAGATGATGTCATCTTTACAGGATGGAGTCGCTCGTATTTTTTGCGCGCTTCAGAGAAAGTGAGCCGGTCCAGGGTCTTGATTTCCATTATTTTCCTTTCCCGATGAAGAACGGTACAATTTGGCCAGCATGACGAATGATGTTGCCCACAATTTACGCTAACAGGAGGTGGGGTACAAGGGGTGTCCGGGTGCGATGGTCGCCCACACTCCCTGCAGTTTGGGCTGGGAGTACACCAGGACGACATGTGCCCGAACTTCCAGCACCAGAAACACCGCATAGGGGGAGAGACATATGGCTTTACATCACACTGGTATACCATTATCTTGACCTTCTCAGGCAGTGTAATCCTGTTATCTTTGGGTCCCCTGTATACTCACCGGACGAAGTGAATTCCTCGACACTGCAAGTTTGCTCTTCATCGGTCTGGGACAACAGATCTCTATGATAGCTTAGACCCTGGACCATGTTTAAGGACTTGTGGGGCGTGATAGTCACAGGGACATCACCCAGCTTATCACAGGCAAGCAATGTCCGCAATTGGGCTGGGAATGCCGCCTGTATCAATACAGCCCCACTCTTCATCTTTGAGAACGACACCACTTTGCCAAACTTGTTTTCTAGCTGTTCAATGAAGAACTGTGGCTTAGTGGACAGAAAAGACTCCATCGGAACTGGCACATACCAGATATTGTGGCGAGTATGGTTCAGATCGTTGAAGGCCTCTACGTTCCTCCCATGGGGTGCCAAGGGAAGGGAACACCTTAGGATTGTAAGCAGTTGCATCAAATTCGGTTTTACCACGCTTAGAGACGCCAGGTTTGCGTATGGTGACGCTATTATTTGCTCGCTTCATTCTGGTCCTACGAGCAACTAGGAAACTAAAGGTCCACCCAGGCAGAGCCCCGCTTGCCTGGGTAAGCCTTGTACAATTGAGGTGCGGCAGGTTCTTCAGAGGTTGCTCACTAGTGACTGTTCAACCTCAACAGCCATGCATCTCCTCGGCATGTAGCACACCTTGAGATTGAGGTTTTTTTTTATAGAGGTTCGTACCGTCCTCGCGACCCGGGCGATTAAGCCAAGATCCCCAGACTCTGAAAAGTACAACATTCCACCGTCACGCCGAATGATGGTTGTTGAAGCACGCACAGAGCTTACGGTGTAGGGGACTGTATGCGCGACACATCCCATAGCTCAGGACCCCGGGTTCGCCAAGCCCGTACTCAGCAAATTAATGCTGAGCCCCTGAGGGGGAGAGCTGCATGAAGTCAGTCTCTGGATAGAAGACCACAACAACAATTCTGATTACATTCACCATGATATGGATCCCAAAAATTGTATGTTTTGAGCCTTTCTTCCCTTTTTAATGCACTAATGTATAGATATATTTTTAAAAAAATTATCAAGTGACTCATATTACTCCCACTGAACTTTTGTAAGTAGCTTGAACTTTAATGTTCTATCTGGGTTGACTGATCATAATGTTTGTCTATATGCATTAATTTTCATAACTGTTTCCCATTAAAAATGTTTTCATTGCCTCACTTTCTTCTCTATATGCTGGTCCATTCAAGAACTCACTCTATATTACTGCTTATTTAGGTCATGAACACTGTCATCACTGTATGACATCAGAACTAAGGTTTTGGTTTGCCCATGAGAGAGCCTGTTCATCCAAAAACTTTCTTGCAATTGTTACTTTAATATTATCAGTGATTTCAAATGAGAAATTGTCATGTAAATATTGTAAACAAATCTACTGCATATAATTTTCCCTCACTGGGGAAAGATATAGTATTATATAAAGATTGATATATTACCGCACATTTCACCATAGCTACACATTAAATATTGTGTAGCCACACCTTACTAAAGTTGAACATATTTTTTGCTTAATTCTAATACATAATTTTTGCATCCATCTACTTTTGATTTGATTTTCTCAGGGAAGCCAAAACAGTCTTGGTCCAACCCGCCACTGCCCGCACCAAAACTAAGTTTATTGTGCGGTATCGCTCCCTGTATATTTAGTAAAGCCAACCACTGCCCTTGAACAGTGCAAGGAGTCCCTTTAACAGTTCTTTATTATACACAATTTCTTCGGGTCTGGTTGTCCCAAATGTTTTGTGCCTTTTACTCTCCAATGCAATACATTCAAAGATTAGATGTGATGCAGTTTCATCACCGTCATCACAGATTCTACATTTAGGGCCTTCTTCTGTTACTCCCATTGTATGTAGGTGTCCATCTACTTTAGAATTAACAAATTTTCTCAACATCATCAACTTTACTATTAAGAGCAGAAATCCAAATGTCAGTGTCACATAGATAAGCATCTCTACCATATCTTCTCAGTGTTGGAAACACTGATTTCTGTATATTTCTTTTGACAAATTTATTTCTACAGTTTAAATCCTGGATTCTACTATGTCTACACGAGCATTGTTTTGCTCCTGTCCCAACACATCAATCCCCTTAATTTCCACAACCTGATTACTGTACTTCGCTAACACTGTTTAATGTCTGTACAGCTTATGGAACTTAACTACACAGTCATCAGTCCCTTAACTTACAAACTACTTATGAACTAGCTAATACTAAGGACAGCACAAATATCCATGCCCGAAGGAGGATTCAAACCCCCGACTGTAGTGGCCATGCAGACTCGGAGGCGTGCCGCAGAACGCTCGGCCACCGTGGCCAGCCTCTGTTTAAAGAACAGTCATGACTTCTACGAGTTCTACATTCATCTGATTCCATAGCTATGTTGCTGTTCACATTTTTTAGTTTTCTGGATATTTCATTACATTAGGTCTTTTTTCAATTCTGAAAACACCATGAACAACCATTTTAACATGTCATTTCCTCCTGAAAAATAGTCTATTGATTATCACATTTACACTGTTAATTGGGTTATTGAAACTTTGTCCTAGTCCTGAATCACTTTCCACTATTGCAGTGTCATATACATGGTGTGTTTAAACAGTTTGCTGAATGGCAACTTGGCACATGTGTGCATGCATGCACATCGTTATTCAGAGACTTGACGAGAATTGATACACAGCAGGCACAGCATGTGACCTGCAGCGTAAACAGACCGCGATCGCTGAATATGCAAGAGGAAGTGTCACAGTGTAATGGAGCAACGTGTAAACATCAAGATCTGCTACAAAATGGGAATGATTTAACAGAAACACTTGGAATGCTGGTGAAACTGTATGGGAGGGAACCTTGAGCAGCAAATGTATTTACAAAAGGTTTAAACACTTCCATGAAGGGAAGGAAATAACTGAGGAAGAGCCACATTCAGGTCCGCCATCAACAAGAAGAACCTCAGAAATGATCGAACAAGTGCGATAAATGCTGCCACAAGATATCAGCGCTGGACTCTCACGAACTGGCAAGAACATGGTGCACAACATGGGCACAATGAATTGGGTAAGTGGAAAATCTTCTCCTGACTTGTGCCACCCCAACTCAAAGATGAGCAGAAAGCAAATCGGATGGAAACTTCTGGTGATTTCATTTTCATGTGTGACGAGGACCCATTGCTTCCAAATATCACTGTCATAGAAGATAAGACCTAATGCCAACAGTTTGATCTGAAATCAAAACGGCAATTGATGTCATTGTGTTCACCATCTTGCCTGGAAAGAAAAAAATAAAAATAAAATCTTCAAAAATTGTAGGTGGAAAACTGTTGATCGCCTTCTTTAACAACAACAGCATCATTCACAAGGAATTTGTTCCTGCAGGTCAAACCATTAATGCTGCATTTGCCAGTCCATTTTGAACCAATTGTTACAGCGTATCCAGTGGGTTTGGCCAAAGTTGCACAGAACTCGAAAAAGACAATACCCGAGCATACTGCGAGGTCCGTGTGCACCAATTCTTGGTGAAGAAGATGGTAACTGTTCTTTAACAATCTCCATACTCCCCTGATCTCGCTCCTGCGGTCTTCCTTCTGTTTCTCCACTTATAAGGAGACCACAAGAGCCATCAAAACTCTTAGGACAGCCATTCTGCAATTGATTCCAAAGGAGTCCTTTGCTGATAGTTTCCACAAGCTGTATGAACGTTGCTGAAAGTGTGTTGTAGTGGATGGTGACTATTTTGAAAGGCAATAAAGAACATTTATTTGTATCACTTGCTTTGTTTGTTGTCTGATAGCATTCAGTGAACTTTTAGCCAAGCCACATATTTTCTTATCTGTGTTTACCATGTTGGTACAGTTTAATAATAAATGTCGTCTTCTGTAAATTTCTTTAGTAAACACTTTACTACAGTTACTAATAATTTCAATGGAAAAGTACTTTTAAACAATCATTTTTTAAATACATAAATATTCCCCACCAATGCCCATTCAAGCCATCAAATATATTAACTTCTGCATTTAAACTGCCATCTGTACTGATTAAATACATTACCTGGCATCTTATACCTCAAACAATAACTTGTTAACAAACTGAAATCTACATGAACTAATATCTACAGCTCTTCTACCACTTTTAACATTCCACTAGTACTATTGATTAACCCTTAACTACTATGGACATTGACAGGAACACAATTAATGTGGAGGGGTCACACAGACCGCCTTTTCATTTTATGTATCAAACAAGTGGTTTGCGCAATATCTATTTTCTTGACTGCCTGTAGTTCATTACACTTATTGGAAGTAGACTATATTGAAACTTGACTTTCTTTTAACAATACAGTATTTATAAAATGGCGACAAATAAAACACTACGAAATTTGCTGTATGTTTTTGTGTGTTATTAAAGGAACATCAAATAGTTAATTCTCTATTCACCTACAGATTATCATCAGAGAGATTATATTACAGATTTGAAACATGATTAGAGGGAAATTGTAAGCGAAGTCAGCTTTCAGTTTACGATTCATTTTTTCACTGTACAGCGACTACTGCATTCTGTTAAGTCAGTGAAGGGATAAAGTTTGTCAAATTTTACTTCTGAAATATCAAGTAAAAACTAATTATGTCCTCTACGAGCCACAGAATAATATTTTAGTCTGTTTGAACCTGCACAGGCTTCACACTCTGAACTAATATCATGATCACCAAATATCTCAAAATCAGGGCCATTATCACCTCTCATCAAATTCTTCATCTGAGGATGTGTTCTTGGACATCCCCACCTGTCTCATGCAAAATATATTGCATAGAATGTTCAGCTTTTGCCGCCATGAAGAAACAGTAATGTTTAGTAAAAGTACGACACACTAAGACTGCGGTACATCTCTGAGGCCTCTCAGGGCTAATAAATATGAAATAAAGAATAGCAAGAATGCTGGTACATAGATCTCATCAACCAACAGGAAGGTACACATTAGAGTCAATTTCTCTTTGCAGGGGCGTGTGAAATATTTCAACACAAAAATTCGTAGCTGTCTGAGAGATGGTCCGTAGTAGTTAAGGGTTAATAATCATCTGATTTTTGGTGTTGAGAAATTTGTCAATTTTGGGGTGAAATCTGCTTGATGCCTGGAAATTGTATTTGTTACATGAAGTACACAAACAGCAGGTATTACATATGTTAATGATGAACAGCAATCAGTCACAAATATTTATTTGTTATTGCATATCTCGATTTCAGTCATTGTGCAACTATTCTCAATGCTTTAAAACTTGGTTAAAAACATAAAACTTTCCGATCGTCATGTTGAAGATAACATTCACACTGTGAACACCTTCAATATAAAGATCGACAATTTTTATGTGTTTTAAAGCACATTTTAAAGCATTGACCGAAATCTAGATACGCAATAACAAATAAATATTTGTGACTAATTGCTGTTCATCATTAACATATTACAACACAGTCACTGAGCACAAAATGGAATCAAACTTGACATCAATTCAAAAATATTTAACACACATATAGAGACAGATCTCATGTAAAAGTTTTATCACAAAACTAGAACTGGAAGTGCCAAATGATGCAGCTGTCATATATTTATATTATGTCAACAATGGAAGTATTACATTACATTGTTTGAAAATGATAAAAATTAAAAGGTAAAATTACATTTATGGAGCTACAAAGAGGGGAAAAAAGGGGGTGGGGTGGAGATAAAGATTTATATGGATACAGTAGAATGGGGAGATAATTCTGAGATGATAATTAGTCTGAGAAATTTATTCACATACAAAATTGATGGATTATCTCATGAAACAAAGTTATATAATAATTTTGATTTACACAAAAGTTAAATGAAGTTTTTCATTGCTAACATTAAAAAGGTGTTAGGATTTCAAGAACAATTAAATTACAAAGGCAGTTTTACAAAATGGAAATCCTGAGAACTCAAAATGTAGAATATGCATCTCTTCTAGAAACAACTTCATATTTAAATATTATAATTTTCTTAGGTAATCATCATTTCACTGTTAAATGCAGAAATATAGCATTCTAGGAAATGTCTACTGTCTCACAGCTGTTGGTTCAATTATGAATAGAAGTTGCATTTCACATTACACAGTACTGATAGTTGGTATCACATAATTCTATACACCCAGCCTGGCTTGTCACACTACACCATCCCCAAGAAGGTTGGAGACGTTGCAGATCCCACCTGTCTTGTATCAAAAATGGCCTTCCTGAAGATCATCCAGTTAGTAAGAAATGTTCCTGCAGTAAGACAATGCAAATTTCAAATAGTTCAAGCAAATACAAGGTGGTTATTTACTGCCACAAAGAGTAAGGAGCTCCCTATTATTTATTGCCTTGAAAGTCGTATCAATTTATGAAATGTTGATGTAGGACTTGACAGTAGGTTCCTGTCTTAACACCACCTGACGACAGTAACCTATAAATTATGTGTAACATCTGTTTAGTATAGGGTCATTCCATGTGCAAGGACCCTCTATACTAAAAAATTGAAGTTGTTCAAAGAAGTTTTAATAATAACTTTTCTGCAGCTAAAGATCCCTTCTCACAGTTAGTCAACCTATTTTTAAGAGAAACTTTGTTATTTGATTTCTACAGATATTTTAATTTCATCATTTTAGAACTACAGTAGAACCTCGTTTTTATGCTTTTCAACGCACTTAAGTAAAATGGTGTAAAAGGCAGGAAAATGTAAAATGCAGGAAATAATGTTTTAAGTGGTAAAAAATGATTACTGCATGAGCCTTGCATTTTCGTAGTTTATTTGTGATATATGTACATAATAGGCATCTAAATAATCGCCAGGAAGTTTATTATACAATAAAGGTTATCCAAATTTTTACTATTTTAAGTGCCAGGTAAAACATAATTTTACGGGAAGTAGAATTTTTTGACGTAATTTCATTCATTATAACCGAGGACGCCGCTATTTTAAGCGCCAGGCAAAACTGGTAATTTTATGGGAAGTAGAAATTTGACGTAATTTCATTCATTATAATCGAGGACGCCGCTATTTTACGCGCCAAACAGAATTGGTAATTTTATGGGAAGTAGAAATATTTGATGTAATTTCATTCATTATAATCGAGGACGCCACTGCTAGGCTATGTAACACATCTTCAAAATTACCTGAACCACTTCGATATTGTTTGGACGCTGCTGCCAGGCTATGTAACACATCCCCAAAATTACTGCCTTTTCCGGAATTACGTAATTATTTACGTAGTAAAACTCAAAGTTCCGTTATTTTTGTATTTTTAGATGTTTCACACGACGATATTAGAGAATTTATTCGCGTTTCGAGTACAAAAATATGCATAAGTATTTTTGTGACATTTGCATAGGATCGGCACCTCTCACTATTATCGCTTTTTTGAGGCTGTGGGTATTATGATACCCAACTTTGACAGATATCGTTCTTTATTAATCGGAAATATGTATCACAAAAACAATGCAACTCTTTATTCTCACGCCAACAAAGCAACTGGTTCTGATTGTTTGAGTAGATACCAGCCGCTCTGGCAAAGAAGCTGGCGGAAAGAGGAACTGCACCGCCACAAATCAGCGTTATTCTCACGCCAAGAGCTATGGCAAAGAAGCTGGTTGAAAGAGGAACTAAATCGCCACAAATTGGCTTGTCGTAAGTCATCAACGAAAGGCGAAAGATATGTTTGAATAAATGCAAAGTGTCAATAAACTCGACTGCGAATAATTTTTAAGCGCTATACTTAATGGGGAAAGTCATGCTAGCGTCAATTTATGTACATTACGTCATTTTTCTTCACGAAAATTCTTCCGAAAAGCGTAAAACGCAGGAAAAATGTAAATATGTTAACGCAAAAACGAGGGCGAATTAACATTGTAAACATAGGAAATTTGATGTGACTGACAAAAAAATGGTGTAAGTGGCGGGAAAACATATAAACCGAGAATGTAAAAACAAGGTTTTACTGTATTTGGAATAGGGAAATTACAGCTTGTAGGTTGATAGGCCTGATCACCTCTTCCTTTGTTTCCCTATTGTTGCCGTTTGCCACAGTAATTGTTGAGATGTTGCAGAATTTTAGTGAAAGTTTGAAGCAAATCTGGTGAGCTTTTCCATGTTTCCTGTATCAAATTAGAACATAATGAACCTTTGTCATGCATGCAATACAAATCATGATTTTATTTACATTGTAGCAAAAGTAATGAACTTATCATTTTGAAATCTTCTGAAAGTAAGGTTAGGCACACAATTCAAAACTTAAAAGGTGTAACACTGGTTTTCATAACTGCAGAAGAAATTAAATCATTGTCATCATTTCTGGATGGTCGCTGGAAAAATGTATAGCAAATTCCATCCCTTTATAAAGTTCATTATGTTACATCTACTAAGGAAGGGATGTTGAAAGTATCTGTAACCTCTGAAAAAGAGGAATTAGTGACAGTCTGTTTGTAGCAGCAAGAAGTAGAGGTAGAAGCGAAGTCTTCATCCAACAAAGACAGTAACGTTAAGCCAGGGGATTTTGTACTTGTTTCTTTAACTGCAGCGGGAAGATCCAGGAGGAAACAGGACTATTTTGCAGAAGTGATGGAATATGAGGAAGAAACTAACCTAGTTTTACTGAACTACATGCATCCTAGTGGCAAGTGTTGGATATGGCCAGTAAAAGAAGACAAGTCTTGGGAAGATCTATCAGTAGTTGTGAAGAAAGTACAAACTCCTAATTTGATCAATAACAGAGGCCAATTTGTGTTTAAACATTAAATGCACATTTGCACACCTGTTATCACCAAGTCTGTATTGCATTTTAGTGGAAAACTCCATTTCGTTTTTCCCATTTTGTAGTAATGTAATATGTCTGTGTGTCACACACGCAACATTTTCAAACTAAAATTTAAATGTGATACACATATCTGAGGGAGGTTTCTATTGTTTTGTACTAAAAGTGAATCTTTAATTTGCAATAAAACTGTGTTTAATTGAAATTGATGGACCCAGAGAACAGAGTTTTAATAAAATCTTTACTTATCTGGAAAATCGGTGTTCCCATTTGTCACACACGCAACAGAAATTTGAATTTTATTTACTGTAACTGTATATTATCTTAACTGGTTCAAACTTCTTGCCTAACTTACTTAAGATGCTAACTAATATAAAGTTTAAAATTTTAGCAAGTAAGTTGTGCTACCTATGATACTTTTTGAAAGTATATTTGTGGTCAAAAAGTCCTGCACGCAACCATGGAATGACCCTATAGTCTATTATGTTTGAAAATGAGTTAAAACTGTCTAACCATGTTACCTACAGAGCTCACATCAAATGATCAGCAGTAACAATTTAAAGACTAAGATGCCTTTGCCTAGCACAGTAGATCCATACATGTGCTCCAGTCAGATTTATAATGAATCAGTTGACTATCATATTACTTCTTATCTGATCTACACAAAATAATTAATACACATACGGCATGCCAGGAGGAAAGGTTAATAATCAGAGATATGACGAGAACACTCATTTGACGCTAAAACCTGAGTATGGATTTATGTTCTGTTCCGAATGATTTATGAGAAAGAACACATTCAGTGCTCATTGATATTTATTCCTGTGTTATTCTATAATGTACTGGTTGTTGAACAACGCATTCACAAGAAAAATGGGATCTGGAAGAATACCTATTTCACACAATGTGCTGAAAATTCTAGTAAACTCTTCATGATTAGGAATTTCACCTGTTAGAAAGTTCTGGTGGAATTCTTCGGCAGCAATAGGGGACCTAACATTGTAGAAGTTGTACATACATATTGCTATGGAAACTGACTAAGATATACAAGATTTTCCTCAATGAAAGGTAAATAATTAGCAATGGAATGATCATGTGGCATTTTTTGGCTGGGAGACTGTGAGGGAATGTACGGTTGCCTAGTGCAAGTCTTTTTAGTTTACGCCACTTTGGCGACTTGCATGTCGATGATGATGAGGACAACACACAACACCCAGTCTCCTGCCGGAAATCGAACCCGGGACCCCTACGTGGCCATAGCGAAGTTGCCCTCTGAGTTGGGGGGTGGAGGGGGGGGGGGGACATAATTAGTGATATAATAGGATAAAAGGAACAATTACTCACAATGTATTCTTCATTAGTGTAGATGTATGGCTTTTTAGATAGCACATTAAAAAACACAATTAACTGAGGCTTTTCTCTAATCCAGTAATGCAGTAGTCGAAAAGTATGTTCATTAAATATAACTTGGAAACCATTAGGATAGGCTCTACATCCATCAGTAGGTTTTTGCTTCAAATAAGCATTCATGACAAATACCCAAATATTGACCATTTCTCTTGGCGCATCTTGTATGTATAGAGTTAGTTTTTTCCCCAATTACTATTTAAATTTTTCAAAATTGTACAGGTGAAGTAACAGAGAAATACACTGTCTGTCCCACAGAAAAGGTGACTGATTTTATACTCGCAGAACAACCACTGCCATGTGTGACCTGAAGCAGGAATTAAGCCATTGGGTCTTTTGACTACATGCCATTTTAAAAGGGAGCAACAGTATGGTAGTTGTTCATGAAAAGAACTATGTGAAAACATTAAAATTCTTTTTTTGACTGCCACCAAAACTTTTGACATTATATAATCTGTTTCTTGTAATAACGCAATTAGTTGTAAAATCATTTTTAACTGATATGCAAGTTCTTGCAATGACAGAGAGAGCACTGAAGATGACTGATGTTCTAGGAGCATCAGCTACAGTCTTAGTTGAAGAAAATGCTCAAAAAGTGGCACAAATTCTTTGAAACAATTGTTGATTATATATGCATGTGGCATCTATTCCGAAAGAACAGACGTCACTTCTGATCCTGCAGTTGTTATTCTTTCATATTCACAGAATATATGACATCAACTGCAAATTGGCAAAGCTGAGAATGTGTACCCAGCTGGGATTCGAACCCGGGTCTCTCGCTTTCTAGGCAGTTGCACTGACCACTACATCACTGGAGACAAAGTGATCACCGCACCTGCAAGAACTACCTAAGCACACCTCCGAATCAGACACACATTCCCAGCTTTACCCTGCGCACAGTTTTCAAAACTCAGTCACAATGTACTAATTACCGTGAGAGTAAGGGCTCCAAACTTCCCCACCCCTCCCCACTACCGAAAGGATCATTGCCCGTCACTGGCATATTATATATATACATGTGGCATCTATTCCAAAACAACAGACGACACTTCTGATCCTGCAGTTGTTATTCTTTCTTGGGTACACATTTTCAGCTTTGCAAATTCACAGTTGATGTCATATATTCTGTGAATATGAATTGTTGATTAATTAATGAGCTAATTGGAATTCCTCAAACAACTGAGCATCAAAGTGTGACTAAAATTTTGATCAAAAGGAGGATCTATTGCCACTTTGTGCCCCAATCATTCTTGGAAAACATTGCAGACATGAAACAATCAGCTGGTGTTGACTCATGCATCATAGCACACGATGAAACATGGTGTCTTCAGTGAGAGCCACTTACAAAGTACCAGAGTTTGGAATGGAAAGGTCAAGAATTTCTGAAACAAAAAAGCACGAATGCAAAAAACACACACAAAAGCACTGCTCACAGTTTTCTTTGATTCTAAAGACATTAACTATAGGTTGCACATCTTCAGGGCGCCATCTGCTCTGGTAGAGAAATGATGCCACAAATTGCCCTTTTTTAATTGCACAACTAGTTTCAGCAGTCTAGTTGTCATCCTCAGATGCCTCAAAACTTGAGGTCACTTACGGAGAGTTCTCTAGATTAAAAAATGGCTTGTTTCATATTATATGTCATATAAACATCACTAATATGCGGAGTACTCTCAGAGACATTTTCAAAATAACTAACAGTAAATGAGGCATCTGAGGAGGGCAGCTGGACTGTTGAAACTAGTTATGCAATAAGAAAGCTATATTTGGCATTTTGTTTTAATCCATAAAGAATTTGCTCCAGCAGGTGAAACGGTGTACGCACATTATTACTTGAGGATTCTAACTCTTTTATGGGTAAAACCTGAATACTGCATCCATGGAACACAGTGTTTGTTGCACAAAAGTGCTTCGGCATACAAAAGCAAGATGATACTTGGCTCAAAAACGTATTGCTGTGCTTCACCATCCTCCTTCGACTGCAAGATGGTGTGTCTGTAGTTTTCAGCTAATAGATAATATAAATATAAATAATATAATATATAAAAAGACACACACATACAACACTTTCAGCTATCGGCCATGGCCTTCTTCAGAAAATAGAGCAATCACACAATCACACAGGCTTTTATGTGTTCTATTTTCTGAAGAAGGCCATGGCTGATAGCTGAAAGCGTTGAATGTGTGTGTCTTTTGCATGTGCCTGTTGCAGCTCGTCGCCACGTCCTTGGGGTGAATTGTAAACTGTCCTCACTATATTATTAATTCCAACCTGGACTTTCCATTATTATATTTCAGCTAATAGAAATGTATCAGCTGATTAGCAAACCTCATAGTTCTACTTCAGAATGACTGATGTGAACATTCGCAACTGCATAATTGCTCTCTTTTACAGTGGTGTTAGTGCATCTGAGGCAGGACGTTGTTATGGTATTGATGCTTCCACTGCTAGGAGATAGATCAGAGCATTCAGAGATGATGGTGAGGTAAACAGACATCCATTACCTGGAAGGCCACAAGTCTCTACTCAAAGACAAGACGAATTGGTCAGAGCAGGCCAGACTGACCTTTTCTTGTACATCCAGGAACTAGGGAGAGCTTCACATTTCCCGGGCTTGGCCAAAAACTGCTCTTACACGATTAAATGACCATGGAATCTGGTTCTGTCATGCCCTCATTCAAGAACCAATATTTGACGATCAAGCCATGGACAGACTAGCAACTGTGAGTTCTTGGGGAAAATGTCGATCGGAGAAACGTCATTTTCAGCTACGAGTGCAGAATTGAGTCCACAAGCAGACGTCCTGTTCTTGTTTACCACACAGAAAGGCAACAATGTGGTGCTCACTTCGTGGCTACATGCGCTAGAAGCAGACAAGTGTGCAATGCTGGGGCTGGATGTCTAATAAGGGAGCAGGAACCTTATAATGAATCCGATACAAGTTCAATTCAGCATGTTAGGAACATTTCCTTGAAAATGTAATCATTTCTGGAGCTCAACTTTGCTACCCCAACGGACATATCATTTACCAAAATATCATCCAAGGCACACGAGCATTAAGATTCAGAGCTAGTTGCCTTCCATGGTCTCCAAAGTCACCTGACCTCAAACCCATAGAGAATGTATGGGCTAAACTCAAGAAGACTGTGCAGGATAATTGGCCAGAACCTCCTCCAAGAGCTGCAGATGCATGTGAGATTTGGTTAATCTTCTTGGGAGAGAATTTCCATGGAGGAGGCCGTTTTCCGCAGACTTTTAGATTCTATGCCTCAAAGGATCCTGGCTGTTCTTCATGCCAATAGCACATGGGCAACATTTTGAAGATATTCATAGCCTACATTATATTAATTTTATTTTAAAGTTAGATCATACCAATATGAACCTCCAAGGAAGATTATTTTATTTTTACGAGGAGTCAGGTAAATAAAACCCTCCAAGGGTGTTTATTTTATTTTATTATTTTTATTTATTTATTCATTTATTTACTTTTTTGTGGAAGTTTGAAAAGGAAGATTATTTGTATGGGAGATCAGATGAAAAATACTCTTCAAGGATGTTTATTTTTTGTTATGGGTGGTTGAATAAATATTACCTTCCAAGTAAGATTATTTTCTGATAACAAATTGACAAACTGTAATTAGTTAAGAGAATAGTGAAAAAAGTAAAACCAATATAATTTAATAACAAATAACTAAAGCAAGAAACATTTGCACCGTGATTTAAAAAAGTGACGGTTTTGGTGGCATCCGATCAGATGCACATCACTTAACCAGGAATGTCAACACTACCAATGAGCTACCTGTCCTTTCTTGTTTGCATAACGGTCGCATAGTCCTACCGGAATTGAGGAATGAATACTGGACTGGAAACAAAAGATAACGGCAGGCACAGCCACTCATTTATGTAAACCACGTGTAAGGACTTAAAAAATTATATCTATGTGTTGATACATTTATCTTAGCTTAACACTATAGATTCACCATGTGGCAGTCAAAGTAATTACAAATACATGCATTCATTTTCAACATTTTTACTATGGCTATCCACTCAGCCAACAAAACATATTTAAGAAGCGGTTTGTTGTTGTAAATCTACCCACATGGAGTTCTTATACCTCAATTACTTTTACATGAACTTTTCCAAAATAAATAATATGTGAGTTACTCTGCTATGAATCTCAACATATACTGTATCCTAACTATTATACTGTTTCTATTTGATGATGTATACACCAAGCTGAAGCTCCGAAGACCACTAGAGATGACAACACTTGCACTTCGAACTAGGGTATGGGCAATGCTGTTCTTGGACCTTAAATTATTCAGACCAGATAATCCTTTTGTCCCCCACTGTACACTACAAACAACCAATGTCTTGTATTTTATTTCAAATCAATCACCTTTTCTGTGGGACAGACTGTACACGAGAAACAACAGTAGAAATGTTCCATAACTGGAAAATGTCAACACTGATAGGATCCAACAGTGTGGTAAGGTCACCTTTGAAACTTCTAAATCAAATGATTTTACAAGAGATGTGTATCAAGATACTCACCAGAATAGGAACTGTTTCTGTAGCAAATTTTTGCATATGTGCATGATTCAGAATGGCCACACTTTAGAATTTCCTGGAAAACTTTCAATACATTCTAGACAAAAACAATGAATTATTGTAAAATGATGATTTAAAAAGAAAGATTTCTGCTCTTTATTATGATTTGAGTGGTACTGAATTGTTTGTTCTCAAAACCATTGTTTTTGTATAAATGGATGTGTTTCTTCCAACGCAACAAGCGCCTAGACAATCAGTAAGGACGGGAGCAAAGGGGGAAGGATAATGAATAAATTGGGGGGGGGGGGGGGGAGGGGAGGACGTTTGGAGTTGTGTGATGGATTTTAAAGGCTTTGATATGCAAGAATGTGAGATGCAGCACAGAATGTAGTATAGGGAAGGGGTAGGAATGGATAAATGGGAAGGTAGAAGTGTGTGTGTGGGGAGGAGGGAGATGTTTAAATTTAAAATGACGATGATGATAATAAATAAATAAAAAGTAATTAATTAAGGGATATCAAAATATTAATGAAAGATAAATGAAGTAAGTGGCGACACACAGTTGGAAGGAAGACATGAATTGGAGGGATGCAAAAATAGTGAGTGGGGAAGGGGGAGACTTAGGTGTGAGGTGTAGGGATGATAAGTTATGTTAGGTTGAGGACAGGGTGGGTCATGAGGACAGATAGTCAAAGTCCTGACAAAGGATGTGATTTAATTGTTCTGTCTGGGGTGGTATTGAGTGACATCAGAAACACTTCTCTGTGGCCCTTCCCCCTCATTATCGTGTATTTCTCCAATTAATGTCTTCCTACCATTTGCGTGGCATCCCTTATTTTATTTATCTTTCATTAATATTTAAATATACTTTTAATTAATAAAAAGTAATCATTTTTATCATTTTAAATCCCCACCTCACTCCCCAGAAATACCTCTTTTTGTCCCTTTTTGCCACTCTAGTCCCTTCCCTTTACTGCAGTCCATGCTGCATGTCACATTCCCACCCATCTGAGCCTTTAAAATCCATCATGTAATGCAGAATGTTCCATCCCATCCCTTACCCAGTATGTTACCCCCCTGCACTCCACTCTTCACTCAATGTAAAGATGCTTGTTCCGCTGGAGCAGCTGGAGATGGTGGTCACGTGTGCACAGTTCTATGTGAGTGATTGTGTGAATGAATGTGTTTCTTTTTCTTACGAAGGCAATGGGCAAAAATTTAAATTGTGTGAGTTTTTTTATGTGCCCTGTCAGTAGCTCAGTGATCTTCTTTTGAGTGAGTTGTTATCTATCCTCTATTATTGATGTTTCAATTTTATGTGACACACATCTATTTTTCTGCCTCCTCTTCTCATCCTTTTCTTCTTCTTTCTTTTCTTGTTTGTCCATAGGGTTGACATTTTAAGATTTTTTAAAGCAATGTTATTGTCACCTCCCCACCCTCCTCTACACCGACAGTATCTGAACACCATCTGCCTGTGTCTAGTGTAAATCAATGTACAAGTGTGAGAATGTTATCTAAATGTTTAAGTAATATTTATCTGAGATAGAACATGGGTGTCAGTCTTGTATTTCTGGATATCAGATAAAACACATTAATTCTGCCAAAATCCGAGACGCGATTCTTATTGGTGTTGTAACTCTCAGGGGCACTCTGGCATGCAGTCTGTGTGAGGCACATCTGGACATTTCTGCGAGCCGCAGTGCGTGATTTGCGCATGTGCAATACTTTGCTGTAATGTGTGGCCTTGGGAGGGGATGGAGGGGCCCCACTGCCGGCCCCCTAGCATCAGTCATCGTGTGGCTGCCGCACAGGCAACAGCATTGAACGGCTTCAGAGATGCCTCGTTATAGGAGAAGATTTCGGCAATCCCGTCTACCAGTGTATAAGAGTGTAAATACTATTGGCTTTAATCCTGGTGAATCAGGTGTTGGTAGCACTGCTCAAGAGGAGATTTTGCATGGTTCCATTACTTTTGTGGGGGCCAGATTCGATTTTATTATAAAAAGTCTTGAAGTGACTGGTGGCTCTGGATGGCTTACTGTAGCTATTGTTTGAACAAGTGATGCAAAAAAAGGGTGGCCTTGAATCTTTTCCAGAGAGGGATATTGTTGCTTTTTGGATGAAGCTGGATTAGTCTACCACAGCAACTACAATGTACAAACCCTCATGAAGGCTTCTTTTGGAGGAGTAACTCCATACTCTCCACAAAACAATTCTGCAGTAACACAAATTTCAACACTCAAACACTTGCAACATTATTACACAAAACACACACACACACACACACACATACACACAAACGGGGGAGAGGGGGGGGGGCTTTCCTGTTCTGCTATCCCATATGCCTGAATTCATGCATGCCACCAAGGAAGATGCAGACTGCCTTTTCATTTCTTATGTATCAAACAAGTGGTTTGCAGAATATGTATTTTCTTGACTGCCTGTAGTTCATTACACTTATTGGAAGTAGACTATATTGAAACTTGACTTTCTTTTAACCAATACTGTACCTTTTCATCATCAGTTTGGTACATACAGTGTTGATATGCACTAACACTAAAATGGTCTCCCCCCCCCCTCTCTCTCTCTCTCATTGGACTGTGAGCAAAAGTTTAGTCTTGTGTGTTTGAGTGTCTTTTCTACATACCTACTTAAGTACAGCAACTATCTTTATGGCGATTTGCAATCTATCCTCATAACATTGTCAATATCACAGTCTGGAGTTTTAAAACAAAAGGTATTTATCAGAAATTAGTAATGATGAAAAGCCTTCCAAAGAGGAAGAGATTGACAACTCAGTGAAATGCTACAGCTACTTGTAAAAGCATAGGTCAAATGTATACAGTAAAATCTCAATTTAACGGACTTTGTTAAAACTGAACAAATTTTTTATGGCATGACAATATTAATAATTGTCTCAACTATACTGTCAGTTGGTCGATTTTACTTTATGATTCATGATCTGCAACTTTTCCTTCGGGTTCATAATTTCTTTGGTCAGACTGTTTCAATGAGCTTCAATTTAAGATCTTTGGATTGTTTACATTCACGTACACACCATATCAGTTCTGAGTAGCTTTTGCGATCATTGGGAAGTGATGGTTATAATACAGTATCTTATAATGACTGCAGTGAAAAGAAAGCATGTGAACTTAAGCATAACACAGAAACTGGAGCTTATTAGTAAGTTAGAAGCTAGTGTGTGTGTGTGTGTTGATCATGTGTACAAACTCTAAGGTGTAAAGAAACAAACTGGTTCAGATATTTGTAAGAATAAAGAAAAACTTCAAAAGTTTTTGCTTAATTACAGTGTCAGTAGTTCAAGTAGTGGTGTCTCTATAGGAGAAGGAAAGCACATGAAATTCACCAAATACAAAAAGTTAGAAGAAGCTGTATACAATTGGTTTGTAAAACAGCATTCTGTGGGCATCATCATTCGGAGCGTACAATTGCAGGCTGCCGCCAACAAGTTTGCAAAACTAATGGAATAGAGTTTAATGTGAGTGATGGGTGGCTCTGGCACTTTCGAAAATGTCACGTTATCTCTGACAGAAAAACACATGGTGAAACATTAAGTGTAGACATTGAACAAGTTGTGATATTTTGTAAAAATATTAATGAACTGATTAAATCTGTGGGCCTAATGAACTGACTGAATCCGTGACCTCACTCTGTCTCAGATCTATTTTATAGATGAGACCGGTCTTTATTATTGTGCTGTTCCCGAGAATACTCTTACACACAAACATGAATCCAGCACACAGGGAAGAAAATGAAATAAAGAGCAAATTTTTGTTTTACTTTGTGCAAATGCCAATGGCACACATCATCTGATCTCCATGGTGGTTGGAAAATCAAGAAAACCCTGCACTTTGAAAAATATCGTGTATCAGTTGCCGGTTATCTATTCCAGCTCAAGAAAAGCTTGGTTCACACGTGATATTTTTCTGATTGGTTCTTCAAAAAAATGTTCAAATGTTTGTATAGCTTATGGGACTTGACTATGGGGTTATCAGTCCCTAAACTTACAAACTATTTATGAACTAACTAAGACTAAGGACGGCACAAATATCCATGCCCGAGGGGGGATTGGAACCCCCGACCATAGTGGCCGTGCAGACCATGACTGGAGCGCCTCAGTCCCCACGGCCACCGCGGCCGGCACTGGGTTTTCAATCACTTAGTAATAGAAGTGAGAGATATAAAGATGACATTCTTAAATTCCCATCACAAACTGTAAAAGCTGTCAAATACAACATGATTAATACAACCAATGGAGCATGGAATAATTGTATCTTGCAAGAGACTATACAAGAAGAAGTTCCTGGAAGAAATCCATGGTTATCTTTGAGGATGAGAACAATGCAGAAAATGATACAAGAGGACTCCGGATGCTGCAAAATCTATGTGCATACAATATAAAGTCTGCCGTCTTCAATTTAGCAGCAGTGTGGAAATAGATAAAAACAACAACATTAGCTTACGGTTGGAAGCAGCTGTCAAACGGGATAGGAGATATTGATTTAAAATGCTTTGAAATTAATTATCTTCATGAAACTGTGATGTAGTGGTAACAGGACCAAAATTATCAGTTGTTAGGGACCAAGTTGACAACATTATTGAGTAGGTGGAGAGATCTTCAGACTCAGAAGTGATGGCTTATTCTCAACATTTTAGGAAGTTTCAATGTCTGATCATTAAAAAACATCATTCAACAGGAAAGCAGCTGAAGCCACAGAACTTCTTTCAGTCTGAGATGTAAAGAGCTTTTTGTTAATAATGTGGTATGTATTTTATTGTATTTGTAATAAATATATTCACGATTTATCGGACTTTCAATTTTACGAACACTCTCCTGCCCCAATTAGTCCATTAAATCGAGGTTTTACTGCAAACATGTATGACGCCAATGGTATGTCAGGACAAACGAGGCAGAAGACGCAGTGTAACATCATCTCATCTCCTCATTATTTTAATGCACGGATACAAAATGTCAAGACACATTTCATTTTACTTTATACAAGTCGTTCATGTTCCTTGTGGATGACGAGCAATTCCTTTGTAACAATTATACTTTCTTTCATAAACATTATCATGATGACAACATGTACCTTATGTTGTATTACAGAATGTCATATCCTACTGTCAACATCATCATAAATTATGGAACTAAGTATAAGTAAACTTGCTTAAATTGTACATCCATAGGGCTGATGAAACCTTATAACACTCTTTTTACATGTTTCTGTTTTGTCATTATCCATGCAGGCATTTTTTTAAATTTAAATATTCATAAATTAATGGTACCATTATGACAGATGAAGTGTAGCATCACTGCCCACAATATCTTGTGAATTTGGGTATTTCTTAATTGTCGCAAAACTTTAAACACTACTAATGGCCAGAACCACATGCATAATTTCAAGCAAAATAATATTAGATACAGAAAGAATATGAATAAATAAATGATTTCTATATGTTTGTACTTATACATTCCATATATCAGTCGCTTAGGAAAATCTGTAATCATTTTAATACATTTTATCTTGTCATGCAAATGCTGCAGATCCTCCAAAATAAAAATAAAGATAATTCAAAATTACAGAAACTTGATTTAATTTTGTTACAATGGTGAAAAAGTGTGTATACCTTCTCTAGATACTTCTCCACTCACTCCATTGGTAACCACAGCAATCTGCTGTGCCGGTAACATGATACGTGATTTGCCCATTACTGTGACTTGCTGTGGTTGCCCAGAAACACTGCTTGTCACAAAAGTGACACCTGTAAACACATCCCAGTACTTAAAAATACGTATTATTTAACATTACATCTTGGACATTTATGATCCTTAACATTCATTTCGGAAGTTAAACTTCCCATAAACATTAAGCATTCTGGAAATAATTTATTAACAATCAAGAAAAAAATCAAAATTTCTATGAATTCATTAATAATAATCACTGAATGAAACTGTAAAGAAACCAATTTGTACAGGAAAAAATATGACTAATTCACTTTGTGAGGATGTGAAGGTACTAACTTATAACTACAAAATTATCACCATCGTCTTTTTTAAATCTACATAAATACTATACTAATCATGTTTAAGTGCATGGCAGAGGGGTAATCAAACCTGGCAAAGAGTAACAACTTCTTCAACAAAAAATATAAATCAAACTTTACATTTTATAATTGAAAAAGATTGTTACATTATAAAACACTCTTCAAAAACATTGGCTGGAGAAAAATGATTCAGTAACTCTGGTTTCATGATTGCAGTTTCTTTTATCCTCAATTGCATGCTAATACCTAATAAACTCTTCATCCTAAGGTAACCACACTAAAAAAAAACTCATGTCAATATTTTTACCTACTAATTTGATTAACCGAAATCGTTAATGGTAATATAAAAACTTTGCAGTGTTGGCATTATTCTTTCAATTGTCACTCAACAACTGCGGCATGTTGAGAATGGAAAGATAACAACAATTTTGATAAGTTTTACAGCAGCAGTGTTGACAGTGAACCCACATTCTCAGTACATTGAAACATGGAATCTATTCAGGGTATGAGCCTAATGATATTGAATCCAGTCATGATTCTACAGGTTTGGGAAGTGACAGCGGCAGGACTGTGCAAAATTTTAATCAGTTTCTTCTATGTTTATACAGTAACACTGGATGCACTTTTAACATTTCCTGCATATGCATTTTTTAGTTACTTTCTGTGATGCTGGCACTCTTCCCCGCACAGTCAGCTCAGTAACACCAATTTCTACAGGAGTAGGTTGGGTGCTTGGATTTGTGAGCAGTAAAGGTGGGATTAAGGGATGGTATCTATTGGCATCTGTAGCAGTAGGAACAGTCCTGACTGGAGACAACATCAATAACAGCAGTTCCACCACCAGTGGACGATCTGGTCAAAGTGTCAAACAAACATTCCTTTGTCAGTACGGATGTCTCACAACCGATAGCTCTGAAACATTTTGATACCTCCATTTATCCACTTGGGACAAGAGCCATACCCCACACTCAGAACTTGTCAAGAGGTTGAGAAACAGCCCGAGACTGGTGGAAGTGAAGAAGTAAAAATGTGTGCGGGTGACGACCTTTTAAGAGCTCGGCCGGGTTGTGATCACCTAAAGGCGTAAAGCAATAAGCACTTAGAAAGTGGAGTAAGGTGTCGTCCATAGAAAACTCAGTGAGGAACCTCTTCATCTGACACTTGAATGTGCTAAAAAAATGCTCAACCTCCCCATTCGATTGTGGATGGATGGACGGTGCTGTGACATGACGAACACCATGGCCGGAATAGAAATTTGCAAAAGCCTGTGAGAAAAACTGAGGACCACTGTCCCTGACAAGAGTACGGTAGAGCTTCAAGGGCGAAAATCTTTGCCGATGCATTTGTGGTTTCCGCAGTGGAAGGGGATGCAGAGCGAACCACAAAAGGATATTTGAAATAAGTGTCAATGATGAGAAACCAGTAAGTACCACAAAAAGGGCCAGCAAAATCAGCATGGACCCATTCCCACAGGTGCACCGGGGCAAGCCACAGGAAACAGTCGGGTCGGTGAACTGCTGAGTACCGAGCACAATTTGTACACAAGGCGACCATGCATGAAATGCCTGAGTCAATTCCTGGGCAGTAAACATGTCGGTGATACACATTTTTAGTGTAGGAAACACCCCAATGTCCACGGTGTAACACCTGAAGGACATGGTGACACAGATAAGCAGGAACTACTACACTCGGATATGCTCCATCCGTAGAGAGGAGGACCATCCTGTTGCAATGGAGCATGTTGGGATTTGTTCCTATCTGCTTGCATTACTGTACTTCCTGATACCAGTGTTGCATAATTAGTCTATTATCACTTTCTTTTCCAAACTTTTGTTACTCTTTTTTCTAACATGACTAGCTGAAGTTATTTTCTATTATTTGACATCACACAGTTTTGTTAAATTAGCAAATATTAATTAGTTCTTGCAAGGCTTATTGTTGTAAGTCATATATTAGGCTCATTAGTATTTCTAATGAGGCTAATTACATTATATCTGCACAATATTAAAGCAGGTAGTATTATGTTTCACAATTAACATTAGTAATATTATTCCTTCATTAGTTTCCGTATAATTACCATTTATTCCATAATTATTGTTGACAAACCTATTTCACTAAATATGCAGGTGAAGCACTATTAATATAACAAAGACTTGTGTATCAATTTGTTTGGTATTATCTATGCTACGTTATCCTATAGCCAGTTACATGTAATTGTTAATTTTCCATTATAATTAAGTTAATGTACTTAATTAATAATACATAATTTTTGAAGTCATTTTTCAGATACTATAAAAAGGTGAGCTTTTGTGCCATGTAAGGAGTCTAGATTAGTGTTTCATTGTGGAGGCACAAACCAAGTAACTCTGAACTCTAATTTGAACAATTACGCTTAAGTTCTTCTGTGTTAGTTGTGTAGAAAGTGTTTCTACAGTGATTATGAACTGATAATATTTGTGCCACACTAAATGTACACCTCGGGATCTTTTGTTAGATTAGGAAAATTCCACATACGAAATGTGTAAATAGTATTAATGATATGTGGAATGTGCGTACCAGGTTGTAGCGACTGTTATTGATGAGACTTGGGCGCTGGCCATAAAAGGGGACAACTGGGCACTAATGATTCATTAAAGTGACAATGAACTGCAGTTCTGTGTGTAGATTAGTTTTTGCCCAATGATTTTTCAGCCAGTCATCACCGAGAGCACTGATCCACGACAATCTACAAGAGGCAACCAACTAAGACTCTGGGGATTGTCACATATGGTGCCCTGGGTGAGGACTCATCATTAATGACTGCATGAGTTTTGGAACTTACAATGAACAGTTTTACAAACAGTGCATTGTGTGTAACGAGGTGTACATAGTCATTAACAGTGACAATGAAAGTGATAGTGTAGCACAGTGAACAGTAGAATGATCGTTGGTGATATGTGTGTAAGGACAGTTTAAAAGTAGACGATGCTAGAGTATGCTAAATTTTCACATCAAGCGGCAGCCAATGAGGATGGAGGAACACTGATGTCATTGTGGAAATCCAGCCAATCAGCATTCCAAAATGGTTTGTCAACAGATGGGCGACATCCCGCCTTAATGTTTGGAGTTGCAGAAGAAGCTATTCCTGATGCCTGAACATCGTGCAGAGAGTAGTGTCATTTGTCTCCACCGAGAAGACATCATATTTCTAAGGTAAAATTTCTTAAACATTAACCTTGGGTGATAAATGTGAAAAAGTTAATCTGTTGGTGGTGGATGATTGACAGACAGCAGGAAGTGAATGTTAATAACGTAAAGAAAGAAGTTTGTTTCGATAATGTGGGCAAACTTGGGGAAGAATCAGATACCGTAGGAGACAGTAGTTACAAATCTGAATTGGATCAATCTTTGTAGTAAGTGGAATGATGGATGGGGAAGTGAAAGCTTCATTCACTATGAATGTAGTGTAGATGAACCTCCTGGTTGGGCAGTTATTAATTGTGATACTGAGTCATGTTAAAAGTAATATAAAAAGCGATATAAACAAAAAAACTGTATGAAAACAATTCTGATATAAACAGGAGATGGATGAAAACTGAGCCATGTCGTCTCGATTTTCTTGTACTGGTGCCAGTCATCGGTCACTTCACCACGGGTGATGTGGCTAGTTTCCGTAGTCTGTTGTCTCATGGCCAGCACTAATGAGGCATTCTGGGTGTGTATCTGGAGGCACCTGCACACATCGGGCAGGGCTGAGTTGGCAGTTCTTGCCAGCAAAGAAACAGCGAGTGGGTCTGCAGCCGCGAGGAGACCGTGGCTTGCTAGTTTAGTGGAGTCACCACCGGTGAGGGCACATAGTTCCCAGCAGCCATGTTGACAACCATTCTACGTGGGCCAATGCAAGTTATCATGGGGAGCTCACTTTGAAAACAGCCGGCATCTAGTCACGGCGCACCAGTTTTGGTATTATTCCAAGCATGCTCTGTTTCTTCATCTTGTCCTATGAGGTACATCATGGTGACATCCGACTAGTGCATTCATCATCAGAAGACCCAGTTGGTTATTTGAGACATTGCACTGCAGTACACCGAGTTTTTTTAACAATCACTAAGGGTGTCGCTCATTCGCTGGAGGGAATAGGCTTCAGACCACCCAGAGAAGTCAACCTATCTAATTCCAGTTTGAATTCGTTGCGCAAGGCAAAGGGCACCGCACACACATGAGAAAATGGAGGGCGAGTCGCAGACTTGAGACTAATGTGTGCTGTAAAATTGGTGGCACAACCTAAACCTTCTGAAAAGAGAGAGGAAAATTCAGAGGATAGAGTCTCAATTTCCTGGTAAGGAACATGTTCAGAAATGAGGTGGACGGATTCCGTTATAGAAAATCCGAAAGCCTGAAGGGCATCAATGCCAAATAAATTTGCAGTATGAGGGTCGTCTACAACCAAAAAAGTCAAGGAATTAACCACATTTTATATGTTCCCGATGCCGTGAATTTTCCTAGAACTGGAATGTTCTGCTTGTTATAACTGACCAACTGTCGACCAACTGAAGAGAGTGCAGGGGACCCCAGGTCTACCTGTAAGTGGAGCACTTGTCCCAATACTTTTAAGTTCTGGACGACGTAGGGAAAAACAATGTCCATGGTAAAGTCTGAGTTGGCAGGTAACTAAGACCGGCATACAGCTGCAATGTGGCCTTTCTTACTGCATTTATTGCACGTGGCATGGTGTTTAGGACACACCGCATGGTCATGTTGGATGAAATATAAAGGGCACAATGGAAGTATTGTGCATGGCCGTAGTGTTACCTGCCATGACTGTTGTTGAGAGGCCAGTTGCTGTCCTATGCGCCACTGGGAAGAAGTGTTTACTGCTGCTACATCCTCCGCGCCATGTGAATCAACAAGGGAAGGAACTGGAGAAGTAGGATCAACCGCCGCCACATCACACAATGCTTCAATTTGACCACCAGCTGCTCGCGAAATCTCAAAAGTCTGAGCAATGTTCAATACCTCAGCCAGCGATGGGTTTTTAACTCTGAAGAGCACGTTGACGAACCTCTTTGGCTGGAGCCAATCTAATGACAGCACCAGGAACCACAGAATCAGCATAAGAATCCTTGAATCCTTGTGACCATTAGTAACAAACAAACATCTCCGACTCAAACCCTGATTTTTCGGACCCAAGCGTGGTAAGTTTGATGGGGCTTTTTCTGACAGTGGTAGAATTCAACACGCGCTGTGACAATATGCGTGTGTTTGTGATAATAAGTAGACAACAACTGACATCTCATCAAACGAAAAGAGGCCGAGTCCCGTAGAGATGCCAAATGGCTGAGCAATTGATAAACACGGGGAGAAAGCCAGGACAAAAACAAGGCCTTACACTCGTTAGCATCTGCGACTCCAAATATTGCCGCAGCCGCTTCTCATATGTGCCCCAATCTTCAGCAGAGTTGTCAAACTGAGGAAACGGGGGCAGAAACGTCAACAGCACAGATACCCTAGCAGACAATGTGGTGGAAAGCTTCGCGAATGCAGAAGTAAAAGCTCTCTGCTGCTCTAGAAGAGCCTGAATGACAGCCTCGGTATCCAAAAGCACGTACGGAGAACACGAGCAAGTGAGACACGCGCGTAATGTGAAACTAATCGCCAATTACTGCTGTAATGCACACTTCAACATACAAGGCTCACCTCGTCGAGGTTGAGCCTGGACTGCCGACGCAGCTGCCTCTGCCTCGGCTCTGCTCTCCGCTAGGTGTCGTGACGGTAGCTTTGTTGAGCATTGAGCAAGACCTCTGGCGGACATTTGGAGTACTGTTGGCGGGATTTGAAATAGTCCGCATCTTAATCAAACATGATTCGTGGCAAGGTGTATTGTTTTAGTTCATATATTAGGCTCATTAGTATTTCTAATGACACACATTATATCTGCATAGTATTAAAGTAGGTATTATTATGTTTCACAATTAATGTTAGGAATATTATTTCTTCATTAGTTTCCATATAATTACCGTTTATTCCACAATTATTCTTTACAAACCTATTGCACCAAATATGTAGGTGAAGCACTATTAATATAACAGAGACTTACGAGGTGCGACAAAAGTAACAAGACTGATTTTCTTTGCAAGATGTGGCAACCATGCAGGCTTGCATAGGCACAATATGTTTGACCTAGGTCAGTCGTGAGTTGCGCTGTAATAAGTTAACAAGTGTTCGTGTCTCACGTCACAGAAATGGAACAGCATAATACTGCACAACAGTATGCCATTTCATGTTGTGTTAAATTGGGTGAAAACACGATGACAACTTACAGTAAGCTTCAGAAGGCTTTTGGAGAGTAGGTTCTGTCAAGAGCTCAAGTTTTTCGTTGGCATAAAATGTTTAGTGAAGGCAGAACAAATGTTGATGACGACGACCACAGTGGCCGATCATCAACCTCACAGACGGATGTCAACTTGTCCAAGGTGTGTGAACTCTTATGATCTTATTGAAGATTATCCATGAAAATGATTGCAGAAGAACTGAACATCAATCGAGAAACGGTTTGTCTAATAATAACTGAAGATCTGCATCACGATAATGTGCTATCCCATACTGCTCTGTCAGTACAACAATTTTTAACCTCAAAACAAATTTCAGTACCACCACAGTCACCTTATTCTCCAGGCAGTCAAGGGACACCATTTTCAAACAACAGAAGATGTCCAAAACGCTGTGACGAGGGTCTTTGAGATTACAGAAGATGAGTTCCAGAAATGTTACCATATATGGCAGGAGCACTGGAAAAAGAAGTGTGCAATCAGAAGGGAACTACTTAGAAGGAGACAACACTAAACGTGACTAAAACAGGAAGCAACTCCCCCCCCCCCCCCCCAAAACAATCTTATTACTTTATTGTCACACCTCGTATATATCAATTTACTTGGTGTTATCTATGCTACTTCATACTATAGTCAGTTGTATGTTTTCTATTCTAATAAGGTTCATGTACATAATTAAAAATACGTAATTTTCAAAGTCATCGTTCAGATAATACCAACAGGTGATCTTTCGCACCATGTAAAAACTCTAATTTGAACAATTATGCTAAAGTTCTTCTGTGTTAGTGATGTAGAAAGTGTTTCTACAGTGATTATGATCTAATACTTAATATTTCTGCTATGCTAAATGGACAACTTGAGATCTCTTGTTAGGTTAGGAGTATTCCACATACAGACTGTATAAATTGTATTATTGATGTGTGGAATGTCATGACAGTGCCCCCAGGCTGATGCTTTTCTGTGTAACTGTATGAAGTTCTGTCATGAAATTCTGTTTTGATTGTGCTAAATCTGGATAGCAGAGGGGTAGGGTGTGAATCTGATGGATCCCTGGTAGTTCTTGTTGATGTGTGTCACATATAAAGACTTTATTTGTACAATTTCACAAAAATATAATTTTTGTCACTAGTTGTAAGATGTGTGTGTGTGTGTGTGTGTGTGTGTGTGTGTGTGTGTGTGTGTGTGTTTTGATTTTTTTTTTTTTTGTATTTTCTTATTCTTGTTTGAGGGGTATAGTTGTGTTATGATTTGGTGCTACTTGTGTTTGGAAGTCGCAAGTGGCGGTATTATGACATGACAGTGCACCCAGGCTGATGCCGTGCACTTGTATACTAAAGAGCCACACACCGGCACATTTTAATTGCGTGCGCGCGGGGAAATATAAGCTTGGGGAACTTTATGACGTAGTGGTTTTTCCACGGGACTGGAAAAACGGAAGCTAAGTTGCGCGGGGGAAGGGGAGAGTTGGATGGACTGCCGAGGACAGTGCAGTGCGGTTGCTCGTCGCAGCGATTTTGAAAAAACGTGTGATAGTTTTTCGCGGCCAAAGTGCCGTTTCTTTTGCCTTCACAGTTGAAGGATTTCGGTGTGGGGGCTAAAGTGCGTAGTTGCATGGGGGCTCGAGTCGTACCAAAAACATTTTTTAAATACATGCAGTGCAGAAAAATTAAACTTATTTAAAAACAACAGCTGTGTGGTGAACATTATTCTTTCACAACTCGCCCTGTATGCCCATAAATGCGTGTATAATTGGTATGTACTTTTGTTTATTAATTGTAAACTGTATTAAGGTGCACGTGGACGGAACAGCAGCAAAGCGGGAATCATATAGTTTCATCCCCTAAATGACCACAAAACATTTTTCCATCAGAAAGAGGAAAAAGCTTGTTCTGCCCGGTCGCAATTTGCATACCGGGTTGTAGTGACAGTTACTTATGAGACTTGTATGCTGGCCATAAAAAGGGACAACTGGGCACTAATGATTCATTAAAGGTGTCAATGAAATGCAGTTCTACGTGTCGCCTACGTTATTTGTAGTAGACTAGTTTTTGTCCAATGATTTTTTAGCCAATCGTTACTGAGAGTGCCGATCCACGAGAAACAAACAAGAGGCATCGTCACACCATAACGAAGACAGTCGCAGATGCAAGGCATAATAGTAACAGAGAGGGTCAGGTGTCTTGGCTGAGTGTGTGTCAGACCGCCCCCATTGAATGAACCTAATCGCCCTATCGAAAACTGGATCGTTAGCTGTGCAGAAGCAACATGGTTCTCCACAATTGGAAAACTGTCAACCACATGATGTTCTTCCTCATCCGTATGGAAACAGAGTAACTCATCATAGTGGAAGACAGGGCGAAGACTCTTAGGCAGCCGCGATGAGGCATTAGCATTTGCCCTGGGCATTAATGAAACTCAGTGAAAATGAGGCAAGTATAAAGCTCAATGTTGCAATCTGTGGGTGGTCTTATCTGGAAGTGACGCTGAAGGTTGAAACAAGGAGGCCAGAGGCTTATGGTCGATGATGAGATGAAACTTTGAACCATACAAGAAAACCTAACAATCTGAGAATAACACCTTTGAGCCTTGAAGTGAAAGCAATAGGTCGCTCTGATCCACCGAGTATGGCCGAATATGGCCACAAGACCATGTTGGGCTGCATCTATGGCCAACACCAGTTGTCGCCCCGAGCAGAACGTGGCTAGACACGCTGCCGACTGAAGCTGATGTTTGAGGCAGACGAAAACATGTTCACATTCGTCAGTCGAGTGGAAAGGAACATTCCTACATAGCAGCAAATGAAAAGGATGTGCTACATCGACTACAAAAGGAAAGAATTTATGATAATAGGCAATTTTGCCAAGAAATACCTGGATGTCTTTAATAGCAGATGACCGTGGGAGGGCCGCAATAGCATCAACATGCTGACTTAAGGGACGGATCCCGTCATGTGACAGTTGAAACCCAAGATACACAATGGAAAACTGAAGAAGTTTAGATTTAGCGAGATTACACTTTAACCCCACCGACAGGAGAACTTGAAAGTGTGCAAAGATTGGCAAGGTACTCACCCGTGGAAGCACCTATGACAACAATATCATCCTGATAGCTTATGCAATCAAGCACAGAAGCTGTCAGCTGTTCTAAAATATGCTGAAATATAGCTGGTGCACTGGCAATGCCAAATGGCAACTGTTGGTATTGATACATGCCACAAGGAGTGTTTAAGACGAGAATTTTTTTTTGAAATTTCTCTGATTGATCAATATTAGGGAAGAATGTCAATCATTCTAAATTACACGAATGTCATCAGAATTTTTATTAACATTGCTTTATTCACAATACTGTTGTTATTCTAACTTGCACTTACAATTATTTGATTTTTTTTCCCATAATGAAATATAGTAGTTTTATTCGAGAAAATTACATTTTAGCTTTGCAGGAAAGCTCATTTGTTTTAAAGGATATAAATCTGACAAAGAGCAATCTGTATTTTTAAGCTGCCAGCCTGTATAATCACTGGTAGAAGTTAGACACAGTACTTTATTAGATTGCAGTACTTATATAAAACTGTAAACAATATAATTTGTCTGCTCAGAATAATTTATAACACAAGTGGTCTGTAGAAAGTGCGAACTTGAAATATTGTCATTAATGTGGAAAATATTTCTCCTGCATCGTCTCTTAATGTATATCAATGTTGATTGACAAACAAGTTAGGATCAGGAACTACAACGCAGGCCAGACTTACTACACTACATACTTGTATACCATCTGGATTTTCTTGCTTTCTTATTCAGTGGCTGAAATGTATACAAGTTGTTGTAAAGTCAAATTGTACTTACCACTCAGGCCAATTTCTGCAAGTAAGTGTATGTGTTCGCTATAAATACTTTAAAATCTACTAAATTCAAAGCTAAGAAATATTAAATTAGAAGTTCCCCACATGATTAAAATAATGATAATACTAAAATAAATTAACAAAACATTCAATACTCTAAACAGTACAACATTGACTACTATGGCTAAATAACTACTTATAGCGACATCTAGCACAATTTTTTTCTGTATGTTTTTCCACTGTACTGTAAATAATCAGTGTCATTATTTTATAACTATGAAATATTAAACTCATGGCTTGGTAATATCAAAGCTGTCAAGCAACTGCCTTAATTGCAACTATGATTACCTCATTTCTCCTCTTGAAGAACGTAAAGTCCAATTTTCTAGAATAAATTTCCAGGCTGGATTTCTGTGATTGCTTAAGGCCCCTACACAAGCTCCGATTTACCATCCAACCAACCAACACGCACTGATCAACTGCACGCCGTGATTGCAGCGATTCCCTGTTCTGTTGTGTGTCTGTTGATTTGTTTTTGTTTTGCATGTTCGCTGTGCAGACAGCAGACAATAGCAGGCAGGAAGTTGGTCGGGTTGAACTACACATACACAATTTGTCAGGTGGAATGGTGATGGGGAGAGGGGGGGGGGGGGGGGCAAGGTCAGATGTCGTACGGCCAGGCCCAACCATCCATCTGACAAGAAAAGTTGGTCGGCAAGCAACTACACACATCCAATTTATCGAACCACCGACAAATTGAAATGTGTGTAGGGGCCTTTAATCTTCTAATAAATCATATGCAACTCCAGTAACTCGCAAGTCATTTGCTAGTAAATACCACTGGCTGGCCAGTACTTACCCTAGCTTGGTGCCACTGATGGTACAACACAAAAAAAGACGAAATTGGAAACAAAACTAAATGTTTACACTAGCTTTAGGAAATGAGTATTTCCTTTGTCAGGTAGGAGAGGAGGGAAGGGAAGAGAAGAGAAAGGCAGAGGGGAAAGGTTACCCACAACCTAGGCCATGAAGTATGAATGGGTGAAAGTGGAAGTCGAGATATTGCATGGTAAGTACTAAGCAGTTATCCCAATATAATCTGGATGTATAACTTCAATGATTGGACAAAGAACCATGGATTCACTGAACAAAAAACCATTGCTTGCCTGCACTTTAATATGTTTTGCAAAGGATTTGAAATTGTTTGCCATGTTGTAATTAGACAAATGAATTTCACTCAGTTAGTATGTGACAAAGAATTGCTGATTACCTCTTGTTTTGAAATTTACATCAGCATGCAATGCAACAGACTGGTATCAGAGTGGAATCTAAACTTATTTTCTTTTGGTTTTCTTGCAATACTTCATAATACTGTTGCAATTAATCAAGGAATTGAATATAAACATCTTTGGCTGGCACGCTCAGGCAACTTTAGTTCATCATCCAGGTAGTAAAGAGCAATGTCAATGCAAACCAAAGAAAATAGATCAATAAGTAAAACGACTAATGCTGAGTGGAGGGTAGGGGGAAGTAATTTGCTAAAAATTTTAATAAAGGGAGGGCTGTCCTGCACTTTCTTGCATTCCAATGGGGCTATCTTGCTGCCTTCTGATAATGATGTGATGCCACCATACCACATTTTGTTATGCTGAAATACACTGTGTCATCCAGATGGAAGATACACCATTGAGAAACTGCCAGCTACTGCTGTACAAGTTCTTGATACATGACATAGCTGCCAACCTTGAGAAGAGGCTGTCAGTAATCATGCTTCTGGCCAATGGAATGGTGACAACGAACAGCCGGGGGAGGGGGGGGGGGGCACCCGACAACATGTTCTCGCCCAGAGTAAATTTAGAAAAATTTCAAACCTGATTTAGATCATTAAATTCTTTATTACTGACACTTTCCATTCATATATAATGACTTTCCGCGGGTAAAAACTATTGTAAATGAAAAGAATCAGATTAGTTGCAAAAACAAGTAACTCGAAACCCACAATAAAGTTCCGAAGCAAATTGACTAACTTGGCGCCGCCTGGTAGACCACATGGACTGTTATACTGGGACCAATGACCATGTACTCGTTGTAGACCAAAGAATTTAGGTTCTGCAACTGTTTCGGTGCATCTGGTAGGTGTGTGTGGGGGGGGGGGGAGGGGGATGAATAGGAGGGACTTGTTCCAGAGCGAAAATGCTACCGTTAACGTTTCCTGTATGAGGATAGAGTAACACCCTTGTGTTTCATACAGCTTTGTTACGTACTCAGGAAGAAAATCGTTACGATCTTTAAAACCCTTAGTAACGTTATGATTAGCGGAATATAAACAGTCCTTTTTCCGATTTTTTTGTTTTAACATCAGATCGTAAAAACTCTTATTTCCGTAATTTTTATGACCTTTCCCTAACTCTGTAAATACGGTGATAAATCCGTAACAATTACAGATAATCCGTAATAGTTGGCAGCTCTGCATTAAATACAAAGTTTATATAAGTGTACTTCAATCCCATGGCTGCCAGGGGACTGTAGTTCACTGAACAGCCTACTCATCACCCTGAGCTGTCAACCTGATGTTTTATATTTACATAGACTCCTGAATAACCCTGACATTTATTTACAAGACTGCAGTGTAAAGCCCCTGCCACCACCTACTTCAGTTTGTTCATTCACTGCAGCATCTCTCAGTTCAATTACAATATCTGGGGTGTGGAAGAACAGTATGGATATTGCAGACAGAAAATCAAACACTGTATGAATACCACAATAATTATAAATTATTTTCACACTGCTTTAAACTTTATTAACTCACAATAAGCTTATTTCGGCCTTAGGCCATCATCAGGTGTTATTACTTATAAAATTATTGTTGTTTATTTGCTGCCCAATTGATTATAGAAGCTGATGTAATGCTTATCTGTATATGTGCAGCAGCACTGGTTATACGATTAGATTTTTTATCAGTTTTTCATAGTGGCAGCATTGGGGATGCTGCCACTACACTGAAAAGTGACTAAGGAACTTGTGGGTGTAGATGAAGTGTGGATTCTGTGCGAAGAAAAAAAAAAAAAAGAAAAGAAAGAAAGGAAAAAAGAAAGAAAGGAAAAAAAAGTATAAAAAAGAGAGGGGGAAAAACGAACCCCCCCCCCCACACACACACATGAGAGAGAGAGAGAGGCATCTGATGAATTTCTCCAGCGGAGCTGTTAGGATTTTAACTTGTAAATCCCAGTCCCATAAATATTATTCAATTTCAATTGATAAAGCTATGTTCTGAAAATTATCTGTGACCTACTGAAACACGCTATTGCGTGAAATATCTGGAAATAGAGTGACCCTCCCACACCCCTTCAAAACATCATTCCAAAGTTGATTTCATTAAATAAACTGATGTCAAACAAAAACTTTCACAACATTGTTACTGAAGATGGTAATAGCTGAATAAAAACTCTTTAACAACCTGCTTATAACTAAGAAGATCATATTATTTAAAAAATAAATGCATACCAGTGTTTCCAGGAGAACCAGGAGCTGACTGGCTGGTCTTGACCTCTAGGTGTGAGCTATGGACAGCCGGTGATGGCACAGAGCATTCAGGATACTGTTCTGGTGCTGGTGAGCCTTCCCGAGAAAGGGACTCTGGTGTCATCAACCCACTAACACCAACATGACTCGGAGAAGCAGGAGCACTCCTGGAACATTCAGGATCAAATTCAATTTAAAAATTGTAAATGTATATAGTTTTCTTAGACTTAATGTAATAAATACACATAAGCACCACACCACAATTTTTCACCCCACATGTCTTTATAGTTCCCTCATGTTGCTAAGCATAACTAAAAATGTCCTCTCACAGGACATGAAAACACACACAGATGAAGAACTGGTGATGTCAGACCATGGAATTCCATATTTCACTAGACAGTGAAGTGTAAAATAAACCTGAAAATGAAAAGTCCAGGTTGGAATTCAACAATACAATGAGGAGATTTCACAACTCATTGCAAAGACTTACAAAGAGCTGCAACAGGAATTTAAAAACAACTTATTCACATGCTACTGGACATTAACTTTTGTCAGAAAAAGGGCATTCAAACAATCATACTTCACAGACACATAACTGTCATCTCTGGCCTTTGCACTCCAAATAACACTCTGTGGTGAGGGATCGGAGCACATGGGATGGGAGGGGAGGAGAGATAAGAGAAGGAAACAGGAAGGTGCAAGTTGGTAGCGGGCATGGATATAGCACAACATTATGGGACATGTAGATAGGTTTCATAGGCGTAGCCAGGATATGATTTCAGTAGGTGTTTTCAATGAAGGAACATGTTAATAATGTGTACTCTTAATAGAACTGCAAAAGGCACTAACACCATATATACTATATTATTTTTCATTGAAAAGGACTGGATACTAGAAAATTAGCATGGTATAAAAAATGAAGTTACAAAATTTCTTAAGAATCTATGTATTCCTTAAAATAGGGGCAAAGAAAATCATAACATGTTGATAGGCAACTGTGCCTCGAAATGCAAACTGCATCAGAATCTTTGAAGCTTTGAATAACTTCTGAAATTCTTTGGTCTGAAAGATGTCAATGGGAAAATTAAGCTTTACAGAATATGCTCTTTGAATAGACGGGACCCTTGATTCGTTAAAACTCACACACACACACACACACACACACACACACACACACACACACACACTAAATGTACTCGCAAATTTATATCATTGTACAACACATAATTCAGGAGGTCATAAATTCTGAGATGCATGAAAAACTTCTGTATTATGCATGATTATTATCTTCAATACTAAAGCTATTCAAAACCATGTAGCCAACTACATTACCATGTTTAAAGGTGTGGCAAAATTGTATAGTAGAAAGAATTCTGTACTACAAATACAAAAGTTCCCGTGTTTGCATCCTAATACCTCCTTTTATCGGACCTGGTGGTCTCAGGGTAAAGTGCTCAACTGGAAACCAAAGGGTCGTGGGTTTTTCAGTCTTTGTTTTAACCCAACCTTCACCTCCACCATGTGAGGACTTGCCAGAAACAAAATGTGGTTCAGATTCCATGTTAAGCTGTAGGTCCCCTTTCCCCAGGCGGATAACTTGGGTAGTTAGGGATAAGCAAATCGCCAAAGTGGTGTCCAATTAAGCCAATGAGCCAAACAAAATTATTATAATAATTATCTTTTATTTTCCAAACCAATATTGTTCTTTCTTATTAATTTAATGGAGTACTGCAGCTAACGTTATTTATCATACATAATGTACTTGGTGCAATTATTGATGCATAGGCCAACAACTGGAATGTTTTCCCAATTAAAAATCTTTTGCTATTGTGAAACTTTTACTTAAAGTTACAGTGGAACCCCAGTTTTACACATCTAAAATGCTATAAAAAGTAATTTTACATCATTTAGGCATTTTATAATTTATGTAAGATATTTATACGTAATAAGCACCCAAAAGTCATGTGGGATTTGTTAATTATACAGAGTGATTATAATTAAATTTAAACTTTCAAAATGCTGTAAAAATAACACCATTGGTCAGAATGATGTCAAATTTCAACGGAATATTATCGGAGAAGGGGGGAAAACGTATGGCAGAAGAAAAATAAAGTGTGAAAATTGATCAATGGCAGGTGCTGTATGTGTCAGAATACGTAAATAAGCGCAACACATTGACATTGGTATAAACATTCAAGGGATACAGTTTTTCCACATTTTGTGTCGGAAACGTTCGCCATGATTCTCTCAACACTGAATCGCACTGCTGCTTTACATTAATGATGACTGTCACTCTGCAGAAGTTCTGGACACTGAAGGGTTTGAAAAAGGCATTGTTCCCATGACTGCCATGGGTCTGGAGAAAATGATTCAGAAATTCAAGAACACAAGTTTCTTTGGTGAGCAAAGTGGTAAAAGGAGGAAATGAACTGATGTAACGTCAGTGGAAGAAGTGGCCACAGCAATGCAGGAGGAGTCAAGTGGTGGTTTGCAAATCTGTAGTGTATGGAAAATTGTCCAAACTGTGGAGTGTAAAATCCTATGACATTGTTCTTTGTATCCACTGAAAATTACCCATGTGCACATGTTGCTTCCTGTTGACCTGCCATCAAGAGAGACTTTTGCTTTAGAATTTCTTGCTCGCATTGAAGTGGACGATGAATGGGCGTAGAAGATGTTTTTAGACAGACGAAGCCCACTTCCATCTGACAGGATATGTCAATACACAGAATTGCTGAACTTGGGCAACAGAAAATCTACACACAAATCAACCAGTACCACTTGAACATGGAAAGGTCACTCTGTGGTGTGCATTTACAACATCATAGAGCCATTTCTTTTTTCTCCGAAGAGAAAGGTGCTGTTACCTGTACAGTGTCTTTTGCGCAACCACATTATTCAAGCTCTCCAACAGCACGGATGTGTGGATGGGATCATTTTTATGCAAGCTGGCTCATCTCCGCACATTATAAATCCAATTAATCAGGTGCTGAAGTGTCATCTTCAGTAATGCTAGGATTCTGAGCCATGATTTCCCTACAGACTAGCTGTCCCGATCACCTGGTCTTAGTCCATGTGACTTCTGGCTGTGGGGCTATATGAAGTATGTTGTATTCAGTGTTTTGATTGTAAACTTAGCTGCATTGAAGGTGCGCATTGTGCAACACATTTTGAATGTGACCCCGTAAACCCTTCATTAAGTTGTGTACATGGTGTTTCTCAATTTAAGGATATTAAAAATACAATTTGATTGATGCTTTTTATGCAGTTTTTGCCCTCAGGACAATTAAAAACTGATGTGATTTATGCGTATTTTAGCCTCAGGACAATTAAAACTGATTTTTCCCATCCAATGTGATATGACATTACCATGGTGGACGAGTTAACATAACTAACAGTATCACACCTAGTATCACAGTATGACAGTATCTGACCAGTGGTGTTATTTTTCCAGTTTTCAAGCTATGTATGAAAGACAACAAATCCCATAAACTAAGTGAGCGATCAATGTGGTTGTTGGTGGCAGGAAACATATACCGGAAGTGCCTTTAAGGTTACTCCAGTCAGTCACCATGTTGTGCGAAAATTTAGTTTACGCAAACTGCACATAACTAGTGCAGTGTTTCACCATTTAATCATAAACATTAGAGAATACAAAGAAGGTAAAAATGCCAACCAAGACACCAACTGCCAAACAACAAATCATGTGTTTGAATAAATGAAAAGTGAAATTCTATTAATGTTCCCTGATGTCATAAAACTTAGCTAAGAAACATTTATAAGCAGTACGTAAAGGCCACAGCTATGCTAGGGTCAATGTGTTTTGTTTCTCCACAAACATTGTTTCATAAAGCATGAATCGTGAGGAAATTGTGGATGTGTTAATAACTAAGGAAGTAAAATAAAATACGAAGTGAATTAAAATTATGAACATGGGAAATTTGTTGGGGACAATAAATAATTCATATGGCACAAAAACATTTATCTTGCCAGTAAATATAATTTCAATGATGAAGCAGCTTTTCTTGAGACGTAATAGTAATAATAATAATAATAATAATTATTATTATTATTATTATAATAATCCAGAATGAAACTTCACTCTGCAGCGGAGTGTGCGCTGATATGAAACTTCCTGGCAGATTAAAATTGTGTGCCGGAACCGGAACTCGAACCTGGGACCTTTGCCTTTTGCGGGCAAGCGCACTACCGACTGTGCTATCCCGATGACTCACGGTGCTGCCTCACAACTTTACTTCCGCCAATACCTCGCCTCGTACTTCCCAAACTTCACAGAAGCTCTCCTGCAAACACGCAAGACAAGCACTCCTGGAAGAAAGGAGTCGTGTCGGGATAGCACAGTCGGTAGTGCGCTTGCCCGCGAAAGGCAAAGGTCCCAGGATCGAGTCCCGGTTCCGGCACACAATTTTAATCTGCCTGGAAGTTTCAATAATAATAAATTAACCCTTTTTTGTGTGAATAAAATTATAAAACAAATCTAGATCTTGAAATGGTATCTGATGCAGTACTTTACACCATACTGACAGTAGTCATAGTCAATACAATGCAGACAATGTGGTATCAGGCATCTGATTTTACTGCATAGTTTCAGAGATTCTGGACCTTTTCTACATTATTCAATCTCTGGTGGTGTGTAAGTGGCTCATAGTGAAATTGCCACGTTTAATCACCTGTTATGATGCATGCCAAGAATTTGGGTCCCCAACAGCCAATGGTTTCATGTCTATGCAGTGTTTCACTCAACAACAGTTTTGATCATCTGTGAAAATTTTCAGTCACAACACAATACACAGATGTTTTGGGAGTAATATTAAGTTTCTCAGCTAACCTGATAAAAGCACAATGATCTCAACAAAGAATTTCAGCCACTTTTTGGACATTTCTTCACTCATTGATGCTTGATAATTTCCAATGCTCTCGCTTACAAAACCTCGTATACCATTAAAAAACTTCTTACATATCATTCTTGCACTACCATAAATAAATTGTATCATTTCAAAAGTTTCATCAACACATTCAGGACTGGCACAAATAACCCTGGATGGAGCAGTCAGACTGCTGTTTTTAAGAAGTTTTTAGAAAATTACAGCTTTCTAACTATGATTGCAATAATTGAGCTTGCTGTCTCATTTGAAGCAATGGAACCTCTTAACTATTTTAAAAATTATTAAATATTAAAATGAACAGCTACACAATATTTTGTAATAAATCATGTTTTTATCCCCACCACCCAAAAACAAAAGAAACCATCCCTTGCACATATGATTCTTACAGATAATCTGCTTTTCCTTCGGAGCAGAATCGTCTATTTCCTCTTCCCCAGCATCGAATACATCACTCTCAACTAAATTTGCTATGTCGGGAATATGCAGAGTGTGATCATTCAGCAGATAGTAACACACACAGCAGACAAAAGCAGTGCTGGACTTAACAGAGATCAGGAAATACATGCCCTTTTGAAACGTACAAATAGAACTGAACTCACTATGTGGCAGCACAATGCAGAGAACCTTCTCCTCCATTTTATGTGGTTACCAACAAAGGGCACATTGTTCAATGGCAGTTACAATTTTTTTAGCATTTCATGAGTAAGACTCTGCCACTGTCCACGTGAGTGACTGCCACTGAACGAGTCTGGATCGGGCGTCATCCAGATGCCTGATACCTCAGAGTATTAAAAAGACTATGAGATCATGTAAGCTGCCCACTTCAAAAAGGACATTGTTCGCACATCGGTCCACTGCTCTTTTCAGAGTCAAAAATACTGTTACAGCTTCTACAAGAAGACTGTCACGCCAGCACTCTTCTTTTTGTAACAACACATAGCTGAAACACTATGCTACATAATTCCTGCATCAGATCACAGATGGACATAGTGGTTCCGGAATATAAAAATCAGTCACTTTTCAATTGTGCAGTCTGCGTATTTCAGTCTGTTGTGTGGTGTATGAAGTGCTCCTCTACAGACAATTGGCGGTTTTAGCTATCGCTGAACCCTGAATCTTCTTCACAATTTTCCGCTATTTTTTAACAATACATCTTTATTTCTATAAATAAACTGTGAAATTATTGCACGAAATATCTTTAACTGCTGCTGGAAAACTTGCGATTGCAAATCATGATGAGAAGTATGTACTGTGAGATGTAGCAGGTTGTTTCAGATTGTGCAACCATGACGAACAGTATGCCTAGTGTACTTCACAATAAGAAACTTGTCTCATTTATGCGTGAAGGTTTAACTAGAGACATGCAAGATGAGAAAAAAACACAAGTCTATTTCCTGATGTTCCTTATTGCACTAAGTGCAACTCTGATGGCAGGGAATGGTGGAGGGGATAACAGCTTTCCAGTGCTCTCTTGCGGAGTCTACCCCAAGTTGTGGAAATATTAGCATAGTTGTTCACACAAATCCTTGTTCAGTACTTTTCTTATTTCTCAAGACACGTCAACTTTGAAACAACCTTATTCAATCAGCTTTTATTAAAATTTCAAAAACATCTGGCTGAAACTTAGCAGTAAGAGATCTAGAGGAGTCTGCCATGTCCTCCGCACAAATTTCAAGGTGGATAAACAATTTAACAAGAGCTGGGAAGAGGTTACTTATAAAGCCTGCCCTGAACAGCCGTCAAAAAGTTCAATGTCCAATAAACTGAGTGTTAGCAGCAAGTGTAAAGTTATAGTTATCATATGGTACTGTGTTTAATATTATTACTAATGATTTGAAAATACATATAGTTCGTGCAAAATTGTTTTTAAAATATTGATTGGCAACTAGAAAAACAACAAAACTTGTAGAATAGCTGGAAAGAGCCCCAGGGTTTTTTTTTTTTTTTTTTTTTTTTTTTTTTATGAAAATGACATCTCCAGTGATGTGTTTTTGGGCATGACCAAACAAAAAAATTGAGTAACAAAAGTTTCAGAGTGGCACAAATCCACGTCTCTGAAGACCAAGAAAGTAAGGGTGAGCAAATTGAAAATCAAAACACCTTCTTATGTGTGAAAGGCTTCATCCTGTCAGAGTTCATCTCGCAAGTAATGACTGAAAATTGCCTGATACCTCAGAGTATTAAAAAGACTATGAGATCATGTAAGCAGCCCACTTCAAAAAGGACATTGTTACAGAACAATGAGCTATATCTTATTGCACACTGCTTGATTTGGGAGTACCTATTGAACCACAACTTGGAAACACTACCACAGCCGCCATACGGTTCCAACATGGCATCAACACACTTCTTCCTGTTTCTGTGCATCAAAACCAAGATGAAGAGGCATTGTTTTGATACCAATGAGGACATGCAAACAGTATCAAAATATGCTCTACCTGAAATTCTAGTCATTACTTTCAAGGGAGTGAAGCAGCTATTGGGGAATTGCTGGAAGAAGTGTATCCCTCCTACAGCAAGCAACTTCCAAAAAGTTGAAAATATTGCACAATTTTGGTCAACAATGCCTGTATGATAGGCAAAGAAATATCAAAGAATCTGGTTCACAAGTTGTAAATTGTGTTATAATCCAAGGAAAAAACTAAACAAATAAATATTTACACTTCAATTTTGAACATGACATGCAATGCTATGCTATAATTGGATCACAATAAAATTACTAAACCAGAATAAATTAATTCTCTATATTTTCTGAAAAAATCCTATATTAGTATTCCTGAAATAAGAGATATTGTACCCAGTATCATCTCTCTATCTGTGTGTGTGTGTGTGTGTGTGTGTGTGTGTGTGTGTGTGTGTGTGTTATTTATTTATTTTTTACTGTACACAATCTTTGACATCATAAAATTCCTTGAGAACACTAACAAGTCAAAAGTATGCATGACTTGCTGTTCACCACCTACTAAAAATTTAAAGATTCTACAAAGTTTATTATTGGTTATAAAGTATCAGATAAGATTAATTAAACCTCACAACAATTGTGATGACAATCGATTATACTAATAATCCAAACACAACAGATCATAAACACAAAGAAAAGCAAGAAAATTCTCTGTTACATACCTTGAAGACAAGCCAAAGGGTGCTCGAAAACATGACACTCCCCTTTGTTTTCTTCTGCGAAATGCTTGTTCAATTAATTTTGCTTCAGACTGTGGATCAATGCGCCAGAAAGAACCTTTTCCCGGTTCTTCTTGCGATCGTGGAACTTTAATAAAATATCGGTTGAGTGAGAGATTGTGTCTGATGGAGTTCTGTTAACAAGCAAAGCAATTGTATGTACATTCTTATACTAGCACCACAAAGAATAAATTTTCTTATAATATAATAACAATAGGATTTAATCTTCTACAATGAACATTGCACAAAAGTCTTCAGGTAAAATTTCCGGGCTGATGGGCCATGGTCCAGATGTAAAACTTCCTCCCGACGTTTCGTCTCCAACTGGGGAGACATCTTCAAGGGTCTTCCGGCTACTTTCACTGTGGGCCGAGGGGCTGTCGCATTTATAGAGGACATAGAGGGCACCACCATACATCATTTGATGCTGACTTTGTAGCTATCTCTGGATGATGTCGTCATTCTCGATTAAAAATAATGGATTGTCATTTTGTTGGTGCAGTGTCGACATCCATATTTTATCTAACTTCAGACCTCCTTCTTTCCTATTAAAATTATTCTATTGCTTCTCTATACATGCGTGTATGGTACTGAGATGTCCTAGCTAAAACGTTCATCTCGTTAAATTTTATTTCATTATCTCCTTTTTGAAAAACATGTTCAGCCACTGCCGATTTTTCCGAGTGGCCCAGACGACAGCTTCCTTTATGTTCAGATATGCGAGTGTTGACGCTTTTTCTTTTTTTTTTTTTTTTTTTTTTTTTTTGTACCAATATATACTTTATCACAGCTTTGCCAACAAAACGACAATCGATTATTTTTAATCGAGAATGACAACGTCATCCAGAGGTAGCTACAAAGTCAGCATCACATGATGTATGGTGGTGCCCTCTATAAATGCGAGAGCCCCTCGGCCCACAGTGGCAGTAGCCGGAAGACCCTTAAATATGTCTCCCGCAGTTGGAGACGAAACATTGAGAGGAAGTTTTACATCTGGACCACGGCCTATCAGCCCGGAAATTCTGGAACTATTCCCCACCCACTCCCCCAAAAAACCCCTCCCCTCCCTTTCCTTCGTCGGGCGGGGGGGGGGGATGGTTTTGGGGGAGTGGGTGGGGAGTCATTCCGGTCCCGGGACGGGGGGACTTGCCTTGGGGGGAGGGTGGACAGGTGCACACGCACCCACACATTTACACAGCTTTCTACAGTATATATGCCTAAGTGTACTTGCGTCTGTGTAAATGTGTGGGTGTGTGTGTGTATTTGTGTACCCTCCTTTTTCCCCCCAAGGTAAGTCTTTCCTGTCCCGGGATTGGAATGACCCTGGCATCAAAATACTCCCCAGGAAGTTTATTATATAATAAATGTTATCTAAATGTTTACCATTTTAAGTGCCAGGCAGAACTGGAACTGGTAATTTTATGGGAAGTAGAAATTTTTGACGTATTTTATTCATCATAACCGATTAAGCGTATATTACAAGGAGCGAATTTGGTCGCTAGTCGCTGGCGTATTTGGACGCAGCTGCTAAATTCCCTTCGTGTAAACAGGGACAGCGAACAAAGTAGCTAGTCCGAAACGCGAGCGTCTAAAGTTGAAGGGTGGGCTACTTTAGACACTGGTCGCTAGCGTTTTTGGTCGCCCAGTGTCATATACGGGAGCGTATAAAGTAGTCACCAGTCGAGTCAAGATGACAAAGGAAGTAATAAATACTGGCTGTGTGTTTCTCACAACAGTACTAAAAGCACAATTAATCTACCAAAAGCAAAACAGAAAAGTAGGAAAAATAAAAGAAAATGGATAATTAAACTGCGAGGAGGGATAAATATGGTACTTCTGCAAATCTTTTCGGTGAATTATCGTGTGAAGGTCCTTCTGCCTACAGAAATATAATGAGGATCACATAAGAAAATTTTGATAGATTACTGTAAATGGTAGAGGATAAAATAAGGAAACAGAATAACTTCATGAGGATGGCGATCTCGCCAAGAATAAAATTTGAATAATCGTTATTTTTAATGTCACATAATACTGAAAAACTTTGATAAAGTTTCAGAAATTTGATTACAATTCCAATTGGTGGGACACAGAACTTTTAATATCCTTATTTACGTCAATGATCACAAAATTTCTCATCATTTTGACGACCGGTTTTGGTCAGGATGATTATTTTCAAGTCTACAACAAAAGAGAAATGGAAGGATACATCTAGTATTAGACTACATTAGAAAACATAAGTAATGCATTACACTCATCAATACATGCAATATAGTCATATGGCATCATCACATCACAAGTGTATCTTCATTAAGGAATGTAATGACAGGTATGATGTATAATATTTTAACACTTTTTTTTTTCTTTGTTGATTACTGTAATGCCTTATTTATGTTTTATAAGGTAGTCTATTACTAAATTTGTCCTGTTCCCGATTTGCTGTAGACTTGAAAATGGTCATCACTGACCGAAACTGGTCGTCAAAACGCCGAGAAATTTTGTGATTGACGTAAATAAAGATATTAAAACTAATTACCAAACTGATATAAATTCGCGACCATGTCGCACCTTGGGAAACAGAACTGCTTGATATCACCTAACCTCCAAAATATTATGTCATATGCTACGTCGTGTTTCAATTGTTTCTACGAAGACACTAGTGTCTGAAGTCGCTGCCTGTCATTGCATCAGCGTATTCATTTGCTATTCGCCCATACGCCGAGCGACAACAGACACCAGCGACTAGCGAACAAATACGCTCAGTGTAATATACACTTTAGTCAGCAAGCCTTTAACCAGCATTCATTATTTACATAGTAAAACTGCAGAACTTCTGTTCTTTTCTTATTTTTCGATGTTTCGCATGACGATTTTTGAGAATTTATTCGCGTTCTCTAATGCAAATATATGCTTAAGTATTTTTGAAGTTATAATGTACCGTTCTCCCTTCAATGTGCAGAAAAACAGACACAAGACATCAGTCTCGCCGTTTATTGAGGTCACAAAAAATACTTAGCTATTTATTTGCATTTCACAACAACAATAAATCCTCAAAATGCATCATGCAAAGCGTGAAAAACTACCAGTTGCGTAAACAAAGCCAAGCTGACATTCGGCGCGGTGGATTATGGGATACTTTACTCCCATCAGCCACCGTATCGTAAATCAACATGGAACGTACTGCAAATAAAGAAATGCAAAATATATGTTTGAATAAATGCAAAGTATCAAGAAACTTGACTGCGTCATGTTTATAAGCACTATACTTTAAGGCGAAAGCCATGCCAGCATTAATTTTTGTCAATTATATCATTTTTTCCTTCATGAACATCATTTCAAAAGTTTAAAAAGCAGGGAAAGTGTAGATATCTTAACACAAAAATGGACACAAATTAACATTGTGAACATAGCAACTCTGATGGGAAAATATGGTGTATATGGTGGGAAAACTTAAAATAGGGTTTTACAGTATATCTGGTTACTACCCATCTCACACACTGAGCTGCCACCCCACTTGCCAAAGTGTTTTCTACAGGCAATGCATTTGTGCAAGGGAGCTTTACACTCCACACATCCATATCACAAATTTCATATCTCAATGCTGCTGTACATTATGTATGATATGTATTCTGTAAGATTTTTTTTTAGAACTTTTAATAGTTTTATTTGTATCTCTTAAATTGCCATCAAGAAAAATAATCTGATTTGACTTAAATATCTGGAGGTTCTGAAGTCTCTGTCTGTGGTAGAACATTTAGGTGGCAGGACACCTACCCTTAAGATGCATTTATTTTTTATGACTAACTTTATGTTAGAGTTACAACTCATCATAAAGAGGTTCGCTGAGCTGTTGATAGGCACAGAAATAGACAATCACATTCACACAACTTTCAGTTTTGTTCTTAATCAGAAAAGAAACACACACATAAACACATCACTCAAACAACTATACACACACAACCAGTGGCGCTGGCGTGGCCGGAGATGGTGGTTGTCTGTGTGTAGTTGTCTGTGTGTGTGTGTGTGTGTGTGTGTGTGTGTGTGTTTCTTTTTCTGATGAAGGCCCTGGCCGAAAATTTAAGCTGTGTACATGTGTTTTTCTATTTTCTGTGCCTGTCAGCAGCTCACAGTGAGCGTATTTACAGTGAGTTGTAATCAAACCTTCATTATCGACATTATGTTAGCGTGTATTCCTACATTACAAGACCTTGAATACCTTTCACACAGTCTGCCAAGGTGTTTTGACATGTAAAACCACAAACAACAACAACCTGGGGTATTTATGATAGTCACAGAGAATTAATATAGGATAAAAATACTCACTTGCCACCCTTTGTCAGCTGTGCGATAATAAGGATAGTTTTTGGTAATATATGAATATATACCACTAAGAGTTAGTTGCTTGTCTGGTGCTGAAGCAATAGCTTGTACAATTAGCTGGGCATATGAATATGGTGGCTTTGTATCATCCTAGAACACAAACAAAATATGTATTACACCCTGTATACATTTTATGTAATACACAATGTACCAAACAAAGAACAACAAAAGTACAGAGATTTTTCACTTTAGCAGAAGATTATCATACTTTTACTACAATACAAGTAACACATGAATAATTTAAGGGAAACACACTCAGAAATTATTTTAATATGCACAGAAAAACTTAATTTACATTTAAAAGGTCCCTGGACTATCTGAAGACTAAGAAAATGGATACATAAAATGGAATCATTCTGTTATGCATGCAGAACCCCTACAGTTATCCAGCTGCTTTTTAATATTACATTATGGTATTTATCACAATGGGCAACATAAAGGGAATCCAAATTTTCAAAAATTAATTATACCCCACAGTGCTTCCAATTTGCACTGGTAAGTCTAGAGAACTAACTTAAACCAAACAAGTAACTAAGCCTCCATAACAAATTATTTTAAGTTTAATATGAGCTAATTTATTCCTGTGTCTCAAGTGTGAACAACAAAAATGTCATACTTCATTGCCAGTTATGTTCATCCTGGCTTTCTTTTAAATAAACCTGTACTTCTGCTTCTGTTGTTACAAGAATGAAAATAATTTACTTGGAACTGTAATGTCATGTACACCAGTGTCCCAGTGAATATCATATAAAAAGTACATATATTTGTGTGTATCGTAGATGAAGTTCAGGGATGGAAACACCACTTTTGACACAAATAGAAAATAATGCCCTTATTGTCTCGAGTTATCCAAGGAAAAACCATGAGCCACATTTAAAGCTTCACAGTGTAATGTCTCATCTACATTACTAAAAATCAACTGTCACATGTATGTGTGTATGTGCATCACTTGAGAATGACTTGACCGATTTGGCAGAATTGTGTTGTTGTTGTTGTTTTAGTAATTCTCAAGACAATGTTTGTATAAGAGAATTTTTGAAAAATCTACTGGAAAATTTTTAAAAAAAAATAAATAAATAAATAAATAAATAAATAAATAAATACAGAAATTATGTATTTCAGTGTTTTTTTTTTTTCAATTATTTCAACACCACAAATCACGTTTCTGATGTTGGAGTGGGATAGTTCTTTTTCTGTTTAGCCCTTTACGGTCCTGAAAAATTCTTCAGAAAAATATAAAAATAAAACTTCAGGACTGCTGCAAAGGCAAGTCAGAAAATTTAATGGTTTTTTTTTTTTAAAAAAAAAAAAAGAAAAAAAAAATCACAATTTTTGTATGCACACTCCATCACAGCTGACAATAGGGACAACGTATTTGGTTTAACCGATCAGCATCACATTTTTGTATGTTTTCATCAAGAAAGTTTTTATGCTACGCAACCCGTAAGTACAGTGCATGGAAGAGGGTACCTTGTAACAGCATTTGACACCAGTTCATCACTTCAAAACATCTCAATGGATTGGCTGATTATTATTATTATTATTATTTATTATTACTATTATTATTATTTTCTTTCTTTTTCATAATTGCCAAGACTAGGTTTGAATGAACAAAGAATTTTTGAAAATCCACCAGAAAGGTCAGATGTTTTTAAATTTTTGTATGAAAATCGCAATAATAGAAATGTGACTGACATTTTTATAGTTCCACTGTCACCTACTTTCATTAAAACACTTACAAAGGAAAGCAAGAAATTTCAAAGAAAAAATGAAAAGGAATATTTCTGTATGCACACTCTATCATAGCTGACAATAGGAACGACATATTTGGTTTGGGTTATCACCATCAAATTTAGCACATATCTGTATTTTTCCATCGAGAAGATTGTTTTGCTTCATAACCCACCATACGGTACATGGCGAAGGGTAACTTGCACTAGACTGGCATCATTTGAAACATCTACAGATTTCATCACCGTTTTACTGATCACCATGAAACTTGGCACATTGATATATGTTCTCATGGAGGAGTTCTTTATGGTACGTGGTAGAAATTAACTTGCAATAGCCTTCGGCATTGTTTATCAGGAGGAGATGTACAGAGACAGGAACAGGAGGAGATGGGCATAGAAGAGATGGGACAGGTGAGAAGGAGATGTACAGAAACAAGAGGAATAGTTGGAAGAGGAGAGAAGGAGGCGAAAAAGCTGGAAGTAAATAGAGGGGTAGGAGGAGATGGAGAAAGAGAGAAGTAGATACATAGATTTGGGGACATGGCATGGATATAAAAAAGGGACAGAGAATAAAGAAAAGAGAAGATGAATGGTGTAGGATAAGAGATGTACAGGGTGATTGAAGGAGATGGACAGAGATAGGAGGATGAGGAGATAGACAAATGGAGATGAGCAGAAGAGAGAGGGGGGGGGGCAATACTAGGAGATTATGGAGTATATACAATTCCCACACACATTAGTATTTGCTAATAATAAAAAATAATAACTTTAAACTTTATTTATAAAAAGTAAAGAAAGTTTGACTTGCCAGCCAAAAAGGCACCAATCTGATGACACACACATAAATGAACACACACACACACACACACACACCCTGAGCTTTCAAAAACTTAGGTTGCTTCTTCAGAAACAGCAGGGAAGGAGAGGGAAAAGTAAAAGGTGACGGTTTTAAGGGTGTGGGTAAGGTGTCATTCCAATCCCAGGAAAGGAAAGACTTACCCCGGGATTGCAATGACTCCTTACCCACTCCCTTAAAACCCCCACCCTTTCCTTTTCCTTCCCTGCTCTTTCTGAAGAAGCAACCTAAGGTTGCAAAAGCTCAGTTTTGTGTGTGCGTGTATGTGCATGCTTTTATTTATGTGTGTGTCAACGAACTGGTACCTTTTTGCCAGGTAAGTCAAACTTTCTTTACTTTTTATAAATATTTTTCCGAATAGGAATGTTTCCTTCTATATTAACTTTAAGTACACATACACATACTATGTTCATTTTGTGGCTCTTGTAATGGTCACCAGACCACATTATGTAAATATATACACATGGTGTACAACCTTATAAACAGAGATTTAGAATTCCAAATCAGTACATCCCAGAGTCCACACATGCTCTGTAAGACATGGATGAAATCAAGAATTTCAAATGACAGCTTCATCACAGCATAAATGCAGGTTCACCCAACAATCAACTGGTCACAGCCGTGCAACTGGGCACCAACGTTGAAGACTGGGTGTACACACGGTGGGTCACAATTTCGTTCCTGGTATGGTGCTCTGGACACACTGTTGTCATTCATACTCAACTCTGTCTTGTTCATGTGCATGTTTCAAACAAAATCTGCACGTAAAGAATGTCATACTGCGTATTACTTTTCCACTGCAACTACAAGATGGTGTCAAGTACTTGCCTTGAAAAAAACTGACATTTATGTGACTTGATCTGGTAGTTGATCCCAGATACACTTGTTATTTAGATAAAAGCCAATGTTTTACAGCTGTCCCCTACAAACTGTTTATGGAATATAAACTTTGCCCTAAATTCACTGCAGGCTCTTTAAAGCAATTTAAGTACTCATTTAAGAAATAGGATTGAGAGAGATTGCAGTTGTAATGCAATATTCATTAAACTAGTAGTCTCTAGACACTGATGACAAAAGTGTTCAGGAAAAATTACCATAATGTAAATCTGCAGCCAACTATGACTAATACTGAAACAGTAGGATAACAACAAATATCTATAAATATCTCATGGTATACTTCTGATTCCTTACAATAGTCATTTCTCTTCCTCTTCTTCTTGTTCTTCTTCTTCTATTGCTGTTATTTCTACCATTAATATTACTATTGCTACAGCTGGCAATACTAGTAGCACCCACATTGTCTTCTGCACCTCTAACAGAAAAATACATTCAGAAATGATTTGCTCAGAATTTTGTTAGTGCACGTTAGGAAATTAGATTGGATGTCTAATTTCACTCTAGCAATGACACATCTTCTTTCAGTCAGCTGATGAAATTCGACACACTGTTCAGAATTTTACAGATTTTATGTTTATTGTGCTCTTATTTATATAATACTACAAAAAAACAAAAACAAAAAATAATTCTTAAATTCTATACTGTGGAGATAGATAAATCTCCTATCCCTCACTAACAATGCTATTGTTAAAATGTTTAATAAGCAGGTTGTTGATCTACTTACCTACAGTATTTACTCAGATACCTTCTTAACAGAGTATACTGAACACTAGCGTTACATTAATGTTTTATGGTAAACAGACAGAGAAAATTAAAGAACTACTGAAGTAAAAGGTTAGGCAAAGCAGATTAAATATGAATATTTCTTCTAGTTGTGAACTGGTAATTTTGTTTCCCTTCCTCTTTACTACAGTTAAAAAGAATCTTAAGCAGTTAACCTTTGGTGGACTGCATGGTTCGACCACAGTAGGAGGAGGACATGTAGTCGTCCCATTGTGACCACCCTGTCTGTACACTTTGTGGCCATTGCCCACAGTGTCCACTCCAGAACTATGCTGATTCTCCGGACTTGATGTCAAAGCTGCAAGGCCACTATGACTAGATGAACCATTGTCTGGCCTGAAAGAAAGATTATGTATTATCAGACTATAATAAGATTAGCTATAATATAAGTTTATAGTGTGACCACCATTTATGGAGCTTCTGTTAATGTATTTATATTCCCATAGGACACTTAAAATAATGAGAATTTGCGTACATCGTTCTCATAGAATCCTTATCCCTATTCTGGGTTTTTCCCACATATTAAAACTCTCTACCAACGGATACCTCAACACATACTTTACTATCATTTTGTACCTCCAAATCTGCTCTCATGCACAGCCTTTATCTTTTCATAAATCTGTAATTTTACACTCCACGAGTCCCTCTGCAGCTTTGTCACCAAAATACTTTGCTGTGCAAAACAACAATCTAATACTTCAATATTTGTATTTATTCTAAAATCTTAATATTTCAACATTACCATAAACTAATTTCAGTGATCAGTATTTATAATGTAAAACATCACTCCATGTATTACTTACTGGTTCTGGCAAAGACATTATTTACAAGCAGAAAGGGACATTGAAAAGAAAAAAAGAAAAATATGCTCTTTTTTTGAGCCACTGCCAACATACCCTCAAAAATTTGAAGTCTGGGCTTCATCCGTCTTTGGTTCCTTCTATAGTATAATAATGACAGTTTACAATTCACCACAAAGACGTAATTTCAAGCTGCAACACATAAAAAGACACACATGTATAACACTTAAGATATCAGCCATGGCCTTCGTCAGAATAAAGAACATTCACATAATCACACAGGCATACAAACCGGCTGTCACACTCTGAATCATGCTCTGCAGTGAGGAAATAGGGAAGGGATGGATAGGAAGGTTGCGTTAGGAAAATAGATAACAGCATGGCCTTATGGAGCAGGTACGTATTAGATGGGTGCAACAAGATGCAGCTTGTGTGCAAGCACCCCCATCCCCTCGCACACACATGACATAAGAGAGGTGTAGGATAGAGGAGATGGGACCAGACGGGTGTGGAAAAAGAGAGTTATAGATTCAGGCCTGGATAATTTCAGGGCTGGAGAATGTTCTTCAGCTTTTCTGAACTGCGCAGGTGGCAGTTGTCCTTACAATACATTATCCAATTCCGAAATTATCCAGACCTCAACCTATGATAATTCCCTTTTTCCACAACTCAGTTCCTACTCTCTCTATTCTACATCTCTCCTATTTCATGTGCTGTGCGCTGTGTGTGTGTGTGTGTGTGCGCGCACGCGGCACATGCATTTATTTGTTTTGTTTTTCTACACTGCATATCATTCCATCCATCTAATACATACACACTCCATAAGGCCGTGCTGTATACATCACCAACAACGTAACACAACCTTCCTATCCCACACCACCATCTATTTCCTCACCACAGAGTGTGATTTGGAGTGCACCAGCTGGAGAAGAGGGATTTGTCTGTGAAGTGTGCCTGTGCAAATGATCTTTATTCTGAAGAAAGCTATGACCGATAGCTGAAGTGTTGTATGTGTGTGTCTTGTTTATGTGCCAGTCACAGCTCGTAGTTATGTCTTTGCAGTGAGTTGTAGAATGCCCTCATTAAATTACTGAATTCCAATCTGGAGCATCCATTATTAGATTTTGGTTCTTTCTATTTCATTACAATAATTCACTATGTTTGTAACATATTATTACCTATCATCACAGCTTGATGTGGCGACAGTGACTGTATTAACAACTGAGTGTGGTCCACTACTAGCAACAGCAGCTGCTGCATAAGCTGCCACCATCTGAAGATCTGCACTAATATTGCGTTTCCCATGGCTTCCTCGAGGACTAGCGGGGCATGAGTTAGCAGCACTATAATAAAAACATTCACAATCATGCATTAGGTGCAAATTTACAATGAACAGCAATACTAAAAATCAGATAAAGTTCTTTAATTATCTCTAAATAATTCCATACCTGGGTTGCCACAAGTTTCCCAATGTGAAATTTCCTAATTTCCAAAAACCAGTTTTAGCATTTACCTCCTGAACAATTTTGAAAAAAGGGTAAGTAAAGGAGTGGGCTGACAAAAATATTTAAGAATTTTGTTATTTCTGAATGTTTGTAAAGGATTGGGAAGGAAATTGGCCTTGCCCTTTCAAGGAACCCTCCCGGAATTTGTCTGGAGTGACTTAGGAAACTCCCAGAAAATTAAGTTAAATCCGGGGAGTTAAAACAGCATCCTCCCAAATGCGAATCCATTGTGATAACTACCTTTTCTGAAGGGTAAGTTTATTTTTATATTGAGGTGGTTTACGTTATAGGAGGCGATCCATTTATATTATTGTAAAAAGATATAAAATAGCCAAAATCGCTTATCATCAGTTTTTATTAAGGACGACCGGTTTCACTGAACTATGTCAGCATCATCAGGTCAAATAAAATATTTTATAAGGCCATAATCTTGTAATGTCAAATAGTTGTTATATAAAACTGATCAGTTTGCTTTTGTCACTCACTGTGTTAATTACGTTTTATTATAATGACTTACTTCACTTATGCACTGTAAATCGTTTTATATAACAACTATTTGACATTACAAGATTATGGATTTGTAAAATATTTTATTTGACCTGATGATGCTGACATAGTTCAGTGAAACCGATCGTCCTTAATAAAAACTGATGATAAGTGATCTTGACTATTTTATATCTTTTTACAGTTATTTTTAATATCACAATTGTGATTTTTGTTTTTAATAAGCTATTGTATTTAATTGTTCCCAGATACTCATTTAATAAACCATTGTTTCGGAATTCTGTTACAGTTGCAAGTTCACAAGGATGTCGGTGAGGTAACACTGTAAAAACTCTGCTGCGTTCTGCCAAAAGAAGTAATTTTTAATTTGGTAATCAGAGAAATTTAGTGTTGCCCCAAATTCCCCACTGATCAATGGGTGGCTTACAGGTGACAACAAATTTTAGTTGTTACATACTTGTAAATGGCTAGACCAGTGACCATAACAAAAAAAAAAAAAAAAAATACAATTTTCCCAGGAAAAACAAAAAATTACTTGTTTGTGAAATTTCACACAGAAGCATTACACGAACAAGACTAAAGATAGTGCTTACAAAGAAATGCTTGAAAAACTCCTTTATGGTACAGAATTCCAGTTGTGGATCACAATGTTATAAAAGCTGTGCACTAGAAAATTTGAAATGAATTTTCAGAAAAATAAATTCATTTGTGTGACATTTATGTGACTGTAGAGTCTATAGCTGCTTTACAATAACTAAAGGTATTTCAAACCTATCAATGAATAAAATCCCTTATAAAAGGCCACACTGTAAAACATTCTTGCAGTGAGACATGGCCACAATTCTTGAAATCTGCTATCTATTGTCTCTGTCATGTTGAACATGCACCACATTTATGGGTCAATGGATTAATCATGAAAATCCACCATTTACAAAAAATAAAAAAAAGAATAAAAAAAATTTAAAAAAAATGGTATCAGTGTGTGGACACATTGGAGAGACAGGGCCTACACGTTAGAGGGAAACAGTGGGCCATGTCCATTAGAACAAAGTGCACAATTGTTCCGCAGTTCTTGTCCAGCATAGGAAACCACTTTTGTGTGGGGCCCATAGTTATGAGACTCTGACGTTGAGGCAGCACTGATCAATATGTACAACAGATAATTTGTGTGAATACTATGACATTCAAACACCTACTTCTCAACACTCCCAGCAGCTATCAGCAGCAGCTGCTCAACTAGCAGCAAGCAGCAGTGGCAGAAAAAGAAAGGTGAAAATTGGTAGGAAAGGTGGAGTAGGGAGGGGTGCACAGCATCCAGCAGCTAATTAACTGTGCTGAGCCAGTGGACAGTATGTTTCCATGAACAAAACACTTCATCTGATGAGTCAAAAACAGTATTTTCAGATTGGTGGTCTCTTTTTCCAAATTTCCTTGGCTTTTCCAAGATTTCCCTGACACATTTGAAATCACCACATTTTTCAAGAACTTGTGGCAGTCCTGCAAGCACCCCCATCTCTCTCTCTCTCTCTCTCTCTCTCTCTCTCTCTCTCTCTCTCTCTCTCTCTCTCACACACACACACACACACACTGCAGTTTAGAAGATAGATAGGGGTGAGGGATGTATCAGATGCAGGGAGAAAGAGGCAAAATATAGGAGCAGGTTTTGGGAAAGGAAGGAAGATTAGGATTTAACGTCTCCGACTTTGTAGTCATTAGAAACTTAGCACAGGCTTTGATAGTTTTTGTCCGGGATGGGGAAGGAAATTGTCCATGCCCTTTGAAAGGAACCATCCCGGAATTTGCCTGGAGTGATTTAGGACAATAATAGGAAACCTATACCAGGGTGGCCAGAGGCAGGTTTGAACTACCATCCTAGGGGTTGGGGTATGGCAGCTGATGACAGAGATGCAGCAGGTGTGCGGGATAGATGGCAGGAGAGAGAGGACAACCATGCATGGGAAAGGAATGTGACACACAGTAACAATGACATGGAGGAGATGGCAGGTGGGGAGGGGGGAGATAGGCATGGGAGACTTTTTGAGTACAGGGTATGGGTGCAATGGCTTAGCAGAGATTAAGGTTGGAATAACTGCATGACCAAAGAATGCGTTGAGATATATCTTCCATCTTTGTATTCCAGTAAAGCAGGTGTAAGATGGGAAGAATGTAGAAAATCTGTGTAGTGCACCACCAACTGAACTTGGAGCATGTGCACAATTGTGCATTCTACGCGTGCATGGTCAGCTCTGTTCTTGACCACAATTTGGTAGTGATCAATCATTCTGGCAGATAGCTGGCCAGTTATGCAGACACAAAAATTTGTGCAGTGAGTGCAACAGAGATAAACGTGGTAAGGCAGCTGTCTGAAGTGGCCCTTCGTGTGCTGAGATGGGATACGTTTATGATAGGATTAGAGTAAGATGTGACACGGCAGTTCTTGCACACAGATCTAAGAGGCTAAGAGCTGTGCATAGGAATGGCACAGAGAGGGACCAAAATGTTCTCTATGCAGGGTGGGTGGTAAGACCCACACAAGATTTGGATCATGCAAGAACTTCGCAGAGTTACAAAATGCTGAAAAATTACTGACGATTTCCTTAAATCCAATATTAGCACACACATATCTTCACACAGCCACAGTAGACTATGTCTGTTCCAAGACATCATGTTTTAGGCTCTACAGCTGAGACAGTAAACCATGAAAATATGAAATAAGAGATGCCATAAGTAAGAATATATATAACACTAATGAGTACTTGAATCAAACAATATGCATAATAATATTACAGAGGAAAAATATATATAAAAAGTAGATGTGGTTTACTTAACAGGCAAAAGAGCACAGGTACTTAAATAGAAACACAAATGAAGAAAAACCCCCCCCCCCACACACACACACACACACACACACACACACACACACACACACACACATAGAAACACAAATGAAGAAAAAAAACCACACACACACACACACACACACACGCACGCACGCACGCACGCACACACACACACACACACACACACACACACACACACACACAAATACCGAGCTTTTGCAACCCTGGGATGCTTCTTCAGATAGAGAGCAGGGAACGAGATGGAAAAAGAAAGGATGCGGGTTTTAAGGGACTGCGTGAGGAGTCATTCCAATCCCGGGAGAGGAAAGACAAAGGCTTCCCTTGGGGGAAAAAGGATAGGTAAACAACACACACACACACACACACACATACCAAGGCAGACATATGTCCAACATCTTTGGTTTTCACACGTCTGCCTTAGTGTGTGTGTGTGTGTGTGTGTGTGTGTGTGTGTGTGTGTGTGTGTATCCTTTTCCCCCAAGGTAAGTGTTTTCTCTCCCGGGATTGGAATGACTCCTCACCCAGTCCTTAAAACCCGCATCTTTTCCTTTTCCATTTCCTTCCCAGCTCTTTATGTGAAGAAGCAACCCAGGATTGTAAAAGCTCAGCATTTCTAAGTACCTGTGCTATTTCGCCTGGAAAATATTCATAATAAAATCAATTTGTACGAAATGAGTTCTCACTATATACGCATCTATGTGCAAATTATTTTAATATTTTTCTTTAAACAATGAAATAGTCCAAAAAAAAGGGGGAGGGGGGAACAACAGTTGTAGGCAGTCTTACTAATATTCTTACACTCACCTAATAGTGCCTGTTGGAGAAGGGAATGGGCTGCTGAAACTCGCATCAGGATCTGGTATATTTATTCTAAGAGGTGGCAGGGGAGCACGTGGTTTTGTCGGAGACAGCTGACGTACGGCCACTGGTGGATCTGCTTCATCAACAAGTGATTGGAAACACAGCCTTATATTTGTGCTTGGAAACCGGAAAGTACAGCTGGAAATAACATCACTTAGTTACAAAACAATAACAAAAATGTTCTTGAAGAAAAAAGAAAAAATTGTGTATTCTCATTTATTTAAAAAAAAATTAAATCAAGAATCTTTGAAATTGGTTATTAATGTAAAATAGATTGTCATATATTAAAATAGTAAGAGTGATTCAGTGAATACAGCCAAAACCCTGCATATAATAAAACTCTTTTATATTGTAAAACTGGTTGACAAACAGCCAAAAATTTGTCATAGTTTTCTTGTCATGTTCATACATTTCTTCTCTGGCAACACATTTTGCAGTGGTATTTCTGATAAACCAGGTGTCCCATTTAACCTAACAGATTGAAGTAACTCTAAAACCATGCACTGTACACAAAAAATGTCCCGGACACAAATACATCCAGGGTTGATCTGAAATCAAAACCACCATTGTCATACTCTGAGGGCAGAGGGGAGGCAGGAGGCAACTTTCAAATTTTAAATAGTAGCTCCCATTTTAATGGCCAATTAAGATCCATAAAAATCACCTTTTCCACACATTTTTTTCCAGTCATGGTAGATGGCGCTGTATTCGCAAAAATTGTGATTTATGGTTATCCTCGTGCAATTACACTTTAGACTGAATAATAAAGAAACAGCTGTGTAATGAGTCTTAAGAAATGTATCTTAACAATACCAGAGAAGCCTCAAACTCTGTGGTGTGTTTAGAGTGTTTAAAGTGAAGTCAGTGTGCTGCCTTTAATCATGAGCCACAGTTCGCATTCCTATTTGTACAGATTTTCCAGGGCAGTCCTGATTTTTAACAAACTGCCCCTATGTCACCAAAGCCTTCTCAGGCACAGCGAAATGTGCCGGATTTTTATCACATGTTGGCTTTTCTCATTGTCTTCTCCCCCCTTCCCCAACATCTCCTAATTAACATAAAATGGCCTTCTCCATATTTATAGGTGGCCATAAATATAATGATTTATCATTCACTGCAATTTAACAATATGGTCATCACTTCATTTGAATCATAGGGTGTCTATGATTGAAGATTTGTATGGAAAACTATTGTCATGTTTGGAATTAATTGTCTTGCAAACTTGAATGTATCAATTTTACAAATCCAAACCATAAAACCCTGTTTATGTTCAGTGTTTCTACCATTTCTAGTGCTTGTGGCAGTGACTTTCACAAATTTTATCTCCTACCTAAGTTAACCACAGGAAAAGTACAAGCCACAGTGGAGTAGGCGAGCGGTCTAAAGCGTCTCGCTGTGGAGCGCACGGTTGCTCGTTGTGGAGGTTTGAGTCCTCCCTGGGGCATGGGTGTGTGTGTTTGTCCTTAGGTTAGTTTACCTAGGTTGAAGTAGTTTGTAAGCTACGGACTGATGACCACACAGTTTGGTCCGATAGATTTACAAACATTTGAAAAGTACAAACTAAACAAACAGCAAGGTTCTACAAGAATTCCTGTTTATTTAAGGACACTGTGAGAATGCTGGAGTGTACAGCTTGTGGCGCTAAATTCAGAATCAGACATTGAGGACATACCAACATAATGATGCATGTGAAGTGAAACAAACATAAATTTGCACTGCAGGTGAAGTGTTCAAGAACTAAAATGAAAAATTACTAAGCAAGAATACACACAGTCCATGGACTGCACCATTAATGTAATAAGTTCCACAGCTCACAGATGAAAGTAGATCAATCATCACATATGTGTTTATACCATTTGTTATGGGACAAATAATGAAGAAACTGAAAGCAGCACAGTTTATTTCAATGATGATAGATTTCAAGTTGGTTCCTTTAATGGTTCAATTCTATCATCCAAGTAAAGAAAGACGTCATAGTAGGAGTGTTACAGATAGTCAACTTTGATACTGAAATACAAAGCATTTGACTTTGTATGCCTTTTAAGTCATAGTCTTTTCTACCATATGTTGAAAGAGTCACTGTGTTTTTCCAAGACTGAAATCACAATTTCAGTTCCTTGCCAATTGTCTTGTAATTATATATAGCAACTGTTGGTCACTTCTTCAGGGAAAGAGGAAAAAAGGAGAGGAGAAGGGGAAGGATATGGGTTTTAAGGAAGTGGAAAAGTAGTCATTCCAATCCCAAGAGTGGAAGGACTTATCTTAGGGGGGAAAAAAGGAAGGTAAACAAATACACACACACTCACACACATCCAAATGCAAACACACCTGGACAGACATTTGTAAAAGGCAAAGAAGTTTGACAGAGATACCACTTGAGGCAGAGGCTCTGTCCACAGAACCGTGGCAAAGGTGCTAAAGATGGTGGGCGGGAATTTGAATTTAGCGGAGGTTGAGACCAAGTGGGCAATGGAAGGAGAGAATAAGCTGAAGGACAAGTTCCCATCTCCGGAATTCTGAAAGGCTGGTGTCGGTGAGAAGTATCCAGATAACCAACACTGCGCCAAGATGTGCTGGCCGTGCACCAAGGCATGTTTAGCCACAGGGTGATCCTCATTACCAACAAACAATGTCTGCCTGTGATTGTTCATGTGAATGGACAGTTTGTTGCTGGACATTCCCCACATAGAACGCTTCACAGTGCAGGCATGTCAGTTGGTAAATTACATGGGTGCTATCACAAGTGGCTCTGCCCTTGATCGTGTACACCTTCCGAGTTACGGGACTGGATTAAGTGGTGGTGGAAGGGTGCATAGGGCAGGTTTTACAATTGGGGCAGTTGCATGGGTAGGAGCAAGAGGGTAAGGAAGGTTGTTTGGGGATTTCATAGGAATGGACTAGGAGGTTACGAAGGTTAGGTGGGCAGCAGAAAGACACTCTTGGTGGAGTGGGAAGGATGTCATTAAGGATGGATCTCATTTCGGGGCAGGATTTAAGGAAGTCATATCATTGCTGGAGAGCCACATTCAGAGTCCGCTCCAGTCTCAGATAGTATCCGGTGACAAAAGGGGCACTTCTAGGGGTTCTTCAGTGGAAGGTTCTGGATTTGGGGGGATGAGGAAGTGGCTCTGGTAATTTGCTTCTGAACCAGATCAGGAGGATAGCTGCGGGATGTGAAAGCTGTTATTAGGTTATTGGTGTACTGGTTCAGGGATTCAGGACTGGAGCAGACTCGTTTGCCACGAACACCTAAGCTGTAGGGAAGGGAACGTTTGATGTGGAATGGATGGCAGCTTTCATAATGGAGGTACTATTGTTTTTTGGTTGGTTTGATGTGGACAGATGTGTGAAGTTGGCCGTTGGACAGATGGAGGTCGACATCGAGGAACGTGGCATGGGATTTGGAATAGGACCAGGTGAATTTGATGGGACCAAAGGAGTTGAGGTTGGAGAGGAAATTCTGGAGTTCTTCTTCACTGTTAGTCCAGATCATGAAGATGCCCTCATTGAATCTGTACCAAACTTTGTGTTGGCAGGCTTGGGTATCCAGGAAGGCTTCCTCTAAGAGTCCCATAAATAAGTTTGGATACGAGGGGGCCATCCTGGTTCCCATGGCTGTTCCCTTTAGTTGTTGGTATGTCTGGCCCTCAAAGGTGGAGAAATTGCGGGTTAGGAAAGATGTTTTAGGTAGGGAAGTGGGTGGTCGGCGTGAAAGGAAATACTCCATCGCAGCAAGGCCGTGGGAATGTGAGATATTTGTGTATAAGGAAATGGCATCAATGGTTACAAGGATGGTTTCAGGAGGTAACAGGCTGGGTAAGGATTCCAGGCGATTGAGGAAGTGGTTGGTGTCTTTGATGAAGGATGGGAGACTGCACACGATGGGTTCAAGGTGTGGGTCTATGTAGGCAGAGATTCGTTCTGTGGCCTGGATGATTAAGTTTGTGAATCTTAGGAAGTAGGTAGAAGGTAGGGGTGTGGGGTGTCGGTGGGGTCATGAGATTGATGGACTCAGGTGAAAGGTTTTGTATAGGGCCTAAGGATCTGAGAATTCCCTGAAGCTCTGCCTGGACATCAGGAATGGGGTCGTCTTGACAGACTTTGTAGGTAGTGTTGTCTGAAAGCTGACGCAGTCCCTCAGCCACATACTCCCACCGATCAAGTACCATGGTCGTGGATCCCTTGTCGGCGGGAGAATGATGATGGAATGGTCAGCCTTCAGATCACGGATAGCTCGGGATTCAGCTGCGGTATGTTGGGAGTAGGATGAAAGATTTTCAGGAAGGACTGAGAGGCAAGGTTGGAAGTAAGGAATTCCTGGAAGGTTTGAAGGGGGTGATTTTGAGGAAGAGCGGGTGGGTATTGCTGTGATGGAGGACGGAACTGTTCCAGGCTACGAGTATAGGATAGTAGGTCTTTGACAAGGGCTGTTTGGTTGAATTTGGGAGTGGGACTAAAGGTGAGGCCTTTGGATAGGACGGAGGTTTCAGACTGGTAGAGAGGTTTAGAGGAGAGGTTGACTACTGAATTAGGATGTTGTGATTCAGGATTGTGTGGATTAGGATTCTGAGGTTTGGGGGGGAGTGGAGCTGGAAGTGGGAGATTGAGTAGATGGGAGAGACTGGGTTTCTGTGCAATAAGAGAGCTTGAGGTTTATTGGAGAGGTTGTTGAGGGAGAGTGTATTGCCTTTCTACACACATACACATACACACACACACACACACACACACACACACACACACACACACACACACACACACAAGGTAGACAGTTCCCTCCATTAAAACTCGAATCCTTCCCTTTCTCCCTTCCTTCCTTCCTCTTTTCCTGAAGAAGCTGCCAATGGATGTGAAATCTTGAATGTTGTGTTTGTGTGTGTTTTTATTTGTGTCTATCTACGAGCATATAATATTCTTTTTTTCAAATATATGCTGTCTTTTGTTACCCCCCTGTTCATTTCAGGCCAATAAAGTATATTCTCCAATTGTATTTTGTGCACTGAAAAAGAGAATATATCTATAACTGAAGTTACTGACAAAATACGAGGGGATGCAGAAAAGTACTGCCTCCAAATTTTTTTCGTCTGTTCGCAGCATGGTTGAGGTTTCGCATGTCTTGCATATTACTCAATTGGCCTTGCCAAGTAGCTGACGCAAAGTACAACCTTCTGCCACTAGAGGGCTTCGAGTAGTGAGTAACATGGCGGGCCGTAAAGTGACTATGTCGATCCATGAGAAACAGCGTGTTGTAATAGAGTTTCCAAATGCAGAAAACATGCCTCCAATTGAGATCCACAGAAGAATGAAAACGGGTTACCGTGACGAGTGCATCAATATCAGTAATGTGCTCCGGTGGGCTGCCCATGCTCGTAAACATGGTCCTAACCTCAACGTCTGTGACAGAGCACAGAGTGGACGACCGAATACGGCAACAGACGAGACTCAACGGAATTGGGCTGATTAACTCTTCAGAGAGAATCGTCGGATAACACAAGCACAACTCTCACTACTGTGTCATATCACAGGAGTGTGTATAGGCCCTGATTGCAGAACTGCAGAACAGAAAAGTGTGCGCACAGTGGGTGCCCCGTATGCTCACCCCTGACATGAAACAAAGGAGATTGGACGTCTGTCAACAATTGCTGTTGTGTTTTGAGCAGGAGAGTGATGGGTGCATCATTTTGACCCCCTACGCAAGCGAGCATCAAAGGAGTACCGTCACCACGGATCACTAGCCCCAAGAAAGTGCAAGACCATGCCGTCGGCAGGCAAGATCATGCTCACTGTTTTCTGAGCTGTTTTCCTTCAGCATGACAATTCCAGACCGCACACGAGCGCTGCGACATCTGCAACGAACCGCCACCTTGGATTCACAGTTATCAATCATCCTCCATACAGTCCAGTCTTGGCTCCATCCAATTTTCACCTCTTTCCAAAGCTTCAAGAACACCTTCGCGGTGTCCACTTTATAACTGATAAAGCAGTGCAAGCGGAGGTGAGGCGGTAGTTCAGACAACAAGGTCTAAACTTCTACAGTGACGGGATCCACAAACTGTTATCTCGTTGGGAGAAATGTGTGCGTCGCCAAGGTGACTATGTCGAGAAATAAATATGTAGGAACGGTGAATAAAGATGTGGTATAGTAATACAGTTTGGTTTATTTCAAAAGCCATAAGATATTCCCGGAAAAATAATTGGAGGCATTACTTTTCAGCATCCCTATGCAAGTATTCTGCTCAACAAATTAGAAGCCAGAAAATCCAAAAGATTTTCGAGTTCCGCAAGATAACAGTTGCTACACGAGTTGTAAAGTGGGGGATTAGTGACATCTTGTCAGTTCAACAAAGCATTACATATTTCTATGATACATGCATAGGATATATTCATGAATGATATGAGCCATTTCTGGAACCTCTTTGGCCAATGGATTCTCCTAAATAAAACTACCAGCCATATTAGTGTTCAAGAATTTTACAGTTTTGTATAATCTGGTAATATAAACCTGAACAGTGAATGGGGGAGAAGTGTTTGATGAGTGCTGCTGAGTAAGTAAATACTTTGAAAGTAAACTGCTGGACTGGAAAATAAAATCAGATGTTAATGTAAGTGGCAAATGACAGGAAATTTCTTCCATTTTCACTGTAAAAGGAGTGTCTCTGAAACATAGAAGTTTGGTTGAAATGTCAATTGCTATTTCAGGTTCGAATGCATCCACTGAATGAGTGTTCTCGATAATAACAGCTTTGTGGATAGACAGAAGAAAAAGACACAATTTGAAACAGTAAAGTTCTAACAGAGATAAAAAAAAAAAAAAAAAACACACACATTTGTTAGTTTCCCTTGTATAGCCTTCTACAATCTGATCATTAATGAAAGTTAACTTCTAATTTCTAGATCAAATAAACGCCACTAAAAAAAAAAAAAAGCATTCTATAGCATCAATTTCAGTGCAAAATATGTGTACTTTCTTACTTTCATACTGTGTAATTATGTGTAACTGCTGTTAACAGGGTGGCCAGTGATAAGTAATTATCAAATTCAAGGTTTTTTCCAGGTTTTCCAACGAATAATTTTTTCCCCCTAGTACACCATTTATTAACTTGACATAAAAAGTACAAAGTACAAACAATTATTATTCTTTAACAGTTTTTCTTCATATCTTCAACTGCCTACAAATCAAAAGTGCTGTATCTATGAGTGCATTTGAAGGAAAGCATTTTTTATACATTAAGAATCCGTGAGTGATCCAAAATGTACACAAAGATCCACAATTACATTCCTTAATGCATAATTATCGGCATCATCGAATATCCATTAAAAATTCAAACCAAAAGTTAATGTATAACAACTTAAGAAAATTTTTAGTTTATTTAAAAGCATTGTTTTTCAGTTCAAAAAAGGACAGGTATGCTCCTCAGCAACTTAAAAAATTCAGGGCCATTTAGGCATGTGCAACATGTGCAGATGCACAGGGCGGCAACATTTTGCCATAAAAATAATTAAATATTATTTTAATGTTAATTGAAATCATCATTATTCAGAGTTTGGATTACAGCAATAAATTCAGATTGTTGTGCTATTCAAATCAATTAACTACCAGCATAAGTGTGAAATATAAACACAGTGGAACCCCGATTTAACGTTTTTCAGGGGAATTTAAAAAATGGTGTAAAATACGGGAAATAACTTTTTAGCGCTAAAATTTGCTTGCATTTTCGTAGTTTTTATATGATATATAATGTAATAGACATCATAATACTAGGCAGGGCCCGTTTTTATTATGTAATAAACGTTATCAGAATTTCAAAGCATAAATGAAAACTGGTAACCTCATAGGAAACATGAAAACATTTGACATAATTTTATTTATAATAATCGATGTTTTCATGCAAGCTGCATCAGTGTCATTCAATAGTTGCAAATTTTTTTCATGCTTTGTATCTCCCCCCCCCCCCCCCTGTGCTTTGGATGACAATTTTTGAGAATTTAATCACGTTGTCAAGTGCAAATATATCTTGCACCATACCGTCTTTTTTGAGGTAATTACTTACTTTGCACTTCCAATGTGCAAAAAAACCACACATACACAAACTATTGTTCACACTGGTTATAAAACATCACAAAAATAGTTACATAAATATTTTCAGTTCGAAATGAGGAAAAATTCATTCTCAAAACTCATCATAATAAGCACGAAAAACTACATTCGAATAAACAGTAAGTGTGAAGACTGATGGGAGCGATCATAAATTACAGTCACGCCCATCAGTCACTGCACCATAAGGCAACTTAGCGGGAACTATAAACAACAAAATGCAAACTATGCAGTCCAATACACATAAAAAATGTCAAGCAACCTTACTGAGTAGTTTTAAACACAACTTGAAGACGAAAATGGTGCCATCTTCGATTTATGTCAATTACGTAACTTTTAAACTCCTCGAACATTATTTCACAAAACGTAAACTGCGGGGAAAAATGTAAATATCTTAACTCAAAAACCCTGTGAATTAAAATTGTGAACTGACAAAAAAATTGCGTAAAGGGTGGGAAAACTTAAAATCCAGCATCGTAAAAGCGGAGTTTCACTGTACGTTAAATTGGAGAAAACATCGAAAATTCAAAGTTTTTGCGTAAAATTCAAGAGTTTTTCACTGTTTTCAAGATTTCATGGTTCGCTGGACACTCCGTGTTAATCTATCATATGAGATATGGTAGATTGTGTCAAAAAAATAATAGTTTGCCTATATTGGCATTTATTCTAAAGTGTACTTAATTTTATGCATTTGACCTGTATTTTTGTGCATTGTTTTGGAAAATGTCCTGAATTTGATTAAAATGGGAACATGAGCCATTGTGCACCATATGGCCACACCAGACTGGGTATTACACCTCAATGTATAACATATTAATGTGAATATAATATGTATAATAAAGAGCGATCATTCAACTTACCCAAAGCACAGGCTCATAGACAGATACACAAATAAAAACACACACAAACACAAAAATTCAAGCTTTTGCAACCGTTTGTTGTTTCATCAGGAAAAGAGAAAGGAAGGAGGGGGGGAAAAGGGAAGGATGCAGGTTTTAAGGGAGTGGAATGAGTAGACAACATTCATGGATAGTGCAACCAGTACTTTTCCTTCAACAGGTCTGTAGTATGATTCTTTGATGTGTATTTTTCGAGAGATTCTAAGAGAGTTCATCACGTCTAATTATTAATTTACCAACCCTATCATTGCCCCACAGGTAAAAGGATTTTAAATTGAGGACTGTTGCCTGTCTTGTCTTACATATGTTTTCCTGTCAACTTTACTATATAATGTTTTGAAATTTAAGGGTGTTGGTTTAATTTAAAGCCAGGTATATGTCCTACTTGGTTATATTCATAGTGTGTCTGGGGCATATTTTTTAACTTATTTTGATTTTTCAGGATAAATGGACAACCTGTACAGAATTGAGACATAACTACACTACTCAACAGTTGATAGTATTATAAGATTAGTAAAACTAGAGTATTTGCGTTAGAATGGGAACAAGCCTTACCCACATTAATCTGTTCCAATCACCAAATGGATTTTTTTAATTTACTTTTTAACATGGCTTCATGTATGACAACTTAAAAAAAGTGTACATTATTTTCAGACAAATTTCTTTTGTTTTGGATGTGAAGTAATTAGCAGTAATGAGAATACCTCAGGAGAGCCCACAGGGTGATAAAGATTTGCCTACATGAAATCACCCATTGTTGTTCAAAGAAATTTCCTGTGTGAATTTCAAATGAAGCCACCAGATGTTAAATCGATTAAAACTTGCTATCATAAATTCCTTGCCACTGGGATAGTAAACAAGTACCTATCTAGGAAATATCATCATCTCTGAAGAAAAAAAAACAATCTTTGGTAGACATTGGCACAAAATTCTCACCTGCAGTTTAGAGAAACCTCACAATTTTCAGGAACATGTTATAGACAGCAAAAAGGTAAATGTGTGGTATGTCCTGAGAAATGCATAGTAGGTCCAATTTCTCTTTTAATCAAGCAAAGAGTAAAAGGGAATGTCCTCCTGACCACTCCAGCAAAATTTACTACACCTTATATTCTTTCCCTATAACCAAATGCGCAGATTAACAGGTTGGTGCACCACCACATTGGAGTTTAAATGTTAATGACATCTTGAACTAATAAATTAGCCGCAGCAATCTCCATATAAGAACTTTGAATGCAATAACCTCCATGACTGACAGACAAGTTCATACCCATATGGGTTGAGATAGTGTTTTACAGTTCTGTTATAATTGTGAATATAAAAAAGAAAAGCCATGGATTATGTTAAAAAAATTACTATATTTATTCTAAATAGTCTCCCCCTGAATGAAAACAACATTAAAAGTGTTTTGAAAAATAGTCACTGTAGCCCTTTTTTGCAATTGCATTTGTTATTACCATACAGTTGCCTTGGGTATCCTTACCTGTGTCACAATGCCATTTCATTGCCTACTTCAATTTGGAAAACAACCACTTCTAGTTGGCTGAGGCCACATTCAGCAAATATGGTGGGTAATCCAGAACTGTGATTCTTTTTTTGGCCAAAAATTGCCGAAGATCTTTGCTTTGTGGGCTGGAGCATTGTCATATTGGAAAGCAAACATCATTATTCAGAACAAATTAAACTAAAAAATGGAGAATTCTGGGAAATCGTCTTGTCGTGTTCTTGATCTTTGATCACCAGCCACAGAATCAGCAAGTCAGCAGACCTTGGCACACTATCTATTGAAGACGCCGAGAAATGGCCCTGTTAGGTTCTGTCCTGATGGTACAAACTCCTTGAGAGTAATTCATTTGGAGTCAAAGAAAACTGTTAGCACTGTCTTAACATTACTCTTTTGCAAACGAACTTCCTTTGGTTTTAGTTAATATAGGCCCAACCACAATTCACTCTGTCACTTAGTAAAGGATTCATTTTGGTAATACCATTTCTCATTGGTATTTGCAATCAATTTCACGGAATGAGTATCACTTTCAACTGCCTTTAACAAGTCTTTGCAGTGTTGGACTGTGCCATGTTTTTCAACTGAAAGGTTGTGAAGCACAAACTGTGCCCCAACCTTCCTTTTACCTAAATTCTCAGTCAAAATTCACTGCACAATAGTTTATGTTCCTGACAGCTCTACAATTATAACTGAAGAAACACATCTGTCTACAACAATGATTTCAGATTTTTTTTTTTCCTTCTTATATCCATCCATGTAACTTGTTCACAACTGTGATGCTTATGCACATCATTTGTGTTTCCTCCTTGCTGTCATGAAATAAGGTGTACCCCAGACAAACATTTGAATGATAAACTACTTCCACAAGCATTTTCCATGGTATCAAATGTTGCACTGGCAGATTTACCTAACTTAACAGGAAACTTGGTGCTGCCTCATTACTCCACAGTCAGTTTCCAAAACAAGTCAAGACACAAACTGATACTTCTGTTGCCAGTACACTTGCTCCCACAATGCTCTTTGAACTTCATACATCACAAATTGAGGTCCTAAGGAACTGAGTATGAGCTCAAAATGTTTAAAAGATGGGGGAGGAAATCAGCCTTACACTATCACAGGAAACATCTTGACAAGTGTCTGAAGTGAGTTAGGAAAATCACGGAAAATCTAAATCTGGATGACTTGACGTGGATTCAAAAATATCATCCTAATAAATGCAAATCTAGTGTGTTCATCACACCCAAAATAGTTCACGTGAAAGTAATTGCTAACATCCCTTAGTTTCCATACTACATAAAAGTTTGTGGAGTCACAGGGATTAAGCAACAAGAACTTTGGGTAGCTGTGCAAGCTTCCTGGACAGGGAGGTGAACTGACCATGTACTGAATCTGCCCAGTACATTCATTACAAAGTTCAGTGTGCCGGCCAGACTCTACATATTTTTTAGGAAATTTTTCACATCACAGAAGGTGAATACCAGGCTGGTTCCCACGTTTCACCTCAGATACACAACATAAAACATTTAAAACAAGTCACACTTGAGCACAGAAATTACTCTATATAAGGAACAATAGGATAAGCCTACAAACACTTCTGTTCAGGGAGGTGGATAGGAGACTGATTAACTAAGCTGTTTGTCCCCAACAATGTTTTAGCACAACTATATGGTCAACAATCATTTGAGATACAAAAACATTAGGCACCAAAGCATTAAAAATGATACATACATCAAGACATACTTTTTTTCTAGTTCTGCTCATTGTACTTTTATGCATATAAATGAGCACTTAAATCACTCAAATCCCATTTGCAATGGGTAGTCCTGAAATAAAGTCCTAGCAGTTACCACAGCTATATACCATGAATCGTTAAGAACTTAAGACATTACCACATTCCAAACTCGCTAATGGCAAGATAAATTATAGATGAAAATAAGAGAACTTGATAAAATTCAGAAACCCATGTCTGATAAATTTCATTTCTAAATTTAGTTTTGATTACTAAGAAAATCTGGATGTAAACGAAGGCTTCACCAGTAGTTGTCACAATCAATAACATTCTTTGGGGTTTTTGGCCGCATTGTCAATATACAAAATCCGACATTCTGGCCACTGTTGCAAGTGGCCTTTGTCAAGGTGTTTGGCTGACTGGGAGACCACTGCAGCTGTATGTACACAGAGTTCTGGTGCGCCCCAGCCAATGCCAGGAAGCAAGTAAACAGTGTGAGGTCATAATCGCCATCCACCTCTCATTCACCAATTTCCACCAATAGGAATAAACAATGCAAACACCAATGAAGTACCTCTATTTCCTCCAATCACAAGCCATAATATGAAGACCTATAAAGAAAGCCTAATACTTTGAGAACAGCTTCTCCCTCTATTATATAAGTACCAGCAATCCCTTGCATTCAGCAATTAGCCAAACACCTTGACAAAGGCCACTTGCAACAGTGGCTGAAACATCAGATTTTATATATTGACAATGCAGCCAAAACCGCCAAAGAATTTTATTGACATTAAGAAAATCTTTTTATCAAAGATAAGTTTGTTCTGTGAGTTCAAGATGGAGCTTTTAAAAAACAGTGATTGATCTCATCTGGGAGATCATATTAAAGTTATCAAGCTTAGCTAACTACCATGTAAATACATGCTCACCATAAACAATTCTGCACATTTTGTTATGTTAATAAAACCTGACATCATCAAAACATTTTCAGAATCTACCAATTTATTTTTTGACTATTTAGTTAAATTGAAACAACACCCATAAAAATTTATCTGCAGGTTTGCAATGATGACCCTCAAGTTGGGGAGGGCACATTAAAAAATAAATGCTGTACACTTTAAACTTGTTTTACAGGAAATGTTAAACTTATACTTTTGAAAAGCATATATTGCAACTTGCCAGAGAGGTGTCTAAATGAGTCCCAGAAAAGCAAATTAACCAAAAAATGTTGGCCATTTTGGCATACATCAGATACCAAAACACAATCAATGTGCCTGCACACATTCACAGTGTGCTTCTCTGTCTGATCAAAGTATTAACAGCCAAAAGCTTTTAATGCGGCTCATCAAGACGTCTCTGTGGTGAGTGACGACCTACCCTTTTCAAAAATATTGTTGAATACTTCCTGGGATTTCCTTTTTGTTACTGCATGAGGAAGATGACTGAGCAATTGGTCATTAAAATAACAACTTTTAGAGCAGAAGTTTGCTTTAACATACAATGCCAGACCCAGTGTACTAAAAATATAGCTTACAATAAAATTTCACTATCAACAATGAAAAGGCCTATTAAGTGCAGCATGCTGAGAAGATTAAAACAGGATGCTAAAGCACTGAATCAATATAATTACATAGTATTTCCTTGCATTTTTCATAGTCCATGCATAATAAAAATACATAGGCCTAAGTAGTATTTTGAACTTATCAGCAACTGTTTTTAAAGTAGCATTGATCAGTTGCAATTAAATAGGGTTTTATTATACCCTCCTTTGAGCACTCAGTGACCTCCTTCAGATATATATTTAGCCCCTTACATATTCTGTCTAAATGTCTATGAAGTACTGAATAGATGATGGTGTCAATATGTATGTGAAGAAGGGCGCAATGTGCACACACCACTTATAATGAAAACCAATTTAACCACAGCTGGTTGCTGCTACATTAAAAAGCAAAAGTACATAATATGCACCAAATACGTACATAATATGCCTCAAAATACTTATCAGACATTTGTCTATTACCTGATAGGCTCTCCTGAATGTATGTTGAAGATGTAGCTTTCAGAAGAAAAAGGGCATTAAATACAACACGAGAGGAAACATCAGGCCGAACTCTACTTTGATTAGAATTACTTTGTGACTGACAGATTACAACAGTGTAGTGGTAGGGTGGGGGGACAGTGTTGCCTATGTGCAGCCAGCCACACTTCAGTAAGTTCTGCAGGTAATGCAAAAAACATGCAACACAGCGAGCATATGGCACTTGAGGAAGATCTGCAATTGGATGACAGCTGATTCCTATCGCACCCATTTCTGAAATGTCAATCACAAAGTAATTTTAATAATAGTAGATAAATCAATCGGTTACCACAACAGCTATTTCACATTTATATTGTTGTCTCAGCCAACACTAAACCAAAATTGTTATCATTATGTCTGTTGTTATTTATTTGTTAGTTTTGTAGGACAATGGAAGCCAAAGCTAATTGGTCATGGAATGAATCAGAACATGTGTTACAGAATGATTAAAAGAAATCATAAGAATTAATAAAAACGTAGAAGAACACACAAGAGAGTAAACGAATAAAAAATCAATTGCAGAGAGTAGTTACAAAATATAGTGAGGAACTCCTGTGCCCATTACTTATGGTTTTAGGATTTATCACTCCTCCCCTCCAGTTATGCACAGGGACAAATGCAATCTGCTCTCTAATATTTTTATCTCCTTTTGACAATGGTAATACTCTTTTAAACTTTTCGAGCACAATGGTGCCATATTGCACTGTCATGTGTATCTGTTTCTCGAGACCCGACCATTTATCCAAACATTATAAACAACACAGCCGGACTTTCCAAAATTCATTGTGATTAGATTGGCTACCATTACTTCAAGGAAACAGAGCATTAGGCTACAACATATTGACAAAATGTGTATTTTTGTTTGATGTCTACATTAGAATACAAGCAAAAAGAGTCAAAATTATTACATCAAGGTAAAGAAAACAAAATAACTTGAAAATTACATTAATAAACCATCACATGGCTAAATTAGTAGTAAACGTTTTGAAAATGACGTTAGTAATGGTAAAGGAAATATATCCTGCCCCAATATACCATATGGTCCGTCCCAAATTTCCCTTCAAAAACAGAAAATATAATCAAAAATTCTAACAAATATACATTACAATCCAATCACTATGCACATAAATATCAAAATAATATTTTTGTTCACAAATTAATGAAATTTGGGCTGGAAACTGTTAAAAAAGAGTTAGTGTGTTTTGTTACAGTTAGAGCCAATATGTTAACCTGTATCATGAAAGCTAAGCACTGATAGGATCTACTGATTATCAACTTCATTTATGTTTACATTCCACATATTTCACTACTACTATACCACCAATGTCATGTGCAAAGAGGAGCAGTTTTAGCCATATGTCATGTTCAATACCACACCATCAATACATGTGTATCAAGGAACACAGAGGCTCCTTAAGAGAAACACATTGACACCCATCACTTCACACCATTCTATTCAGACTGAAACAACTTTGCTGTTTGCAGACACAGGACGGCAATCTTCTGCTTCCTACTTCCATACTATCCCAACCTATTCAAAGATCAAATCCAAGTTTAGGTGGACACTAGCTTCTCACTGATGTGGAAATGTTGGTAGCAAAAGATGGCCAATCATAAAGCCATTGAGATTGCCAGTGAAAACGCATATTTGATATCATGAAGGAATATGGTGTTTGATTTAACGCAATATACAATTTTTCATTATAGAAAAAATTTGAGATTGTTTTTCTTTGTTCAATTAGGTTTCTTAGTAATGGAAAGAAATTTGATATCAGCACAATTAATGCAAATAGGAAGATGGAAAATGAAAAACGTACACCAAGAACCAATCACTGTGTGGGTGAAATGACTGCAATTCTAACATTACTCAAGATTGCATGGAAAGAGGTGATCTAATTGAGTTAGACAACAACGCCCAAATGGAATTGTAGCCACAACTGCTCTTTTACAGTCCTTTATTTTTTAACTACTCGTTTTGACGAACTAAGTCATCATCTCCAGATCATCATTGTTTACAAATATTGATCATTTGAAGTATCATTAAAATGTTCATGTGCAAACATTGCACTAAGTCGTATAGGCCTAAGTAAATTAAAATATGTAGAACTTCCATGTTACAGGCATTGTCAGTCAAGTCACCTACAGCCAGTGGCTGTAATATGGAAATTTTAAAAATTTTAATTTACTTTTATGATTAAGTGCAATGTTTGCACATGAACATTTTAACACTAGCCTACTTGAAATATGTACAAACAAATGACCAATATTTATAGACAATACTGATATGATGATGATGAGTTAGTTAATCAAAACCAGTAGTGAGAAAATAAATGACAGTAAAAAAGTGATATTGGCTACATTTTCATTTGGAAGTTATTAGAATGCAATTCATTTGTCTACAATATAGATTTCTTAATATTTAGAGTACCCTGCTGACACAGCTAGGTAAAGAAACAAAAAAGAAAAATGTTACACCCAAGTAGTAAATGGCTCTCGATGTGAGTCTAAAATTGCTACACAAGATCTCAGAAAAGTACATCGAGAGCCAGTCACTACAAGGGTGTGACAGTTTACGTAGCTTTGACTGCAAAGTATTTTAAATTTCAAGAAATCAAGGGAAAAATTATACAATTTGTCAAGGCGCAGTGTAGAGTGTATAGATGTTGGCAGCAGCTGAAATCAATATTACTGAAGAAAAAAAAATTGCACTCAAATTTCATTCATTAAAAACAATCATACCAATGAAAAACTAGGATTTCACTGACATTTGGAAAAAATATTGAGCTATTTCCTATGAATGTGACACTAATATGCTTTAAAAATATTCATGTCATTGCAGGTTTACAGTACAACCCTACAAAAATATTGACTTATTTTCAATAAATAGACCTAGGACAAAAAATTTGGCTGAACACATTTTTATAGAAAATGCTGTGCTGTTTACAAAACAAAATAAAAAGATGCATTTTCATTGGCTCTCTCAATAATACTTCTGATTGGCTGCTATTCATTACCAACATCTGCACATAAACAAGGAGCTAACACCTACACTAGGATTTTCAAAAGCATCATATGGTAAACACCAACAATTCTGTTACCACAACTTCAAAGAAAATATCTACTACACACAGTGCACCACATACAAAACAATAAATTGCACTTTCTGTGGATTTGCTCTTATTAAAGCCAAACTTCAGATCTGCCAGTACTGAAATAAGGTCATTTATAGAACACAATCCCACCCATCAGCTTTGACCCATGACATCGGCATGTTGCGTGTGATGTCATCCCTGCAGGGTAGTTTTGAGGTGAGTGCATGTTTATAGGCAGCTTGACTAATTATGTGGTGGCTGAGTTAAAGACAGTAGTCTAGTTTGTTTACAGGCAGAACATAGATTAAGATTGTGTGTTTAAAAAGTGATCTGTAGCTTCACTCTGATAGTGAGGTATACGTTAACAGAGAGGTTTTCTTTTTTTCTTCGCATGTTAGTGCCGGAGGCGCAAACTTTTGGACTGAGACTTGTCATTGATGGTACATTCTGTTGTAATCTGTAATTTATGAGGTTAACCACAGACTATTTATTATCTACAATACATAGCTAAGTAATATGTTATCCCATATACAGGTTTTCTAAAATAAACCCTGACTTGACTAAAACATGCACCCTCAAAGTAAAAAATATAAATACTGGTAGAACAAATTTTTCATTAAATTTTTAATGCATTCTCTCTTTCACCATTTTTATAAATAAAATTTACAATATGGATTTCAATTTGTCAAAGAATTGACCATGCCAGAAAGACACATCACAGACCTACATGTAGGCTAGTAGTAAATGTGTAGGATAGGCTTATTCTTAATCCAGCTTGAAATTTCATCAAATCCAGAATTCGTGAAAATTTTATATAGGCCTAATGGGTGTGTTGTAGTCTGCAAGTATTCTTAGAAGACCTCACCTTATACTTCTGTATACCGGTAAATACAATGTTGGCAGGTCGGTATTTGTGCAAACAACTTGGCCCTTACATGTCAACTACTTAAACATTTGCAATGCACCCCACTGTGTACAACAATATGTCTTTTAAGAGATGTAATAACAGATTCATTTCAATCTTTGCTCATTTCTAGTAGTTTGCATGTGATTTAAGCTAATTGTCAGGTAACATCAAACTTTGTTGAGTTCTGAATACTTGTCAATATGAATAAAACTTTGATTTCAGTTACTGTATTGATAAATGACAAAAAGCAATCATCAGTATTTTTTACAGTTCTGATGATTCACTAACATACACTTTCTCATACACTATCATTATCATTTGTGTTTTGCCCAAAGGCATGTTTCACACAAAATTAAATGTTCTTAAAAACTGAGCCTATCAGAGCCAATTCAGGACAGAAAAATCCGTTAGTTGAACCTAGGGGATTTGTTGAGGTCTATAATGAAATCGCCTTTTGTTGACAATTTAAACACCTGACTTAACCTTTGAATACACAATCCTTACAAGGGGAACTGATATAGGTAACAGAGATGGTGGACAAGGAAGAGTGTACAACAGCACATTTGAGTATTATCATAAATGACTTTCTGCCAATGTGACAGGGATCTAATATCGCACTTTACAAAGTTTAAATCCACTATTGATAAAAATAATTAGCTGTAACTTCCATAATACTCAGATGTGTAAAGCACTTAATAACAGAATTGTAAAAGATGCTGTGTGTTTATAATTACAACGGTGTTTCAAACTTGATGTGCCCTATACAAATGATTGACTTCTTGGGAGCTTTCATAATTGCAAATTGGCATCTGTGACCATCAAATGTTATTTTGACCTAATAGTGTAACCAATGAGAGCACAAGAAGTCAATGTTTATACACAAATGAATACCATTGTTCATTTTTTTCAGATTCCTGATTTTGCTCATTATTTATTTATTACATACTTTGTATAGATCTGTGGGCTTATATAATAATGCTAAACAATGTGTAAAGGACTATCTTAAGACACTTCTCAGATATTCCAATGTAACATATTTGTTGCTATATTCGAATTTTAGTCGTGCTGCTTGATGAAATTGTGGCTAACAGAACAGTTATACTCGTTTTCATTACAACAAAATAAAATGCTATTCAATATAAACGGTAAGTGTGCAACTGTAGAGACCACAACCGTACGAGGGGCAAGGAGAAATAGGGTGACCAAACATGAAGTGTAATATGCTTGAACTCCAGGTATTAATCACAACAGTATACAAACAAATCTACCGTAATGTTCTTTTATTAGTTTTCAATTATATCCCATTAAAAACATTCGATGCAATCAGTGTTTATTTTCGTAACAGATTTTTCGGAAGGACAATAACATTCGACGAAATATTGTTGTTATTCTTCTCTTGATGAGTCTTGTAATTTCGTAGAATTTATGCATGATAAAACGCAAATATATCACGTGGATTCTTTCTCCTCTTTCAATCTTTTTATCTGTTTTGTAAATCCATTGCGAAGTTTCGTAAATTCAGTTGAAAATACATTGTAGAGACATTTTTGGAGGTATTATTAAATAATTTAGATGCAATAAGGTCAAAAACAAGAATAGCCAATAGCTGATGTTTAACCGGCAATGAAAATCAATTCCTATGCACGATGTCAACAATTCGCTTCAGTGATATAAATAGCTACCAAAAGATGTCAGGAGCTGTAATAAACAAACAAATCAAATCACAGCAATACTTCAGCAAAACAAATTGTATACGACCGGTTACGGCAATTGGAGACAGTCAATGTCCTTCAAAACAATACACAAATATTTTCATCAGACACGACACGACCCCCACTTTAACCCATGTTGTTTACACATGCCTTTACTTACGCTTTAGGTAACTGCAACGAAGGCGCTCCTTTCCTTTGAAAAACACCATCCACAAAAACGCCGTTCTTCCCACTGCAGGACATATAAAAATGAGGATGTTCGAAGAAAATCTCTATATGTTTTCTAGAAATAAAACTTGAATGTCCCATGTTTACATCGACCTCGCCTCGCGAACTGTTCCGACCAATAGTAATCCTCTTCTGTCGCACCATATATTCGAATTCCCTCCCTTCTAAGCGAGCAATTGCTGTTCCTTTGCTTTCTGAACTCCATTGTAACTTCGAAGGGCTAGCTGGTGCAGATTTTAGGGCTAAAAGAGCCCAAGCATCGCTCTCCTGTGTCCGTGAATGTGCAGACATCACTCGGTGAATATGGCTTCCTGGCAGCCGATCTAAGTATCTCTGCGATCTGGATCGTGTGCCTGTTGTTTACCCACAATCCAGACGTGGGTGGCAGAGACCACGTGATGGCCAGGAGAGGAGATTTGAACAACTAAATGTAAAGTCTATGGACAAGGAGGAATACAGAATTTACAGCCAAAGAGTTGTATGAAAACATTGTAAATGAAGAAAACACAAAGCATTGGGAATTATGAGCTGGATATGGAGTTCGAAGATTGTAGAATAGCAAATGCACGCTGTTTTGAAGCTTTGACGAAATGCACCTGACCTTGCGTTTTGTTTACGTTTGTTAGTTTCTATGAGCAGTATAATGTTTGTTTATTTTTCACTTGATTGTACTGCCAACAGAAACAATGAAATAACTGACAATCTAGCGGAAGACCATGTAGTGGCAGTGCGTTGTTGCTATTAATTGATTCATTCTTCATGAACTCTGTGTAAACTTGTACTGAAAATGAATATTGGCGTAATTGTAATGATGTTTGTTAGAGGTAGTTCACGCATTTCCATTGTGTTTCTTGTAATGACGCCTGCTTGTCAGTATTAACGAAATACATTGAAAAAGAAAACTGATATTTGGTGAAAAGAGGCCCATTTTTTCTTGTACTTTGTTTTATTAGAACCAGCATTGCTAGGCAGTTGATTTGTTCAACACTTCATCTTGTGTGTTTGATATATTAATTTTCGTATCACGTTTAGCGAATGTCATATGTCAACTCAACATTGTGTAAGATTTAGACAAAAATCGTTGTTACGCAAAATAGTTTTCATATATTTCCATCGTAGTTTGCTACAATGCGCATATTTTAAGTTTTTAGAATACGGCATAATCTGCTTCCAAACTTCGTATCAATCGGTTTCGACTGTATCCTCTCCCCTCCCTTTTTCACCTAAATTTTGATTGTTATGACTGAACATGATATATAGTCAAGCTTGAGTTGTTGGCTATCCGCTAGGTGGTAATTTGGTTGTGAGTTGATGAAGTAATTAAGAATGTGAATGATGAAGTTTATATATTGAGATAAAAATGCCAAAATGTAATGAACTTTTTCGTCATAGTAATACACAGCAATGTAATGTCATAAAACGTATGATATAATACACAAGTCTCCAGTGATATATCTCCTACATTATGCCTAAGCATTGTACATAGGTTTAAAAACTTGCAAGGATGACTTGTATATATTTTGCTTCAAACTGAATTTTATTTTACAATCCCATTCTTGTTCATGTGTAAATAAATTTTGCACAAAAGAGTTATGCAACATCTACTTCCAGAATAGAAATAGACTAGTTGAAATTATTTAATACTTTGTGTGGTTTGCTTATTCATTATCATTGCAAACGTTGGGAATATTTAATTTTCATTATATTAAAGAAACTGAATTTGAAATAGGTCTATAATGAGTTGTTACATTGTGTACTCCGTTCTATCTGCAAAATTTTAATTTCTTTCAAATACCAATAACAAGACTACATGCTGATTAGGATTTGGTTGTCTGAACATCTACACCCGAGTATATCTAGCATTGTAAAGGAGAAAACTGCTTTAGATGCATACTTGCTTTATTATCTTACATACAACCAATTTCAGGCATATTAAATCCCATCATCAGGTTTATACCAAATCAACAGCTGAATAGCTATCATAAGCCACATGGCTGTTATTTGGTATAAATCTGATGATGGGATTCAGCATGCCCAAAAGTGATTGTAGGCTATATAAGATAAGTGGGTAAAATTTTACGACACCTCTTGCTGGGCTCCAGTGCTTATGTTGGCAACAGATGAACAATGAAGTGTAGAATTGCGTTAATATTTTTCACAAGCTACAGAGTAATGTTATTGCTGCTCGTTTCACTCACAGCAAAATTAATACTGTACCTGTTCTATGGTTGACAGGTTCTTGTATGTACCCTTGTCCGTTCAGAAAAAATAATTTTCGTTTTAATTGAAATTGTCACGAAAAAACATTTATTGGTGATCTGAGTGCCGTCATTACTATTGGTGCCAACATAACCACTGCAGCCCGGCAAGAAGCGCCGTACAATTGAACCGATAAGTGTGCAAATAAGTGGATTTTTCCTCTACAGTACATGCTAATTGTGGAACTACCCTGTTTGTGAAAGTAATACCAATTCTTAAAATATTTTCTGTGTTCTGCATCAAAAGTAGGGATCGTATTCTCCTACAATCTCTCAGGAGCTGGACCTTTTCTTTTTTACTTCACTTTGAAGTAAGAGGCCTGTGACACCCTGGCAATAGGGAAGGTAGGGCCTATGCCTGAATAATAAATGTTATAAAACTGACTACCTCTATTTATTAAGCCAACAAAGATGTAAAAATAAGTTGTGAAATAGCTAGTCCATTGTGTCTAGTTGACGATGTTATGCGGCTGCAGACCTGAGGAGAATATTATCATTAACTATTCACTGGACTATAGTGGGTTAGATTATAGAAAATCTGGAGTAACACAAAAAGAGAAATACTGAATGTAGAAGCATTAAACAATGTAGAAAAACCTAAGGAAGTAAAAGTAAACAATCAGAAGTCCAGTTTGGAATTTAGTAATATAATGAGGGTAGGTTGCAACTCACCAAAATGATGATCACTGAGCCACCATCAGGCATGTAGAAAAAAAGACACACAATTTAGCTTTCAGCAAGAACCTTCACCAGAAAACAACATACATACACTTTTATACAATCAAAGAGGCGCAAATCACACCTACGTAATTGTCATATTCGGCTACTATGTCCCTAGTCTAGTGTATTTGTGTGCTTTTCTAATGAAGGAAGTAGCTGAAAGCTATGGTTGTGTGTGTGTGTGTGTGTGTGTGTGTGTGTGTGAGAGAGAGAGAGAGAGAGAGAGAGAGAGATTGCTCTACATGTATGTCTTTAGATAAACAATCATTTTAACAGCAGGTTGCAACCTGTCCTCATTACATTAAGGAAGGAGAAGACTATTTTGCCGGAAAATTCAGGATGACTGAACCAGAGAACAACAATGAAAATTGAGAAGACTTTACAATAATGATAATAATTTATAACATGCAGCAAAACATGTAGAAGGAATAAAGAAAATATGTTATGTGATGAAATTATCAATATAATATAGGGAAGAAGTGGAGTCATATAGGCCTAAATATGATGATGAATGAAAAGGGGGGGGGGGGGGAAGAAAGAAGAAGGGTGATTGAATAGTCCATTGGTGTACTGCCAGTTCAGTGTCCAATGGGTACTACAATATTTTTGTGATCATACATGTCAACATTGTCAGGTCTACTGATGGACTATCCTACACACCTGATCGCCATTGGAGGTTCAAGTCCTCCTTAGGGCTCTGGGGTGTGTGTTGTCCTTAGGTTAGTTTACTTTAGTTTAAGTAGTTTGTAAGCTACGGACTGATGACCACGCAGTTTGGTCTGATAGAGTTGCAAACATTTTTTTTCCCCTATGCACCTGAGTGCAAGTTGGATTTTGCTTTTTTCAGTTCCCACAAGGTACTTCCTCTGCTGTCCGGGCTGAGGGTGTGTGTCAGTGGTTGTAGAGACACTTGCGTCGGTGTCTATGGCAGTGACAATGTTGTTCTGTCCACCCTGGTCAGCAGATTGCCTTGTTTGCTGACACTTCTGTTGATTAGCTCCAATGGTGGTTCCCATGTCTTGATAAGATTATAGCCACAGTATTGGTTGATGAGATCATCCCTGGTATGAATTTTGATGGCGTCTCTAATGGTGCTGTCAGAGTATTTGGTGTGCCAAAATTCTGTTATGTTCATACTCGATGGTGTGTTTCTCAGGCAGTGTTGTGTGGCCACTGACTTGCAGGATACAACCAAATAGTTATGCCTCTGGTATTCTCAGCAACAGTCTTTGACAGTGCACACTGTCTGTCCAATATATGTCTTTCCACATTCACACAGAAGCTGGTACACATTGGTCTTCCACAAACTGAGATTATCTTTGACTCTTCCCAACAGTGCTTGTGTTTTATTGGGAGGGTAAAATGTGTGTCTGATTTTTACTTATAGTGGGTTGTTGTATGGTATAAAGATACAGTGTCTACATCATGCTCTGTGACTTCTTCCATCTCCAAGGGTCTTACTGTGTATTCCAGCTCCTGGAATACACAGCAGTTTGTATTTACACAGCTCCTGCATCTGAGACATTGCATGCCCTATGTACAAACGTTCTTAGCATTTCATTCTTCTGTGAAGGGTGCCAAAATATTGTGCCTGTTGGACACTATTAACTAACAGTACACCCATAGACTGACGAATCACAAGATGAAGGGTGTTAAAAAGCAAATTAAGAGCAGCTATTAAGCAAGCCACATAGAATTTCCTGAAATGGAAGAATAAGGAAAATGAACCTATCCCAAAACCTCATAAAGAAGTCACATGTCTGTCAGTTAAGTTAGATAATGTGAAGAGAAGACACAGCTGACTGACAGATCAAATCTTGCCTGTAAAACTAAATATAGTTTGCTGTGTCCATGGTTTTATGATTTACACAATACATCATCCTTAAGACATGCACATTGGGACATAATTTTACCACATGAGCTCACCCATCTGCTTTGACCCATAATGTCATCAACAAAGTGGCAATGAAGTACATACTCATAGCCAATATGGGACAAACGCATATATAAACACATGAAAAGTAACTTAAAACCAATAAAATGTCATTAAAAGCAAAAGAAAGGCCGAAGTATTAAATTTAACATTTAAGAAATTGTTCACGCAGGAAGGACATGCAAACATTCCTTCATTTTATGGTCACACTAACTCTCAAATGGACGACGTTGTAATAGGCTACAGTCTGCTGATGAAGGTATGAGCTTATGGAATAGGTACCCAAATATGTGAGTGGCTCGAAGATTACTTATGTAATAGAACCCTGTATGTTGTCCTCAATGGCGAGTGTTCATTAGAGACTAGGGCATGATCAGGGGTGTGATGGAAATGCTATTATTTTCTATCTATATAAAGGATCTAAAAAATAGACGAAGATTACTCACCAGGCGAAGGAGCACAGGTGTGACAGCATCACAAATAAATAAACGAATACACACACACAATCGCAAGCCTTCGCAACCCAGTTGCGTCCCCAGGCAGTAGGGAAGGAGAGGGAAAAGGAAATGATGAGGGTTTTAAGGAAGGGGGTAAGGAGCCATTCCAATCCCGGGAGAGGAAAGACTTACCTTGGGGGAAAAAATGGAGGGTAAACAAATGCACACATGCCCACACATTCACACAGACACAAGTACACCTAGGCAGACATACTATGTCTGCCTAGGTGTACTTGTGTCTGTGTGAATGTGTGGGCATGTGTGCATTTGTTTACCCTCCATTTTTTCCCCCAAGGTAAGTCTTTCCTCTCCCGGGATTGGAATGGCTCCTTACCCCCTTCCTTAAAACCCTCATCATTTCCTTTTCCCTCTCCTTCCCTACTGCCTGGGGACGCAACTGGGTTGCGAAGGCTTGCGATTGTGTGTGTGTGTGTGTGTGTGTGTGTATTCGTTTATTTATTTGTGATGCTGTCACACCTGTGCTCCTTCGCCTGGTGAGTAATCTTCGTCTATTTTTTATATTTTATTTTTCCTGCTAGGAATTTTCCGTCTTAATATTCGTATCATATATAAAGGATCTGCATGAGTTGCAATCTGCAGCTGTTTGCTGGTGATGCTGTGTGTACAAGAGAGTGTTGTCATTGAATGACTGTAGTAGGATGAATGATGACTTGAACCAAATTTCTAGATGACGAGAGGAATGGGCAACTAAATTCAGAAAAATGTAAGGTGATGCAGGTGAGTAGGAGAAAAATCCGTAATGTTAGAATACTGCATTAGTAGTGTGCTGCTTGACAGGTGTAACACTGCACAGTGATATGAAATGGAACGAGCATATAAGGACTGTTGTGGGGAAGGCAAATGGTCGACTTCGCTTTATTGGGAAGGAGGACATAAAGGCAAGACACCTCAAGTAAAGTCAGTGATACCAATTCAATCTCCCCCCTCAAGTAACAAACAACAATGCAAAAGTATCAGACATTTCAAATGTTCTATTCCAACATAATCTTCTTCACCATAATCACTTTTGTATTTTCACATCCCTTGGCTTTGCCAACTCACTATCAAACTGTTGCCAGACCTTGAGCTACAATAGAGATGAGTCTGTCACCACCACATTTTTCACTTTATACATTCATTAGCTTCTCCAACTCTCAACCAAATTGTTTCCTCCCAATGAAACCTAGACTTTGGGCTACACTTTAGATCATCCTCCTTCACCTTTCACATTTGTAGGCTTTGTCAACTCACAATGAAATTGTTGCCTTCCACCCTAACCTAGACCTTGGGCTGCGCTGCAGAACAGCCTGTTACCAAAACAAGAGTTTTGCATTTCAGATTTGTTGGCTTTGCCAACTCAGAACCAAACGATTGCCTCTCAACCTAACATAGATTCCTGGCAGGACTACAGATCAGTCTGTCAACCAGTTTCTCCCTTTTATGTTTGTTGACTTTGCAAAACCAATAATCGCACCATGCCACCTACATGTAGTATGGCATTTTAGTAACCTATACACACTATGGAAATGCCACTGAAAATCCCCTTTACAGTTATTTGAAACTTACACAAACACCATCAACACCAATAGAAACTACAGTACAAAAATAAATAAATAATCTCTTACTAGCAGTCCATAGTATAACTTGTGGATTCTATATCTTGACTAAGAGCAGTGTTGCACTTTAAATTTTAACAGCTGTAATTTAAAAACATGACCAAGTTGTAAAAATGTCTCTAACCAGAAGATGATGATATAGCACATTGAATCAATCAGTAAATAAATCAAACTGTGATTTTGGCTTTTGCCTTTTGGAGCTAATTAATCATTATAGATTGTCTCCTCCCTGCGATGTCAGGTAACGTCAGAAGATGTAGTAATGCACAGACAACAGGAAACAACTTTAAGAGAAGCAACCAAACCACGCAAATACAAAGAATGTCACACACCATAAGGACATAACGATCAAAAATTACTGCAAACCACTTAACTTTCATCACAATAGACACACCACATGCCTACACACACCACCTATAAACACATACAACTCAAAATCATCACGCAACAATGACATCACAACACAACAAGCCAACAGGTGGAATCACAGCTAATTTTTAGAAAATGATTTAAATAGTCATTATTGTAGAACATGGAGAAGTCTTTAGCAGGTCAAATAAAAGTCATTATGTGTCCTCCATAATATTAGAAATACCCCCAGCAGGACCTTCTACTGTCATCATCCCCCTTTCTCCCCTCCCCCCTTCTAAAGAAAACGTGAAAGAAGCATCATTGGACATGCATAGGCTACATGTCTGAAGGATACACAACAGAAGAATAGAAGAAATGTATTCAAAATTTTAATATTAAGCACCAGCTCTACACACAGTTTACTACTGCCATGTAGTTCCTTCAGACATTCATGCATGTATGATGGTCATTGCATTGGTTAAACTGTACAAACACACACATTGTATGTTGTCTTTCAAGCCAATGCAAAGCTTACAATAATAAACAAATGTCTGCCAGTTAATTATATATGAATGGTTGCATCAATCTGAGAGGTATGCATGGGTTACCTAAAGGCTAAGGTGACCACTTAAAAATGGAAAAGCTGGATTCAAGTCCCAGTCCAGCACAGATTTTTGTTGTTACTAACAAATTTTACAGCTGACACACAATCATATTTCCAATAATATTGAATACATTTCTTGCAATATAGTTAGAAAGAGAGACATGTAAGACCGGAAAGGTAGATGTATGTAGAAAAAACTATGTAGTTTTCTGGAGATGGAACCAGACAGAACATTTCAAATTAATTGGAAATAGAAAATATTGTGGCTGAAAAAGGTCATGGTTGCAATGTCAAAGAGTTAATTTAGACACATCATGGAAGATGAAACGGCTGTAGGGATCATTGGTTTGCCAACAGAAATATTAAAAACCTTAAATGGAAATGAAGAGTTGTAATGTTGGAATATTTAGAAGAATATACTAAAAGAGCAAGTGATTTCATGAGTTATGAGAATTGATGTTGATATCCCTCAGAAAGAAAAGTAGTACAAGTAAATATAAGGAACATAGATCCAAATATGGTACATGTGGCCAAAATTTTATTGCTTTTGATGAACAGAAGGATGTAAAATAAGCTAATCAGTAATTTCTGACAATAATAGTATGGCTATGTAAGGAGAATCGGCATGAGAAAGGTTTGATGTGACTTGTATGGGAGGGGCACATTGAAAAGAAAAGTAAGATTTATGATGGTGTATTTATTTGAAAAAAAAAAAAAAAAAGTTTTCAATGGGGTGATCAGAATACAACATGTATATTAAAAAAATAAACAAATAAATAAATAAAAAAACACCCCCACACACAAATCATTTGAGAGAGATAATGAAAGAAAATCTATTAAGTTTTTACAATGTAAGCAAAAGACTGTTGGAGTTGGTGAAGAACTAATGAAAGGAATTGAGAGAGGTGTCAAACTAGTATGTTACCTTTCATCTGTACCGTTTAACAAATACCTAGGTGAGATTGTAGTAGGTGGAATCACAGCTAATTTTTAGAAAATGATTTAAATAGTCATTATTGTAGAACATGGAGAAGTCTTTAGCAGGTCAAATAAAAGTCATTATGTGTCCTCCATAATATTAGAAATACCCCCAGCAGGACCTTTTACTGTCATCATCCCCCTTTCTCCCCTCCCCCCTTCTAAAGAAAACGTGAAAGAAGCATCATTGGACATGCATAGGCTACATGTCTGAAGGATACACAACAGAAGAATAGAAGAAATGTATTCAAAATTTTAATATTAAGCACCAGCTCTACACACAGTTTACTACTGCCCTGTAGTTCCTTCAGACATTCATGCATGTATGATGGTCATTGCATTGGTTAAACTGTACAAACACACACATTGTATGTTGTCTTTCAAGCCAATGCAAAGCTTACAATAATAAACAAATGTCTGGCAGTTAATTATATATGAATGGTTGCATCAATCTGAGAGGTGTGCATGGGTTACCTAAAGGCTAAGGTGACCACTTAAAAATGGAAAAGCTGGATTCAAAGTCCCAGTCCAGCACAGATTTTTGTTGTTACTAACAAATTTTACAGCTGACACACAATCATATTTCCAATAATATTGAATACATTTCTTGCAATATAGTTAGGAAGAGAGACATGTAAGACCGGAAAGGTAGATGTATGTAGAAAAAACTATGTGGTTTTCTGGAGATGGAACCGGACAGAACATTTCAAATTAATTGGAAATAGAAAATATTGTGGCTGAAAAAGGTCATGGTTGCAATGTCAAAGAGTTAATTTAGACACATCATGGAAGATGAAACGGCTGTAGGGATCATTGGTTTGCCAACAGAAATATTAAAAACCTTAAATGGAAATGAAGAGTTGTAATGTTGGAATATTTAGAAGAATATACTAAAAGAGCAAGTGATTTCATGAGTTATGAGAATTGATGTTGATATCCCTCAGAAAGAAAAGTAGTACAAGTAAATATAAGGAACATAGATCCAAATATGGTACATGTGGCCAAAATTTTATTCCTTTTGATGAACAGAAGGATGTAAAATAAGCTAATCAGTAATTTCTGACAATAATAGTATGGCTATGTAAGGAGAATCGGCATGAGAAAGGTTTAATGTGACTTGTATGGGAGGGGCACATTGAAAAGAAAAGTAAGATTTATGATGGTGTATTTATTTGAAAAAAAAAGTTTTCAATGGGGTGATCAGAATACAACATGTATATTAAAAAAAAAAAAAAAATAAACAAATAAATAAATAAAAAAACACCCCCACACACAAATCATTTGAGAGAGATAATGAAAGAAAATCTATTAAGTATTTAGAATGTAATCAAAAGACTGTTGGAGTTGGTGAAGAACTAATGAAAGGAATTGAAAGAGGTGTCAAACTAGTATGTTACCTTTCATCTGTACCGTTTAACAAATACCTAGGTGAGATTGTAGTAGGCTAGAAACAAGAGAAGTGAATGGTGGTGCTGGTCGAATCCATGAAGGAGATTAATGTAATGGTGAAAGAACTATGTTGTAGATGGGAAGAATTTGGAGTTAAAACTAATAAGAGAAAAATCAAAAGTTGTATACTGCTAGTAAAAGGAGAGAGAGCTAAAGTCATGATAGATGGACAATAATAGAGCGAAATCAATTACTTGGGAAATATAATTAATGTTAAAAATGTGGCACAGAAGCAATCAACAGGAAGAAAAATTTGTTTTGGGAACACTGAATTGATGCTATCAGCACAATATTGGCCTTACCCACATTTTTTGAAAAAATAAGATATTCACACAGAACATCACTTTACGCCCTACAATTACGTCCTACAATTGCCAGACTTGTATTCGGACACCATGAACAATGTGGCAGTGTCGGATGTTGTTTATGCACCGTCCAATGCCATATGAAATGGGGCGCAATAGTGGCCTATGCCACATTGGCCACTATTGCGCCGTGTACTCATAGCGAGTAGGCCGGTGGGGCAGCACACAATACGTCATACAGCACGCGACGGCCGGAGGAGGACACAGCTGCAGTGTAGATTCACAGTATTGTGGACGACACATCGCTGAACGGTCATTAGTTTGTGAACTACAAAATGACATGTGCAGTAGCCCTGGTGACGATGTTGAAGCTGCACTGTGAGGTAAGGATGGTGTTACATTCCCTCGTTGGATTCGTATGATTTAATATGGACATCGGTGCAGATACGGAACATTTCCATTTCAGACCTGTTTGGATCGGACACTACTACTGATGCCTCAGACGTGGAATGTCCATCTGGCCAATTCATCCAGCGTGCAAATGGTACAGTGGATGAGTTACGTGTCATGTTAGCTGAGCCCAATCTACCCAGTACATTGAAGGATGCCACAGCCACTACGTCTACCATGAATGTATCGGAGGGGGATCATAGTACTGGTGCCATAATTGCACCTCAACGAGAATGGAAACTGGTCCGGAATGCACACCTTTGGGCACGGAACATTCAGAAAGAAAAGCAATCGAAAGGGGAAGAATACATTAACGTGAAGGGAAATGTAGCGCCAAAGAAATGTCCCGCACTTGGGGCATGCCCGTGTCAGAAGGAATGTGGTTGACATTTTTCACCTGGACACCAGAAACATATATTTGACTCATTCTATGCATTAAGTAGTTTCGACTTACAGTCAGCATACAATTTTTTCTATGGTGAAGGTAGTTCCTAGGG